>CM035431.1:2332500-2932500 GCA_020310875.1 Ceratopteris richardii | reverse complement strand
CACCGCAGCAGTATGCTAGGCCTCAACAAACCTACCAACCACAGTACCAAAACCAACAAAGGCCTCAGCCTATGTTAGCACAACAACCCCCTGCCCCAGCTAATGTGATCCCAGTAAAATATGCAGGTGCAGAAGAGAACCTGAATAGAGCTATAGTCCCTGTAACACCATTGCTTTCTGAAAGTGACCCGAGTGACCATAGCTTTGATTCTACACATGTTGATAGTCCCCAGGCTTACTACATGCAATCTCCTGAACATGGTGAGTCCTATTATAGTGAAGAGCCAAACGAACCTAGTTGGGAGTCAGATTACACAAACGTCATGTACGCAAACCCCAACCCTAGACCTCAACTTAGGCAAGTAAGACCCCCATTCCCTAGAGGACCATGCTACAGATGTCAGGGAGATCATCTCATTTGTGATTGCCCCTTGCCTCCACCTACACAACCCCAATCAGTGACAAATCAAGGCTATTTCGAGAAGTGTGGAAAGGAGCATCTCTTACGAGATTGTCCAAAGAATCCCAGCAATATTGCCAAAAATCACTCCCATTAATGTCATTGGGTTAGTAGTAGACTCTACAGGAAGCGTGACGTCCACTACACCAGTAGAGGTAGTCACTAGAGCTCAAGCAATGCAGCAAAACCAAGGGGTAGGCCAAGAAAAGATCCCAGATGTTAGTGAAACAGAGAGCATGACAAAGAAAAGTACTAGAGCTTGGAGAGATAGTCGTGAAAGAATTAAAAGACAATGGGCAAAAAAGATGAGTGAACTCGAGGAAAGCCTTAGAGAAACAAAGGCCAGGATAACTGAACTCACATCTCAAACTCCCTCTCACACTACCACACCACCACCATTCCCGTCTCCATCCGACCCGCCACCTTCCAACCCACCTCACACAATTCCACCACCTCCAAGAGTAGGATCAGTCCTAGCTGACCCCACTCCCGAGGACCTTAATATGATGCTCAAAGCCTATCAGGCCAGGATCCAAGAAGGGCCAAATGTAACTGATCATGAAAAGTGTTACCCTAGAGCAGAACTAGAGCTAGAACGAACCAAAATTTGTGCTAAGATGGTGGAATTGGCTCAGACCATGTTTGAAGCCAGTCGCCTATTTAACATCTCTAGTTCAGCGAAGACACAGTTACACTTTGATGGACTGTTAGAAAGAATAGAGAAGTTGATTGCACAATCAGAAAAGGAACCCACCTCTCAACACAAGGACAAGGCAAGTGAAAGAGTAAGCATTCCTACCCAGGAAGCCTATGTGCCTGAAGCCTATGTGCCTAACTCTACGGAGCCAGACACATCATCTTCTATGAATCGGTTCACACCAGAATTCCTAATCGAGATTCAAGAAGACAAATGGGCTAAAGAGAGTGAAGTCCCTCCTCCTATTGAACTTGTGGATGATGCACACGACCAATTCCCACAAGACATCCCATCCATTTATGAGGAGCAGGAGAGCACCCAATCTCAGGAGAGATTAGATTTTGACTCTAATTCTTTGCATGAATTACCTCACTTCACAGGCCCATGGGAAGCTAAGTCCACGTGTATGAGAGCACCCACGATCATGGTAAGAAACGAAGATTCAGTCATACCTAGGAACACGGAGGTAGTGAAGAACACTAAGGTGCAGTGCAATCTCACTTTAGAAGAACTACTCAAGGTTAGGCCAGAGCTATGGAAACATGTAGCCAAACAAGTACCAGAGATAACAAAACCTCGTTCCCAGGTAGGATCCCAGAGAACAGTGCCAGAAATACCATTGGACAAGATAGGAGACATGAGTGAGGGCGAAGAGGGAAACACATATCTTCCTATCACCCATCAAGGATACACCACCAAGGCCATTCTAGACTCAGGCGCAGGTGTTGCAATTGCTACCACTTCCCTATGGAAGCGTTGGGGCAAGCCAGCACTCAGGCCCACAAGGATGAAATTGCAAATGGCTGATGGTCACATAGAGAGACCCCTGGGGTTGTTAGAAGGAATAACTCTCACCACCTGTGGTGTAGAGTTTGAGCACACATTTGCCATATGTGATTTCAACAAGAATCATGCCTATGAGGTGATCTTGGGAAGACCATTTATGCGACAGTTGCAAGTGGTACAGGACTGGGGAACCAATTCCTTGTACCTGCAACACTTAGGTGTTACGACCAAAGTGAATCTCAAAGATTACTCTCATAGAGATCTCCCTCCTATCCAATGGAATCCCATCCATAGAACCAAAGATGATACGGAATATGTGCATTCCATAGGATCAGGATCCTCATGGATGCATGAAGACACCCACCTATGGATGTGCAAAGTGGCAGTAGAAGAGGAGAAAAGAGAAAAGGCCAGAGAAATAGGTGCAAACGAAACACATAGACCCATTCAAGACCCAGCCTATGCACCTGTAGTATTTCCTGATGAAGAATTTGAACCCCATGGCTGGGCTGAAATCCTAGCAACAATGGATGTAGCCATCAATGAAGAACAATGGACACCTCACTGTGATGAAGATGGCTATGACATTTCAGTCTTCTCCATAGAGCCAATCATGGGAGAGGTAGTGTTAGAAGAGTGTGAACCTAGCCCTGATGCATTTGAGGATGCAAGTGACTCTGATCTAGAGTCAATCATAATGGACCCACCTTTTGCATCAGATAAAGAATACTTCTACGAAGTAGAATTTCAACCCCAGAGGTATGGAGAGCTTACAAATGATGTAAGATTAGCCACACATGTGACCACGAAGGAAGAAGGAAAGAAAAGAAAGAACTGAGAAGTCTCACCAGAAGAGGAAGAATTTTTGTTTGAGGTCCCAGAAAATTTTAAGAAGTATGAGATAGATGACAAGAGAGTCATGATCAGAATGCCTAAACGAGAGGCACAATCAGGAGAGGCCTATGATAACAAAGAAACCACAAAGAAAATTGTGGTAGCCATG
The DNA here is from genome assembly GCA_020310875.1 of Ceratopteris richardii. Classification (NCBI taxonomy): domain Eukaryota; kingdom Viridiplantae; phylum Streptophyta; class Polypodiopsida; order Polypodiales; family Pteridaceae; genus Ceratopteris; species Ceratopteris richardii. The sequence goes on along the minus strand of CM035431.1, from coordinate 2,929,554 downwards.
GAAGAAGGAGAAGAGAGATGCACGTACATAGGCCATGACCTGACAGAAGAGGAAGAACAAGAGCTAATAGCCTTGCTAAGAGAATACAGAGATGTATTCGCTTGGAGTTACAAGGATTTGAAGGGGGTTGATCCAGACATATGCTCACACACTATCCCCATGACCTCAGATGCCAAACCCTCTAAGCAAAAGCCATATACATATAATGATAATTATGCTGCCAAGATCAAAGAGGAGATAGATAGACTGGTTGAAGCTGGATTCATCTATGAAATTGAGCACACTGAGTGGGTATCCCCCATCGTAGTGGTGCCCAAGAAGAATGGAAAGCTGCATGTATGCATTAACTTGAAGAAGGTTAATGCAGCCACAATTCGAGATAACTATCCGCTTCCTATCATAGAGCATCTCTTAGAAAGAGTAGCAGGCAAGGAAGTGTACAGCTTCCTCGATGGATTTTCGGGCTACAATTAAGTAGCCATAGCTCCAGAAGATCAGCATAAGACAACTTTTGCCACAGAGTGGGGTATATTTGCCTTTCATGTAATGCCATTTGGGCTTACCAATGCTCCTGCAACCTTCCAGAGACTAATGTGCCATGTATTTAAAGAGTTCCTGAGGAAGAACTTAGAAGTCTATGTTGATGATCTTTGTGCTCATTCCAACATTAGGCAAACCCATATTCCCGAACTTAGACAAATCTTTGACAAATGTAGAGAATATCAAGTCTGCCTGAACCCATAAAAGTGCGTCTTTATGGTGAGGCAAGGCAAGATTCTAGGACACATAGTGTCAAAGAATGGCATATCCACTGATGAAGAGAAAGTGAGAGCCATAGCAGAGCTACCTAGGCCAAGGAATGTCAAGGAAGTACAAGGTTTCATGGGGCATTGTGGTTACTACCGCCGGTTCATTCACATGTATGCTGTCATTGCAAAACCCATGTACGGACTTCTGACTAACTTTGAGTGGACTGATGAATGTGAGAATTCCTTCCAGGAGCTTAAACGAAGATTATGTTCAGCACCAATCTTGACCACACCAGATTGGAACAAGCCATTCCATGTTCATGTGGATGCATCCAATTACGCTATTGGATGTGTACTCGCACAACCTACTGGTGAAGGTAATATGGATCTCCCAATTGCCTATGCCGGTAGACAATTGAATGCAGCTGAACGAAATTACACCACTACTGAGAGAGAAGGCTTAGGCATGGTATATGCAGTTAAGAAATTTAGACACTATTTGCTTGCAAACAAGTTTAAATTTTTTACTGACCACCAAGCATTGTTATATCTCGTGAACAAGCCATGCAATACAGGAAGATTAGTAAGATGGTTTCTCTTGCTAATGGAATATGAATTCGAGGTTGTAGTAAGGAAAGGGAAGACTCACTTGAGAGCGGATCATCTCTCTAGGCTCACATCTGGAGAAGCCCCACAAGGAGTGTCAAATGACCTTCCTGACGCTTACTTGTTTAATTTGGAAGTTGTACCGTAGTGGGCTAAGCCATTGGTACCAATATTGACATACGGGCCTAACCATCTAGTAATAAACACGCAGGATAGAGAGGTAGTAAAAGCCCAAAAGTATCACATCATGGCAGGAAGTATGTACAAGCACACGGATCAAGGGATCTTGGCCTGTTGTGTGGAAGAGGATGATTACGCTAAATGGTTGCAATTAGCACATGTAGGTGCATTAGAGCAACACCACTCAAAGCAACGAACCCTACAAACACTAAGGAGACTCGGAGTGCATTGGCCGACTATGGAAGCTGATGTCCAAAAGTTGTGCAAGGAATGCCCAATCTGCTGCACTAAACCACCTGTGGAACATGCCACTCTTTATCAAGTATCCATAGTGCCAGATTGGAGTGAACCATTAGTATCCTTCCTGAGTACGAAAGCCTTCCCTCCAGACATGACTCTGGCTCAGAAAAGAAGTCTAGAACAAGAAGCCCAAGAATACTCACTCATTGGTGATAATCTATACAAGCGTGGTAAGGATGGTTACCTGAGACTATGTGTCCATGAAAGTGAATATCTCAAGATCTTGGAAACTGCTCACCAAGGTGTAGCAGGAGGACACTTTGGACCAGATCGGGTGATCAAGGCAATACTATTTGCGGGCTTCTGGTTGCCGACCCTTCACATGGATGCACATACCTATGTGAAACGGTGTGATGTCTGTCAACGAGCTCAACCTCCTATACGCAAAGATGAGATGCCATTGAAACCCATGATGGGTGGACGTGCATTCTCTAAGTGGGGAATAGACTTTGTAGGTCCTATTAATCCCCCAGCCAAGGGTTCTCATGCAGAATACATCATTGTGGCGACAGACTATCTGACAAAGTGGGTAGAGGTAAAAGCCACAATGAGGAACGATGCTCAGACAATTGCTAAATTCTTGTTTGAGAATGTATTCACAAGATATGGGCTACCTATAGAGCTAGTAAGTGATAGGGGCACTCACTTCTTGAATGAAGTGATTGAAAATCTGCTCCAAGAATTCTTGGTAGTTCATAAGAAGTCTGCCCCCTACCACCCTCAAGCTAATGGGCAAGCCGAAAGCACAAACAAGATTCTGTGCAATGTGTTGACCAAACTAGTGAATAATAAACGCTCTGATTGGGACAAACAGCTACACCATGCTGTTTGGGCATACCGAGTCGCCTACAAAACGGTACTCCAAGCCACCCCCTTTCAGATGGTATTTGGCCAAAATGCAGTGCTACTGTTGGATTTCTTAATACCTACATTGAAAGTAGCACAGGAGCATGAATGGACAGGTCATGAACTCTCCTCTAGGATCTTCGACCTAGAACGATTAGGAGAAACAAGACTGAGGGCGGCTGCAGGGATATATGCAGCTAAGAAACGACAGAAGGCATACTTTGATGCCCATGTTAAGGATAAAGGTTTGAAGGCAGACGATCTAGTACTAGTCTACACTTTGAAACAACATGCAAGGAAATTAGAGAAACGTGGCTATGGACCCATGATCATTAATAGAATCTCAACGAGTGGAGCAGTACAGCTAGCCACCTTAGAAGGTGATATTCTTCCGAGCTACATAAGCGGATGTAGGGCCAGATGCCGATGCAGATCAAGGATATCACATGGCTATGTGTGAAGTTTCAGGTATCAACTCCCATAGGATAATTGATCGACGTCCTTTTATAACCTTAGATATAGGACAAGGAAAGGGTGCAAGGACTGTAAGAGCCTTGATTGACTCAGGTGCAGTCACTGGTGCTGTTAAATTGTCTTACTGTCAAGAGTTGAAATTAACTGTCAATCCTACAGAAGCATATCTCATAGGATTGGGAGGTGTGGAAACCCCTTGCATGGGCGAGGTGGATCTTCCCATCTCCATTCAAGATGACGTAATGACAGTCAAAGTACTAGTGTGTCAAGATGAGGACCTCACTGAGCCTCTTGTCTTGGGTCAAGACTGGATCTATCATCATGCGGTCAACCTAAACCTAAGAAGTGGACTTCTTCAGGTATGGGTAAGAGCCTTGATTGACTCAGGTGCAGTCACTGGTGCTGTTAAATTGTCTTACTGTCAAGAGTTGAAATTAACTGTCAATCCTATAGAAGCATATCTCATAGGATTGGGAGGTGTGGAAACCCCTTGCATAGGTGAGGTGGATCTTCCCATCTCCATTCAAGACGAAGTAATGACAGTCAAAGTACTAGTGTGTCAAGATGAGGACCTCACTGAGCCTCTTGTCTTGGGTCAAGATTGGATCTATCATCATGCGGTCAACCTAAACCTAAGAAGTGGACTTCTTCAGATATGGGTAAATCATAGTCGAATTACAGTTGAATTGGAAAATGAGGCACTCAAGGAACTAGGTAAGGCACGAACTCCTGGTCCTTCCAGGGGTGCACATGAAGTTGACCTTGCTATTCTTGTCCAAAAGAATGTGATACAAAAAGAGGACTATCTCAACAACGGAGTCAAGGATAAGAAGGCACTCCCTTCTGTTCCAAAGGCCAGAGGAATGCAGCAACCAAAGGCAGATCGAATACAGAAGAAGCAGAACACTACCTATACTAGGGGCCAAAAAAGAAGCAAAGCAGATTGTTTCAGCCAATGAAACAAGTATGGAGGCAAAAAGGCGAGCACCCTATTCCGACCAGGCCAACCCCACGGCCAAAACCTCTTATTAGTAATCAACAACATGACACTAATAAGAAGTCCTTCATAAATTCTTCTACGAAAGTGTAGTCTATTTGGGTACCCAAGAAGTCAATGAAGGCCAGCCCACAATCACGACAAATCTGGGCGCCTAAGGCTTGCTTGTGGGCTCAAATAGCTACACCAAGGCCTAACCCTGTACAACATGTTTCGCTCACTCGAACATCTGAGGCCCACTCTTACACATCACGCACGAACACGTATTCTTCCATGAGCACAAGTAGAATCACTTGTAAATGGGTCCCTAAAAGCCCCATTTTTCAAGTAAATACCCCTATCACACTCTCCAGAGTCTCCACAAAGTCAAGATCAAAACCTATCCATTGTATTTGGCAACCTAAACCTTGTAATAAACCCCCGGACCCCAGTTGTAAATCCATGTCCACCTACTAACTACGTCACTCTCACATCACATCATTCTGCTTAGTTCTTAGGTCTACCCAATTCCTAACTACACACACAAGCACCGAGCACTTACTAACCCCCTAACCTCTCCCGAACCTCATGTTAATGTTGTAACGGGGACACAGTGTCATTTTTGTGTCCATTGCAATGTTAACATTTATTCATATATTCTCACAGAACCAGCTGCGAAGTTTTCAACATGGCTGAGGCAGCAGGAACTAGCTCTCAAACAGAAACGAGCCAGCAAGTGGTGGACTTAGACAGTTTACCCGTTTTGCCTGAGACAAATGAAAGACCAAAAGAATTGCAGGCCATCAAAATCATACCTATAGCGGACCCTCCCAGTGGCCATACCATGCCCGTAGGAAAAACTTCCCACTGGTTTAGTGAAGTGGCAGGACCCTTGGGAGAGGGAACATACCTATGGGAATAAGAGTTGGACTTCAATGGGAAGCAAGGTAAATACCATTTCTTTACAAGAGAATTCGAGAAGTTACAAAATGCAGAAGGTCTACGTTCGGTATGGGAGAAGGCAGGATTGAATGCATATTTCAGTGCACGGCTCCCAAAGCCTGACTTCATGTGATGCTACTATCTCATCAACACCTTGACTCCAAACAAGAACCCAAAAGGTGCAAGCTCATTTGTGATCCCATCTCTAACAAAAGGAAATGAGCTCAAGAGGTTTAGGTTATCCAACAACTTGGTGAGAGAGGCCCTAGATATGCGCGGAATGCATATTCCTACAGAGAAGGAGACCCTAGTGCCTGATTACATGAAGAATCGAAGCCTCACCAAACTCAAGGACATGGTGTCCATGACGCCTAATATTGCAATACACCTTCGCATGTGCATGCAACACTTTGCTTTTCCTACACAAGATAGATTCACCATGCCGCCCAAAAAGATTTGGTTTAGTTTGTATCTGGCAGAGACACAGAGCCTCACCATCAACTTACCCCACTAGATAATTGATCAGATACACCTAGCTCACAAACGATGGCCGCGGAAACAGGTTTTATATGGGTGTTGTGCTTTGACGAGAATAATTTATAGGTGTTTGGCTTATGACATCCCTATTCAACGGGCCCTAATGTGGAATCGTGTAGAGCAGTTTAGAGGTAGGACATCCACTGGACCCCCTTCTAAGAAGATGAGAGGTACTATCCAAGGCCCTTGTGCTCAACCACGTGGAGCCACCCTAACACCAGACGTCACCCCTCCATCCCGAAGAGTCCGACCATTCACACTCTGACTTCCAAGACGTAGCACCGATGGTTCTACCTTGATATTCCCTACCATCCCAACCAATCTTGAATTTCCCAGTGGTGCACCTTTGGAAGAACTCACGAATGAAGATTTCGAACAATTATCACAAGATGTAGAGCTGGAGGCAGAAGAGGCACAACAAGTGGAGAATGTGCAAACGCAAGCAACAACCGCCCAAGTACCTGTCACCACAGTGGAAGTGCATGAAGAGGATGATGAAGATGAAGAATAGGAGGAAGATGAGGAGGATTATGATCAAGAGCATCATGATGAGCAACAAGAAGTGCCAGAAATTGTAGGTGCACCTGCATATACAGCTCAACTACAAAGGTTATACGACACAATCAAAGCAGTGCAAGAAAGGCATCAACTCTCTCTTGTGTCAGGTCAAGCTTTGATGCAAGAAATGCTATCAGATGATGGGGTGGATCAACATTTCATTGACACCCTCAAATTAGTGTCAGAGTCTTTCGGAGTTCCGGAGGCTGTCCACACTGCAGTCCGTCAGTCCGTGAGGTATGACAAACGCAGAGTCGACACATTACCACGAGCAGGTAAGACTATCAGGATGCCCGTCACAGAACAAGAGGTAACCATTGAAGCCACAGCTACCCCCACCACCACCATTGACCTCTCTGCCGAAACCTTCGTTCAGACATCACCCATCTCACCCCAGCATCCCCCATCACCACCTTCTGCACCCCCACCACCACCTCCCACCATGGAAGCAATGCCAGTCATCACCTCTACCTTCACTTATAACCCACCCTCAGTCACATCATTTTCCTTTCGAGAACACACCTCACAAGACACCCTCTTCTCTTTCGTCACCAATCCCTTGTACACTTCAACCCTTCTACCCTCCGAACCCATAATTGGCCATCCCATAATTCCAAGTGTGGTTGGAAACCCGACACCCACCGAAGGCACCCTGTGTTTCCCAGCCTATCCCCCAATACGGGTACCTCCATTCCATGACCCTCACTTCCCATCTGGCCCCTACACCTCTTTCAACCTAACCTCACCACCCCAATACCCATCCTTTGTGGAGCAGTTCATCCGCTCTCCAATGTTTCAGAGGAACATTTCCTCGATGTTCGCAACGACATCAATTTACACGAACACCACACTCACTTCACCTACCATACCCACCTACATGGTAGCCCCTGTACACACCACTCTGTCTGACCCAATGGACATTTCACCCACCACAGCACCTCTCCCCACGATTCCACCATCTCCCCCTCCCTTACCCCCCACCTCACCACTCCCCACATCATTGGCACATACAGCATTCACTACCTCCCTCCCCAATCCCACCTCCCCTGCATTCCAAACTTTTCCCCTTGCATCTCATAATGTAAATAGCATTTTCAATACATTACTTCAGTGTGCACATCAACTACAACAAGAATACCATCAATTGGAAGAACGCACTGCGGCCCTCCAGGTAGAATCTCGACGTCTGCAAGCTAGAGTCTGTTGGAACATCAAGCTTACACTATGCTTGAGGTGGATTTGATCTACATCAAAGGCTATCGCGTCGAAAGAATATCCGTTGGAGAGTTCTTTTTCATATGCTCATTTATTGTATTTTTTGACAATATTTTGATGGCTCATTTACCGTTGTAAAAGCCTTGAGTTGTACACATGTAAAGGTACAAATATAGGGCCAAAATCCCACGAAATTTTGGTGGTTGAAGTTGCATTCAATCAAGCAAATCAAGTCACCTAAAAGTAGATCAATCAAGATCTTCACTTTTCCTAGATTGTAGGGAAGTGAATTGATTCCCTCCAACAACCATTCCCACCTTCATTTGAATTCAAATTCAAGTTGTAAAAGTCGTGGAACACTCCTAGAGGCTATATAAGGAGTTGAAATCACTTGTATTATACATGGAAGCAATATACATACACTTGTGACTATCATTGTCTTGCTCCTTCAATTTTCTGCATCATCTTCTTCGCCAACAGTAATCTTGCAGAGGCTGCTGCTCTCTCCTCAGAGCTCCAAATTGAGTGCAAGAGGACTCATTGGAAAGGTATCAGTGTCTAGTTTATGCCTCTAAATGTTCAAAGCATTGGGTTCAGCAGATTTGGAGAAATCACAGTTTTTCTGCCTCGGGGTCAATCTCTGCGTATTCCTGAAAAATAGGAAGTACCACCGGTGAATGTCGCATTCATTCCTATAGCATATTTTGCTTATTCCTTATACTTTTGTGCATTCCATATACTCAACCCTATGTGTATCACTCCCATAAAAGGATTTTTTCTAATTGTAATTACGCTGGTCGCTATGGACATTTGAAGTTCATTGTCTCTTCCATAGATAGTAAGTTTTTTGAGCTAGTCGACCCGCGAACCTATCTGTTTTGTATCGACTCATTCTCCTTGATGCTCCAAGGTACATAGTGTGTTTCTTTGCACTTATAGTATGCCTATAAGGTCTATTTGAGTCTCCAAAAGCTCAAGGGCTGGTCTTGTGCCGGTTGGCTTGACCAAACTTCATCGCTTCGAAACGCACCTTTCTACCTTCGACAAGCTTCTCCAAGTTTTTTCAGTGGTATCAGAGCTAGTTCAAGATGGGTGACGGCTTTCCCTCAATGATCGAGAAGCTTGATCGACACAACTACGCGGCTTGGCAAATCAGAATGGAGGCCTATTTGCAAGGTAGAAATCTTTATGGAATTGTAGCAGGTGATGAAGCTATGCCTATTCCAAGATCCAAAGGAGGACCTACACAGGAGGAGACAGATAAGCTCACACTTTGGTGCGCAAGGGATGCTCAAGCAAGGTCGTACATACTAAACTCTATCTCTGACTTTCTATTACCACATATTAGAGGATGCAAGACATCTCAAGAGACTTGGGATGCCCTGGAGACTTTCTTTTCTGCTAGTACCAAAGCAAGAAAGAATCATCTTTGGAACGAGTTCAACCAAATGAAGAAGACACCTAAACAAACCATCACAGAGTTTGTTACCAAGGTCAAAGAGGTTGCGGATCAGTTAGCATCCATTGGAGAGCTGATTGAAGAAGAGGTCATCATGAGGCAAATTCTCAACGGCATTCGAAGTGATAAGCAATGGCAATCCTTCACGACGGCCTATGATCTCATCATGGATGTGCAGACTCCAGACTTCAACATCTTTCTTGGACAACTCTTCAATCAAGAAGCCAATAATAGCATAAAGGAAGGTAACTCTTATCATGGTAATTCAACTAGTGCTCTATATGCAGATAAAAAGGATAAGAAGCAGAAAGGCAAGAAGAAGGAAGAAGATGAAGAAGAGACTTCCCAAGCCAACTTCGCAAGCAAGAGCAAGTGGAAAGGGAAGAAGAAAGGACCAAAGCAAGACAAAGCCAAAGGTCAGAATGTTCAACCTTGTGCCATATGCGATAAGACCAACCACACCACTCAGAATTGCTGGTTCAATGGGAAGACCCAGAAAGGAAGTGGAAGAGGTGGATATGGCGGCAATAGAGGCAGAGGTGGACACAACTTCAACAACAACAATAGAAGCTATAATAGAAGGGACTACAACAATTATTCAGAAGATCAACCACATGAAGACTCATTACTTCTTATGAACCTAAGCCACAAAGAAGGTAAAGAAGATGATCATTTGTTCTACATAGATTCAGGATGCTCGAATCATGTTGCAGGCAACGTTGCTCTTCTATCTGACTTGGAAAGTCCAAAGCATAGACATGAAGTGCAAACAGGGGATGACACGAAGCACAATGTGGAGAAGATTGGTAATGTCAAAGCTTCCAATGGCAGGACAAACATTCTGAGTAAGGTTCTCTATGTACCCACTATCACTAAAAACCTAATCAGTGTAGGCCAAATAGTTGAAAAAGGCTTGCAAGTTAGGTTCACCCAACATGGAGCTTTTGTGGAAGATCCATGTCAAGGCTTCAAGAAGATAGCCCGAGGTGAGAAGCATGGTAGGCTCTTTACTTTTGAAGTAGGAGATACCAGGAACATAGCTCTATTCAACTTTGGGTCTCAAACCCTAAGTGAGCTTGAAGTGTGGCATAAGAGACTTGCTCATGTGAATGAAAGAACCTTGAAGGATATATGCAGGGATCAAAGTGTTCTAGGACTGCCGAACATATCAAAGCAACACATGATCAACAGGTGTGATGCATGTCAGATTGGGAAGGCACAAAGACAACCATTCAACCACAAAGGCTACATCCACAACAACTTATTGGACTTAGTACACACAGATGTATGGGGACCAAGTCAAGAACCTTCATTGGCAGGATCAAGGTATTATGTCTCATTTATTGACGACCATAGTAGGTGGACTGTTCTATACTTTATCAAGAGTAAGAATGAAGTGTTTGATTGCTTCAAGAAGTATCTTGCACATGTGGAGAATCATACAGGTAGATCACTAAAGAAGCTCAGATCTGATGGAGGGGGAGAATACTTCTCCAAAGAGTTTGATGAGTTCTTGCAGGATAAAGGTATCAAAAGGGAAGTGACTACCAGGTACTCTCCTCAACTAAATGGAATTGCAGAGAGGAGAAACAAGACATTGGTTGGATCAGCCCGAACAATGCTTGAAGAGAAGAAGTTGCCACATTATCTTTGGGCAGAAGCTATTTCAACTGCAGTGTACCTTGTCAATCGACTACCATCCAAATCACTTCAAGGTATGACTCCTTATGAAGCATGGCATGGAAGAAAACCTAGTCTTGGACATTGCAAGGTTTTTGGTTGTTTAGCTTATGTTCATGTACCATCACAAATAAGAGGTAAGCTAGATGAAAGGGCAACAAAGGCAGTGTTTATTGGATATGATTCAACTCAGATGGGTTACAGGTTCTTCAATCCTTCAACCAAGCAATTCACTACAAGTAGAGATGTTGTGTTTGAAGAACACAGGTCTTGGTATGATGAAGACAAACAAAAGGTAACACTACCATATGATCTTGATTATGACTCTCATCAATTAGGAAGCAAGCATGATACACAGGTCCAGGATCCAAGAAGTGATACAGACGATGACCAAGATGAAAGACAAAGGGATTACAAGCTATGGAAGTCAAGAGGCAAAGCAAAGATGCAAGAGGTTGGAGAATGCTCCAAACAAGCACCTAGAAGATCAGCAAGAGAGAAGAAACAACCAGAAAGGTATGGATATGATTCCACATTTGTTACAAAGCATTCAATCTACTTGGCAAAAGACTCTATTTCAGAGAAACCCTCAACCTACGAAGAGGCAAAGGGAAACCCTAATTGGGAAAAGGCCATGAACGAAGAGATAGATGCATTCAAGGAAATGGACACTTGGGATTTGGTTCCGATGTCACCGAATCAAAAGGTAATTGGTTGCAGATGGGTATATAAAGTTAAAAGAAATTCAGATGGATCAGTTTGCAGGTACAAGGCAAGATTAGTTGCCAAAGGATGCTCACAAACTCATGGTATAGACTATGAGGAAACATTCTCACAGGTTGCAAAGATGACTACAATCAGGACATTGATAAGTGTAGCTGCTGCAAGGAATTGGAGACTCCTCCAACTTGATGTGAAAAATGCATTCTTAAATGGTTGGATAAGTGAAGAGGTATACATGTCACAACCACCAGGTTTTGAAAACCCTAATCATCCATCTTATGTTTGCAGACTTAAGAAAGCATTGTATGGATTGAAACAAGCTCCAAGAGCTTGGAATTACAGGTTGGTTACATATCTTCAAGACCAAGGGTTCAAAGCTAGCAGCTCCGATCCTTCTCTATTCATCAAAAGGGATCACAATGAGGTTATCTATCTATGTGTATATGTAGATGATATTATTGTGACAGGTGATGATCTAAATGGCATTCAAAGGATCAAGAGACACATGCAAGAGGAGTTCAAAATCAGTGACCTAGGTGAGCTCACATATTTCCTAGGTATGCAGGTGATATACACAGATGAAGGAATGTATTTGACTCAAAGAAGATACATTCAGGATCTTCTTCTCAAGTTCAAAATGGAGAACACTAAACCTGCAGGTACACCTTTGGAGATGAATCATAAACTTAGTGTTTATGAAGGTGAGAAAATCGAAGACATTAAAGAGTATCAAAGCTTGGTAGGTAGCTTGATATATGCTACTCACACAAGGGCAGACATCTCATATAGTGTGGGAGTGCTTAGTCAGTTCATGCACTCACCAAGAAGACCACACATGGATGCGGCTAAGAGAGTACTTAAGTATCTCAAAGGTACAATCAATGAAGGTATATTCTATCCTTACTCTTCCGATTTGGATATCAAAATCTACTCAGATGCAGATTGGGCAGGAGCTAAGGATGATAGAAAAAGTACATCTGGTTACTTAGCATTTGCAGGTTCAAAGCTAGTGTCATGGAGTTCCAAGAAGCAACCAACAGTTGCTTTATCTTCAACTGAAGCAGAGTACAGAGGCTTGACCATAGCAACTCAAGAGGCAATATGGTTAAAAGCATTGTATACAGATTTGGGACTTGTGAGTTCCAAACCTCACATATTTGGAGATAATGTAAGTTCCATGCATCTAGCGGCAAATCCTATTTTTCATGCGAGAACCAAGCACATAGAAGTTCATTACCACTTCATCGGGGAGAAGCTCATGGCAAAGGAGATCGACATTTCTTTTGTTCCGACTGAAAAGCAAGTAGCAGATATGATGACGAAGGCACTTGATGGAATAAAGCTTTGTAGATTCAAAGCTATGGCAGGTATTCAACCTATCAGAGAATGAAGACTCAAGCATACTTTAGCTTGAGGGGGAGCTGTTGGAACATCAAGCTTACACTATGCTTGAGGTGGATTTGATCTACATCAAAGGCTATCGCGTCGAAAGAATATCCGTTGGAGAGTTCTTTTTCATATGCTCATTTATTGTATTTTTTGACAATATTTTGATGGCTCATTTACCGTTGTAAAAGCCTTGAGTTGTACACATGTAAAGGTACAAATATAGGGCCAAAATCCCACGAAATTTTGGTGGTTGAAGTTGCATTCAATCAAGCAAATCAAGTCACCTAAAAGTAGATCAATCAAGATCTTCACTTTTCCTAGATTGTAGGGAAGTGAATTGATTCCCTCCAACAACCATTCCCACCTTCATTTGAATTCAAATTCAAGTTGTAAAAGTCGTGGAACACTCCTAGAGGCTATATAAGGAGTTGAAATCACTTGTATTATACATGGAAGCGATATACATACACTTGTGACTATCATTGTCTTGCTCCTTCAATTTTCTGCATCATCTTCTTCGCCAACAGTAATCTTGCAGAGGCGGCTGCTCTCGCCTCAGAGCTCCAAATTGAGTGCACGAGGACTCATTGCAAAGGTATCAGTGTCTAGTTTATGCCTGTAAATTTTCAAAGCATTTGGTTCAGCAGATTTGGAGAAATCTCAGTTTTTCTGCCTCGGGGTCAATCTCTGCATATTCCTGAAAAATAGGAAGTACCACCGGTGAATGTCGCATTCATTCCTATAGCATATTTTGCTTATTCCTTATACTTTTGTGCATTCCATATACTCAACCCTATGTGTATCACTCCCATAAAAGGATAGTTTCTAATTGTAATCACGCTGGTCGCTATGGACATTTGAAGTTCATTGTCTCTTCCATAGATAGTAAGTTTTTTGAGCTAGTCGACCCGCGAACCTATCTGTTTTGTATCGACTCATTCTCCTTGATGCTCCAAGGTACATAGTGTGTTTCTTTGCACTTATAGTATGCCTATAAGGTCTATTTGAGTCTCCAAAAGCTCAAGGGCTGGTCTTGTGCCGGTTGGCTTGACCAAACTTCATCGCTTCGAAACGCACCTTTCTACCTTCGACAAGCTTCTCCAAGTTTTTTCAGAGTCAACACTCTGGAAGCCGATTACCAAACGCTCCTAACCGAGCATACCACCTTATAGCAGGCTCACTCCGAATTGGAATCAAAGACATCGACAATAGATGATCAAGCAGTCAAGGAACTAGAAACAGTGCTTTAAGCGCAAATGATATCTAATGCTACACTCAGACACAACCTTGGGCTATTAAGGAAGCATATGGCAGCAGCACTAGAAGAGAACAAGAGGCTTCAGCAAAAAAACCAAGACAACTTTGAAGCGGCTATGGAAGGAACTGCAGGAGCAACCATTAGCCCTACCAAGTATAGAGCAGTCCCATCAGAAGACAGTCGCATCTTACTCGAGGAGCATGCAAATTTCTTAGAGTCATATGAAAAGTTAGAGACTGAATGTGCAGACCTAAAGAAACAGATAGCCCATGCCCCCACAGCTCAACAAGAGTCAATAATCTTGGAACGCTCCAGAGAAGAATTAGAGACCCTCTGTAAGTAGGTGGCAGAACTCAAAGCACGCCTTGCACCATATGAAAGGCCACCCTCGCCCACTGAAGAACCAGAACCTGAAACAGTAGTGGAAATCCCCGTCGATGACTTTAGAAATTGGAGTCCCAGATTGGGTCAAAAGGGTTGAGAAAGTAGGAAACACACATGATGATAGTGTCACAGTGCAAATCCAATCCCTCATAAGCTCACAATACGATACCTGTAGACTAGACAATACGATACTGTGACAACAGGCGATACGATACCAATGTTGGGCACAATACGATACCGGCTTCCCTGGCGATACGATACCACCAGAGTGGACGATATGATACCAATATCCAGTCGTGATACGATCCCTATGCACTGGCTGATCTGATACCAGAAACTCTTGCGATACAATACTAAGACTTGGAGGATATGATACTGTGTTTCTCCATGATATGATACCTATTTTATGCACGATACGATACTAGCAGTCAGACGATACGATACCACTTTTTTGGACGATACGATATCAAAAAAGGGCACGATACGATATTGGATTCCTCACGATACGATATCAGTGCAGTTGATAATACGATACCACCAATTTGCACGATATGATACCAACCCTGTGGGTGATACGATACTTAAATCAACCGCAATACAATACTGGAATTTAGCCGATACGATACTCCACTTCTCAACCGATACGATATCACTGCAAGTGGCAATACGATACCACCAACTTGCACGATACGATATTAAAATGGTATCACGATAGGACATCGGGAAGAGAGACGATATGATACCAAGAAGTGGACCGGAATACAATACCACCTTGGTAAAGTGCGATCGTGATACCGACTTGGCGATACGATACCACGTGGTATCACGATACCACGGCGGGTAATCGACGATACGATACTTTGGCGAGTATCGCGATACAAGGGAATTTTTGGTATTGCGATACAAAAACTCAACCGATCGTGATGCTCAAGCCAAAATACCTCAAAAAAAAAAATTCTCCCCGCTTACTATTCTCTCACACCTCTTCACTTCTACACCCTTGTTCACAAAAAAAAATCCTCCAATCACTCTGTCCCACCCCACGATACTGATCAAAACCTTAATCACGTGTAAATGAAGATTTTCATAACTTTTGAGATTAATGTTTGTAGGTACCATCCTTAGGTTGCACTAGTCAAGCCTTGAGGTCACTAGGTGAGTGTGAGGGCTCAGTTTGCATGATACTGATTCGACGATACCGGTCGTTGCACTCAGATGATACCAGAATGAAGAAAGTGTCAAATGAACTTCAATTTTTTGGCTTTTATATCTTTTGGTGACTGAAACTGAACTACACTAATTTGGAAAATTTTTTGGGATTTTTCTTGGTAATCTTGACTTACTCCCTCCTCTTCTCCTAAGCTAACCCTAAATCTTCCTTCTCTCCCTTCCTACTAACCCTAAACCTAAAAACTCATTACACACACCTCCACGATGTGAAGTAACAAGTGCTAAAGTGGTTGACTACTTGCCACTATACGAATTCACTTCTACAAGTATGATTTCATCACTCTCAAACTATAACCATCACGAAGGCACCTTGGTTGAGATGTTCCCCAGCAACGGCGCCAAAAACATGTGTACGTAAGTCAATAAGACTTAAGGACTTGTGCCAAAGAGACTAAATCTCATTTGCCACACAAGTGTGTATAGTGGGGAATTGACACACGCTTATTTGTCAATCCAATGAAACGACCTAACCAAGTGTATGAGGACATGTGCACACATGATGGAAAATGAAGTGGTTCAGCTTATATGTGTGAGAAAAGACTAATCCACCTCTCTAACTCACTTAAATACTGAAAGTGTCTGTCGCGATACCACTTACAATAGTTTTCACTAAATCGAGGTTTTCTCTCAGCTCCAAACTCCTAATGTGGCCAGTAGTGGGTTCCTTTTGAAGCTATCAATGAGATGCATCTATTGGATGTAGTTTCACTCGATTCTGACAACCGTGCTTCAAGTTATGACCAAAACAGTGAATGGCAGGAAACACCCACACTCACTCCACAACTTCTACTAGCTCACACACACACTACAGTAGCTCAAGCACAGTGGGGAGGGGTAGACAACAGTCCTACACACACATTCCAAGCATTACACAGGCATAGAAGATCAAAGAGAAGATGAAAATCTGCAAGAAAGAAGCAATTTCGAAAATCAGCAGCTCTCCTTCTTCACAATGGCAAAAAGTCTCTACAAAGAGTCACAAAGTGACTTATATACATGTGCCCTAAAATTGGTTCTCTCACACAAGAGACAGACACTTTATTAACTAAAAGGTGAATTTCCTACTAATTTACAAGGAATATATTACAATGATTTGGGAATATGCATCTAGAGGACTCCTCTAGTGCATTTACATGGCTTGAGGGGATTTCCTAAGACCTTGAAGAAGAAAAATGTGCCCATTAATTTGAAAATTTTGGGGCTCCTCTTTTGTGCCTCTTTACTCTGCAATAGAAACATATCAATACGATAGTCCACTATTGGAACCTAGCTGGGAGCCCGACTATGCTAATGTGATGTACACAAACCCTAATCCACGGCCCCAATTAAGACAGCAAAGACCACAGGGCCCTAGAGGACCATGCTTTAGATGCCAAGGAGATCATTTCATAAAAGATTGTCCACATCCTCCTATAGCAGGACAGTCACAATATTATAACATACAAGGCTTTTGTGCCGATTGTGGCAAAGAGCATGTCATAAAAGACTGCCCTAAGAACCCTGCTAATGCTTCAAATGTAACACCGATCAACGTGATAGGTATTGTACACAATGCAGATGGATCTGACCCTACATACGTGCCTATCCAAGCTATAACAAGAGCCCATACACTCTTATAGAAACAACTGCTTAATCAAGAGAAAATAATTGGAGCCAGTGAAGTTGGAGAATCTAGCAGTAAAAAAACAAAATCATGGAAAGATTCCAGAGAAAGAATTAAGAGAAAATGGAGTAAAAAGATAACTGAGTTGCAAGGAAGTTTAAAGGAATCGAGAGCCAAAATCCTAGAATTGACTTCGCAAGAATCAAACCAAGAAAATCTAGCTCAGAGATCAGGATCAGTTTTAGCAGAACCCATACCAGAAAACCTAGACATGATGTTTCGTGCATATCAGGCAATATTAAAAGAAGGACCTCAAATAGCTGAAATGAGTAAGAACTACCCTCAAGCAGACTTAGAAATTGAGAGGACTAAACTTTGCATGAAGATGGTAGAATTAGCAGAAGCTATGTTTGAAGCCTCTAAACATTGGAATAACATGGCGAAACCGGAATTACACTTTCAAGGACTGATGGAGAGATTAGAATACCTGATTGATAGCAAAGAGAAAAAGGATCACCATAGGAACCCTATTGCCTCAGAGACACAGGAAAGGAATACACCATCCCTGTCTCAAGTTCCCAACACAGAGGGTGAAGACAACCTGTCTTCCATACATAGGTATTCACATGAATTTTTGAGAGAAATCCAAGAAGAGAAGTGGAGAAAAGAACAAGGAACCCATGCTCCTATTCAAGAATTACATGACTTGCAAGAGCAATTTCCCCAAGACATCCCCTCTATTTACTATGATGTAGAGGAAGAGCAACTGAGTGAACACACACGTTTTGAATCCAATTCTTTGCAAGAATTACCTCAGTCCATAGTACCTTGGGAAGCTAAGTCTATTAGTATGAGAGCACCCATGATAATAGTGAGGAATGAAGAATCAGTGATCCCTAGAAACACGGACGTGATCAAGAACACTAAGGTACAATGTCACCTCACTTTAGAGGAGTTGTTGAAGATTAAACCAGAACTGTGGAAACATGTAGCAAATCAATTCCGTGAGCTTGCTACTACTCCCTCACAAATAGGATCACATAAGAAGGTACCTGAGATACCCATAGAAAAGATCAAAGATGTAAGCAAAGGAGAGGAAGACAACACTTATCTTCCAATAACCCATTAGTGCTATACCACCAAAGCCATCTTAGATTCAGGAGCCGGAGTAGCCATCGCTACCACTGCTTTATGGAAACGTTGGGGTAAGCCAGCATTGAGATCTACCATCATGAAGATACAAATGGCTGATGGACATATAGAAAAACCATTAGGCTTACTAGAGGGCATATCTCTCACCACTTGTGTGGAATTTGAGCATACTTTTGCCATTTGTGATTTTGCAAAAAATCATGCTTACGAGATGATTTTGGGACAACCACTCATGCATCAGTTACAAATTGTACAAGATTGGGGAACTAATTCTTTGTACTTGCAACATTTAGGAGTGACTACTAAAGTCAATCTTAAAGACTATTCACATTGAGACACACGCCCAATACAATGGAATACCATCCATAAGACATAAGAAGAAACAGAATTTGTACACTCATTAGAGTCAGACCCCTCATGGTTGCATGAGGATACTCATCTATGGATGTGTAAAGTAGCAAAACAAGAGGAAGAACACTTAGAAGCCAGGACTTTAGGTTCAGAACAATATCCACGAACCCTTCAAGACCCAGCTTACGCACCTCTAGTATTTCCAGACGAAGAATTCAAACCCCATGGTTGGGCAGAAATTTTAGCAACAATGGATGTAGCCATCAATGAAGAACAATGGACACCCCACTGTGATGAGGATGGCTATGACATCTGTTAGCAGTAGTCAAGGAACTGAAGGACTAACAAGACAAGGAAGCTTACGAAGGGAGTCAAAGCGAAGAGAAGGTACAAGCAGACAGAGTAGTCAAACAAGATCGGGCAAGTAGGCCATTATTTTTTCAAGAAGCTAAAGCATATCAAAGAGATGGACACATGAGGAGAAGGAGCAAGTAGGGAGCTCGAAGATGTGTATGTCAAATCGTTAGAGGAAATCCCTACAAAAATAGTGATTTTCATCACTAAAAGCCATTGTAAATACCATTTCATATATTTTGTAGCTCCATTTTGTGCAAGCCAAGGAGTCCTTGAGCTTGAGGAGCATTAGAAGTAGCTACCTACCAGTTTTCATAATGTTTAGACTCCATTTGAGACTTCAAATGGGACCTAGAACCTAATTTTTAACTAGGCCGAACACTAGGTCTGGACACAGCCAAAACCTAGTCAAAAACTATAAATAGAGCTAGAGAGCTCATTTTTGAGCTTAGCTTGTAATTGATTTGAACTTTTATGAGCTTTTGAAAGTAATCTAAAGAACTCCATTGCTTCTCTCTCTCTGTCTTACCTTGTGTGCACGTGTGCGTGTATGTGTGTGCATGTTTGTGTGCTTCTCACTCACGCACACGCACTTGTGCCTTCACTTGCTCGAGGTCATCATACCATCCTCATGTCTTCCTGGATTGACATTAAAGGAGGTGCTACTCATCACTGAGCTATACCAAATTTTGGCGCCGTTGCCGGGGATCGAGCTTTGAGGACAAGCGTGTGATGGTAAGATGTAGATTTGAGACGTTGGTGTTGTAGGTAATCTCTTTACTTTTCTTATTTTTCTCTTTCTTACCTCACCATCATCATCACCATCATCATTATCACCATATCCAATCTCCATCTCCATCGTCGCAAAAATTTGAGTTTTTTTATCATATCACCTTCTCCTCTCCATTTCCTTCATTTCACTTGTGAGAGAGAGTGAGAGAGCGACTTGGGTGTGTTGTTTTTGCTTATTTCTTGAGCACTCTTGCAGGATCTTGCTCTATCATCGTGTCCAACACGCTGCACAGGTACGGACGAGCTCAAAACTGTCTCTATGTCGCAGACCTCTATCGATCGCGATCGACAAAAAATTTGGGTTTTTGGTAAAACAAAGTACACCACCTTAATACACATGGAGAGCACATTCCAAATCACTAAACAAAATTTCGTGTTTCTCTGTCAATCGTGACCGACACCATCGATCGTGATCGACAGCCACGATCGACAGATTCTGTCGATCGCGACAGACAAAGACGACTGATAGACCCCGTCAATCGCGATTGACACCATCGATCGCGATCAACAACCACGACAGACACCCCTGTCAGTCGCGATTGACACCGTCAATCACGACCAACTGAATTTTGACGATTGACTGAATTTCTTGCATTGCCACGTGTCCATCGCGACAGACACATCCCCGATTGATTGAAATCACGGCAAAAATCCTGGAAAAAGTGTCGATCGCGATTGACACCATCGATTGCGATTGACAGGACCCACGACCGACTCTGTCGGTCGTGATTGACACTGTCAATCGCGATTGACATGTCGATCGCAACCAACAG
Organism: Ceratopteris richardii; assembly: GCA_020310875.1. Classification (NCBI taxonomy): domain Eukaryota; kingdom Viridiplantae; phylum Streptophyta; class Polypodiopsida; order Polypodiales; family Pteridaceae; genus Ceratopteris; species Ceratopteris richardii. The sequence goes on along the minus strand of CM035431.1, from coordinate 2,909,023 downwards.
GCCCCGACAGAAACCTCTGTCAATCGCGATTGACAGACCTGTCGATCGCGATTGACAAGCTTTTTTGGCCAAATTTCTAGGGTTTTTAATACCAAGTTTTGGGGTAATTTTTGGCGTACGTATCAACCAATTAGTGATTTGTGAGGTCCCTAAAAGTGTGTCTTGAGAAAAATCATGGGATTTGTCAGCCTGTTTGAGCCCTGTTTTAACCCCAAAACCTTGAACTGTCATAACTTCCTCATACGAAATCTGTTTGCTCTGATTCTTGTCTTGTTGGAAAGCTTGTGGGGAGTACAACCAAAACTTCCACTGGTTACGGTAAAATTAATATCAGGATTATTAGGTAGGGTATTTTGAAGTTGACCATACCCTGGGGTAGGAAAATTGAAGGATCCTTGGGATTGTCTTCCATAAAGGCAAAGGGAAATTTGGTCTGTGAATTACATGCATGAAAGTGACCTGTCTGTCATTTGAATTGAAGTCTTGAACTAATTTTGGGACTTTTACAGGTCCACTGAGAGCACTTGAGGGCATCCAAAGCAAGGGTGATTTGCAAGCTTGAGAACCGAGTTCTTGAGCACCAAAGGGCAAGGGATCAGCAAGCGAGGTTGGAATACTCTCAACTCCCTCTGTCAATTCCTAGCTTAGGCTAAGTACGAATAGTGCTAGAAGTAAGTCAGGGCAACGATAGGCATTTATCAAGTCGAAGACTACCTAAATACTCAAGTTCAAGCTAACAACATAATCTTTGTACGGTCGATAACTTTAAAGGCAAAGACTTAACGTGGAACGATCAACTTCAAGTGCGAAAATTAACTCAAGTATTCTTGACGACGTGATATCAAACAAGATCCTAAACACGATAATCGACTAAAAAGAATCAAGTAACTGATACAAAAGAACTCAGCAACGAGGTGGTACTTGGGTAAAATTGGGGATTGATCAATAAAGCATATGAACCTTAGATCAGGACGATATCTAGGGAGGGATAGACAAAGTCTTAGGTCTTCAGAGGCTAGTGTTAATCACACTGCTAGGTCTTGGGCCCAGCAGTTGAGCCATTATTCGCACTACCCTAGCTCTGAAACTAGTGAGTGAGAGATGTCCCACACTATGGAGAGACCTACAGGAAGTTCAAGTGTGCCATACTTGTATAGGGTGGAAGGCCCCTACAAGACTCAGCTGAAATACCTTAGGACCAATCGATTAGGTGCTAGCATTTATGAGGACGGCCTAGGAAGGTCTGTGGTACAGATCAAAAACCCAGATCAATCCATTGGACTGGAACACCCAGCAGTCAAGTTTGAATACGGAGCTTACTTGGACAAAGAAGGAACCATATATGTGGTCACTAGTCACCCAGACAGGATAGATGAATTCGGGAATGTGATCCCTGAGACGGACATAGGTGACCTAGAGCAAGGGAACATAGGAGGAGAGCCGAGGACCCCTCGAGGAAAATCTGTTCTTACTAGAATCCTCAATCCCGAGTGGGTTCCCCAGGACAATAAGAGCATAGATGTACTCCTGAACCGAGAAACTGATGAAGCCTTTTGGAGGTATAGATCTGATCAACCAAATGAGGTAGGAACAACCATTATATATGAGTTCAAAGATCCTGATAGCCCAGGCAGAGTGACCTACTTAGATCATGCTTCATAGAGGATCTTTGTGGTTACAGAAAATGATAGGCATGCTTACACTTGGAAAGGTGAATTTATTTTCCCCCAACCAAGATCAAATGTGTCCTTTGGTCACCTAGGAGCTGGAACATCCCAAGCTCATGGAGCTCAAAAAGACAAACACAGAGATAGACCTGAGGTAAGCTTTGCCAACCCAGTGGAAAGAGAAAGAACGAGAACGAAAACAAATAGAGCGGAATGTGAGGGACTTAGAGCCCCAAGGAACCAAAGGAATGCTGATGATTTTCCTCTGCCAAGGCCTAGGGAGCACACCAAAACATTGAGACCTACACAGCTGGTTAAGTCCATGAAGAACTACTTCCATGGCAGAGGAGACCCATATGATCATGTGATTGAGTTTAGGCAAGTCTTGAGAGCTGAACAAGTTGAGGACCTATTCATGCAGTATAATGCCTTTGGTCTAACCCTTAGGAACATAGCCCTTACATGGTTTCAACCATTGAATGAGAGACAGTTCAGGAGCATAGACCAACTCTTAGAGGCTTTTATCACTGAATTCTCTAAGAGTGGGATAAGGCATAATACTTCCTCATTGATACATAGCTTCAAGCAGACCCCTCAAGAGACCATGAGACTTGCTGGAAGAAGATTTAGGCAATATCTTGAGAGATGCCATGTTCCTGAGTTACCCACACTAGCTAAACAAGTGGCTTTATTCTTGGATGGATTGCTAAGTACCAAATTGAGGTCATATGTGTACTTGAAGGACCCTAGAACCATAGAAGAGTGTGTACACATGTGCATTGATATTGAGGATAACCTAGGGGAAGAGTTAGAGCTTTCCAAAATCTACAAAGATTCAGATAGTGCCTCTAGTCTCTCTTCCTCGCAATCCACATCTATTGAGGAACTCGCAGAAAAGGTAGCTCAAAAGCTAGGTGTCTCTAGCAAACAAATTCCAAGATTTGCCCCAGTAAAGAGATGCTATACTTGCGGTGGTGACCACATGGCGAATGTGTGTCCCATTATGGCTCAACCCCAAGTAAATCCTGGTAGCCAGTACAGCACCATAGAACGGAGATACACCAATCATACCGCGCAAGATTGCCCCTACAATAAGCAAGCAGTTAGGCAGACGTACCCACAACCATACCCTCAACAAGGAAGATATCAGAACCAGTACCCACGAGATCAGTATGCTAGGCCTCAACAAACCTACCAACCACAATACCAAAACCAACAAAGGCCTCAGCCTGTGTTAGCACAACAACCCCCTGCCCCAGCTAATGTAATTCTGGTAAAGTATGCAGCTGTAGAAGAGAATTTGAATAGAGCTATAGTGCCAGTAACACCATTGCTTTCAGAAAGTGATCCTAGTGACCATAGCTTTGATTCTACACATATTGATAGTCCCCAGGCTTACTACATGCAATCTCCTGAACATGGTGAGTCCTACTACAGTGAAGAACCAAGTGAACCTAGTTGGGAGCCAGAGTACACAAATGTAATGTACACAAACCCTAACTCTAGAACCCAACCTAGGTAGGTAAGACCCCCATTCCCTAGAGGACCATGCTACAGATGTCAGGGAGATCACCTCATTTGTGATTGCCCCTTACCTCCACCTACACAACCCCAGTCAGTGACAATTGAAGGCTTTTGCCAAGATTGTGGGAAGGAGCATCTCTTACGAGATTGCCCAAAGAACCCCAATAATATGCCAAAAATTACTCCTATCAATGTTATTGGGTTAGTAGTGGACTCTACAGGAAGTGTGACGTCCAATGCACCAGTACAGGTAGTCACTAGAGCTCAGGCATTGCAGCAAAACCAAGGGGTAGGCCAAGAAAAGAGCTGAGAGGCTAGTGAAACTAAGAGCATAACTAAGAAGAGAACTAGAGCCTGGAGAGATAGTAGAGAAAGAATGAAGAGGCAATGGGCTAAGAAAATGAGTGAACTCGAGGAAAGCCTAAGAGAAACAAAAGCCAGGATAGTTGAACTTACATCTCAAACTCCCTCTCACACTACTCCATCACCACCATTCCCATCTCCATCCGACCCACCACCTTCCAACCCGCCTCATGCTACTCCACCACCCCCTAGAGTAGGATGAGTATTAGCAGATCCCACTCCCAAGGACCTTAACATGATGCTTAAGGCATATCAAGCCAGAATCCAAGAAGGGCCAACCGTAACTGATCATGAAAAGTGTTACCCGAGAGCAAAACTAGAGCTTGAACGAAACAAAATCTGTGCTAAGATGGTGGAATTGGCTCAAACCATGTTTGAAGCCAGTCGCCTCTTCAACATCTCTAGTTTAGCTAAGACGCAGTTGGACTTTGATGGACTGCTAGAAAGATTGGAGAGGTTAATTGCACAATCAAAAAAGGAACCCACCCCTCCAAGTAAGGGCAAGGCAAGTATGAAAGCAAGCCTTCCTGCCCAGGAAGCCTATGTGCCTAACTCTATGGAGCCATACACGTCTTCTTCTATGAACCGGTTCACACCACAGTTCCTACGAGAGATTCAAGAAGACAAATGGGCTAAAGAAAGTGAAGTCCCTCCTCCCATTGAACTTGTGGATGATGCACACGACCAATTCCCACAAGACATCCCTTCCATTTATGAAGAGCAGGAGAGCACTCAGTCTCAAGAGAGATTAGACTTTGAGTCTAATTCTTTACATTAATTACCCCACTTCACAGGCCCATGGGAAACTAAGTCCACTTGTATGAGAGCACCCACAGTCATGGTAAGAAACGAAGACTCGGTCATACCTAGGAACACAGAGGTAGTGAAAAACACTAAAGTGCAGTGTAACCTCACTTTAGAAGAGCTACTCAAAGTAAGGCTAGAACTATGGAAACATGTAGCCAAACAAGTACCAGAGATAGCAAAACCTCGTTCCTAGGTAGGATCTCATCACACACTACCAGAGATACCTTTGGGCAAGATTGGAGACATGAGCGAAGGGGAAGAAGGAAACACCTATCTTCCCATTACCCATCAGGGGTACACAACCAAGACAATTCTCGACTCTGGTGCAGGAGTTGCAATTGCTACCACTTCCCTATGGAAGCGTTGGGGAAAGCCAGCATTCACGTCCACGAGGATGAAATTGCAAATGGCTGATGGTCACATAGAGAGGCCTTTAGGACTACTTGAAGGAATAACTCTCACTACTTGTGGTGTAGAGTTTGATCACACATTTGCTATATGTGATTTTAGCAAGAACCATGCTTATGAGATGATTTTGGGAAGACCATTTATGCGACAATTGCAAGTAGTACAGGATTGGGGAACCAATTCCTTGTATTTGCAACACTTGGGTGTTACGACCAAAGTGAATCTCAAAGATTACTCTCATAGAGATGTCCCTCCTATCCAATGGAACCCCATCCATAGAGCCAAAGATGATACGGAGTCTGTGCATTCCATAGGATCAGGATCCTCATGGATGCATGAAGACACCCACTTATGGATGTGCAAAGTAGCAGTAGAAGAAGAGAAGAGAGAAAAAGCCAGAGAGGTAGGTGCAAAGGAAATACATAGATCAATTCAAGACCCAGCCTATGCACATGTAGTATTTCCTGACAAAGAATTTGAACCTCACGGCTGGGCAGAAATTTTAGCAACAATGGATGTAGCCATCAATGAGGAACAATGGACACCCCACTATGATGAGGATGGCTATGACATTTCAGTTTTCTCCATAGAGCCAATCATGGGAGATGCAGTTTTAGAAGAGTGCGAACCTAGCCCTGATGCATTTGAGGATGCAAGTGACTCCGATCTAGAGTCAACATTATGGACCCACCTTTTGCATCAAATGAAGAATACTTATATGAAGTAGAATTCCAGCCTCAGAGACACGAAGAGATAACGAACGATGTACGATTAACCACACAAGTGACTGCTAATAATGATAGCAAGAAACTGAAGAAGAAAGAAGTCCCCCCGGAGGAAGAAGAATCTTTGTTTGAGGTCCCGGAAAACTTTAAAAAGTATGAGATAGACGATAGGAGAGTCATGATAAGAATGCCTAAACGAGAGGCACAATCAGGAGAGGCCTATGATAACAAAGAAACCACCAAGAAAATAGTGGTAGCCCTAGAAGAAGGAGAGGAGAGATGCACATACATAGGCCATGACCTAACAGAGGAAGAAGAGCATGCATTAATAGCCTTGCTAAGAGAATACAGAGATGTATTCGCTTGGAGTTACAAGGATTTGAAAGGTGTAGACCCGGACATATGCTCACACACAATCCCCATGACCTCAGATGCTAAACCTTATAAGCAAAAGCCATACACATACAATGATAATTATGCAACCAAGATCAAAGAAGAGATAGATAGACTGGTAGAAGCTAGATTCATCTATGAAATTGAGCACATTCAGTGGGTATCCCCCATTGTAGTTGTGCCCAAGAAGAATGGAAAGCTACATGTGTGCATTAACTTGAAGAAGGTTAATGCAGCCACAATTTGAGATAACTATCCACTTCCAATTACCGAGCATCTATTAGAAAGGGTAGCAGGCAAGGAAGTCTATAGCTTCCTTGATGGATTTTCAGGCTACAATCAGGTAGCCATTGCTCCGGAAGACCAGCATAAGACAGCTTTTGCCACATAATGGGGCATATTTGCCTTTCGAGTAATGCCATTTGGGCTTACCAATGCTCCTGCAACCTTCCAAAGATTGATGTGTCACTTGTTTAAAGAGTTCCTGAGGAAGAGTTTAGAGGTCTATGTTGATGATCTCTGCACTCATTCCAACATTAGACAAACACACATACCTGAGCTCACGCAAATCTTTCACAAATGTAGAGAATATCAAGTCTACTTGAACCCAGAAAAGTGTGTTTTCATGGTCAGGCAAGGCAAGATTCTAGGACACAGTGTGTCAAAGAATGGCATATCCACTAATGAAGAGAAGGTAAGAGCCATCGCAAAGCTACCTAGGCCAAAGAATGTCAAGGGAGTACAAGCTTTCATGGGGCATTGTGGTTATTACCGACGGTTTATACACATGTATGCCATCATAGCAAAGCCTCTATACGGACTTTTGACCAACTTTGAGTGGACTGATGAATGTGAGAATTCCTTCAATGAGCTTAAACGGCGATTATGTTCAGCACCAATCTTGACCACACCAGATTGGAATAAGCCTTTTCATGTTCACGTGGATGCATCCAATTATGCTATTGGATGTGTACTCGCACAACCTACTGGTGAAGGTAATATGGATCTTCCCATTGCCTATGCTAGTAGATAGCTAAATGCTGCTGAATGGAATTATACCACTACTGAGAGAGAAGGCTTAGGCATGGTGTATGCGGTTAAGAAGTTTAGACACTATTTGCTTGCAAATAAGTTTAAATTTTTTACTGACCATCAAGCATTGTTATATTTCGTGAACAAGCCATGCAATACAGGTAGATTGGTAAGATGGTTCCTCTTACTAATGGAATATGACTTTGAGGTTGTGGTGAGGAAAGGCAAGACTCACTTGAGAGCAGACCACCTCTCTAGGCTCACATCTGGAGAAGCCCCACAGGGAGTATCAGATGACCTCCCTAATGCTTACTTGTTTAACTTAGAAGTTGTGCCTCAGTGGGCTAAGCCATTAGTGCCAGTATTGACATATGGGCCTAATTACCCAGTCATAAACACTAAAGATAGAGAGGTAGTAAAGGCCCAAAAGTACCACATCATGGCAGGAGGTATGTACAAACAGACAGATCAAGGTATGTTAGCCTGTTGTGTGGAAGAGGATGAGTACGCAAAATGATTGCAATTAGCACATGTAGGTGCATTAGAGCAACACTACTCAAGGCAACGAACCTTACAGACTCTAAGGAGACTAGGAGTGCATTGGCCGACTATGGAGGCTGATGTCCATAAGTTGTGCAAGGAATGCCCTATCTGCTGCACTAAACCACCTGTGGAACATGCCACTCTCTATCGAGTGTCCATAGTGCCAGATTGGAGTGAACCACTAGTAGCCTTCTTGAGGACGAAAACATTCCCTCAAGATATGACAATAGCCAAACAAAGAAGTTTAGAACAAGAAGCCCTAGACTACTCACTCATTGGTGATAGTCTATACAAGCGTGGTAAAGATGGTTACCTGAGACTATGTGTCCATGAGAGCGAATATCTCAAGATCTTGGAACCGGCTCACCAAGGTGTAGCAGGAGGACATTTTGGACCAGATCGGGTGATCAAGGCCATACTATTTGTGGGCTTCTGGTGGCCGACCCTTCACATGGATGCACATACCTATGTGAAATGGTGTGATGTTTGTCAGAGAACTCAGTACCCTATACGCAAGGATGAGATGCCACTGAAACCTATGATGGGTGGACGTGCATTGAAACAAGTGTGGGTGTGGAAAGGCGAACACCCTGTCGCGATCAAGCCAACCACACGGGCAAAACTTCTTATTAGTAATCAACAACACGACACTAATAAGAAGTCTTTCAAAAATTCTTCTGCGAAAGTAAAGTCTATTTGGGTACCCAAGAAGTCGATGAAGGCCAACCCACAATCACGACAAATATGGGTGACTAAGGCTTGCTTGCGGGCTCAAATAGTTACACCGAGGCCACACCCTGTACAACATGGTTCACTCACTCGAACATCTGATACCCTTTCTTATACAACACGCACGGACACACATTGGTCCATGAGCACAATCAGAATCACTTGTAAATGGGTCCTTAAAAAGCCTCATTTCCAAGTAGACACTCCTGAAAAGCCCTCCAGAGTCTCCACAAAATCAAGACCAACAGCAAATCAGTTTGTTTGGAAGCCCAAAACGTGTAATAAACCCCCCGACCCTCATTTGTAAATTCATAACCACTTACTCACTACATCACTCAACACCGCATCTTTCCATTTAGCTCTTAGGAATATCCATTCACTAATTACACACACGATCCCCAAGCACTTATTGACCTACTAACCTCTCACTAAAATCATGTTAATGTTGTAATGGGGATGCATGAACGCTTGGTGTCCATTGGAAATGTTAACATTCATTTGTCTATTCTCACAGAACCGGTGACTAGTCTCTTCACCATGGCCGAGGCAGGAACTTGCTCCCAGGCAGGCACCAGCCCCCAAATCGTGGACATTGAGAGTCTTCCCATTGAAGAGGAATTGAAGGAACGCCCTCTGGCATTGAGGGCACTACACGCCATACCAATTCAGAATCCTCCACAGGGGCACACAATGCCGGTCAGCAAAAACTCACATTGGTTCAGTGATGTGGCCGGATCTCTGGGTGAAGGCACTTACATGTGGGAGGCCGAGATAGAGTTCAACGGGCGATGGGGCAGATATCATTTTTCACCAGGGAATTTGAGAGGCTTCAAAATGATGAAGGTATGCAACCCATCTGGAAGAAGGCTGGACTCTAAGACTATTTCAAGGCTCAGTTACCCAAGCCAGATTTTCTACGGTGTTCCTACTTAATTAGCACTCTGACCCCTAGTAAAGAGAAAAAGGGATATAGTACCTTCGTTCTACCATCACTGACCAGAGGTAATGAATTAAAGAGTTTCAAATTGACGAACAACTTGGTGAGGGAAGCTCTTGACATGAAAGGCATGCATATCCCCACCAAAAAAGAGATGATGGTCCCGGATAACATGAAAAACAGGAACCTGACTAAGCTCAAAGACATGGTAGCAATGACACCCACAATCGCCATCCACTTGCGAATGGTCATGCAACATTTCACGTTCCCAGCTCAAGAGCGGTTCACCATGCCACCCAAGAAGATATGGTTCAGTCTATATTTGGAAGATGTCTTCAATTTGACAATCAACATGCCACATTGGATTATCGACCAAATCCACTTGGCACATCAACGGTGGTATAAAAAGCAAAAGTTGGTACTGTATGGATGCTGTGCCCTCACCAAGATTGTGTATACATGTTTGGCTTATGATGTGCCAGTTCAAAGGGCATTAATTTGGACAAGGGTACAAGAATTTCAACGTAGACTATCAACCGCAGGGCCGCCATCAAAGAAAATGAGAGGCGCAGTTCAGATGCCCTGTGCACAAGCCCGCGGTGCGACACTGACACCTGAGACAACTCCACGACTTCCGAGGCGTGTACAACCCTTCACTATCAGATTACCAAGACACAGCACTGATGGACCGAATCTGGTGTTTCCACCTGTACCAACCGACCTAGAGTTTCCTCACAGATTCACATTAGAAGACCTAACTGATGAGGAGGTAGCCAGGATAATTGAGGCTATTAACGCGGAAGTCGAGGCAGAACAGGCAAGCGGCCAACAGACAGTCGCAGACCAACCCCATCCAATCCAACCAAGAGTAGTTGAAGTGGAGGATGAAGAAGAAGAAGAGTAGGAGGAGGAACGAGGAGGACAAACAGAGGAAGAAGAGCAGGAATATGAACAAGAAGTTCTACAGGAACTTGAGGGTGCCCCGGCTTATACGAAGGAATTGAAAAAGTTGTATGATACCATCAACAGAGTTCAAGAACAACACAAACTATCCCTGGCAGCAGGAAAAGCCCTCATGAACCAAATCCTTGAAGAGGAAGGTGTGGACGAGCAATACCGAGCAACCGTGGATATGATTTTTGATGCATTGGGGATACCTGAGACGGTGCATACAGCTCTTGCACACTCGAGAAGATTAGAGCGACGATATGGCAAACACCCCCCTCGATCAGGAAAACAAATGAATATATTAGTATCAGAACCACAGGGCACCACATCCACAACCACGGGCACAGCTCATATCATTCAAGAAACTGAGGAAGCCCATACATCCAGTGCATCCCCATCACCCCCTTTACCACCCCCACCTCCAACTCCACCAACTTCACCCCCCACTACCAGTGTAACCACTACTATCACCGCCTCAGAGTCCACTGCCCATACCGAAGCACAGACTGTCAGTCAACCCACACAACCCACACACTCTATCACCACCTCACTTGTATACACTACCACTGACACTGTAATTCTAACTGCAGCCACAGAAAACCCCGTTCCCCCGATCACACTTCCTGGTGGTTCATATTCACAACTACACACACCACTTTACACTTTCACCACCATCACCGCACCCACAATTCCCATGTTCACAATCACTCCCACGACTGCATCCACTTTTGACCTCATGGACATATCACCCACCTCCGCACCTCTCCCTCCCCCCATACATCCACAATCTCCCATTCCCCCACCACCCACTTCACCCTTTTCAAGCACAGCATACACGCTCCCATTCCCTTTTCCCTTCCCTTCTGCATTCAACACCCTTCTCGCATCCACCCCTATTAATAATGTATTTAATAATATGTACCAGTGTATGTCTCAACTACAACAACACTACCAGCATCTTGATAACCAGCATACGAGCCTCTTCCGAAGCCATGAAGCACTACAAGCACGATTTATTGATTTAGAAAGGGAAAAGCGGCTACTACAACAACAGTATGTCACTTTACAGGAACAACATGAGCAGTTAGTGGCCAATCCAACCCAGTCAGATGCGAAAGAAAAAAAACAACTTGATGAGCTGCTACACTCCTAGATAACAGAGAACCTCAAGCTTCGACGCAACCTGGCCCTATTACGGAAACACATGTCTACAGCACTCGAGGAAAATAAACGACTACAGAGACAGAATGAAGAAGACTTGGAAGCAGCAATGGAGGGTTCACCACACGAAATCGACCTAGAGAAATTCAAGGCTATCCCATCTAGAAATATGCAAATCGTCTTGGAAACCTATGCCGACCTCCTGGAAGCCCACGCAGCATTAGAAAGAGAAAGAGATGACTTATTAAAGCAACTGGCAACCCAGCAGGAGTCACCAAGCAAAGTCACAACTGAAGCCGACACATCTGAAGAAGTCGATAAACTCAGAGCAGAATTAGAAGAACTACAAAATAGAGTTCTACAATACGAGCGTCAACCCTCTCCCCTGGTGGAACCAGAACCTGAAGACTTAGTGCCAATTCAAGTGGAGGATATCTTTGAAGACCCATACGTTCCCATGCCAACACTCGGAGGTAAGCAAACAGAAGAAGGAATGGACACGATTGAGATCGAAGAGCCTAAATGGATGCAAAGTTTGGAAAAGGTTGCTACAACCCATGATGAGAGAGTTGCAGTTCAGATAGCGTCTATGTCACGACTGGAAGAAGTCGTCATAAAATCAGATTACTTTAGAAACCTCTCCAATCATAGGTGGATTGGCACGTCTGATGATCTGTATGTTCCATTCTGTGTATTAATGGCAGATTACAATGCTGAAATCAAGCAACACACAACAAAAGAACCAACCTCGGCGACACAGTTTGCACCGGATGATATCCCTGCAAGTGCCAAGCAAGGGAATATACATCAACCTACTTGGAGGATCCGCCTGCTTGAAACCTACCCTGAGATGAATCGCACGTGGAATAACATGCCTCTATATATCAAGTATAATCCCTGCTACTACCCTGTCTTTCAAAGAAGGTCTTGGCCGGAGTACACAAAAATAGTTTTGACGGTTAAAGGATGTGAAAAGTGGTGAAATTATGTGTACCTAGCACCTCCTAATGGCCAACCCACAGTCAACTACATGATTTCAACCATCCACCACTGGGCAGTCCGGTTCAAGAATGTCCCAGATGTTATGGCACAGATGTGCCTAAAAATGTTTGAGCTCATGCTGATTACATTCAGGACATTTAAGAACATCAAAGAACCTCATCTTTCGACTATTGTATTTAATGAAGGGAATCAGGACCTTGTCTATGGCATGAGCACCACACCCTCCATTAACGTCGTCTATGCCTGGCATGCCCGTATAAAGTATCTACCTGCTTGCTTCAAACAGACGTTTGAAGAAATGCTTATCACGGGGTTCTGGGAATATCATTCAGAGATATTCATTCCCAGAACATCTCATTTATTACAGTTATTTGCCGTGGAACAAGCTCTCCATTCAGAAAAGTTACGTATACCACATCCAGAGGTTCCCGGGCTTGTAGATTGGGATGCTCTACTCACTGACTTGGCCAAAGGGTTGAGAATTGCAGAACATCATTTAGCCACAGACGTTGTGGAGTACTACATCCAACGACCCACTCAACAAGGGTCTGTCAGAGATGACAGACGTGAGAGAGGGGGGGGGTGTTAGCAATAGTCAAGGAGCTGAAGGACTAACAAGACAAGGAAGCTTACGAAGGGAGTCAGAGCGAAGAGAAGGTACAAGCAGACGGAGTAGTCAAAGAAGATCGGGCAAGTAGGCCATTATTTTTTCAAGAAGCTAAAGCATATCAAAGAGGTGGACACATAAGGAGAAGGAGCAAGTAGGGAGCTCGAAGATGTGTATGTCAAATCGTTAGAGGAAATCCCTACAAAAATAGTGATTTTCATCACTAAAAGCCATTGTAAATACCATTTCATATTTTTGTAGCTCCATTTTGTGCAAGCCAAGGAGTCCTTGACCTTGAGGAGCATTAGAAGTAGCTACCTACCAGTTTTCATAATTTTTAGACTCCATTTGAGACTTCAAATGGGATCTAGAACCTAATTTTTAACTAAGCCGGACACTAGGTTGTAATTGATTTGAACTTGTATGAGCTTTTTGAAAGTAATCTAAAGAACTCCATTGCTTCTCTCTCTATCTTACCTTGTGTGCACGTGTGCGTGTATGTGTGTGCATGTTTGTGTGCTTCTCACTCACGCACTTGTGCCTTCACTTGCTCGAGGTCATCATACCATCCTCATGTCTTCCTGGATTGACATTACAGGGGATGCTACTCATCACTGAGCTACAACATCTCAGTTTTCAGGATAGATCCAATCATGTGTGATTCGATTATTGAAGAATATGAACCTAGCACTGATGCATTTGAGGATGCGAGTGACTTCGATTTAGAGTCAATTATTATGGACCCACCCTTTGCATTAGACGAAGAATATTTCTACGAAGTAAAAACTCATCCTTAGAAACATGGAGAGATTATGAATGAGGTGAGATTAGCCACACACGTGACCACTAAGAGTGAAGGCAAGAAAAGAAAGAAGAAAGAAACCATGTCAGAAAAAGAAGAATCTTTGTTTGAGGTTCTTGAGAATTTCAAGAAGTACGAGATAGAAGATAGAAGATAGAAGAATCATGGTACGAATGCCTAAAAGAAAAGCTGATGTTGGAGAAGTATATGATAACCGAGAGAAAACCAAAAAAATCATAGTTACCATTGAAGGAGAAGAAGAAAAATGTACATACATTGGGCATGATTTGACTAATGAAGAAGAAGAAGATTTAGTTGCCCTATTGTGTGAATATCGAGATGTGTTTGCTTGGAGTTACAAAGATTTGAAAGGAGTAGACCCAGATATATGTTCCCATAGAATCCCTATGACTCCAGAAGCAAAACCTACAAAACAGAAACCATACACGTACAATGATAACTACACTGCGAAGATTAAAGAAGAAATAGACCGCTTGATGGAAGCAGGATTCATTTACGAAATTGAGCATACTGAATGGGTATCCCCCATTGTGGTTGTGCCCAAGAAAAATGGAAAATTGTGTGTGTTATTAACCTAAAAAAAGTTAATGCCACCACGATTAGAGACAGTTATCCCCTTCCTATCACAGAACATTTATTGGAAAGAGTTGCGGGCAAGGAAGCTTACAACTTTCTTGATGGATTTTCAGGCTATAATTAAGAAGCCATCGCTCCAGAAGATCAACACAAGATAGCTTTTGCCACAGAATGGGGCATATTTGCATTTCGTGTGATGCCATTTGACTTGACAAATGCACCCACCACCTTCCAGCAACTCATGTTTCATGTTTTTAAGGAATTCTTACAAAAGAATTTGGAAGTCTATGTCGATGACCTATGTGCTCATTCGAATCTAAGACAAACACATATCCCCGAGTTAAGACAAGTATTTTACAAATGTCGAGAATATTAAGTTTGTTTGAACCCAGAAAAGTGTGTTTTCATGGTCAGACAAGGCAAAATTCTAGGACACATTGTGTCAAGGAATGAAATTTCGACAGATGAAGAAAAGGTGAAAGTAATTGCGGATCTACCTAGGCCAAATAACGTAAAAGAGGTACATGCATTTATTGGACATTGTGGTTATTATAGACGATTCATACACATGTATGCAATCATAGCCAAGCCTCTGTACTCTCTTTTGACCAAGTTTGAATGGACAGATGAATGTGAGAATTTATTCAATGAACTTAAACGACGTTTGTGCTCAGCACGTATATTGACAACCCTAGATTGGAGCAAGCCATTCCATGTACATGTGGATGCATCCAACTATGTTATAAGATGTGCGTTAGCACAACCCACGAATGAAGGTAATATAGATCTCCACATAGCTTACGTGAGCAGATAGTTGAATGCAGCATAAAGAAATTACACCACTACAGGACGTGAAGGATTAGGAATGATCTACATAGTAAAGAAATTTAGGCATTATTTGTTGGCGAATAAGTTCAAATTCTTTACAGATCATCAAGCATTATTGTACTTATTCAATAAGCCATGTAACACAAGACGATTAATACGTTGGTTTCTATTGCTGATGGAGTATGACTTTGAAGTCATAGTCAGGAAAGGAAAGACACACCTTAGAGCTGACCACCTCTCGAGACTAACCATAGGAGAAGCTCCTCAAGGGATAGCAGATGAATTACCCGATGCATATTTGTTTAACCTTGAGATAGCACCAGAATGGGCTAAGCTGATGGTCCCTATTCTCACATACGGACCCAAGAATCCTAGGATAAGGATCAAGGAAGGAGAGATTAGCAAGTCTCAAAGATATCAAATAATAGTAGGAAGTATATATAAACAAGATAATCAAAAGATCCTTGCTTGTTGTGTAGATGAATCAGAACATGCGAATTGGTTGCAATTAGCACATGTAGGTGCATTAAAGCAACATCATTCGAAACATCATACTTTGCAGACTCTGCATAGACTAGGAGTCTATTGGCCTTCTATGGAAGCAGATGTCCACAAGTTGTGTAAAGAATGCCCTTTTTGTTGTGAAAGACCACAGTAGAACATGTTACATTATACCACGTGTCTCTCACACCAGAATGGAGTGAACCTTTAGTGACATACTTGAGGACGAAAACATTCCCTCAAGGAATGACCTTAGCAGGACAACAAAGTCTAGAGCAGGAAGCTCATGACTATTCACTTATCGATGACAATCTATACAAACGAGGACGAGATGGATATTTAAAACAATGTGTTCATGAAAGCGATTATTTGAGCGTACTAGAGACTGCACACCAAGGTGTTGCAGGAGTTCATTTTGGACCCGATAGGGTAATCAAAGCCATCCTCTTTGCAGGATTATGGTGGCCCACTGTTGACAGTCAAGGCCACACACAAGCAATCAAGGCCACACAAAAGTAGCGAAGCACATCAATGAAGTGGAGACACAAGAAGAAGGAGCATGTAGGGAGCTCTAAGAAGCACATGTCAAGTTTTCATAAGAAATCCCTATAAAAATGGTGATTTTTACCATTAAAAACCATTGTAAATACCATTTTCTATTTTTACAACTCCATTTTGTTCAAGCCAAGGAGTCCTTGAGCTTGAGGAGTATTAGAAGTAGCATCCTACCAATTTTTATAATTTTTAGACTCTGTTTGAGCCCCCAAATAAGCATTGGAACCTAATTTTTAACTAGGCCGGACACTAGGTCTAGACAGGGCCAAAACTACTCAAAAAACTATAAAAAGGGCTAGAGAGCTCATTTTTGGGGTTGTCTTGTTGTAGATTTCAGCTTTGTAAGAGAGTTCTTTTGTAATTCAAGTCCTTCCATTGTTCCACCCTTTGCTCTTACCTTGTGTATGTGTGTG
This sequence comes from Ceratopteris richardii, assembly GCA_020310875.1. Lineage (NCBI taxonomy): Eukaryota > Viridiplantae > Streptophyta > Polypodiopsida > Polypodiales > Pteridaceae > Ceratopteris > Ceratopteris richardii. Next base: position 2,892,481 of record CM035431.1, on the reverse strand, counting down.
TATGTGTGTGCATGTTTGTATGCTTTCACTCACGCACTTGTGCACTTCACTTGCTCTTGGTCTTCATACCGGTCCTCACGTATCCGCCGATTGACATTTATGAGGTGAAGCTCCTCACGCTGGTACTTGCCATTGTGCTAGAGTGACACCAAATTTGGCATCGTTGCCGGGGAGAGAGCTTGGAGGACGAGCGTGTGACGGTAAGACGTAGAGTAGCGATGTTGGAAGGTAAAAAACTCACCATTTTCAGTTCAGTTTCTGAGTTTTTCTTCTTCATCATCATCATCATCATCTCTTGCCACCTTCTTCCTCTCTAATTTTTCTCATTTTTGAGTGTACATTCACCTCGTTTTTCACCTACGACTGTGAGGAACAAGTGCAGAGGGTGTTGAGAGCTAAAACGCTGAAGAGATCACCTTGAAATCCACTTAAAACATCAAAAATCTGAGTGGCAGTATCGCGGAGTGACAAGACTTACGTTTGGTATCGCGGCGGTGGTATCATGAGTTTGAAGGGTGATTTTTCATCTACAGTCTAATGGGAGTGACAAGGAGGACACAAGGTACATATATCTGCATCAAATTTTGAATTTGGGCTTAAAAATCTCCAAGTATTGTGACCAGTTGAGTTTTGGTATCGCGATACCAGAATTCCCGAGTATCGTGATACTTGTTGAGGTATCGTATCGTGCACACCCACTTGAGCTATCGCGATACCATTCTGGTATCGTATCGTCAAGTGCTTGTAACCCGATCACGGTCTCCCCGGTGGTATCGTATCACGGTCCACATTGTATCATATCGTCTCGGTCTTGGTATCGTATCGTTGATCGTGTAGTATCGTATCGTGTGCTAGTTTGATATCGTATCGTCGACTCAATATCGTATCGTGCCCAATCTAGTATTGTATCGTGCAAAAAAGTGGTATGGTACCGTCCATAGAACCAATATCGTATCGTGAGAGTTCCAGTCTCGTATCGTGTAAATTTTTGGGATCGTATCGTGCACCTTGTGGTATCATATCGCGAAGCACAAGTAGTATCGTATCGCGATTGGAGTGGTGTTGTATCGTCCCTTACCCTAGTATTGTATCGTGAGCAATCTGGTATCGTATCGCGTGATATCCAATATCGTATCGTGTAGTTGTCAGGTATCGTATCATCCACTAACTTTGTATCGTATCGTTGAGTGCAGAGGTATCGTATCGTGTGATTTTTGATATCGTATCATCAGTAGACCCGATATCGTATCGTCGATTGTTTTGGTATTGTATCGTGGGCTTGGTGGTATCGTCTAGCAAGTGGTCTCGTATCATGGAATTTGGTATCGCCTTGGTGGTATCGTATCGCCGAATGTGGTATCGTCCATAGTGGTATCGCGGGGAAAATTTGGTATCGTATCGTGAAGCACAAGCAGTATCATATCGCGATTGGAGTGGTATTGTATCGTCTATAGACTGGTATCATATCGTTCCTTACCCTAGTATTGTATCGTGTGTTGGAGCAAGTCTATGACAAGCCTAAGTATTGGCTTGAGTCCCACAAAGTCATAGAAAAAGCCTTAAAATGAAGACTATGTAAAGTTCACTTGTGAACTACCTCTTGTAACTTTTGAAGAGTTTACTTAATGTAAAAGTAAGAGAATCTTAAGTGGTTGAGTCCACTTGATCAAGAATGGAAAGAGGAGCCACGAATTCGTGATTTGTGGTAGGTAGAGAATCAAATCAATCATTGATTGATTGGAGAGTGATTGAGGGAAGTTAGCCTCCCAAACTCAACTATAAATAGATGGCAGTTTTAGTCGTGGTTAGAGAGACCTATGTGAAGACCTCAAAGAGCTGAGCTTTATGCCATATCAAGGTGTGATTACAAGGCACACATATGTATCAGTAAGTCATTGTATTGTACAAGCAATATACTTTCATTTTCATGATTATTTGAGTTCATCTTTCCATGTTCTTGTGATGTGTACTACTCACTGCCATTACTTCAGTTTTTCTCAGTCAGCTTGCAGAGATTGTTTCTCTGCACTTGGTTCATCATTTTCAGTGATTTAACTTGGTAAAGTTAGCACTATAAGGCTACTATATGCTCACAAATTTTCATGTCATTTGGATGTTGGAATCTTCAGTTATGTTCATTTGAAGTCAACAGGGTATGTTCATCTTCACTTCTCTGTCAGGTACCCGACTTTTTCAGTCATCTTGTCAGAGTCATTTCTCAGTGTTTACTCATCCAAATTCAGTGATTTTAAGCTTGTTGGATTCAGCTTACTGTCTAGTATAAGCATACAAATTTTCATGATCATTGGATTCTTACATCTTGAGTTATGTTACTTTTTCTACTCACTGGTCTATTTCTGTAGCAGCCCGTGAAAATCGGGATGATGTCATCACTTGTTAAAAGTCATTCTCAGTGTGTGGTTTGTTATTTTTGATGAGATTACTCTCTAAAGTTAGCTCTTTAAGCTACCTAGCCTTCCCCAAGAGGAATTAATCTAATTGCTGCTGTGCTCAGAGAATTATGTAAAACACTGGACAGGTGTATTAACCAAGAATAGCAAGTTTTCACCTCTGAGCTAACTCCAACTTATCTGTTTTGATCTATCTTTTTGAGAGTGATCTTCCAAGGTACATAGGGTGTCTAATACATCCATTGGCAAGCTAAAAGGGCCCACTATCTACTCCTGGAGTTCATTTGGCTAGTGTAGAGCAAAGATTTTGCAACACCTCTTCATCTTCAACACATACCTATCCATCTCTTCACAGTGGTATCAGAGCAAGGTTGGACAACATGGCAGATGGATTTCCTTCATCAATTGACAAATTGGACAGAGGTAACTACTCAGCTTGGTCATTAAGAATGGAAGCTTATCTCCAAGGTAGAAGTTTATATGGTTATGTGGCTGGAGATGAAGTTATGCCAAGTTTCAGGAACAAAAGTCAACCAACACAAGAAGAGCAAGAAAGATTGAGCACATGGTGCTCCAAGGATGCACTTGCAAGGTCTTATCTCCTCAACTCTATCTCAGATTTTTTGTTGCCTCACATTAGAAGTTGTAAGACATCTCAGGAAGTGTGGGATGCACTTGAAGCTTTCTTTGCTTCAAGTACTAAAGCTAGGAAGCATCAACTATGGCTGGATTTCACAACTCTCAAGAAGGCTCCCAAACAAAATGTGACTGATTTTGTCACAAAGCTCAAGGACATAGCAGATCAGTTGGGAAGCATTGGAGAGGTAATAGATGAAGAGCAAATTGTAAGGCAGGTCATCAATGGCTTGAAGGCAGATGACAAGTGGGAAGCATTCACCACAGCTATGGATTTGTACATGGACATGCATGTACCTGATTTCAACACACTCATTGGACAATTACTTACTCAAGAGGCAAAGCTTATCAAAAATGGAGAAAGCTCTAAAGGTAATCAATCTTCAGCTTTATACACGGATAAAAGCAAGTCTAAAGATAACAAAGGAAAGGCAAAGAAAGTGGATGATGAAGCAGGTACATATCAAGCTAACTATGCAGGTAGAGGAAGACATGGCAGAGGTAGAGGAAGAGGAGGTAGACAAGGCAGGGGGAGATCCCAAGACTCCAACTCATGTTCTATTTGTGGATTAACTAATCATACAACTGAAAATTGCTTTAGGAATTCCAGGAATCAAAGAGGCAGAGGATACAATAGAGGAAGTTATGGCTACTCAAGAGGAAGGTTCAACAACTACCATGGCAACTACAACAACTACAATCATTCAAACTATCAAGGAGGCTACAAAGGAAGGAGAGACTACAATAACTACACAGAAGACTCAAACAAAGAGGATTCATTATTGATCATGAACATGGCTATGCCACAAGGTAAATCTGATGAGCATGTTTTCTACATAGATTCAGGTTGTTCAAATCATGTGGCAGGAAATGTGGCACTCCTATCAGATTTAGAAGATCCAAGGAATAAGCATGAGGTACAAACAGGAGATGATACAAAACATCCTGTGGAGAAAATAGGCAATGTCAAAGCACCTGATGGAAACATCAACCTACTCAGTAAGGTACTCTATGTCCCTACCATAACAAAGAATTTGATAAGTGTTGGGCAGATAGTAGAGAAAGGGTTGCAAGTCAGGTTCACAAAAGCAGGAGCATTTGTTGAAGATCCAAGTCAAGGATTCAGAAGAATTGCAAAAGGTGAAAAGACAGGTAGATTGTTCACATTTGAATTACATGACACTAGAAACATTGCTCTCTTTAATTATGGTAGTCAGACACTCACAGAATTGGAAGTATGGCACAAAAGGTTAGCACATATTGGTGAAAGGTCATTAAAGCAAATCTGCAGGGACCAAAGTGTACTTGGACTTCCTAATTTGTCAAAACAACATATGATTTATAAGTGCAGTGCATGTCAATTTGGAAAGTCTCACAGGTTACCATTCATGAAGAAAGGTTATATGCATGGAGATCTCTTGGAGTTGGTTCATACAGATGTATGGGGACCAAGCAAGGAAGCTTCAATATCAGGATCAAGGTATTATGTTTCCTTTATTGATGATTGCAGCAGATGGACTATCCTATTCTTTATGAAACACAAAGATGAAGTTTTTTCATGTTTCAAAAGATATTTGGCTCTTGTGGAGAATCAAACAGGTAAATCACTAAAAAGGCTAAGGTCAGATGGAGGGGGAGAATACTTCTCCCATGAGTTTGATTCTTTTCTTCAAGAAAGAGGAATCAAAAGAGAGGTAACTACAAGGTACACTCCTGAGCAAAATGGAGTGGCAGAAAGGAGGAATAGGACAATTGTTGAAGCTGCAAGGTCTATGTTAAATGAAAAGCATTTACCTAATTACTTATGGGCTGAGGCTGTATCTACAGCCACTTACTTGATTAACAGGTTGCCTTCAAAATCCCTTGATGGGATGACTCCATATGAGGCTTGGAATGGAAGAAGACCAAGTTTAGATCATTGTAAAATTTTTGGATGTATTGCTTTTGCTCATGTTCCTTCACAGGTTAGAGGCAAGATGGATCCAAAAGCAGAAAGGTGTGTATTTATTGGATATGACAACAATCAAAAGGGCTACAGGTTATACAACCCTACCAACAAAGGATTCTTGGTAAGCAGAGATGTAGTTTTTGATGAGAACAATTAATGGTATGAAGATTCATGCAGGAAGGTCAATTTACCATATGATCTTGAAGAAGATTTTCCAAAGCTTGGTAGAGAACAATCAAAGATTGAAGAACAAGACACCTCAGAGGATGATGAAGAATGTCAGATGGAAAAGATCAAAGCATGGAAGTCTAAAGGTAAAGCAAAATTGCAGGAACTTGGACATGAGGCAGAATCATCAAATCATGGCCTAAGAAGATCTATGAGGGAAAAGAAAAAACCAGAAAGGTATGGGTTTGACACCTCATTAGTAACTAAACATTCTATCTACATAGCACAGGACATAAACCAAGAGGAGCCATCATCATTTGAAGAGGCCAAAGCAAAAACAGAATGGAAGCATGCAATGAAGGAAGAGATTGAAGCACTTGAGGAAAACAACACTTGGGATTTGGTGCCCAAGACTTCATCCATGAAGGTAATAGGCTCAAGATGGGTCTATAAACTCAAGAAAAATTCTGATGGTTCAATTAACAGGTATAAGGCAAGGCTTGTGGCAAAAGGCTTTGCACAAACTCAGGGAATTGATTATGAGGAGACTTTCTCTCCTGTGGCAAAGATGCCTACTATTAGGGTTTTGCTTAGTATTGCCTCTTCCAAGAATTGGAAGATACTTCAACTAGATGTAAAGAATGCATTTTTGAATGGTTGGATAACAGAAGAGGTATATATGGCACAACCACCTGGTTTTGAGAATCAAGTTTATCCTGATTATGTGTGTAAACTTAACAAAGCATTGTATGGTCTCAAGCAAGCTCCAAGAGCTTGGAATTTCAGACTTGTTTCATTCTTGCAGGACAAAGGCTTTCAACCAAGCAAAGCAGATCCTTCATTCTTTATTAAAAAGAGTAATTCCGAGGTCATCTACCTATGTGTATATGTAGATGATATTATATTGACAGGAAATGATGCAGATGGTATGAAGAAGATCAAAGATCAGATGAGAGAAGAGTTCAAGATAAGTGATTTGGGTTCACTTACCTACTTCCTAGGTTTGGAAGTTGTCTACAAAGATCATGGTTTGTTTCTCACTCAAAGAAAGTACATTAAGGACATGTTGGCAAAATTCAAGATGCAAGATTGTAAGATTGCAGGTACTCCAATGGAGGTTAATCACAAATTGAGCTCACATGAAGGTGAACTCATAGAGGACATCACATCATATCAAAGTCTAGTGGGTAGTCTCAACTATGCCACATTGACAAGAGTAGATATATGTTACAGTGTGAGTGTGCTAAGCCAATTTATGCACACACCAAGGAAACCACATATGGATGCTGCCAAAAGGATACTCAAATATCTCAAAGGAACCATAAATGAAGGACTTTACTATCCTTATGTATCTGATTTAGGTTTGAAGCTATTTTCTGATGCAGATTGGGCTGGCTCCAAGGAAGATAGAAGGAGCACTTCAGGTTATCTTACCTTTGCAGGTTCAAAGCTTATTTCATGGTCATCCAAGAAGCAACCCACAGTTGCTCTCTCTTCTACTGAAGCTGAATATAGAGGTCTTGCTATAGCTACACAAGAAGCTATGTGGATGAAGACATTATTCAAAGATCTTGGATTGGAGTTTGGAACTCCAACTATTTTTGGTGACAATATGAGTTCTATTCATTTGGCTGCTAATCCTATTTTTCATGCAAGGACTAAACATATTGAAGTTCATTATCACTATGTACGAGAGAAGGTTCTAAGCAAAGAGATTCAAATATCATATGTGTCCACTCATCAACAATGTGCAGATATTCTAACCAAAGCATTGGATGGTACAAAGCTTTGCAAATTCAAGGCTATGATTGGTTTGCAGGTAATCTTGGAAGATTGAAGACCTCAAGCATACTTGGCTTGAGGGGGAGCTGTTGGAGCAAGTCTATGACAAGCCTAAGTATTGGCTTGAGTCCCACAAAGTCATAGAAAAAGCCTTAAAATGAAGACTATGTAAAGTTCACTTGTGAACTACCTCTTGTAACTTTTGAAGAGTCTACTTAATGTAAAAGTAAGAGAATCTTAAGTGGTTGAGTCCACTTGATCAAGAATGGAAAGAGGAGCCACGAATTCGTGATTTGTGGTAGGTAGAGAATCAAATCAATCATTGATTGATTGGAGAGTGATTGAGGGAAGTTAGCCTCCCAAACTCAACTATAAATAGATGGCAGTTTTAGTCGTGGTTAGAGAGACCTATGTGAAGACCTCAAAGAGCTGAGCTTTATGCCATATCAAGGTGTGATTACAAGGCACACATATGTATCAGTAAGTCATTGTATTGTACAAGCAATATACTTTCATTTTCATGATTATTTGAGTTCATCTTTCCATGTTCTTGTGATGTGTACTACTCACTGCCATTACTTCAGTTTTTCTCAGTCAGCTTGCAGAGATTGTTTCTCTGCACTTGGTTCATCATTTTCAGTGATTTAACTTGGTAAAGTTAGCACTATAAGGCTACTATATGCTCACAAATTTTCATGTCATTTGGATGTTGGAATCTTCAGTTATGTTCATTTGAAGTCAACAGGGTATGTTCATCTTCACTTCTCTGTCAGGTACCCGACTTTTTCAGTCATCTTGTCAGAGTCATTTCTCAGTGTTTACTCATCCAAATTCAGTGATTTTAAGCTTGTTGGATTCAGCTTACTGTCTAGTATAAGCATACAAATTTTCATGATCATTGGATTCTTACATCTTGAGTTATGTTACTTTTTCTACTCACTGGTCTATTTCTATAGCAGCCCGTGAAAATCGGGATGATGTCATCACTTGTTAAAAGTCATTCTCAGTGTGTGGTTTGTTATTTTTGATGAGATTACTCTCTAAAGTTAGCTCTTTAAGCTACCTAGCCTTCCCCAAGAGGAATTAATCTAATTGCTGCTGTGCTCAGAGAATTATGTAAAACACTGGACAGGTGTATTAACCAAGAATAGCAAGTTTTCACCTCTGAGCTAACTCCAACTTATCTGTTTTGATCTATCTTTTTGAGAGTGATCTTCCAAGGTACATAGGGTGTCTAATACATCCATTGGCAAGCTAAAAGGGCCCACTATCTACTCCTGGAGTTCATTTGGCTAGTGTAGAGCAAAGATTTTGCAACACCTCTTCATCTTCAACACATACCTATCCATCTCTTCACATCGTGAGCAATCTGGTATCGTATCACGTGATATCCAGTATCGTATCATGTAGTTGTCAAGTATCCTATCATCCACTAACTTGGTATCGTATCGTTCAGTGCAGAGGTATCATATCGTGTGATTTTCGGTATCGTATCGTCAGTAGACCCAGTATCGTATCGTCGATTGTTTTGGTATCGTATCGTGGGCTTGGTGGTATCGTATCATGGAATTTGGTATTGCCTTGGTGGTATAGTATCGCCGAATGTGGTATCGTCCATAGTGGTATCAGGGGGGAAAAATTTTGGTATCATATTGACTGTCGTGAGGTACTCCCAGAGAGATCCTGTTTCCCTGTTTTAACCCCCAGAACCCTGAACTGGCATAACTTTCTCATACGAAATCCATTCGGAGTGATTATTAGATAGGGTATTTTGAAGTTGACCCTCAGGTTGGACTAGGAAGCAAGGGGTTCCACAAGATTTTGAGCAATTCAAAGGACAATTTTGGACCTGTAGACAAGGCTTATGAACCTAAGCTCAAGTGGATACTTAGGAAGAGATAGATAAAGTACCAAATCATCTAAGGCTAGTATCAACCACACAACCAAGTCGTGGGCTCACAACTCAATGGTTAGCACTCCATGCTGAGTTCACAGACGAGTGAGTCAGAAATGTCATTTAACTAGGAGAGACTCTTGGCTTCTGAAGACATGCATAGTTTAGTACCTAGGGACGTTTTTATGTCTACAGTGGAAGGGGAATATAGGATGTCTCTTCAATATGTATCCACTAACCTACAAGGAATACCCATCTACCTCGATGGTCTATACAAGTCAGTAGCAAGAATGAGAAACACTACTAAATTAGAAATAGTTCCAAGACCAACTGTCAAGTACGAAGATGGACTCTACATGGACAAGATGGGCCAGATCTATGTAGTAACTGAAAACCTTGATCAGATTAATGAAAGAGGAGGGTTGGCTCGAGATCATGCATCTACCTCGCAAAACCCATTCGAGACCCAGCAAAGAACAGAAAATGTGATGTTAGGACAAACGAGCCAAGGTAGTATACCCAATAGACCACATGAGCAATTCACCATGCCAGGAATTAACCCCCATGGCCACACTAGCCAGGGAATGGGAAATATGAATATACCTACCTTTAGGACAGAACCACCGCAAGGTGTTCCCATCATAATTGGATCCCGAGAGCCAGGTAAAAGAGTGAGACTAATCCAATTGGCCAAATGTATGCGAAATTGTTACGATGGCACAAGAGATCCCTAGATTGGGAACGGGAGAGAAAAAGACACTCAACAATGTTCTCTTGGTACCATCGCTTACCAAGAATCTACTTTCAGTTGGAGCTATGACTCAGAAGGGACTCAAAATAGAGTTTGAAGGCGAGCAATGCCTCATTAAAGATCCAAAGAATTCCTACAAAGTGGTTGCTAGAGGAAGAAAGCAAGGAAAGCTTTTCAAATTAGAAGGAGAAGTCTCAACATTTTCAGCAATGGGAAATGACAAAGCAGCCCCCATTGTGCCTACCGAGTTATGGCACAAGAGGTATGGTCACCTGAACTTCAATAGTATGTGTATGCTGAAGGAGAAAGGCATGGTCATTGGAATTCCAACCTTACAAAGGATTGGAAAAGTGTGTGAAGCGTGCTGCCTTGGAAAGCATGCTAGGAGAAATTTCTCAAAGAGCAACTCAAGGGCACGTGATATACTTGATGTGGTGCATGTTGATGTATGTGACTCAGCCCACACTCCCTCACTTGGAGGTAATATTTATTTTGTTACCTTCACGGATGATTTCTCTAGATATACTTGGGTTTATTTTATGAATTCCAAGGCTGATGTGTTTCAGATTTTCAAACACTTTCATGCTCTGGTGGAAAAGATGACAAGACGAAGACTAAAGACTCTACGGATTGACAATGGAGGAGAATCCTTGTCAAAGGATTTCAGCCATTATTTACTTGAGAATGGCACTCGAAGGCAACTTACTTGCAGCTACACTCCACAACAAAATGGAGTGGCAGAGAGGAAGAATAAGACATTATTTGAAGCAGCAAGATGCATGCTCAAAGACAAAGGTCTAAGCAACATCGTTTGGGCTGAAGCAATCAACACTTCATGCTATTTGATGAATAGGTCTCCTACCAAAGTCTTGAAGGGCATTATCCCCTATGAAGCTCTTCACAACATCAAGCCTAAGGTACAACATTTAAGAGTTTTTGATTGCCTCACATTTTCTCACATTCCAGATGAAAAGAGGAAGAAGCTAGATGAAAAGTCAAGGAAATGCATCTTTGATCAAGATGTCAACATGGAAGATGTAGCGAAGTATCTTCGCGGGAGGAATCTCACCAACCGGATGTTGTGGCTGAAAGAGATAGAAGAAGCTCATGGGGGTACGGACTGCCGATCTCTTGTGTTACCCACTGTTGACGTCCAAGCATATGCAAGCATGGTACAAGCAGATGCAATCATGGTCCAAGCAGATGCAGTCACGCAGGTGACTGAAATGCCGAGATCGTTACCGAAGCTACTCGGGATGACAAAATGATTGAGACCGGAATAGTTTTGGTGCCCACCACTCTTCTCCCTCTTTCTCCGCCAACTACTAGTTTGAAGCATGTTGATGTTCTTCTTGTGAATGTTATTTGTGTGGCATTTACACCTCAATTATCTTCTCCCCACTACTCTCCATCACCCTCCCCTCATCTACTCTCTACCTCCTCATCATAACCCTCTCCTTCTCTTCCTCCTCCAGATGTTATGTTCATGGAATTGGTATCAATGGGCCAGCTTCTAATCCAATTCTCCAAGCAATTGCTTCTACAAATAAAGCTAGCCACTCAGCACATTCAGTAGGAATTGCAGTGTAAAGTTGACTTGCTCAAAGCCGATATTGCCCCACTCCAAGAAGAAGCCATTACGGTCAAAGGAGAGAATCACACACTGCAGATTTAGCTTCAGCAACTCCACGAATGGTTACCAGAGCAAGATAATCTGATTTCCCAATGGGACAACACACTTGCTAAGTTGAAGGAGAAGACTCTTCTCCTCATAGCTCATGATGAAGAAATCTCTCGCTCAGAACAACTCGTCGAAGACAAAGAAGATGCTCGTGTTGCGCTCGGCAATTTGTTGGAGGAAACACACGCGGACCTTGCTCTGGTGGAACAGGAAGGACAAGAAATGGCAGACTTGACCACGCAGAATACTGAAGAATTAAAGACAGTGTCCGCTGAACTTTTCCAAAAGAGTCGTGACTTGGATACACAGATGGTCCGGATGATTCAGTTAAAGAAAGAACTAGAAGCTATTATGAAAGAACGAGGCGCTTATTTAAAACTATCCAGTATCAAGCTCAGGAGCTGGAAAGAAGAGAAAAGAAGTTAGGATTTCAGGCAGAGAGACTGTGTTAGAAGAAGCATTTTTTGAAGGGAAATTATTTGTAACATGTCAAAAACTTATAGAAATATTTACACAAATGATGTAAAAATGAGGAAAAGTCTTTCTCATGTAAATTAGAATCATATGTATTTTTTCTAGAATTTTTGGAAGCTCTTTGATAGCATATTTTTAGATTAGAAGGGAAAAGGACCAAAATTCAAGTGTGAAAAGGGACACTTGAAAATGTATAAAAGATAATTTCCTCTATTTTGAGAGGGTTGGTTGTATTAATTTTGCTATCCAAGTAATGATAATAGCTCTTCTGCAGATTATTGTGTTTTTTCCTTTTCATGTACTTTCTTTTGATTTGTTGAGTCTATTCTTTGTGTGATACATGGAATTTGTGAGCTTCAGTTGTGTATTTCTGAGTAATGTGTATGAAGAGAGGTGATTCTTAGTGTATTGAGTAAGAAAGTGCAGAAGAACAAAGCTGGAAATGGAAATTCTCAGTTTTCACAGAATCGCGATTGTCTCGTCTGTGTGATACAGGTACTGTTTTTGAAATTTGATTTCATAGTTGTGATCTACTATGGAAATGACACACTTTAGGCACAAAGATCATTGAAAATGCTGTTGTAAAACTCAAGATAATCAAAACCCTAGATATTTCTCTCCTTCTTCATAATTTCTCATAAAAACAGTCATTGAGCTCTTATTCTTGGATTCCATTAACTAGAAGGGGCTGTGGTCTTTGCATACTTCCTGGATTGACAATTTAAAGATGTGTAGTTGATCCTTTATGCTATAATGATTGGAGAGGACAACTCCAAAGGGTAACAACAAACATTTTTTGGCGCCGTTGCCGGGGAACAAAGTAAAAGCTTCATTGAAGTTTGGACCTTGTTGGATCTTCCATTGTTGATGGTATTTGAACACATTGAAAAGGTACTACTCTATAGTCAAGAAAGAAACAATGAAAAGGTAGGTTTCTTTGCTTGTCATTTGGGAAAAGAAAGTATGAGTTAACCTTTTGGGATAATGAAGTTGTGAAATTCTTGCAAATTGATAGTTGCTCATACCTTTTAAGAGTAAAGTGCAGGTGTGTGGAAAAAAAATTGAATCAAGATTGTTGGAAGGAAGGTAAAATGTGACTATCTTTGCATATGAAGAGTGCTTTTTGACTAAGTACCAAGCAAATTTGTTAATATTGGAAAAGATGACATGATTGCAATGAGGAAAGTCAAGTAAAGTAGCTATGTCTAAATTGATAGATCTATTTGTTTAGCCAAGGCAAAACAATAATCTTAAGAAAAGATTTATTTGCATCTTGAAAAAAAAAGGTGTTTGAGTTTATCTTTGCATGAATTGATAATTGTACTTCTTAAGCACATGTTTTCTTGGAAAGCTCTACTTCCAAACTGACTAGATTGCAAGCGTAAAAGAGCATAACCAATCATGAAACAAAAGATCAATGGATCTTGAAACAAGAAAACCCTAAGTGAAGTGTTTACCTTGATTTAGAGTTCAAAATACTACAAAATTCATAAAATCTATTAAAAATTCAAACCAATTTCTTTTTCTTATGAATTTTTTCAGAATGATTTGTGTTGAAAAGGGGAAGGGGATTAGTGAAAGAAAAATCAAGAAACTGAAAAAAAATAATAAAAAAATAGCTAGAGTAAAAGTTGATTGAATTTTTTCAGCAAATTTCTTTGAATGAGCTTGGTGGTGTATAATTGCATGTGACAGGTGATCTGGAGTTGGTGAAGAACACAGGAGAAGACCAGAAGAGAAGAAAAATCAAAAAGTGCAAAAGCAGGAAGTTCAGAGAAAAACACGATTCTCATCATAAGATCACGATTTTCAGTAAGATAAAGAATTTGACTTATTTGCACTATTGGGTACTAAGGTAAGTGAAATTAAAAGGTTTCATAAGTTGCATGAGTAAAGGAAATCAAAACTTCAAAATTCCAGTCAAAATTGAGCATCAAGTGATTAGATTGGAGAATTGGGTACAGAATCGCGATTTTCATCAGTAGAATAATGAGAACAAATTTTGTTGGAAAGGATAAGATTTGTGAATTAAAACCACAAAATTGCTAAGGGACAAGAATCATACACTGAGAAGTTAAAATTTTGTAAAAATTACACACAATCGCGATTGTCTGAAGACTATAAAAGCCTGAAATCTCAAAAAAATGTTCATTTGAGTGAAAGAGAGAGTGAGAGGAGCTGACAGAGTCGCGATCTTCTGCAAAAACAAGCTTTTTGGACATTACTTGATCAGGCAGAAAGGTAATTTTCCTACAACAAGTTTTCGTATAATTTCAAGTTTAACATTTTGGAAAAAACACAAAAAAATTGTTAAAAAACAAGGAATCAGAACTTTCTGATTTTTGAATTTTTTGGTAGGAAAAATCATCGTTTTGACAAAAGTTCTTAATTGCATGTCATTATTTTGCTAAGTTGCTTCTAATAGAGAAGAAAAATCTTCAAAAATCAAAAACTAAAAAATCATAAGAATCTGCCCAGAATCGCGATTCTGAGAACAACCTCAAAATCGCTATTTTGAATAGAAAATCGCGATTCCCAGAATACGATTTTCACAAGAAAATCGTGTTTTTAACAATTGTGAGCAATCACGATTGTCTGGGAATAGGATCGTGAAAAACACGACTTCCTTCACAGGATCGTGGAAATCACGACTGTCTTCACAAAATCGTGACAAACACGGCTTCCTTCATAGGATCGTGGAAATCACGATTGTCTTCACAAACTCGTGACAAACACAACTTCCTTCACAGGATTGTGGAAACCACGATTGTCTTCACAAAATAGTGAGAAACACCAATTCCTTCACAGGATCGTGGAAATCACGATTGTCTTCACAAAATCATGACAAACACGACTTCCTTCATAGGATCGTGGAAATCACGATTGTCTTCACAAAATCGTGAGAAACACGACTTCCTTCACAGGATCGTGGAAATCATGATTGTCTTCACCAAATCGTGAGAAACACGACTTCCTTCACAAGATCGTGGAAATCACGATCCTCTTCACAAAATCGTGAAAAACATGATTCCCTTCACAGGATCGTGGAAATCACGATTGCCTTCACAAAATTGTGGTAAACACGATTCTATTCACAGAATCGTGAATAAACATGATTCTATTCACAAAATCGTGAATAAACACGATTCTATTCACATAATCGTGAGAAAGATGATTCTATTCACAGAATCGTGAAAAAGACAATTCTCTTCACAAAATCATGAGAAAGATGATTCTATTCACAAAATTGTGAAAAAGACAATTCTCTTTCACAGAATCCTGAAAAAATCTAGAATCTTCTCAAGATCGTAGAAAAGACAATTCTATTCACAGGATCGTGGCAAACATGATTCTCCTCACAGAATCGTGAATTAGTTGGATGATTTTGAGATCTGGTAATAAATTGTTCACATCTGACAAACAAGACTTAAAAAGGAAGGAGATAGAGCCAGTGATAAGAGAGTTACAAGGAAAAGATTTAGGACAAGTAGATAACATGGAAAACCTAAATGAAGCAAATGAAGCCTCTAAAACTAGTGATTACAGAAATATTCTCAAGTACATGTATACAAATAGGTTTGGAACCTATGTGTATCAGGATGGGATGCATAAGTTTCTCATTAGGATGAGAAACTTAGAAGTTCCCTTAAATATAACCCCAGTAGCACAAATTAAGGATGGAAAATATGAGGATAGACAGTGATGTGTATACATATTTTCACAGGATCCAGAAAAATCTAATGATCTAGGCCAGTGTGCAGACAAGAGACCTTGGGAACAAAACCTAGGGCAACCAGACTTGCCAAGAAAAAATGAAACTCACATTAATATTGAACAACAACAAGGTAGGAAAGTACACACTTTCCCAAATCCTTTTGAAAGAGAAGCAGAAGGAATTAATGATTTTCCAATCAGAAGGAGACATCAATGGCAAAATCAGGGAAGAATGCTTAGGCCCTATCAAGTAGCAAAATGCATGAAGAATCAATATGAAGGATATTCTGATCCTCATGCCCATGCTATAGAATTCAGACAATTAGTTAAGGCAGAAGAAGTAGGGGATAACAAAGTGCAATTTGAAGCATTTGGTCTAACCCTAACTAGACCTGCATTATCTTGGTTCATTCCATTGAGAAAGGAAATGTATCCAGATATTGAATCTTTTCTTGAAGCCTTCATAGGGGAATTCTCAAAAACTAGAATAAAACATAGTACAACTACCCTGATACATAGTTTTAAACAACAAAAAGATGAAAATGTCAAAGAGGCAGCTAGAAGGTTCAAGCAATACATTGATAGATGTCCAAGAGAGGAGGTACCATCCATCTTATCTCTATTCATAGAAGGACTAAGAAGTGCACAATGAAGAACCTTGGTGTATTATAGGAGATGTCCTGATCTAGGAGCATGTGTGAAAGAAGCAATAGACTTAGAGGATAACAGAGGACAAGATCTATTAGCATTTGATCAACCAAGAACAAATGAAGATAAAATCCCGACAGCAGAAGAATTAGCAGAAGCCATTGCTAAAGCCCTAGAAGTTAGCACCAAGACAATTTTGATAAACACCAGGAGAGCAACAAATAAGAAATGCTATAACTATGGAGAAAATCATTTGGTACAACAATGTCCTTATCAAAAACCACAACATTTGCAATATAGAAAAACACTCAAATACTGTACATTAGAAAGAAAATGGGAAAACCATACCAGAGAAGAGTGCTTCTACAATAAACAACCCATTAAAGAAAGAGAATATGTGAACCAACACAACTTACAAAGAGAATCTGGATTTGTTGAGCAACCAAGACCTGTACTTGGACAACAACCACCATTACCAAAAAATGTAGTACCAGTAAAATACACACCAATAGAAGAAGAAAGCTCAAGACTTAGATCATCTTACAGAGAGGATTATCATTGGAATGAAGGATATCAGGAAGATTGGGAAGGATATGAACAGAGAGAACCAGAACTGCAAGCCTTGGACTTGGGAAATGGGAGAACTGAAATGGACACATCCACATTCATGTACATAAATAATAATTACATGTCCAATCAGAAACCTCAATTCAAAGGGAGTCAAAAGATAACTTGTTATAGATGTGGGGGAGAACATTTCATTAGAGACTACCCACAACCTCCTACACTAAGAATAGAAGGAGCCTATTGCAAGGATTGTGGCAGGGAACACTTAATAAAGGATTGTCCAAGAAATCCTCAAAAACAACAGAACACATCTAGTAACATACCATTAAAAACAGTTAACATAATGGAGCAAGAAGAATTGTGTGACCATGATCAAGTAACTGTAAATGCTATAACAAAAGCACAAGCTAAACAACAAGAAACAACAAAGGAGACACATACACAGGAACATAAGAAAATTCCATTTCCAAAAGAAGAGAAAAACAGACAAAAAGGAAGATGGGAAAGAAAGATGAGAATGGGTAAAAATTTGGAAGAAGAGACTATGGAACAGTCAAACAATAGCCAACCACAAAATACACAGACTCAAGAAGAGACAAAAAATTCACAAAGTCTGGAGAATCTGATAAGAGCATACAAAGGAAGAATTTAAGATGGACCAAATCCTACAGATCATGTGATGGCATATCCTATGCCAGATTTAGAGGATGAAAGGATGCAAAGATGTAAACAAATCATACAAGAAGCACAACTCAAAATGGGGGAACCAGACAATTATCAAACAATAGTTGAAGGAGCAAATGCAACAGAAACCAGGAAAACTATTGATCAGGAAGATAATTCACAAATAACCTTCCAAATCAATATAGACAAATACTGTACAATTTTATACCACACCACAATGAAGGAAATAGTAAAACAAAATCCTCACTTACAACACAATATGAAAAAGTGGGAAACAAAGTTAAAGAACCTCGATCCATAGCAACAAGAATTGGAAGAATTGTTGTACATACCTATTGATAAAATAGGAGGAAATTCTGAAGGTGAAGAAGGAAACTCAAACCTGAGAATACAATTTGGTGAGAATCATGCGAAGGCTATATTAGACAGTGGATCAGGAGTGGCTATCATGATTAAACAAACCTAGGAGAAACGGGGAAAAACTGAGTTAATACCCACTAAAATGAGATTACAACTTGCAGATGGACACATAGAAAAACCCCTAGGAACATGGGAAAAAGTGATCCTAGAAATATGTGGAATAGAGATAGAGCATACTTTTGCCATAGTTGAATTCCCACAATCCACTTCATATGAAATTATCCTAGGAAGACCATTTATGAGACAAATGCAAATTGTGCAAGATTGGGTAATGACTGCCTATATCTTCAAAGCAAAGGAAGGATAACTAGAGTAAATTTAAGAAATGGTCAATATTGTGATATGTCTCCTCAAGAATGGTTCAAAGTACATCAAAATCAGGAATTAAGTGAAGAATCAAGGAGTGAAGATAAGAATGAGATAGAATCATCAATTTGGAAATGTAATGTGATAAGGAATCTCACAGATAAGAAAAGGATGTTAAAAAGAGGAGATTGTCTAGGAGAAAGGAAATCACAAGATGAAAGCTACATACCACGGTAATTTAAATTTGAAGAATTTGAGCCTTATGGTTGGAATCAGATTTTGACCACAATGGATTTGGCCAATGATGAATATGTGGGAGTGAAATTCCAAAATGAAGAAGGATATGATATCTTTCACATAGGAATACAAATGATAAAGGTGTCAAAAACAGAGGAAGACCAGGAGGAAGGAATAATATTAAAAATTGGCAAAACACAATTCCTAGAGGAAGTGACCATCATGATGCCTCGCACCCTCAAACCATCGAGACGGTCCCAGACCATCGCGATTACCTCAGACCAACGTGATTGTCCACCTGAAATACCAAATTTAGGGTTTTATTTTTTGCAAATATAAGGCCTACTTTGAGTGAATTTGTGAGTGATTAGGCATATTTAAGACCCCTTTAACTCATATTTGGAAAAGAACCTAACTACTGTTTTAACCTCCGAGATCGTGAATGCCCATAATTTTTTCATTGGAAGTCCATTTTTGAGCTCTAGGGCTCATTGGAAAGCTCTTTTCAAATCCTACGTGACCTCAACAATTTTTTCTAAGAATAACGTGTTGATATTTAGATAGTATGAGAACTACATAAGGAGAAAAAGGGACCCTTAAAAGTGTATACATCAAGGTGTCTGATCATTGATTTAAGAATTGGTCTAAACATTGGATTTTGACAGATCTAGAAAAATTCATCCAAGGGCAATCAAAGCAAGGCCAAGGGCAAACTAAGCAAGTCTTGGGAAGCGTGAATTCTTGGGCATTAGGGCTATCAAAGAAGCCGGCTTGAGGTTGGAAGAATACTCGAACCCCTTTGTCAATTATTAGCTTAGGCTATATGTCTACCATTGTAGATTAAATTAGGACTACGATAGGAACACATCAAGTCCAAGAGACTTAATTCTCTCAAGTCGAAGAGACTTAATTCTCTCAAGTCCAAGTGTAAGCTAAAAGTGTGTGATATGAAAAACCTAAAGGAAATAACTTAAGTCTGACAGAACGAGAAAAACGTACAACAAAAAGTCAATTCGTGATGCATACATTAAGACAAGACAAGAATCTAAAGGAATTAAAAATGAAACAAGTGACTGAGAAAAAAGAAGCATTGGCAAATAGAAAGTGTAATGAGAGGTCAAGGAAGACAAATTCATGAATCTTAGATCAGACAAGCATATAGGTAAGTTAGATCGATGAAGCCTTAGATCATCACAACCAAGTCTTGGAACTACTCCACATTTGTGGCCACAACAATTGAATAGTTACCCTTACGAGTTGGACTCAGATACCAATGAGTTAGGAATGGCTTTTAGCAGAGAAAGACTAGAAGGTGGGTTAAATGTAGCATGCTTAAAAAGACCTGAAGGCCCTATCGAAACCAATTAGAATATGTCCAAACCAACCACCTAGGTGCTCGCATCTATGAGGATGGTTTGAGAAGATTAGTTGTGCAATCGCATAACCCAGACCAACCCATTGGATTGGAACTTCTAGTGGTGAAATTCGAGAGAGATGCATAGCTAGACAAAGAAGGAATGATGTACATCATAAGTAGTCAACCTAGTCATACCAATGAGTTTTGTGTAGTCATTCCAGAGAAATAAGCAAGAACCCAAGGAAAAGAACCACTAGGAGATGAACCTAGGACACCTTGATGGAAATCGGTACTCACAAGAGTACTAAACCCATAATGGATCCCTCATGATACTAGAAGAATTGAATTGTTCATGAATAAGGAAACTGATGAAGCCTAGGGATATAGAATGGAAAAACCTAATGAGATGGGCTCCATTAGGATTTACAAATTTAAGGACCCTCACACGCCTAGAAAGGTAGTATATTTGGACAATGCCTCAGAAGGAGTATTTGTAGTGCCAGATCATGCGAGGCATGCCTATGCATGGAAAGGTGAACCAATATTTTCCCATAAAGAGAAAATATAAATGCTAGTCATCATAGTGCTAGGACATCCTCAGCCCATGGTACTCAAAGAGAGAAGAACAAAGAAAGGCCGGAAGTAAGTTTTATGCATCCCATAGGGAGGGATAGACCAACCATGGACACTGATAGATCGGAATGACAAAGGGAACAAAGAATGCCAAGTGGTAGAGATGAATTTCCTCTTCCTAGAACACATGAATATCCAAGGATAATAAGACCCACTCAATTAGTAAAGTCGATGAAAGATTACTTTGATGGGACAAGAGATCCCTATGACCATGTTGCCAAATTTAAGTAGGTATTGCGAGCAGAGCAAGTAGAAGACATGTTTAAGCAGTACAATGCATTTGGAATCATGCTAAAGAACATGGCTTTAACTTGGTTCCAACCATTGCAACAAAGGCAATTTAGGGATATTCATCACTTGTTAGAGTCATTCATCACAGAATTCTTGAAAAGTGGAATCAAACATGATACTTCTTTGTTGATTCATGAGTTCAAACAAACCCCTTAAGAAACAGTCAGACTTGTATGACGTAGGTTTAGACAATATGTCGAGAGATGCCCAATGCAAGAACTACCCTCACACGCCAAGCAAGTGTCTTTGTTTTTAGATGGCCTCTTGAGCTCTAAACTTCGCTCCCATGTCTATCTGAAGGAACCCAGAACACTAGAGCAATGTGTGAGGATTTGTATACACATTGAGGAAAATTTAGGAGATGAATTGGAACTTTCAAAGATCTATAAATACTCAGATAGCTCATCTCAATCATCCTCAAAAGTCTCTAGCTGGATTGAAGACCTAGTAGAAAAAGTGGTCCAAAAACTAGGAGTCTCTAGCAAACAAATGCCTAGGTTAACAAAAAACAAGTGTCGTTACACTTGTGATGGTGATCATATGGCAAATGTGTGTCCTAATGTAACAAAACCACAAGCCAACCCTAGTGGCCAGTATTGTACAATTGAGAGACGATACACGAATCACACAGCACAGGGTTGTCCATATAACAAACAAGTAGTGCGATTGAACTACCTGCAAGAATACCCCCAACCAGGTAGGTATCAAGGTCAATACAATGCTCCGCCTCATTACTATAGGCCTTGATAGAACTATCTTTATCAGGCTCAACAAAGACCTCAACCCATTTTAGCTCAGCAACCACCACCCCCAACTAATGTAATCTCAGTCAAGTACGCTATTGCGGAAGAGAACATCAATAGATCTTTAGTGCCGGCTTCTCCCTTGATCACTGATAGTGATCCTAATTCTAATAGTTTTGCCTCTATCCATGTAGATAGCCCACCCCCATATTAGACAGAGTCTCCAGAAACATATGGAAACATATCAATATGATAGTCCACCCCTCGAACCCAGTTGGGAGCCCAATTATGCTATTGCAGAGAAAAGAGAGACAAAAGAGGAGCCTCAAAATTTTCAAATTAATGGGCACAAATTTTCTTCTTCCAATTTCCTAAGAAATTCCCTCGAAGCTATGTAAATGCACTAGAGGAGTCCTCTAGATGCATAAACCCCAAATCCTTGTAACATAATTCTTATAAAATGGTAGGAAACTAGAGATTAGTCAATAGTGTGTTGATCTCTTCTGTAAAAGGATCATTTCTAGGGCACATGTATATAAGTCACTTTGTGACTCTTTGTAAAAACTTTTTGCCATTGTGAAAAACTTGGACAGCTGAAATTCGAATTTGCTTCTTTCTTATTGATTTCCATCTTCTCTAGGATCTTTTCTATGTGTATGATGCTTGGAATGTGTGTAGGACTGTTAGCTACCCCTTCCCATCATTTTGGAACTACTGTAGTGTGTGTGTGAGCCACCACAAGTTGAAGCACGAGTGTTGATGTTTCTCGCCATTCACTCTTTTGCACATAACGTGAAGAGCATTTGTCAGATTCGAGTAAAAGTACCACCAATAGATACGTCTCATGAAGATCTTCGAAAACGAAGAGCTATTGTCCATATTCGGAGTTTGGAGCTGGGAGAAAAGTTCAAATTTGTGCTTACTGCTATAAGTGGTATCACGGCATGCATTTTCAAAGAGTTAGTGAGTTGGAGAGGTAGATAAGTCTTTTCACATGCATTGTAGCTCAGCCATTTCACTTTTCATCATGTACGCATGCATCCTCATACACTTGGTTCTTGTGGTTCTTTGGATTGATAAGTAAACATGTATCGATCCATCACTATATGCACTTGTTGGGCGATTGAGATTTAGTCTCATCGACACAAGTCCCTAAGGCTTCATGACTTAGGTACACATGTTTTTGGCACCGTTACCGGGAACAAACTTAACCAAAGTGCCTTTGTTATGGTTATAGCTCTAGAGTGAAGGAATTGTACTTGTAGAGGTGAATTTGTTGAGTGGCAAGCAGTCAAGCACTTCAGCACTTGTTACTTCACACTCTTGAGGTGTGTGTAATGAGTTTTTAGGTTTAGGGTTAGGAGTGACGAAGAAAGGGAAGAGTTAGGGTTAGGTTAGAGAGTGGAGTAGAGTAGGAAGACCCAAGAAAAAAATCCCAAAAATTGTCAAAATTAGTGTAGAGTAGGTCTCAAGTATCGTAAAGCTATAAAAACAAAAAAAAAAGTTCATTTTACACTAGTGTATAAACAGGTATCGTGTGCAGAACAGGGATCCATATCGATGAGTGGTATTGTGCCTGGCAAGCTAAAAAGCAACCTTGAGAGCTCAAATCTTAGGCAAGAAATCCTTGAAGGTAAGCGACAACAAGTTTTTGATATCAAAATTACTTCAAAAATACACTTCCACATGATTAGAGATGTTTCAGGTATCACGGGGTAGAACAGAGAGTTTTTGGAGTCTTTGAGTGATACAGAGGGTCAAGAGTGAGGAGGGGTGAGAACTAAATCTATTTGCACAAAACGTTTTGAGTTTAGAGCAATTTTGGCTAAGGTATCGTGGTTGGTTGAGTTTTGGTATCATGATACCAAAATTCCCTAGTATCGTGATACTCGCCTGGTATCGTATCATGGTATACCCACTTGAGGTGTCGCAATACCATTCTGGTATCATATCATCAAGTTGGTATCACGATCGCGATTAGTTGGTGGTATTGTATCGTGGTCCACTCGGTATCGTATCGTCTCGGTTACGGTATCGTATCATTGATCGAGCGGTATCGTATCGCGTGCACTGTTGATATCGTATTGCCAACTTAGTATCGTATCATGTGAAAACGTGGTATCGTATCGTCCAATCTCTCTGATATCGTATCGTTCATTACTATAGTATCGTATCGTGAGGGATTCAGTATTGTATCGTCTCCAAGCCAGTATCGTATCGTGACTTTTGGTATCATCACTTGCACCAGTATCATATCGTGTGAAAAAATTGGTATCGTATTGTCCAACCAGTCTGGTATCGTATCATGAGGAATCTAGTATCATATCTTCTAGTGGTCAGGTATCATATGCTCCGTAAACTTGGTATCGTATCGTCGAATACAGAGGTATTGTATCATTTCAACTCTAGTATCGTATCATCTAATTCGGTCTTATCCTATCGCTGGAGGTTTCTGGTATCATATCGTGCTCAAACCGGTATTGTATCATCTATCTGGTATTGCCAAGAGTAGTATCATCCAGAACTAATCAAGCTATCTGAGGGTAAAATTGGGAGAAGTTAAAGAGCCAATTGAGGGAAAGTAAGAAGCCAACATAGGCCCAGAAGGTTGAATGAACTTGAGATCGGGACAAGTGCTAAGTAGACGAAGGAGTGTCATTTCATCAGTAGGGAGTGCAACCCAAGCACGTCATCACTCTATCTATACTGACACCTCTAGTGATTCAGAGGAGGAGATACCCATGGCCTCAGAGGACATGCATGGTTCTATCCCTAGGAAGAACTTCATGTCAATTGTAGAGGGGGAATACCGCACCTCTCTGCAATATGTGTCCACTAATCTCCAAGGGATCCCTATGTACCTAGATGGCTTAAATAGGTCTATAGCAAGGATGGTGAGATCCAATGAATCAGTAATAGTGCCCAGACTTGTACTCAAGTATGAAGGAGGATTGTACATGGACAAATTAGGTCACATTTATGTGGTAATAGAACACCCAGATCAGATCAATGAGAGAGGAGGATTGGAAGGACAAGGAAACTCGGGAAGACCTGATCCTGAAGAGTTAGTAACTACACCAAGAGGTAAGTCAGTGGTGAATCGAGTCTTGAGAGGGGATTTGATACCTCAAGATGATTATCTATTAGACATCTACTTAATCGATGGGTCAGACTTACTGTTACAAACTGTCTCACCCACACATGGATAGGAAGAAAGCCAAATGACTTTCTATGAGTTAAAGGATCCCGAAGATGAGTCTAGAGTCACCTACATAGACTAGAACCAAAGAATGTATTGGCCAGTAGATGTAGTGGATAGAGCTTAGTTGAAATATATGGGGTTGCCTATATTCCCTTCTCGAGAGCAGACAACTACCTCCCATAATCCTTTTGGGATGCATCAAGAGCTAGAGAATACAATGTCAGGACAAACAAGCCAATGAAGTGTTCCTAATAGAACTCATGTGCAATTTGCAATGCTAGGAGTACAGTCACACTGTTAGAAGATGTATTTTTTGAAGCATTTTTTATGAAAAATAATTGTAAAATTCCAAAAACTTGTAAAAATATTTATACAACTGATGTAAAAATAAGGAAGAGTCTTCCTTATGTAGAATAGAATTTTATATAATTTTTCTAGAATTTTTGCAAACTCCTAGATAGCATATTTTTAGAATAATAGAGGAAAGGACCGAAACTCAAGTGTGAAAAGGGACACTTGAAAATGTATATAAGACAATTTCCTCTATTATGAGGGGGTTGGTTGATTATTTGTTTACATGCTATCCAAGTGAATAGAGAGAGAGTTTCCTGCTGAAAATCGTGTTTTCTCCTCTTTGTGTGGTTTCATTGATTTGTTGAGTCTATTCTTTGTGTATCCATGGAGATTTGTGAGCTTCTATTGTGTAATTCTGTTGAAGGTGTATGAAGAGAGCTGAATATTGATGTGTTGAGTGAGAAATTGATGAGGAATGGTGCTGGAGATGAAAATCGTCTGTTTTCACAGAATCAAGATTGTCTCGTCTGTATGGTATAGGTAATATTTTTGAGTTTTGACTTCATAATTGTGTTCTGCTAAGAAAATAGCATGTATTAGACACCAAGATTGTGGAAAATGGTGGAGATTTGCTCAAGATAATCCAAACCCTAGAAATTCCTCTTCATTTTCACCATTCTCGGAAATCCAGCCATTATTCTCTTATTTCTTGGATTATATCATCTAGAAGGGGTTGTGGTCTCTTGAATACTTCTAGGATTGACAAAATAAAGATGTCTTGTTAATTCTTTATGCTAAATGATTGGAGAGGACAACTCCAAAGATCAATAACAAACATTTTTTGGTGTCGTTGCTGGGGAGTATATCAAAAACTTCATTGAAGTTGGACCTTGCTGGATCTTCTATTGATGATGGTAATAAACACATGGAAAAGGTAATACTCTTTAATCAAGAAATGTGAAAATGAAAAGGTAGATGTCTATGTTTGTCTTTTGGGAAAAGAAAGCAATAGATAATCTTTTGAGAATCGGAAGTGCTGAAATTTTTGTAAATTGATAGTTGTTCATCTCATTTTTTGAAGTAAAGTGCAGGTGTGTGAAAAATTTGAATCAAGAAAACTGAAGATGAGGTAACATGTGTCTATTCTTGTATTTTTAGAGTGCTTTTTGACTAAGTACTAGGCAAAATTGTTGATCTTGGGACGATAACATGGTTGCACTAAGGAAAAGTCAAGTAAAGTAGCTAGATGCAAGTAGATAAGATCCATTTGTTTACCAAGTCAAAGCATTAATCTTGAAAAAAAATTGAGTTGCATCTTGAAGAAAAAATGTTTGAGTTTATCTTTGCAAAAATTGATACTTGCATTTCCTAGCATATTTTTCTTTGGGAAGTTTTCTCATGAACTGTTTTGATAGCCAAAAGCATAAGATAGTATAACCAATCAAGGAACATAGGATCAATAGATCACCAAACAAGAAACTCTAAGTGAAGTGTTTACCTTAACTTAGGGCAAAATACTAAAAAAAATCATAAAATTCACTAAAACAATCAAACAAATTTCTTTTCTCCTTGGGAAGATGGACTGAAGTTTTGTTGACAAGTGTGGAAGAGACCTGGTGGTAAGAAAGCAAAAAATTTGCCAAAAACTAGAAAATCAGAAAAAACACGATTCTCTGCACATGATCGCGATTTTCTAGATAATTTTGTGATTTTGATGTAAAATGGTAATTGACAGTTGAACTAGAATTGGTAAAGGGGATTAGAAGGAGACAAGAGAAAAGAATACTCAAAATTGCAAAAAATAGGAAATACAGAAGAATCACGATTCTCTGCACAAAATCGCGATTTTCTGTAAGAGAAGAATTTTTGGGGAAATTTGAGTATAATTGGGTTTTTTGGAGAAAGGTAATTGTAAGAGATTTCATTTACATTGAGAAAGTAAGAAAGTTAAATTCCAAAGACTCAGTGAAGATTGAGTATTAAGTGAGAGAGGTGGAAAAATACAAAATCACGACTTTCACCAAGAGCTAATGAGAGTGACTAATCATGAAAGAATGAACAATTGATAATTAAAACCATAAAGTTGTTAAAAAATGAAATTGGACAAATGACAAAGTGAAAATTAGTGGAGACTGCACAAAATCGCGATTTTGTGAACACTATAAAAGTTTGGAATTTCAGAGAAAAGTCATTTTTTGAGTAAGAGAGAGAGTGAGAGCAGGATCAGAATCGCGATCTTCTACAGAGCAAAGCTTTCTGAGATTTCTAGGACAAAGCAAGTAAGGTAAGGAGCAATGACCTGAATTTCTTTGTTTTTTCTCTACATTCACATGGTCATTAAACACAAATAAGCACAAAAACAAGTAAAAACACCAAAAACACGGAATCGCTATTTTTTTTTATTTCTGAATTTTCTGAGAAAAGTTGATAGACTTTACAAAACCCTTTTATTGCATGTCAAAAAATAGTTAAGGCGATTCTATAGAAGAAATAAAAATTTGAAAATCAACACTTGAAAATTTTTCCAAAAAAAAATTAACAGAATCGCGATTCTGTAGTCAAACACAAAATCGCAATTTTCTGAAACTAAGAACAAAATCGCGATTTCCAGAACATGATTTTGATAAGAAAATCGTGTTATTTACAATTGTGAGCAATCACGATTGTCTGGGAACAAAATCGTGAAAAACACAATTTTGACCACAAAATCGTGAAAAACACGATTTTGAGCACAAAATCGTGGAAAACACGATTTTGGACACAAAATCGTGAAAAACACGATTTTTGAGCACAAAATCGTGATAAACACGATTTTGACAAAGCAATCGTGGAAAACAAGATTTTGGACAGAAAATCGTGAAAAACACGATTTTGAGCACAAAATCGTGATAAACATGATTTTGACAAGGCAATCGTGGAAAACACGATTTTGGACACAAAATCGTGAAAAACACGATTTTGAGCACAAAATCGTGATAAACACGATTTTGACAAGAAAATCATGAAAAACACGATTCTGATTAGAAAATCGTGAGAAACACGATTTTGACCAAAAAATCGTGAAAAACACGATTTTGACCAGAAAATCGTGAAAAACACGATTTTGACCAGAAAATCGTGAAAAACACAATTCTGATTAGAAAATCGTGAAAAACACGATTCTGACCAGAAAATCGTGAAAAACACGATTTTGACCAGAAAATCATGAAAAACATGATTTTGATTAGAAAATCGTGAAAAACACGATTCTGATTAGAAAATTGTGAAAAACACGATTCTGACCAGAAAATCGTGAAAAACACGATTTTGACCAGAAGATCGTGGAAAACACGATTGTGACCAAAAAATCGTGAGAAACATGATTTTGGACACAAAATCGTGTAAAACACGATTGTGACCATTGAATTGTGAAAATTAATTGAATAATCCTTAGGTCTGGGAACAAATTAAACACACATACTAGGCAAGACTTAGGAAGGAAGGAAATAGAGCCAGTGGAAGGGGAAGTGCAAAAAAAAAATATAGGGCAAGAAAACAACATGGAAAATTTAAACGAAACAAATGAGCCCATTGAAACTGGGGATTATAGAAATATCCTCAAATACATGTATACAAATAGGTTTGGAACCTATGTATATCAGGATGGAATGCATAAGTTTCTCATTAGATTGAGAAGCTTAGAAGTTCCCCTGAACATAACACTAGTAGCTCAATTCAAAGATGGTAGGTATGAGGATAGGCAAGGATGTGTATGCATCTTCTCCCAAGACCCAGAAAATTCAAATGACTTAGGGCAATGTGCTGACAAAGGACCTTGGGAACATAACCTAGGACAATCAGACTTACCAAGACCACATGAAAACTACACTAGTACTGAGCAACAACAAGGGAGGAGAACACATGCTTCCCCAAATCCTTTTGAAAAGGAACCAAAAGGATTTAATGAATTTTCACTAAGGAGAAGACATCATTGGCAACATCAGGGTAGAATGCTTAGACCATATCAAGTAGCCAAATGCATGAAAAATCAATATGAAGGGTATTCTAATCCTCATGCTCATGCTGCAGAGTTTAGGCAATTAATTAGAGCTAAGGAGGTGGAAGATTACAAAGTCCAATTTGAAGCATTTGGTCTAACCCTAACAGGACCTGCATTATCTTGGTTCATCCCTTTGAGAAAGGAAATGTACCTAGATATTGAATCCTTCCTAGAAGCCTTCATTGGGGAATTCTCAAAGACTGGAATAAAATATAGCACAGCCACTCTGATACACAGCTTTAAACAACAAAAAGATGAAAATGTCAGAGAGTCAGCCAGGAGATTTAAGCAATACATTGACAGATGTCCCAAAGAAGAAGTACCTTCCATGGCAAGACAAGTATCCCTATTCATAGAAGGATTAAGAAGTGCTCAATTAAGAACCCTAGTGTACTATAGGAGATGCCCTGACCTAGGAGCTTGTGTAAAAGAAGCAATAGATTTGGAAGATAACAGAGTCCAAGATCTATTAGCATTTGATCAACCTAGATCAAATGAATATAAAATCCCACCAGTAGAAGAATTGGCTCAAGCCATTGCTAAAGCCCTAGAGGAAAGCACCAAAACCAATTTGATAAACTCTAGGATAAACACAAATAAAAAATGCTACAATTGTGGAGAAAGTCATTTGGTACAACAATGCCCATATCAAAAGCCACCACATTTGCAAGATAGGAAAACACTCAAATATTGTACACTAGAGAGGAAATGGACAAATCATACCAGGGAGGAATGCTTCTATAATAAACAACCCATAAAGGAGAGAGATTATGGGAGCCAAAGAGAATCAGGGTATATTGAGCAACCAAGACCTGTGCTTGGGCAACAACCTCCTATACGAACAAATGTGGTACCAATTAAATACACACCAATAGAGGAGGGAAACTCAAGAACAAAGTCACCATACAAGGAAGATTATCAATGGAATGAAGGATATCAAGAAGAATGGGAAGGTTAAGAATTAAGAGAACCAGAATTACGAGCCCTAGACTTGGGAAATGGGAGAATTGAGAGGGACACTGCCACTTTCATGTATATAACCAATAATTATATGTCCAATCAAAAACCTCAATTCAAAGGGGGACCAAAGATAACTTGTTATAGGTGTGGGGGAGAACATTTCATTAGAGACTGTCCACAACCTCCTACGTTAAGAATAGAGGAAGCTTATTGCAAGGATTATGGCAGGGAACATTTGATAAAGGATTGTCCAAAAAATCTTCAAAAACAACAAAACACACCTAATAACATACCACTAAAAGCAGTCAATATCATGGAACAAGAAGAATTCAGTGACATTGACCAAGTGAATGTAAATGCTATAACAATGTCACAAACTAAACAACAAAGAAAAACTAAGGAACAAAATGAAGGTTCAATCTCAAAGGTGAAGAAAAATAGACAAAAAGGGAAATGGGAAAGGAAACAAAGAATGGGTAAAAACTTGGAAGAAGAAAATAGGGAACAATCAAACAGTACTCCTCCTCAGAAGACACAAACCCAGTCGGAGATAGGAAATTCACAAAGTCTAGACACTCTAATAAAAGCATACAAGGGAAGAATTCAAGAGGGACCAAG
The DNA here is from genome assembly GCA_020310875.1 of Ceratopteris richardii. Classification (NCBI taxonomy): domain Eukaryota; kingdom Viridiplantae; phylum Streptophyta; class Polypodiopsida; order Polypodiales; family Pteridaceae; genus Ceratopteris; species Ceratopteris richardii. Next base: position 2,862,023 of record CM035431.1, on the reverse strand, counting down.
CCCTACTGATCATACAATGGCTTATCCTATGCCAGACTTAGAACATGAAAGGATGCAGAGGTGTAAACAAATCATATGGGAAGTGCAACTCAAAATGGGGGAAGTAGACAATTCTCAAAAAACAATTGAGGAATCTGAGACAACAAAAACAAGAGGAAATAGTAACAAGGAAGAAAACCCACAAGTAACATTCCAGGTGAATATAGATAAACAATGCACAATTCTATATCACACCACATGGGAAGATTTAATGAAACAAAATCCTCACTTACAAAACAAAATGAAAAAATGGGAAACAACACCAGAAAATCTTCACCCACAACTACAGGAAATGGAGGAATTATGGTATATTCCCATTGATAAGATAGGAGGATATTGTGAAGGAGAAGAGGGAAACTCAACCTTAAAAATACAATTGGGTAAAAACTAGGCCAATGCTATTCTGGATAGTGGATCAGGAGTGGCCATCATGACTAAACAAACTTGGGAAAAATGGGGAAAAAATGAATTATTACCCACCAAAATGAGATTGCAACTTGCAGATGGACACATAGAAAAACCCCTAGGAATATGGGAAAAAGTGATTGTGGACATATGTGGAATAAAGATAGAACATACCTTTGCTATAGTTGAATTCCCACAATCCACTTCATATGAAATTATCCTAGGAAGACCATTTATGAGACAAATGCAAATTGTGCAAGATTGGGGTAATGATTGCTTATACCTTCAGAGTAAAGGAAGAATAACCAAAGTAAATCTAAGAAATGGGCACTACTGTGACATATCTCCTCAAGAATGGTATAAACTACATCAGAATCAAGATTTAAGTGAAGAATCAGAAATGGAAGACCAGGATGAAACTGAATCATCAATATGGAAGTGCAATATGATAAGAAATCTTACCAATAGAAAAAGGAGATTGAGAAGAGAAGATTGTGTGGAAGAAAGGAAGTTACAAGATGAGAACTATGTACCACAACAATTCAAAGATGAGGAGTTTGAGCCCTATGGGTGGAATCAAATTTTGGCTACCATGGATCTAGCCAGTGATGAATATGTAGGAGTGGAATTTCAAAATGAAGAAGGATATGATGTCTTTCACATTGGAATACAAATGATAAAGGTATCTAGAACAGAAGAGGACAAAGAAGAAGTAATGATATTAGAAAAAGTGAAAACACAATTTTTGGAAGAAGTAAAAGCTGAAGATGCTATTAAAGATAAAATCTCAGGCAAGTATAAGAAAAACAAACACAAGGAAATAGAAGAAAATCAAGAGGATGAGAAGAAGAAAAGGGAAACAAACAAAGATCAACAGTTTGATGTACCAGCAAATTTCAAGACTTATGAAGTAGAAAACAGACTACTTCTCAAGAGGAAACCAAAGAGGGAAAAGAAGAAAGGGGAGGCTTATGATAATGAGGAACAAACTAAAAAGGTCATGATCACTCAGGAAGAGGGAGAAGAAAGACATATTGTAGTGGTTGATGACATGACAACTCAAGAAGAGGAGGCACTAAGAAACTTGGCAAGGAACTATAGGGATGTGTTTGCTTATAGCTACAAGGATTTGAAAGGTATTGATCCTAAAATCTGTGAGCATAAGATTCCTATTACACCTGAGGCAAAACCTAGCAAACAGAGACATTACACATTCAATGATAAATACTCTGCTAAAATAAAGGAAGAAATTGACAAGCTATTAGCTGCCAATTTCATCTATGAGATTGAGTATACAAAATGGATATCTCCTATAGTTGTGGTACCAAAAAAGAATGGGAAACTTAGGGTATGCATTAACTTGAAAAAGGTAAATGCAGCAACTATAAGAGATAATTATCCACTGCCTATAACAGATCATCTTCTAGAAAGAGTTGCAGGGAAGGAGGTTTATAGTTTTTTAGATGGTTTTTCAGGATACAATCAGGTACCTATAGCATTGGAAGACCAACATAAAACTGCCTTTTCCACAGAATGGGGAATTTATGCTTTTAGGGTATGCCCTTTGGGTTAACCAATGCTCCAGCAACTTTTCAGAGGTTGATGTGTCATATCTTCAAAGAGTTCCTGAGGAAGGTAATGGAAATTTATGTAGATGATCTTTGTACTTTTTCATTAAAAAGACAAGATCACTTGCAGGATTTAGAAAATATATTCATGAAATGCAGAACCTACAGAGTATGTTTAAATCCAGAAAAGTGTGTATTCTTTGTAAGACAAGGAAGAATGTTAGGTCACATAGTCTCTAAAAATGGAATTTCAATTGATGAGAAGAAAATAAAGGCCATTATAGAGCTTCCAAGACCAACAAATGTAAAGGAACTTCAAACTTTCATGGGACATTGTGGGTATTATAGGAAATTTGTACACAAATTTGCTGACATAGCCAAACCCTTATATGCCCTAATTACAAAGTTTAAGTGGACCAAGGAGTGTGACCAAGCCTTTGAAACTTTAAAAACTTGTTTGGTAACAACCCCAATTCTGAAAACACCTCAATGGGATAAAATTTTTCATGTCCATGTGGATGCTTCAAATTATGCTTTAGGATGTGTGTTAGCACAACCAATAGAAGGAAGCAAGTTAGATTTTCCAGTGGCTTATGCTAGTAGGCAATTGAATCTAGCAGGAAAAAATTACACAACCACTGAGAGAGAAGGATTGGGCATGATATTTGCTGTAAAGAAATATAGACATTACCTTTTGGCCAACAAGTTTAAGTTCTTTGTAGACCATCAAGCTTTACTATATTTGGTAAATAAACCTTGTCACACTGGTAGAATAGTCAGATGGTTTCTTTTACTAATGGAATTTGAGTTTGAAGTGGTGGTCAGACAAGGGAAAACACACTTGAGAGCGGATCATTTATCTAGAATTCAGTCTAAAGAACCCAGTTCACCTTTAGATGACAACCTGCCAAACACTTATTTGTTCAAAGTAGAGAGTGTTCCTGAGTGGGCCATGACTTTAGTACCATTATTAACCATGGGACATTGCAGAACAATTGGGAAAAATGCACACTTAGTATTACAAAGCAGGAACTTTATGTTACTAGTTGGGCATTTGTATCATCTCAACCACGCAGGCATATTGGAATATTGTACTCCTGAAGAAGAGCAACAAGAATATTTGAAGAGAGCTCATTGTTGGAACCCTTGCACTCATGCTTCTAGGGTAGTCACCCTAAGTAATCTCAATAGGATGGGGGTACATTGGCCCAATAAGATTCAAGATGTAACAAAATACATTGCTAATTGCAGGAAGTGCCAATTATTGCAAGATTCAGAACTCATAACTCTATATTGGTTCCAGAAAAATCCAGATTGGAGTGAAAATATCATTGAGGAATTGAAAAGGAAGAAGAAAGGAAAACAAGTGATAGCTGGTGCAGATTCCAAAAATCTACAAGTAGTCTCTGAAGAGTATCAATTGATAGGAGAATAGTTGTATAAGAGAGGAATGGATGGATACTTAAGAATTTGTGTTCCTGAGAATAAATATCTAGAAATGTTGGAACTGGCACATTCTGGAGTAGCAGGAGGACACTTCTCAAGTGACAGAACTGCTAAACTCATTTTATATTCTGGCTTTTGGTGGCCAACCCTATTTCTTGATGCAAGAACCTATGTAAAAAGATGTGATGTCTGTCAGAGGGTGAGTCAACCAAATAAAAGAGATAATATGCCATTAGTTCCATTAATTTCAGCAAGAGCCTTTAGTAAATGGGGGTTGGATTTCATTGGACATATACATCCTCCAGCAAAACAATCGCATGCTGAATACATCATAGTGGCTACAGACTACCTGACAAAGTGGGCTGAGGCTAAAGCCACAAGAAGGAATGATGCTCATACTACTGCCAGATTCTTGTATGAAAATATTATCACCAGATTTGGACTTCCAATTGAATTGGTAAGTGATAGGGGGACCCATTTTGTAAACCAAATCATAGAAAACATCACTGAATATTTCCTGATCAGTCATAGAAAGTCAGCCCCATATCACCCACAAGCCAATGGGTTAGCAGAAAGTACTAATAAAGTACTTTGTACTGTACTATCAAAATTAGTAAACACAAATAGGAATGATTGGGATTTACAACCTAATCATGTCCTATGGGCTTATAGAGTGGCTTATAAAACTGCAATAGGAAACACACCATTCAATCTAGTATATGGACAAAATGCAGTTCTACCTATGGAATTCCTTATTCCAACATTAAAGGTAGGTAGTCACTACAATTGGACTGGACATGAACTATCAGAGAGAGTAATAGAATTGGAAAAATTGGGAGCATCTAGACTCCAAGCCATTATGATTATATATGTGGACAAGAAAAGGCAAAAAGCTTATCATGATGTTCACATAAAAGAAACAGATCTACAGGAAGGAGATCTAGTTTTGTCTTACACAGTCAAAGAACATCAGAAAAAGTTCCAGAAAAAAGGACATGGACCATATATTATACATCAGATAAGCAACAGTGGAGCCATTCAACTAGCTAACATAGACGGAGAAATCATGCCAAACTTCATAAGTGGATGTAGAGTCAAGAGGTATGACTGCCCATTAACTGTTGATGAATGGAGAAGGTTGCAACAAGCTCAAAATAGGAAAAAAGAAGAGGAAGACATTAGAAAAGAGGCTCAACAGGAAGCAAAGGAAAGGATAAGAAAAATCAAAGATCTTAGGGAAGTCTGTTTGTGTGAAACTCCTCTAAAACTAAAAGAACATGTGCCTATGATGACAATGGATTTTCAAAATGAAAAAATTAGGATTTTGATAGATTCTGGAGCACAAGTGAATCTGATTAGTTCAGCTTTGGTAAGTAAATTTAACATAAAAAGAACTAAAAGCAGAACCTTAATCAAAACTTTGGAAGGTCAAATAGTACAAAGCATGTCTTCACTGTCTATTGAAGTTAAGTTTAATGAAGAATATATGAAAATAGACTGTGAAGAATGGCGAGATCATTTGATGTCTGAAAAATTGATTTTAGGTCAACCATGGCTCCAACAAGGTAAATTGATTTTGGATTTTGAAAAAATGAAGCTTAAATTGAAAATAAATGACAAAAGGTTTTTAATATTTTTATTGAGTAATGAAGAACAGGAAATTCAATCAGAGGTTCATGATATACACTTGGAAGGATTTACTTTTGCATTTGAAGATACACAGACATTACCAATACAAATGTTAAATGATCAAGCTTCATGTAATCAAAATCAGCAAAAGATTGGAAGAACAAAGAAGGGTGGAGAGATAGGAAGAAGGTGGCAATCATGGCATTGTCTAAAGAATCAAAACATCAGAACAAGAAGCATATGGAATCAAAGTCTACAAGAGGTCCCCTCATCAAAACAGAAATCCAGGACAAAATGGATATGGAGACCAAAAAATCCTACAAAATGCTTATCAGAAGGAAATGGATGTTTGCCTGAAACCAGGACAATTAGAGTTAGGAAGTATTGGGTCAAAAAATCAGAGTTGTTTCAATGGAAAAAAGATAATCCATATTTGATCTATATTTAGAAAATCATAACATATTGAAAATTATGACAAAAATATTTGACCTTATCCTTTTTCTAAAAAGAGAATTAGGAGGCGAAGAAAAGAAATAGAAAAAAATTATTATTAAAAAAATTATTATTATTATTATTAAAAAAAGAGAGAAAAAATAAAAGAAAAAAATAACAAGAAAAAACAGAAGGAATCATTGTTATTATAAAAAAAAGAGAGAAAGAAAAGTTGAGAAAAATTGTTTATTTTCCCTTCTTTTTTACAAAAAAATTATATAGCACAAAGCAAGATCTAGGTAGAAGGGTAGTAGAGTTCTATTTATTTTTTATTAATTTTTCTATCATTGATAAATGTTTTGTTTTTTTCTCCAAAAGAGTTGTTGGGAAAAGGGAGTGCACTAGACATCTTGCTACACCTGTAATGGTCACTTTTATTGAGTCTTTTTGAAGAAACAGAATTTATTTTGAATTTTATTTTCATTCTTATGTCATTACATCTCAAAATAAATATTACTTTTTGATTTCTTGTGACTCATGTGGGTGGAGTTTTTCTTTGTGTATTATATTTTCCTCAGAATGGTGAATGCAAAGGAGTTATCAATTCATGACTTCAAAGCAGAATCAGTCACCCTATCAAGAGGACATTGGTTCCTAGACAATGAAGCTGTGGAAGAATAGGTGAACCTGGAATCTGATGAGGAACTAGAGATTCCAGAGGCAAAGAAGGTGGTGAAGGAGCTCAAAGAAACCCTAAGCATTATTGGACAACATATATTCACAGTGGGAGTAGGTGGCTACAAATATACCATGCTGTGTCAAGAATTTGACAGATTTCAAAGGGTTGCTGTCAATCAGAAAAGATGGAAGGCAGTTGGTATACACAAATTATTGGAAGAGCCCATCTTCTTCAATGATTTTGAAAGAGTGGCACAAGTAATGAGTAGTCTATTGGAAATAGGAAAAGGGAATGATGCTTATTTCCCGTGCAAAGTCAAGAACAAGGATAATCAGGAGGTGGGTATCATTATAAAAGCAGAACATATCAGAGCAGCTTTACAATTCTACCCTATTGGAACCAAGCTTGACCCCCGCTTTGTAAAGAAGAATAAGGAAACCTATACAGGGTACGCTAAATTCACTGACTTCAAAGGAAGAGAGAATGAAGAATATGCCACAAGGATGTTCTTACAATATTTCTGCTTCCCAAAGCTACCAAGGTATACCATGCCACATAAATCTATTACACTGCTGATGTTTAAGAACATGGATAGGACTAAGCCCTTTGGAGTAATGGATGTGACACCATACATCCATGAACAGCTGAAAGAAGCAGCAAAACACTGGGAACAGAAAAAATTCATGAATGGAGCCCAGTTTTTAACTAGGATCATTTATCATGTATTGGGAATGGAAGATCAGTTGAAACTGGCTCCAGAGGCACAATATTTTAGAAGTCTTATGTCAAGGATCAAGAGTCCTCCCAGGAAAATGGCTATGAGAGAAATAGAAGGACAAATCAGCATGAGGGGAGCATGGATGAAAAGAAAGGTAATATCCGAGAAAGTGGTTCCTGTGAAGAAAAGGAGGTTGGACCCAAGAAAGGTTGAATTAGAGCCGGATGAAGCTACAAAAGAAGAACATGAAGATGCGCAGAAGCAGGTCCAATCCTCTAGTGATCCTCATCCACCCCAAACAAGCAAAGAACAGTTATACACTTATCTAACTCAAGGAAATAACAAAAGAGCAATGTATGAGGCACAATATCAAAAGATGCTGGAAGATTATTGTTGATATATTTAGGTAGTGATGTGTGTGAACACTCTAGGACTGCCGGGGCACTTTTTTCCCTCTTTAGGAGGTTTCTTTCCCTTGGCTTGTATATATGCCTATTGCCCTAATGGGCTACTTATCTTTGTACATTCTCTAGTAATACATTTAGTATTGTGTGTTTGTGCTCCAAGCTTCTTCTTCTTCCTTGCGCTGTTCGCGTGCTTCCACAGACGTCTATCTCCAACAATTGGTATCAGAGCAAGTCGTCGCTTCTTCTAGGGTGCCGTCGACACTCCTCCGTTTGCAGTCTCAGATTCGCACGAAATTTGGTGAGCATACTCAGGGTGTTTTCGAGATCAAAATAGCTTCGCATTGTGGTGCCGAAATCGCGATCTGAGCTCATTTTGGCCTCCAAATGCACTATCGTAGCGCTTGTGCAGGCTATTTTGTCCTTTTGTGCCAAAGGTATATACCAGTTTTTGTTCGCCAGTTTAAGCGTCTCGAAGTCTGCTACAGGTCTAGCAGAACTCGTCTGGGCAATTCCGTTCAACTTTTTGAGATACAGTCAATTTTCTGCATCAAGGTATTTTAGTCACCGGCCATGGCTGAAAGCAGTGATGTATTCCGTATGTTGGCTGTTGAGGATAAGTTGGATGGTACCAACTACCCATTATGGGCTTATATGATGCGACATGTACTGGTTGCAAAAGGATTGTGGAACATTGTGCAGGGTGTTGAAAGACGTCCTGTTACACCTGCGACTACAGGTACTACAAATATAGGTGCTGGAGGTGCTGGAGCTGATGAAGATGGTGTCGAAGACGATATTGTGCAGATTCCTGTTCGTGCTGCTGTTTCTGTTGCACCTACTGTAGAGCAGATTCGTTGGGATGGCAAAGATGCCCAGGCACATGCATTGATAGCTTTGTCTGTCAAACGTGCTATTATTCTTCACATACGCTCTTGCAGAACAGCTAGGGATGCTTGGGATACACTTACCACTTTGTACCAGGCTAGGAATGAGGCTCATGTTGCTTACCTCCGAAAACAGTTGGAGAGTGAGCACATGAATGAAGGTGATTCTATGGACAGTTTTCTTACAAAGATTAAAGACATGAAGGAACAATTGATTTCTGTTGATGAGGTTATACCAGATAGCCCACTTGTGCAGACCATTCTGAATGGTCTTCTTGATTCATATCAGAGTTTTGCCTCTACTCTTCAGTTGATGATGAAAGGAAATCGGAATGCCTTGTCATTTGAGGAATTAGTCTCTATTCTGTTGCAGGAAGATCAGTCCAGGCAGAACATGTCCATTATGCGTGTTGCAGATCAAGCTTTCCTGGCTAGTCAGAAGGGCAAAGGAAAATGGAGCTCTTCTACTAGTAAGCAGAAATCTGCAAATGCTGCACAATCGAAGAACCAAGATAAAGATGAGAAGAAATCAGAAAAGCAGAAATTGTTCTGCAAGTATTGTAAAGGAAATGAACATATTATAAAGAATTGTCCAAAACTGGCTGCTAAAGAGGCAAAGAAGAAAGAGGCTGTAATGGTTGTTGCAGAGGCCTCTACACCAAAAACAGAGTTTGCAAATCTTGTGCAGGAAGAAGAATGGGCGTTTACTACTGTCTGCAGTTTTGACCCATCTTCTCATGATCAGTGCATGTCTGCAGTAGACTCAGATATTTGGTACTTTGACAGTGGGGCGACCAAACATATTACCTCGTAGCGCAGTTTCTTCTCTTCACTCGAGCCTGCCCCTACAGGGAATACTATCACATGCGCCAATAACTCCTCTTATCCTGTTATGGGAGTTGGTAAGATCATTCTGACTACTGTTGATGGTAGTTCTTTCACTTTGTCAGATGCTTTATTTGTGCCAGGGATCAAAAAGAACCTGTTATCAGTTTCTGCATTAGCCAAGTTGGCTTGGTTGTGAAATTCGTTGATGACAGGTGTACAGTCCATGATCTCTCAAATGGTGATGTGATTATTGCTTCTCGCATCTTATGTCGTGGGCTGTATAAGCTCATAGACTATGAAAGATCTATGAATGATTCGGCATGTGCAGTTCATGATTCGCAGGCTATGTCAGATGCAAAGCTTTGGCATGCATGCTTTGGTCATCTGAATTTTGCTAGTTTGCTACGCCTGCAGAAATCTGAAATGGTGTCCTCTTTGCCCAAACTTGAGGCTCCTGGAAAACATGTTTGTGAAGGCTGTATTTTGGGCAAAATGCAGCGTTCTTCCTTTCCAAAAGATGGTTCAGTTCGGGCTACGCAGAAATTGCAGCTTGTACATAGTGATGTCTGTGGTCCTATGCAGACACCCTCTTTTGGAAATTACCTTTACTTCGTGACTTTCATTGATGATTTTTCCAAGCATGCATGGGTATATCCACTCAAAGCAAAGTCCGAAGTGTTCATGTGCTTCAAACAGTTTTTGGTTTTGGCTGAAAATCTATCAGCATGTAAAATGGGCATCCTCCGTTTTGATCGAGGGGGGGAATATATGTCTTTAGATTTTAATGCATTTCTGGCTGAACGTGGGATAAAACACCAATGTACAGTGCCGTATACACCTCAACAGAATGGAGTTGCTGAACGAAAGAACAGGTCACTCATGGAAATGGCGAGGTGCATGGTCAAAAGTCAGGCTTTACCACATAGTTTCTGGCTTGAGGCTGTCATGTGTGCAGCATATGTACTGAACAGGTGTCCCACTAAAGCGTTGCAGTCTATCAATCCATATGAGGCTTGGCATGACCGCAAGCCATCTGTTGCTCATCTGCATGTTTTTGGTTGTTTGGCATATGCATTAGTGCCTGAACAACATCGTAGAAAATTGGATGATAAGGCAGTAAAATGTATTTTTGTTGGGTACAGTTCTGAAAGTAAAGGCTATCGTCTGTATCATCCACGGACTAAACGCATTCTGGTTAGCCGTGATGTTGTCTTTGTGGAAGATGCTATTCAGCGATTACTTTCATGTACTAAGGAGACATTTGTTAGCTCCAAAGACATGTACGATACTTTGATGCCTCTTTTTACAGGTGGATAGGCTAGTGCTGGTCCTAATGAGGCAACTTCTCAGCCTTGGCAGGTTTCATATGATGATGCAGATCATTCCATTTCTGATGCAGATTTACATAATGCACTTGTTGATAAGAGAGCTGATATTGAGCAGGCAAAAACTATGCCAAAATGGTTGGTGCAGACTTTGCGTGACAGCAAATTAGATGCACCTTTGTCATATCGTACTCGTTCAGGATCTCATAGTGCCTCCTTTGCATCAGATTGCTATGCTATGGCTGCATCTAGTCTCTGTGATGAGAATGAGCTTGTTTCTTTTGATGAAGCACAAAATTCAGAAAATTGGATGGCTGCTATGCAATCTGAATATGATGCTATAATGAAGAATGGTACATGGTCTTTATGTGACTTGCCTCCTGCAAAGAAGGCCATTGGCACTAAGTGGGTATACAAGCTGAAGCGTTAACCTGATGGTACAGTTGACAGGTATAAGGCTAGGCTTGTTGCAAAGGATTATGCGTAGGAAAGAGGCATTGATTTTGATGAGTTGCACCTACATGCCGTATGACTACTGTTCGGAGCATTTGTGCACTTGCAGCCCATCATGGTTGGAATGTACATCAGTTGGACATTAAAACAACATTTCTGAATGGTGACTTGCATGGAGAAGTGTATGTTTTTCAGCCCCATGGCTTTGTGCAGAAAGGGCATGAAAACCAGGTGTGCAGGTTAAAGAAGGTGTTATATGGTTTAAAGCAAGCATCACGTGCTTGGTATGAGAAGATACATGCCTATTTGATTGCACATGGTTTTGAGAACAGTCCAACTGAAAGCACCTTATATGTTAAGCGTGCTAATGATGTGCTTCTGATCATTGTTGTCTATGTAGACGACATGCTGCTCACTGGTCCTATTGAGAAGCATATTGCTGATTTCAAGGCTGATTTGCATGCCTCATTTGAGATGTCTGATTTGGGGCATTTGCATCACTATTTGGGCATTCAATTTATGCACGTTGATGGTGGAATGGCTTTGTGTCAAACGAAATATATTGACACATTATTGCAGCATTTTGGCCTTGAAGACTGTAAGCCTATTGCCACTCGTATGAAGACAGGTTTAGGATTGAGTCTTCATGATGCTGGAGATGCATTTGATGTTGTTCTCTATCAGCAGGCTGTTGGATGCTTGATTTACTTATGCATTACTCGGCCAGATATTCAGTTTGTTGTCTCACAGATGAGCAGGTTTATGCATTGCCCAGGAGTCACGCATTGGAAGGCGGTTAAGCGCATCTTTCACTACTTGAGTGGTACTCGGCTACTTGGGTTGTTTTATCCCAAGGGGGGATCACTACCGGCAGATTTGCATGCTTTCTCTGACTCAGATTGGGCTAGTTGCTATGACACTCGTGTGTCCACCAGTGGCTTTTGCTTCATGCTTGGTAGCTCATGTATATCTTGGTTGAGCAAGAAGCAGCCTACTGTGGCCACTTCCAGTTGTGAGGCTGAGTATAGGGCAGCTTTCACAGCGACTGTTGAGTGTGTGTGGCTCAGACGACTTATGGCTGATTTGGGTGTTGGCCAGTCTTCTGCCACCACCATCTTCACTGACAGTCAGAGCGCATTGGCAGTTGCGAGGAACCCTGTGTTCCATGCTCGCACTAAGCACATTGAGGTGCATTATCACTATGTCAGGGAGAGGTTCTCTGCTGGGGAGATCAGCTTGGCATATGTGCCCACGCAGGAGAACATTGCAGACCTTTTCACAAAGGCTCTACCTAGGGAGAAGTTTGAAGCTTTCCGCAAAGCTTTGGGCTTACTTCCCTTTGTGGAGTGATTTCCACATAGCTTAGCACTTCCTTATACATGAGTGCCAACTCCTTGTTCACCGCATCACTCCCAGGGGGGATTTGTTGATATATTTAGGTAGTGATGTGTGTGAACACTCTAGGACCACCGGGGCACTTTTTTCCCTCTTTAGGAGGTTTTTTTCCCCCGGCTTGTATATATGCCTATTGCCCTAATGGGCTACTTATCTTTGTACATTCTCTGATAATACATTCAGTATTGTGTGTTTGTGCTCCAAGCTTCTTCTTCTTCCTTGCGCTGTTCAGGTGCTTCCGCAGACGTCTATCTCCAACAATTATTCGTGCAAGGTTACAGATTGGGTCCAAGAGGAGGTAGAGCATTATGAAGCACTTCATGATCAGATGATGGCAGCCGGAACAGAAGAGGTATTTGTTAAAAAGGAAGTAGAGCTATTAGCATACTTCAAAGAACTGCAAGGACCTCCAGAAACCAGAACCACAATTTTAGTAAAAAAGAAGGTTCAAAAGAAACCAGTGCAAAGGAAGAAGTTGACCAAGAAGGAGAAGGGAAAATCAGTAGTTGAAACTGTACCTATAAAGGAGGCAGAAGAAGTAATAGTAAGAGAACAGCAAAAGGAATTTACTGCTAAAGAAGAGTCAAAAGTGGAAAAACCAGGACTTGGACGATCTTCACATTTTTCCTCAGATTCTGAAAGTGACATTGAATGTTTCTTATTAAAAAGTCTGAATTTTTGAGTTCCAAGTACTCCTAATGTGGTTACACAGGCCACTGAGAAACAGAAAAGACCTGAAGAATTGAGAAAGAAGGCTCAAGAGAAGCAGGTTCAAGAAGAGGCAGTTAAGCAAATCAGTCCTGAAGAAGAAAGAAGGATGATGAAAGGTAAAGCAGTAATGACAGAAGAGGAAAGTAAAGTAAGAGAGGAATTCAGTTGTGGGCTGGTGCTTGCAGGAATAAAATCAATATGGACAAAACCCTCACAAACTTATTTTAAATTAGATGAGAGCATAGCAGAAATAGTAAGAGAAGCACAGAAAAGCAGTCCAGCCATAAAACATAAAGGTGCAGATCAAGTTCAGGAAGTAGAAGAAATAGAAGTGAAAAAGAATGTTCAAGAAGTTACAGAGGGAGTGGTAGAAAAGGAGATTATCCAAAGTATAAAAGATGTACTTCATGATTTGAAGAGTAATGAAGAATTTGCAACCAAAAAAAGTCAAGGACAAGAAGAAGAAATGGATCTTATGGACATTGATGAGCAGGAAGAAGGGCAGAAACAGCAGTCAAGCCATGATCAGATAAAATTCAGTGAGAAAACTGAGTCAATTTTAGTTCAGGAAACCTCAATCCAGATAAAAGAAGCACAGCTTTCTGCAAAAGAACAACCAGAATTGGAGAATAACAAAGTAGAAGAAGTAAAGGCAGATGAAGATAGATCAAGACAAGAGAACTAGGATACTCAGATATTGGAACATGAAGAAGATATGGCAGATCAAGAAACACTAGAAATTCATCAAAGCAATGAAGGACACCAGGCTAAGGTTATAGAATATGAAGAAGAAGAGGAAGAGGAGAATGAGTGCAAAGAAGACAAACAAATAGAAGCTAAACAAATGGAAATGGAAGTGGGGTTGGAAAGAATACCCAAGAATATAAGATCTGCTTGCCAGATTATTATGAGCAACATTGAGCAGTTTAGACCTTCAAGCAGGAATATGATCATTTCAGGAATGGTAGCAGAGTCTGAATTTGAGAAAGGCAGAATGATCATTAAGGAGCACAAAAGGGAGAAGGAACAAATGTCAGAACAATTGAGGAAGGTGCAGGAGAAAAATGAGGAATTTACAAACAAAATAATTACTTTGGAAGAGTTAGAAGTACAGAAACTAAATAGAATTCAATATCTAGAAGAAAAGAGTGTAAAACTAACAGAGCAGAATAACAAACTGGAAATGGAGCTAAGAAAAATTGAAGGAAGATATAGAACCTTGCAGACTTTTTATCAAATTTTGACTAAGGCAAATGAGGAAATCAACAGGCTATCATTGGAGGAAGGTCAGTTAAAGGATGAAAGCCAGACTGCTCAGATGACAGAGGAAGAAAAGGAAGAATTGCACAAAGAGATTAAGAGATTACAAATAGAATTGAAAGAAGCCAAGGAACTAGAGAAGCAGGCTAGTATACATGTTGCTACATCAATGAGAGGATATAACAAGTTGCACATGGATATGGAAAAAGAAAGGAGTGATTGGCGGTCAAGGATGGAAAAGGAAAGAAATGAATGGATAAAAGAAAGAGAGTTATGGGCAATACAGAACGGAAGTCTGAGGGTGACAATAGAAGAATTACAGAAAAAGCTGGAAAAGCCACAAGTTCAGGAAGAAACACATATAGAGACTACATATACAGAAGAATATGAGGTAGGAAATGATGATGGAATACAACATGGCAGTGAACCAGAAAATAAAAGATCAGAGGAAGAATATTCAGAAGAATTTGTCAAAATATTGTTGACAAACAGAGAATCTAGAATGGATTTTATCAGAAAAATGCATGATGAATATGAAGATCAAATTGTCACATTTGCTTTGAATAAGGGGATTAATCCAGATCAGCATCATTGGGCTGCAGATGGACTGGGCATACCTTTATGTATGATCATGGAGAGTATCAAGAACTATCAAATAGCAAGAGTTGGATTACCTCCAAATAAATATCTAGAATATGAAGAAGATATTAATGTGACCAAAGAATTATTTGAAAAAGCCAATCCAAAGTGGAGGAATAAATGGTTGGATGCAAATAAAGAATGCAGGAAAATTTGGAAGGAAGCACCTCTTCAATTGAAAATTAATCCAGCTTACTGCCCAATAGCAAGAAGAAGAGAATGGACAGTTTTTTGGGAAAGACGGAGAGAAGGACAAATCCCACCTAAATGGTTGAATTTCCCAAAAATAGCCAGTCCAAAGGCAGGAACATGGCCTACAAAAAACTACATGGTGGATACAACTGAATCTGTTATAGCTACATACAAAGATGTAAATGACCCTGCATGCATTTTACTGATCAGAGTAATGAGATTAATTCTGGCATGTATAGAGACATATACAGATACAAATGTCAGAATATTAAATTACATTGGCTTCAATTCTCCAACTAATGCATTATTGTTTGATCTTAGTGAAACACCCAATAGAATGTGTTTAATGGCATACTACAGCAGAGTAATATTTTTGGGCAGTCACTATTTACAAATTTTTTAAGATGCATTCGATTATGGGTTTCTTGAGAGAGAGTCAAAAATATTCGGAAACTTGTCAGTAGTCACCAAGTCTTGCCTTACTGCATATAAAGCTGCTTACACAGAATATTTGAAAAAGGATGTAATTGATAAACCAGAAGCCGCAGTACAGTGGAGGAAAGCATTGTTTGAAATGGTAAATAACCTGAACATTACAGAAACAAAAGGTCATGACCTTCTGTCACAAGTCTATCAAAGAAAGAAAAAGTGAAGAAAGCAATCAAGATATCAGAACAGGAAAGTCTTTTGTCAGGAGCCAAAAGGTTTAGGAGGGGAAGGATGTTAGAAGATGTATTTTTTGAAGCATTTTTTATGAAAAATAATTGTAAAATTCCAAAAACTTGTAAAAATATTTATACAACTGATGTAAAAATAAGGAAGAGTCTTCCTTATGTAGAATAGAATTTTATATAATTTTTCTAGAATTTTTGGGAACTCCTAGATAGCATATTTTTAGAATAATAGAGGAAAGGACCGAAATTCAAGTGTGAAAAGGGACACTTGAAAATGTATATAAGACAATTTCCTCTATTATGAGGGGGTTGGTTGATTTTTTTTTAAATGCTATCCAAGTGAATAGAGAGAGAGTTTCCTGCTGAAAATCGTGTTTTCTCCTCTTTGTGTGGTTTCATTGATTTGTTGAGTCTATTCTTTGTGTATCCATGGAGATTTGTGAGCTTCTATTGTGTAATTCTGTTGAAGGTGTATGAAGAGAGCTGAATATTGATATGCTGAGTGAGAAATTGATGAAGAATGGTGCTGGAGATGAAAATTGTCTGTTTTCACAGAATCGCGATTGTCTCGTCTGTATGGTACAGGTAATTTTTGAGTTTTGACTTCATAATTGTGTTCTGCTGAGAAAATAGCATGTATTAGAGACCAAGATTGTGGAAAATGGTGGAGATTTGCTCAAGATAATCCAAACCCTAAAAATTCCTCTTCATTTTCACCATTCTTAGAAATCCAGCCATTATTCTCTTATTTCTTGGATTCTATCATCTAGAAGGGGCTGTGGTCTCTTGAATACTTCGAGGATTGACAAAATAAAGATGTCTTGTTATTTCTTTATGCTAAATGATTGGAGAGGACAACTCCAAAGATCAATAACAAACACACACAATCAAACCCACCCAAGACCAGGCAACCTGAATCAGCCACCAATTAGGCCAAGACCACAACCCAATGTGCAACATGGAATACCTCCAATTAGACTCGTAATTCTTGTGATACCCAGACCACCAGAACCAATAAGAAGACTAAGACCAATTCAAGTGGCCAAATGTATGAGAAATCACTATGACACAATGGGAGAACCCTATGATCATATAACTGAGTTTAAACAAGTATTATGGGCCAAACAAGTGGATGATTTCTTTGTGCAGTATGAGTCCTTTGGAGTTACCATCACAGGGACGGCTTTGACTTGGTTTCAACCATTGGATCCCAATCAATTTGGAAATATTGAGCAATGTTTTCAAGAGTTCATTGGAGAATTCACCAAGAGAGGGATTATACACAATTCTTCATCCTTAATCCATAGCTTCAAACAAAATCCAAATGAAATGGTGAAAAGAGCTTCCCGGAGATTTAATCATTATGTTGATAGATGTCCAGCAACAAAAAGACCCACTCAACAAAAAATGATATCACTATTCTTGGACGGATTGATGAACGAGACCTTGAGAACTTTAGTCTATGTGAAACGGCTCCATACATTGAGTGAGTGTCTTCAAGAATGTATTGACCTAGAGGACAACCTAGCTGATGATCTCAAAAGTACACCAAGCCCTACGAAATCAGAAGACACTAGAAGTACAGTGACATCTAACTCCAGTAACGTACAAGAGTTAGCGGAACTGGTAGCCAAGAATTTAGGAGTCCATGGACAGAGGAATTACCAACAGCCATCAATGATAATACCCATGTTGCGAAGATGTAGCCTATGCGGTGGAGATCATCCATCTCACATGTGTGCAAGAGGGGGAACATGCATGCCTCAAGCTTATCCATACAATAGGCAACCATATCAAGGACCCACCCTGTTCTGCCATATAGAACAGAAATACACTAATCACACTATTGAGAATTGTCCATTCAATAGGTAGTCAAGACCCTTAAATCAACCTCAATATAGGCCGTATGGATACCCTCCTAGAGAGCCACGAAGGGAGATTCCAAGATGCACTCTCTATCCAAGACCACAAGGAGCACCTAGACCATATGAACAAGGGAAATATGAATGACCTCAGCCATTGTTAGGACAACAACCATCCCTTCCACAAAATGTAGTGCCAGTTAAATATACTCAACCAGAGGAAAACATGGAGATAGCCATAGTACCGGCTACACCATTAGCTAGTACTAAATCAATGAATCAAGGATATGAACAAAACCAAGGAGAATACTATCCCTATGACACCAGTTTGATGGAATATGACCAAACTTATGACCAACAATACTATGGTTATGAGGGATATGACAACATTTATGGATCGGAGTTTGCAACCCTAATGTAAACTACACCCAAAGCACTAACATCCATGAGGCCACCCATTAGACTGCTTGTGCCAAAGGGACCTTGCTATAGATGTGGGGGAGACCACTTCATAAGAGAGTGCACTCAGCCATATAACCCACCACCCCCTAGGACTTGGGAAGCGTACTGCAACAAATGTGGAAAAGAACATTTATTTCGAGATTGCCCAAAGAATCCCAACAAGACTCATGATACAACACAATTTAATGAGATTGAAGTAATTGAATCATCAGGCAGCAATAAAGAGTACGCAGTACCCTTAAAGGCTATCACACGAGCACAAGACAAAAGACAAGAGAGAAAAAAAAGTAGACTCTGAACAAGAAATGAATGAAAAACTAGAACCCAAAATATAGGTAGTGGAAGATTCTGAAGACCCACATGAGAGTACCCAGACAAAGAAAACCCATAGTTTGAAGGATAGAAGGGAAAAACTTAGAGACAAATGGATGAAAAACAAAAGTAAGGAAGAGAATAAGAGCAGAAGAGATGGTAAGAAACTTAAGGAACCTGAACTACAAGAAGAAACCCCCATTACACCTCCTACACAAGAATTAAACAAGCCAGGATCAATTTTAGCAGACCCAAGACCAGATGATTTGGACACGTGGCTGAAAGCTTACCAAGCCAAAATCATGACTGGACCAAACATCGAGCAGCACAAGAAACGTTACCCACATGGGGAGTTAGAAATGGAGAGACTTGCGATATGTAGAAAGCTCATAGAAGTAGCTTAGACCACTCTACAAAAGACTATCCCTATCCTCCCAGAGACTAGAATATCTGAGAATCAATACAATGATTGTTTTAAGGAAAATGACCAGAAACCAAAAGAGAAAGATAATAAGGAAACCTTACCTAACACTCAGGACAAATCAATATTAGTAGTCCATGAATTAGAGGCTAATTGGCCAAGAGAGTTGTGGACTAGGATTCGGGAAGACCAATGGAAAAAGAATGGAATTTCAACACCACCCTTTGAGGAGTTAGATGTGGGAGAAGATTAGCCAACTACAAATTTGGAAGAAATATATGAAGAGGATTCCATGTTAGAACAAAATAGGGAGGAGGCACACAACATTTCTACCCTACCAAAGTACATGGGAGAATATGAGAAAGAATCCATAATCTTCCATGCTCTCACTGTACAAGGAAAGGAAAATGAGTCTTCAGGCAAAACCTCTCACAATCTCACTAAACTCAAGAAGACCACGGTACAATATCGGTTGACTGTGGAAGAATTACTATGTGTCAAGCCTCAAATATTGAAACAATTAGCGGAACAATTGAAGTTAGAGCATGAGAAGAATAAAAAGGAAAGCAATGAAATTGAAGCCCCTCCCAGCATGCAAATTTTGGTGGATAAAGTTGGAGAATTCAGTGAAGGAGACGAGGGCAACACCTGTTTACTTGTCACATACAATGGATACATGATCAATGCCATACTAGACATAGCAGAAGGATTAGGCATAGCCACCAAAGAGATTTGGGAGAAATGTTGAAAGCCAGCCCTACAACCAACACATATGAAGCTTCAATTAGTAGATTTTTATATACAGAGACCCCTGGAAATAGTGGAGAAAATCAAGTTAGCCACCTACGGAGTGGAGTTTGAGCACACATTAGCTATATGTCAATTTGTAAAAGCTAATAACTATGAAATGATATTGGGACGACCATTCATGAGACAACTCAGGGTAGTACAAGACTAGGGAAGAGACACTTTATACCTACAACATCAAGGAACTACTACCAAGATAAATTTACATACATTTGCATATAGGGATGTACCTACAATGGAACCCCATACACAAGGATGAGGATGATTTTTCAATTCATAGTGTGGGTTCAAGCAACCAATCATGGATGCACGAAGGTGCCCAATTATGGATGTGTAAGGAAGCAAAGAGAGAGGAGAAAAAAATGCAAATATGGCCTATAGGACATCAAAATTACTGACCCATAGAGGACCCAATGTATATGCCCCAAGTTTTCTTTGATGAAGCATTCAAACCACACGGTTGGATGGAGATTCTGGCCACCTTGGATGTTGTTGGAAGAAGCATTTTTGGAACCTTTTTTGAAGGTAAAATATTGTAAAATGATAAAAATTTGTAGAAATATTTATGCAAATGTTGTAAAAATAAGGAAGAGTCTTCCTTATGTAGGATAGAATCTTATGTATTTTTTATAGAATTTTTGGAAACTCTTAGATAGCATATTTTTAGAATAATAGAGGAAAGGACCAAAATTCAAGTGTGAAAGAGGACACTTGAAAATGTATATAAGTCAATTTTCTCTATTTTGGAGAGGTTGGTTAGTCATTTGTACATGCTATCAATAGAGAAGAGAGAGTTTCTGCTGAAATCGTGTTTTCTCTTATTGTGTGTGTTTCCTTTGATGTGAAATCTTGCTTCTTGCTTAATCATGGAGATTCGTGAGTTTCATTTGTGTAATACTGAGTGAAATGTATGAAGAGAGATGATTACTGATGTTATAAGTGAAGAAGGATTGAAGAAAGTGTCAGAAATGTGAAAATCGTCTATTGGTACAGAATCGCGATTGTCTCGTCTCTGTGATACAGGTGATATTTTCCAATTCTGATTTCATATTTGTATTCTGATGAGAAAATAAAATGAATTAGACACAAAGATCATAGAAAATGATGAAGATTTGCTCTAGATAAGGTAAACCCTAGATATTTCCTCTTCATTTTCATTTTCTCAGAATTCCAGCCATTAATCTCTTATTTCTATGAATCTATCATCTAGAAGGGGCTGTGGTCTTATGGATATTCCCAGGATTGACAAAATAAAGATGATTTGTTGATTCTTTTGTACTTCATGATTGGAGAGGACAACTCCAAAGTCAATAACAAACATTTTTTGGCGCCGTTGCCGGGGATCATTCCAAAAACTTCATTGAAGTTGGACCTTTGCTGGATCTTCTGTTGATGATGGTAACCAACACAAGAAAAAGGTAAAACTCATCAATCAAGGAATGTTCACATGAATAGGTAGATGTCATTGTTTGTCTTTGGGGAAAAAAAGAAAGCAATTGATATCTTGTAGAATTGGAAGTGCTGAAATCTTTGTAAATTGATAGTTGCTCATCATATTGTTGAAGTAAAAGTGCAGGTGTATGGAAGACTTGAGCCAAGAAAGCTGAAGATGAGGTAACTTGAGTCTATTCTTGCATTTCTAGATTTCTTTTTGCCCAAGTACTAGGCACCATGGGAGATCTTGGGAAGATAACATGGTGATACTAAGGAAAGGACAGTTAAAGTACCTAGAGGTAAGCATAAAGGATTCAGTTGTTGACCAAATCTAAGCATCAATCTTGAGTTGTTCTGCATTTTGAAAAGAAAGATGTGATTGAGTTTATCTTTGCAAAAATTGTTTGCCTTCCATAACACATTTTCATTTGAGAAATTTTCTTTTGCACTTTAATGATAGCTAAAGACTTAGAAACTCATAACCAATCAAGAAACATGGGATCAGTGGATCACCAAAACCAGAAACCCTAAGTAAAGTGTTCACCTTTATTTTTAGGGCGAAAATACCAAACAAATTCATAAAATACCTCAAAAATAATCAAACAAATTTCTTTTCTTGTTAGGAAGTTGAAGTGAAGTGTTGTGGATTAGGGTGATAGTGAAAAAGAGGAAAAGAAAACAAAAAATAGTCAAAAAACCAGAAAATTAGAAAACACGATTCTCTACACAGAATCGCGATTTTCTGAAAAAAGTGTTGATTCTGGGGCAACATTTCAAGTGGTTGTTGAATTGAAGTTGTTAAAGGGTATTGAAGGGAATTAAGAAGAAGAGACTACTCCAATTGTCATATAATCAAAAGTATGCAAAAAACACGATTCTCTACACAAAATCGCGATTTTCTGTAAAGGAAAAATTTTTGGAAATTTTTTGCATATTTGGGTACTTGGAGACAAGAAAGTGTAGGGGAGATCATTAAGATTGAGTGAGTGAAATTAAACAAGTAAAAGAGGGTGAAAAATTGGAAATCACACAAAATCGCGATTTTCTGGACACTATAAAAACCTGAAAATCTAAGAAAAATTCATTTGAGTGAGAGTGAGTGAGAGAGACAGAGTCAAAAAATCGCGACCTTCTGCAAATCAAGTACTGGACAGCTTTTTTGGACCAAGCAAGCAAGGTAAAGACTTTGTTATTAATTTGCAATACACATTTTTGCATTAAGTGATCAATAGAACCTAGAAATGAGAAAATAAATAAAAATCACGGAATCGCGATTTTCTGTATTTTGAGTTTTTTCTTAGGAAAACTTTAAATTTGCATCTAAATGTTTTATTGCATGTCAAAATTTCAGTAAGGCGACCCTAGTGGAGAAAGAAAATTTTGAAAAATCAAAACTTGTAAAAATCAAAAAATCACTCAGAATCGCGATTCTGTGAACCACACACAAAATCGCGATTTTGAAAGATTAGGAGACAACATCGTGATTCCCAGAACGCGACTTTCTTAAGAAAAATCGTGTTTTTACAATCTGTGAGCAATCACGATTGTCTGGGGATCAAAATCGTGAAAAAAACACGACTTTCACTGAAAATCGTGAAAAAACACGATTTTCACACAAAGTCGTGAAAAAAACACGACTTTCACTGAAAATCGTGAAAAAACACGATTTTCACACAAAGTCGTGAAAAAAAAAAGACTTTCACTGAAAATCGTGAAAAAACACGATTTTCACACAAAGTCGTGAAAAAACACGACTTTAACTGAAAATCGTGAAAAAACACGATTTTCACACAAAGTCGTGAAAAAACACGACTTTCACTGAAAATCGTGAAAAAACACGATTTTCACACAAAGTCGTGAAAAAACACGACTTTCACTGAAAGTCGTGAAAAAACACGATTTTCACACAAAGTCGTGAAAAAACACGACTTTCACTGAAAGTCGTGAAAAAACACGACTTTCACACAAAGTCGTGAAAAAAACACGACTTTCACTGAAAATCGTGAAAAAACACGATTTTCACACAAAGTCGTGAAAAAACACGACTTTCACTGAAAATCGTGAAAAAACACGATTTTCACACAAAGTCGTGAAAAAACACGACTTTTACACAAAGTCGTGAAAAAACACGACTTTCACATAGAATCGTGAAAAAACACGATTCTCACACAGAATCGTGAAAAAACACGATTCTCACACAGAATCGTAAAAAAACACGATTTTAATCAGAAAATCATGAAAAACACAAAAATAGTCAGAAAATAGTGAAAATTAATATTTTAGGCAGAAAATTGTGGAAAAACACGATCTTAATCAGAAAATCGTGAAAAAACACAAAAATAGTCAGAAAATCATGAAAAAACACAAAAATAGTCAGAAAATCGTGAAAAATACAAAAATAATCAGAAAAATTATGAAAAAAGTAATACCTTAATTAAGAAACTGTGACAAACACTCTGTTGAGTTTGGGATTGAGAAAATTAATTGAATGATACTTAGATCTGGAAACAAACTTTCTAAACAAGATCTAACAAGAAAGGAGACAGAAACATTAAAAGGCAAAGGGCAAGAAAGAAGTTTAGGGCAAGAAAACAACATGGAAAACATAAATGAAACAAATGAACCGATGGAAAATGGGGATTTTAGAAATATCCTCAAGTATATGTATACAAATAGGTTTGGAACCTATGTATACCAGGATGGAATGCATAAATTTCTCATTAGATTGAGGAATTTAGAAGTTCCCTTGAATATAACTCCTGTAGCTCAATTTAAAGATGGGAGATATGAAGATAGGCAAGGATGTGTGTACATATTCTCTCAAGACCTAGAAAATTCAAATGATCTAGGGCAATGTACTGACAAAGGACCTTGGGAACATAACATGGAGCAAACAAATTTACCTAGGCCAAATGAAAACTATACTGGTAATGAACAACAACATGGGAGGAGGACACAGATTTCCCCTAATCCCTTTGACAAGGAACCAGAAGGATATAATGATTTCCCACTCAGAAGAAGATTCCATTGGCAACCTCAGGGTAGAATGCTTAGACCATATCAAGTTGCCAAATGTATGAAGAACCAATATGAGGGTTATTCAGATCCTCATGCTCATGCTACAGAATTTAGGCAATTG
This sequence comes from Ceratopteris richardii, assembly GCA_020310875.1. Classification (NCBI taxonomy): domain Eukaryota; kingdom Viridiplantae; phylum Streptophyta; class Polypodiopsida; order Polypodiales; family Pteridaceae; genus Ceratopteris; species Ceratopteris richardii. Next base: position 2,837,902 of record CM035431.1, on the reverse strand, counting down.
ATTAGATCTGAAGAAGTAGAAGATTACAAAGTACAATTTGAGGCATTTGGTTTAACCCTAACAGGACCAGCCTTATCTTGGTTCATTCCTTTGAGAAAGGAAATGTACCAGGATATTGAATCTTTCTTAGAAGCCTTCATTGGAGAATTCTCTAAGACCGGGATAAAACATAGTACAGCCACATTGATACATAGTTTCAAACAACAAAAGGATGAAAATGTTAGAGACGCAGCCAGAAGATTTAAACAATACATTGATAGATGCCCAAGAGAGGAAGTACCTTCCATGGCAAAACAAGTGTCCTTATTCATTGAGGGTTTGAGAAGTGCCCAACTAAGAACCCTAGTGTATTATAGAAGATGTCTTGATTTAGCAGCCTGTGTAAAGGAAGCAATAGATTTGGAGGACAACAGAGGTCAAGATCTGTTAGCATTTGATCAACCTAGATCATATGAAGACAAAATTCCTCCAGCAGAAGAGTTGGCTCAGGCTATTGCTAAAGCCCTAGAGGTAAGCACTAAAACTAATCTGATAAACTCTAGGATAAACACAACTAAAAAATGTTACATCTGTGGAGAAAATCATCTGGCACAACAATGCCCATATCAGAAGCCACCACACTTACAAGATAGGAAGACACTTAAGTACTGTACACTAGAGAGAAAATGGACAAACCATACCAGGGAGGAATGCTTCTATAACAAACAACCCATTAAGGAAAGAGACTATATGGCTCAAAGGGAATCAGGCTATACTGAACAACCAAGACCTGTGCTTGGACAACAACCTCCTATACCAACTAATGTGGTACCAATCAAGTATACACCAATAGAGGAGGGGAATTCAAGACTAAGATCACCATATAAGGAAGAATATCAATGGAGTGAGGGATATCAAGAAGATTGGGGAGAATATGAAATAAGAGAACCTGAGTTAAAAGCACTAGACTTGGGAAATGGGAAAATTAAAATGGACACAGCAACATTCATGTATATTACCAACAATTACATGTCCAACCAGAAACCTCAATTCAAAGGGGGACCAAAGATAACTTGTTATAGGTGTGGGGGAGAGCATTTCATTAGAGATTGTCCGCAACCTCCTACATTAAGAATAGAGGGAGCCTACTGTAAGGATTGTGGCAGAGAACATTTGATAAAAGATTGCCCAAAGAATCCCCAAAAACAACAGAACACACCTAATAACATACCTTTAAAAACAGTTAACATTATGGAACAGGAAGAAGTGAGTGAAAATGACCAAGTGGGAATGAATATTATAACAAGGGCTCAAGCCAAACAACAAGGAACAATTAAGGAACAAAATGAAGGTTTAGTCTCAAAGGTGAAGAGAAATAGGCAAAAAGGGAAATGGGAAAAGAAGAGAAGCATGGGCAAAAATTTAGAAGAAGACAATCAGGATCAGACAAAAAGTACTTCTCCTAAGAAGACACCAAATCAATCGGAAATAGGAAGTTCTCAGAGTCTAGACACCCTAATCAAAGCATATAAGGGTAGGATTCAAGAAGGACCAAGTCCTACAGATCATGCAGTGGCCTATCCCATACCAGAGTTAGAGCATGAAAGGATGCAAAAATGCAAACAAATCATTCAGGAAGTACAACTCAGAATGGGGGAAGGAAGTAGCTCGCAGAGAACAGTTGAACAACTTGAGAAAACAAAAACAAGGAAAAATGCTGACAAAAAAGAAAAGACACAAATAACATTCCAGATGATTATAGATGAACAATGTAGCATTACACGTCACACAACATGGGAGGAACTGTTGAAACAAAATCCTCACTTACAAAACAAAATGAACAAAGGGGAAACAATACCTGAAAACATTCATTCACCATTACAAGAATTAGAGGAATAATGGTATATTCCTATTGATAAAATAGGAGGGTATTGTGAAGGGGAAGAAGGAAATTCAACCCTAAAGATACAATATGGAAAAAACTTTGCTAAAGCCATTTTGGATAGTGGATCAGGAGTGGCCATAATGACTAAACAAACTTGGGAGAAATGGGGAAGCAATGAATTACTACCCACTAAGATGAGATTGCAACTTGCAGATGGGCATATAGAAAGACCCCTAGGTATTTGAGAAAACGTAATTGTGGACATATGTGGAACAGAAATAGAACATACTTTTGCCATAGTAGAATTTCCACAATCCACTTCATATGAAATCATCCTAGGAAGGCCTTTCATGAGACAAATGCAAATTGTGCAGGATTGGGGTAATGATTGTTTATATCTCCAAAGCAAAGGAAGAATAACAAGAGTGAACTTAAGAAATGGGCACTACTGTGATATATCCCCTCAAGAATGGTACAAAATACATCAGAATCAAGAAGAAAGTGAGGAATCAGAGTTGGAGGATCAGGAAGAGAGTGAATCAGCAATATGGAAGTGCAACATAATAAGAAATCTCACCAATAGAAAAAGGAGACTGAAAAGAGAAGATTGTGTGGAAGGAAGAAAGGTGCAAGATGAAAGCTATGTGCCACAACAATTTAAGGATGAAGATCTGGAACCCTACGGCTGGAACCAAATTTTGGCTTCCATGGACATAGCCAGTGAGGAGTATGTAGGAGTGGAATTTCAAAATGAAGAAGGGTTTGATATTTTTCACATTAGTATAAACATGATAAGTATATCAAAAACTGAGGAGGATCAAGATTCAGAAATGGTATTAGAAAAAGGAAAAACAAAATATTTGGAGAGAGTAAAAGCTGAAGATGCAATCAAAGATAAAATCTCAGGCAAATACAAGGAGCATAAACACATGGAAATGGAAAAGGAACAAGAAATTGAGAAGAAAGAGAAGGGAACAAATAAGGATCAACACTTTGATGTACCAGCAAATTTTAAAACCTATGAAGTGGAAGACAGACTACTTCTAAAAATGAAACCAAAGAGAGAAAAAAAGAAAGGAGAAGCTTATGATAATGAAGAACAAACTAAAAAGATCATGATTACTCAGGAAGAAGGAGAGGAAAGACATATTGTAATAGCTGATGATATGACCATAGAGGAAGAAGAAGCAATAAAGAACCTGGCAAAGAATTATAGGGATGTATTTGCTTACAGTTATAAAGATTTAAAAGGAATTGATCCAAGAGTCTATGAGCACAAAATTCCTATGACTCCAGATGCAAAACCTAGTAAACAGAGACATTATACATTCAATGATAAATACTATGCCAAGATAAAGGAAGAAATTGACAAGCTATTGGCTGCTAACTTCATTTATGAAATTGAGTATACTGAATGGATATCACCTATAGTTGTGGTACCAAAAAAGAATGGAAAACTTAGGGTATGCATTAACTTGAAAAAAGTGAATGCAGCAACTATAAGGGACAATTATCCATTGCCAATAACAAATCATCTTCTTGAGAGAGTTGCAGGAAAGGAAGTTTATAGCTTTTTAGATGGTTTCTCAGGATACAATCAAGTACCAATAGCCTTGGAAGACCAACATAAGACTGCCTTTTCTACAGAATGGGGAATTTATGCTTTTAGGGTTATGCCCTTTGGATTGACCAATGCCCCAGCAACTTTTCAAAGATTGATGTGTCATATCTTCAAAGAATTCCTGAGAAATGTGATGGAAATCTATGTAGATGATCTGTGCACTTTCTCTTTAAAAAGACAAGATCATTTACAAGATTTAGAAAGAATATTCAGGAAATGCAGGACATATAGAGTATGCTTAAATCCTGAAAAGTGTGTTTTCTATGTAAGACAAGGAAGAATGTTGGGTCACATAGTTTCAAAAAATGGAATTTCTACTGATGAGAAGAAGATAAAAGCTATAATAGAGCTTCCAAGACCTACAAATGTGAAGGAACTCCAAACTTTTATGGGACATTGTGGGTACTATAGGAAATTTGTTCACAAATTTGCAGATATAGCTAAACCCTTATATGCCCTCATCACAAAGTTTGAGTGGAATAAAGAATGTGACCAAGCCTTTGAAACATTGAAAACTTGTTTGGTGACAGCCCCAATTCTAAAAACACCTCAGTGGGATAAAATATTTCATGTGCATGTAGATGCTTCAAATTATGCTTTGGGATGTGTGTTGGCACAACCTATAGAAGGAAGTAAATTAGATTTCCCAGTAGCATATGCTAGTAGACAATTGAACATTGCAGAAAAGAATTATACAACCACTGAGAGAGAAGGGTTGGGAATGATATTTGCTGTTAAAAAATACAGACATTACCTATTGGCCAACAAGTTTAAATTCTTTGTGGATCACCAAGCTCTACTTTATTTAGTAAATAAACCATGTCATACAGGAAGAATAGTTAGATGGTTTCTTTTACTAATGGAATTTGAATTTGAGGTGGTGGTTAGACAAGGCAAAACACACTTAAGAGCAGATCATTTGTTTAGAATTCAGTCCAAAGAACCTAGTTCACCCTTAGACGATGACCTGCCAGATACATACCTGTTCAAAGTAGAAAGTGTTCCTGAATGGTCCATATCACTAGTTCCTTTGTTAACCATGGGACCTTGTAAGTCATTAGCAAATAACACACATTTGGTGTTACAAAGCAGGAATTTTATGTTGCTAGCAGGACATTTGTATCACCTCAATCAGTCAGGTATATTGGAATACTGTACTCCAGAAGAGGAGCAACAGGAATATGTAAGAAGAGCTCATTGCTGGAACCCATGTACTCATGCTTCCAAAATAGTCATTTTAAGCAATCTTGCTAGGATGGGAGTACACTGGCCAAATAAAATTCAAGATGTGGAAAGATATGTTGCTAAATGTGAAGAATGTCAAGATTTGCAGAATTCAGAATTCATAACCCTATATTGGTTTGAAAAAAAACCTGAATGGAGTGAGAATATTGTGGAAGAATTAAAGAAAAAGGAGAGAGGGAAGCAACTTATAGCTGGTACAGACTCAAGAAATTTACAAGAAATCTCTGAAGAATATCAACTCATAGGAGAACAATTATACAAAAAAGGAATGGATGGTTATTTAAGAATATGTGTTCCTGAAGAGAAGTATTTGGAGATGTTGGAAATGGCACACTGTGGAGTGGCAGGAGGACACTTTTCTAGTGATAGAACAGCCAAACTCATTTTGTATTCTGGCTTTTGGTGGCCAACTCTATTTCTTGATGCAAGAACTTATGTCAAAAGATGTGACATCTGTCAAAGAGTGAGTCAACCAAATAAAAGAGATAACATGCCATTAATCCCATTGATTTCAGCTAGAGCTTTTAGCAAATGGGGATTGGACTTTATTGGACCTATACATCCTCCAGCTAGACAATCTCATGCAGAATACATAGTAGTGGCTACTGATTATTTGACAAAATGGGCTGAGGCCAAAGCCACTAAAAGAAATGATGCTCATGCAACTGCAAAATTTTTGTATGAAAATATTGTTACTAGATTTGGACTCCCAATTGAATTAGTAAGTGATAGGGGAACTCATTTTTTGAACCAGATCATAGAAAACATGACCAAATATTTCATGATTCATCATAGTAAGTCAGCCCCATATCACCCACAAGCTAATGGGTTAGCAGAAAGTACTAATAAAGTACTTTGCACTAAATTGTCCAAATTAGTCAACACAAACAGAAATGATTGGGATTCTCAACTTAATCATGTTCTCTGGGCTTATAGAGTGGCATATAAAACTGCTTAAGGGACTACTCCATTCAATATGGTATATGGACAAAATGCAGTTTTGCCCATGGAATTTCTTATTCCAACATTAAAAGTGGGTAGTCAATACAATTGGACAGGACATGAACTATCTGAGAGGATCATAGATTTAGAAAAATTGGGAGCTTCTCGACTTCAAGCAGTAATGAGTATATATACAGACAAGAGAAGACAAAAAGCCTACCATGATGTGCATATAAAAGAAAAAGATCTTCAAGAAGGAGACTTGGTTCTGGCATACATAGTCAAGGAGCATCAGAAAAAATTTCAGAAGAAAGGTCATGGGCCATACATTATACATAGGATAAGCAAGAGTGGAGCCATTCAATTAGCTAACATTGATGGAGAAATCATGCCAAATTTTATAAGTGGATGTAGAGTTAAGAGGTATGAGTGTCCATTAACTACTGATGAATGGAGAAGACTGCAAAAGGCTCAAAATAGGAAAAAAGAAGAAGAAAACATCAGAAAGGAGGCTCAACAGGAAGCAAAGGAAAGAATAAGAAAAATGAAAGAACTTAAGGAGGTGTGTTTATGTGAAAGCACTCTAAAACAAAGAGAACATTTGCCCGTGATAGAAATGGATCATCAAAATGAAAACATAAGGGTTTTGATAGATTCAGGAGCTCAAGTGAACTTGATCAGTTCAGCCTTGGTAAATAAATTTAGCATAAAGAGGAATAAAAGCAGAATGTTGATTAAAACATTAAAGGGAAAAATGATTCAGAGTTTGTCTTCACTTGTTATTAAAGTTAAATTTAATAATGAATATATGAAGATAGATTGTGAAGAGTGGCCAGATCATTTGATGACTGAAAAATTGATGTTGGGACAACCCTGGCTCAAACAAGGTAAAGTTATTTTGAATTTTGAAAAAATGAAGCTCAGTTTGACCATAAATGACAAAAAATTTTTAATGTTTTTTCTGAGTAATGAAAAACAGGAAGTTCATCTAGATGTTCATGACCCAGATATGGAAGGATTTAGTTTTTCAATGACGGACAGGGACATATTGCCACTACAAAATGATCAAGCTTCTTACAATCAGAATCAGCAAGAGAATTCAGGAGTAAAGGAGAATGGTGAGACAAAACAAGGAAAACACTTATTCCCTAATTTGAAACATCAACAAATCAGAACAAGAGGGACATGGAAAGAAGGCATACACCGATATGACTCATTAAAACAGGAAGTTAGGACAAAATGGGTATGGAGACCAAAAAATGCTTCAAAATGTCGGTCTAGGAAGCATGGATGTTTGGATGACCTAAGTACAATTGCAGTCAAACATTATTGGGTAAAAAAATCAGAGTTATGTCAATGGCAGAAAGATCATCCACATTTGACCTATCTTCAGAATATCAGAACAAAATATTAAAAAAAAAAAAAAAGGGGATGACAAAAGTATTTTTCTTTTAAACCTTTTTCCCCTTAAAAGAAAATTAGGAGGGGAGGGAAAAAAAAAAAAAAAAGAGAGAAAAAGAGAAAAAAAAAGAAGAAAAGAGAAAAAGAAAGAAAGAGAACAAATGTGTGTATTTTATTTTGTTTTTTAAATTATAAAGCACAAAGCAAGATATAGGGAGGAGGAAAGTAAATTATTATGGAAAATTTGTATTATTTTGTTTCAATTTTCTATGATCATCTTTTGATTTCTATTTTTTCTGGAATTGTTTTTTTTTCATTAATCATTGTTTCCATCATTTCTTTCTTCAAGCACATTAGACATCTTGCTACACCTGTAATGATCACTTTAATTGAGTCTTGTGAAGAAGAAAATTTTATTTGGAAGACTTTCTTTCTTTATGTTCATGGCAAGAATGTTCCAAAAGAAAACATTTATTTTTCTGGATTTTTGTGACTTATATGGGTGGAGTGTTTTCTCTTCTTTTGTATACAAATACAGGATGGTGAATACGAAAGAGTTACCAATCCATGACTTCAGAGCAGATTCGGTGACTTTGTCCAGAGGACATTGGTTCCTGGATAGTGATGCAGCTGAGGAACAGGTGGACTTGGAATCAGATGAAGACCAAGAAATCCCAGAAGCTGAAAAACTAGTAAAAGAACTTAAAGAAATTCTGGGAATGATAGGACAGCATATCTTTACAGTAGGAATTGGGGGACATAAGTACACTATGCTGTGCCAAGAATTTTACAGGTTTCAGAGAACACCTGTCAACATAAAGAGATGGAAAGCTGTGGGATTGCACAAACTTTTGGAAGAACCTATCTTCTTTATTGACTTTGAAAGAGTAGCACAGGTGATGGGAGTTTGGAAGAAGTTGGGAAAGGTAATGATGCATACTTCAGATGCAAAGTAAAGGACAAAGACAATCAGGAGGTAAGGGTTATTTTCAAAGCAGAGCATATCAAAGCTACTTTACAGTTCTTTCCAATGGGAACTAAACTAGACCCAAGCTTTGTCAAAAAGAATAAGGGAACCTACACAGGATTCACAAAGTTCACTGATTTTAAAGGAAGGGAGAAAGAAGAATATGCTGTAAGAATGTTCTTACAATTCTTCTGTTTTCCAAAATTACCAAGATACACAATGCCACATAAGTCAGTGACTTTGTTGATGTTTAACAACGAAGATAGAACCAAACCATTTGGAGTAATGGATGTCTCTCCATACATCCATGAACAGCTGAAGGAAGCAGCAAAGCATTGGGAACAGAAGAAGTTTATGAATGGAGGTTAATTCTTAACCAGAATCATCTATCATATTTTGGGAATGGAAGAACAACTTAAACTGGCTCCAGAAGCACAGTACTTCAGGAATCTAATAGCAGGAGTAAAAAGTCCTTCCAAAAGGATGCAGCCTAAAGAAACAGAGGGACACACTAGTATGAGGGGAGCTAGGATGAAGAGGAAAATAATCTCTGAAGAAGTGATCCTAGTTAAAAAGAGAAAGTTGGATCCCAGAAGAGTGGAGTTGGAACAGACTGAAGAAACAAAAGAAGAGCATGTAGCAGCTCAAAAGGAGGTACAATCCTCTAATGAACCTCATCCTCCACAGACAAGCAAAGAACAGCTCTACACCTATCTTACCCAAGGAAACAACAAAAGAGCTATGTATGAGGCACAGTATCAAAAAATGTTGGAGGATTACTCATGCAAAGCTACAGACTGGATTCAAGAAGAAGTGGAGCATTATGAAACATTACATGATGAAATGATGGCAGCTGATACAGAAGAGGTGTTTGTAAAGAAGGAAGTGGAGTTGCTGGCTTATTTTAAGGAATTACAAGGACCTCCAGAGACCAGAACCACTGTTGTGGTAAAAACGAAGGTGCCAAGCAAACCAGTTCAAAAGAAGAAGTTGGGTAAGAAGGGGAAAGAAAAGGTAATAGCTGAAGCTGCAACAATAAAGGGCACAGAAGAGGTGATCAGGAAAGAAACACAGAAGCCTGTCATAGTGGAAGAAGTATCAAAGCCTACAGAACCTGAAATAGGGGGGCCTTCACACTTTTCATATGATTCAGATAGTGATATTGAAAGCTTCTTGTTAAAAAGTCTGAATCTTTCAATACCAAATAATCCTAATGTGGTGACACAGGCCATAGAGAAACTGAAGACACCTGAGGATTCAAGTAAGAAGTCTCAAGAAAAGAAGACACAGGAGGAAAGAGTTCAACAGATGAGCTCAGAAAATGAAAGAAGGCTATCTAAAGGAAAGGCAGTAATGTTAGAAGAGGAAGGCCGAATAAGAGAAGAAGTCAGTTATGGGTGGGTACATACAGGAATAAAACCCATATGGACAAAACCATCACACTTCAAATTGGATGAGAAGCTAGAGGAGTTGACAAAGGAGATACAGAAGGGTAAGTCAATTAAAGAACAGAAGGATGTGAATAAAGATCAAGAAATAGAGAAGACAGAAATGGGAGAGAGTGCTTCAAAGGTCACAGGGAAAGTTAGGGAAGAAGGGATCATTCAAAGTATAAAGGAGGTATTACATGATATAAAAAGTAGTGAGGAATTTACATCTAAGGATGATCAAGAACAAGAGGAAGAAACAGACCTCATGGACATTGATGAACAGGAACAAGAATACACAGATAAGAAAAGAAATGAACAGGTTGCTGGTATAAAAGAAATAGAATCAGTTTTTGTTCAGGAAAAACAGGGACAGGAAGAGGAATTCAGGAAGGATCAAATGGGTTTGGTTGGAAAAGACTCAAACAGAAGTCAGGAAACCCTAATAAAAGAGCAGGAGATACAAACTAAGGGAGACCAGCTTTTGACAGAGAAGCAACAAATTTTGGAAGAAAAAAAATCATTAGAAGAGAAGGGGGTTTCAGATTTTTCAGAACAGAAGGGTGCAAATGACAAAGTAGTAGATTTTAAAGAAGATGATACCAATCAGGAGACAAAGAATAATGATCATAGTTATGAAGAACAAGTCATTCACAATATAAATGATGAAACAACAGCAGAAGAAGATGATGTGGGTAAAGAAGACAATCAAATTGAAGTTAGACAGACAGGATTAGAAGTAGGGTTGGAAAGAATACCCAAAAATATAAGATCAGCTTGTCAAATAATCATGAGTAATATTGAACAGTTCAGACCATCTAGCAGAAATATGATCATATCAGGAATGGTGGCTGAATCGGAATTTGAAAAAGGTAGTTTAATTATCAAAGAGCACAAGAAGGAAAAAGAGCAGATGTCAGAGCAATTAAGGATGATGAAGGAAAAGAATGAAGAATATATCAATAGAATCATTGCTTTGGAAGAAGCTGAGGTTCAGAAGCAGAACAGAATCCAATATTTGGAGGAAAAGAGTGTAAAGTTATCAGAGCAGAATGTTAAATTGGAAAGGGAATTAAAATTCATAGGAGGAAAGTACAAAACCTTGCAAACATCATATCAAATTCTGACCAAAGCACATGAGGAGATTAATAAAGTTTTGTTAGAAGAAGGTCAACTAGAAGATGGAGGTAAACATGCTCAATTGACAGAGGAAGAAAAGGAAGAGTTGCATAAAGAAATTCAAAGACTTCAACTAGAATTAAAAGAGGCCAAAGAAATGGAGAAACAAGCAAACACTCATGCTGCCACATCAATGAGAGGGTATCATCAGTTACATCTGGAGGTAGAAAAGGAAAGAAGTGAATGGCAGACAAAGATGGAGAAAGAAAGAGATGAGTGGAGGAAGGAAAAGGAGTTATGGGCAGCTCAGAACAAAAGTTCAATGAAGACTATAGAAGAATTACAGAAACAGTTGGAGAAACCAAAAGTTCAAGAAGAAATTCAAGATCAAGTACAGGCAGAAGAAACAGATAAAGGGGAATATGAAACAGGGGATTTTAATGGAGAACAAGAGAACAATGAACCAGCATCCAAAGAGCCAGAGGAAAAGTATTCTGAAGATTATGTTCAGAACTTATTGACCAATAGAGAGTCGAGAATGGAGTTCATCAGAAAGATGCATGATGAGTACGAAGAACAAATTGTCACATTCGCATTAAATAAGGGAATCAATCCAGATCAGCATTATTGGGCAGCAGATGGATTGGGGATACCATTTTGCATGATTTTGGAAAGTATAAAGAATTATCAATTGGCCAGAGTAGGGTTGCCTTCAAATAAATACCTTGAGTATGAAGAAGATATTAATGTCACGAAGGAGTTATTTGAAAGAGCAAATCCCAAATGGAGAAATAAATGGTTGGATGCCAATAAGGAATGTAGGAAAATCTGGAAAGTGGCACCTCTGCACTTAAAGATCAATCCAGCTTATTGCCCAGTTGCTAGAAGAAGAGAGTGGAATGTTTTTTGGGAGAGAAGAAAAGAAGGTCAGCTACCAGCCAAATGGTTGAACTTCCCTAAGATAGCAGGTCCAAAGGCAGGAACTTGGCCTACAAAGAGTTATATGGTGAACACTACCGAGTCAGTCATAGCAATGTACAAAGATGTTAATGACCCGGCATGCATTCTACTTATTCGAATAATGAGATTGATTTTGGCCTGTATAGAAACATACACTGACACAGATATCAGAACATTAAACTATATTGGTTTGAATTCTCCCACAGATGCTTTATTATTTGATTTGAGCGAGACTCCTGATAGAATCTGCTTAATGGCATATTACAGCAGAGTGATATTTTTGGGCAGTCATTACTTGCAAATTTTTGAAGATGCCTTTGATTATGGATTTTTTGAGAGGGAGTCAGAAATTTTTGGAAACCTATTAGTCGTCACCAAGTCCAGACTTACAGCATATGAAGCCGCCTATACAGAGTATCTGAAAAAAGATGTCATAGATAAACCTGAAGCTGCAGTACAGTGGAGAAAGGCTTTGTTTGAAATGGTCAACAATCTAAATGTAACAGAAAGAAAAAGTCATGATTTGCTGTCACAAGTATATCAAAGAAAGAAGAAATGAAGAAAAGTGATCAGTGTTGAGAAGCAGGGAAATCTTTCGTCAGGAGCCGAAAGGCTTAGGAGGGGAAGGATGTTGGAAGAAGCATTTTTGGAACCTTTTTTGAAGGAAAAATATTGTAAAATGATAAAAATTTGTAGAAATATTTATGCAAATGTTGTAAAAATAAGGAAGAGTCTTCCTTATGTAGGATAGAATCTTATGTATTTTTTATAGAATTTTTGGAAACTCTTAGATAGCATATTTTTAGAATAATAGAGGAAAGGACCAAAATTCAAGTGTGAAAGAGGACACTTGAAAATGTATATAAGTCAATTTTCTCTATTTTGGAGAGGTTGGTTAGTCATTTGTACATGCTATCAATAGAGAAGAGAGAGTTTCTGCTGAAATCGTGTTTTCTCTTATTGTGTGTGTTTCCTTTGATGTGAAATCTTGCTTCTTGCTTAATCATGGAGATTCGTGAGTTTCATTTGTGTAATACTGAGTGAAATGTATGAAGAGAGATGATTACTGATGTTATAAGTGAAGAAGGATTGAAGAAAGTGTCAGAAATGTGAAAATCGTCTATTGGTACAGAATCGCGATTGTCTCGTCTCTGTGATACAGGTGATATTTTCCAATTCTGATTTCATATTTGTATTCCGATGAGAAAATAACATGAATTAGACACAAAGATCATAGAAAATGATGAAGATTTGCTCTAGATAAGGTAAACCCTAGATATTTCCTCTTCATTTTCATTTTCTCAAAATTCCAGCCATTAATCTCTTATTTCTTTGAATCTATCATCTAGAAGGGGCTGTGGTCTTATGGATATTCCCAGGATTGACAAAATAAAGATGATTTGTTGATTCTTTTGTACTTCATGATTGCAACTCCAAAGTCAATAACAAACAGATGTATGCATAAATGAAGAAGTATTGACCATGAATGGATGTGTGGATGAAAAAGGTTATGATGTAAGCTTTTACATGGTAGTCCTTGAGGAGGTAGAAGCAGGAGAAGTATTAGAAAAGGAATGGAAGGAAGAGTATGAAAGCATAGAAATGGAGCTTGAGTTTGATTCAAAGGAATGATATTTAGAAGCAATCCAAGTCCATAATAAAGAAGGAACAACCAAGGTGTTAGCAATAGAATCAGCTTAGATGGGACCAAACCATGAGGATACCATAGATAAGACGGAACCAACCCCAGATCTGTTTGAAGTCCTAGAACATTTCAAAAGATATGAAGTAGAGGAGAGGAAGATAGCCATTTAGATGCATAAGAGAGAAGCAAAAGAAGGAGAAGCATATGACAACAAGGAACAAATGAAGAAGATAATAGTGACTATGGAAGATGGATAAGAAAGATGCACATACGTAGGAAAATATGTGTCACATGAGGAGGGAGAAGAACTTATAAGACTGATTCGAGAATATCGGGATGTGTTTGCATGGACCTACAAGGACCTCAAAGGTGTAGAACCCTCCAATTGTTCTCATCAAATACCAATGACACTTGATGCAAAACTATTGAAGCAACACCCTTACACTTATAATGATGTCTATTCAGCAAATTAAGGAGGAGATAGACAAGCTATTAGCATCCGAATTCATTTATGAGATAGAACACACTAAATGGGTGTCAAAATTGGTGGTCGTACCCAAAAAGAATGGAAAACTAAGAGTGCACATTAATTTGAAGAAAGTAAACACAACGACGATCCGTGATAGCTATCCATTATCTATCACTGATCATCTCTTGGAAAGAGTCACAGGTAAGGAAGTCTATAGCTTCCTAGATGGATTCTCTGGATACAACCAAGTAGCTATCGCTATAGAAGATCAACATAAGACCGCATTCACAACTGAATGGGGAGTGTATGCTTTCAAGTTGATGCCTTTTGGGCTCACAAATGCCCCTGCTACTTTCCAAAGGTTGATGTGTCACGTCTTTAAATAATTCCTAAGGAAGAGTATGGAAGTATATGTAGACGACTTATGCACATACTTCGATCGGAGACAGGGACATATTCCGGAGCTACAAAGAAGATTTGAAAAATGTCGGCAATATAGAGTGATCCTGAATCCTGAGAAGTGCTTCTTTATGGTGAGACAAGGAAAACTCCTAGGGCACATTGTATGTAGGAATGGAATATCTACTGATAAAGATAAAATCAAAGTAATACTAGAACTTCCAAGACCGAAAAATGTAAAGAAAGTGCAAGCATTTATGGGTCATTGTGGATACTATCAAAGATTTATTCACATCTATGCCATAATTGCCAAGCCATTATATGGATGGTTGACCCAATTCACATGGACAGATGAATGTGAAAAAGTGTTCAATGAACTAAAAACACGACTCAATACAGCAGCTATCTGGAAAACACCCAACTAGAATAAGCTTTTTCATATTCATGTAGATGCCTCCAACTACGCAATTGGATGCATTCTAGCTCAACCTGCAGATGAAGGAAAATTGGACCATCCTATTTCCTATGCTAGCAGACAACTAAATCAAGTTGAAAGAAACTATACAACTATGGAACGAGAAGGTTTAGGGATGGTGTACGCAGGGAAGAAGTTCAAACACTACCTTCGAGCCAACAAGTTCAAGTTGTTCATAGATCATCAAGCCTTATTGTACTTAGACAATAAGCCTTGTATCACGGGAAGGCTAATAAGATGGTTTCTGTTACTAATGGATTTGGATTTCAAAGTGATAGTAAAAAAAGGAAATATGATCATCTATCTAGGTTAACACATGGAGAACCACCTAATGGAGTATCAGATGATTTACCAGACACTTACCTATTCAATTTGGAAGTATGTCCTAAGTGAGCAGAGAAGTTAATTTCAGTACTCACCCATGGACCACAACACCCAATTAACAGGGAGATAAAGAAGTAAATTTTTGCAATCACGCAACTTGCACATAGTAGAAGGAAGTGTGTACCATAAAGAACCCAATGGTGTATTTTCTAGATGTGTAGAAGAAGACGAACAAAAGAACTTGATTGAGCAAGCCCATGTAAACAAAGGGAGAATGCACAAGGGAACTCACGGAACTCTAAGGGAATTGAATAGGAGTCTATCGGCCTGATATGCCTAAGGATGTTCATGAGTATGTGAGTAGTTGAACGAAATGTCAAGAAACTACTCCAAAAGACCATATGTTGCTCTAGCACAATGGTGAGAACCACGTCAAGTCGCTCCACCTCCTTAATGTCAATCCGCAGAAGAGATAGGAGTGATGTGAAGATCGTGAATGTGAGATGTAGTGAGAGTGAAGGTGAGAAGCATAGAGATGCACACACACACAATGAAGAGACAAGCAAGACACAATGGAAGGTAGGAAAATAGACTCTATCACTCAAGATCTCAATTACAAGCTCAAGTTAGCTCTAAGCTCACACTAACCAAACTCAAAAATCAGATCTCTAGATCTTTTTATAGATTCTAGACAAGTTTTGACCGATTTCACATCTAGTGAGTGGCATAGTTAAAAAATAGGTTCTATGTGCTATTTGAATGGGTAAATGATGTCTAAAAATAGCCAAAATTGGTAGGCTCATTCTACCTAAGCTCCTCAAGCTCGAGGACTCCTCCGCTTGCACAAAATGGAGCTTACTAATTACAAAAGGGGTTTTTCTATGTTACATATGGTAGAAAAGTGATGAAAATCACTAGTGAAGGTTTTTGAAAAGTATTTTGAAACATATTTGTTTGAAAAATAATTTGTCTGGCTCCCCACTACTTCGTTGTGCTCTGTCTTCACATACTTTCGGGTTGTCTATGCCTCTAGCTACTGCCAACACCCCCCTCCCTCTCGCTTCTATCATCCTTGATAGAATCTTGTTGTGGGGTCTGTCAGATATAATTTTGTAGTAGGTCATGAGTGAGGGTGTTGTTAAAGTGTTAACCATGGAACAGTAACGTTGTGTTACTGACTAGCCGAAATCGTTACCGAACCAATATTAAACGTAAAACAGTGATTCACCGTAAACTGTGTTAAACTTTCAGTATCATTACCGAAAGGCGTTACCAGACTAACGTGGGTTCTTGGGAGTGGTAGAGGTCTGTTAGACAGAGGCCCTGTACTCTTTTCCCAATTCTTAGTCACAACATCAAAAACATGAATGCGCGTCTTAGCTCAGTTATTAGCATTAACTAGACAATACTTGATTTCTATATTCCTGCGTACCGAACTTCTCCAGACTAACCTGCTATTGGAACAGAGCAGTAGTCTGAGTTACAGACTCAACAGTAGTAATCAACTAGAGATAACACTTTAACCGACATATTCGTTTGTCATAACGCTTTACAACGATCTCAAATAAAAGTTCACGTTTACCGAAAGCAATAGTTCGTCCTCGTCACCTGTTTGTTATTGACTTTGGAGTTGTCCTCTCCAATCATGAAGTACAAAAGAATCAACAAATCATCTTTATTTTGTCAATCCTGGGAATATCCATAAGACCACAGCCCCTTCTAGATGATAGATTCATAGAAATAAGAGATTGATGGCTGGAATTCTGAGAAAATGAAAATGAAGAGGAAATATCTAGGGTTTACCTTATCTTGAGCAAATCTTCATCATTTTCTATGATCTTTGTGTCTAATTCATGTTATTTTCTCATCAGAATACAAATATGAAATCAGAATTGGCAAATATCACCTGTATCACAGAGACGAGACAATCGCGATTCTGTACCAGTAGACGATTTTCACATTTCTGGAACATTCTTCAATCCTTCTTCACTCAATACATCAGTAATCATCTCTCTTCATACATCTTACTCAGCATTACACAAATGAAACTCACAAATCTCCATGATAAAGCAAGAAATAAGCTCTCACATCAAAGGAAACACACACAATAAGAGAAAACACGATTTCAGCAGAAACTCTCTCTTCTCTATTGATAGCATGCACAAATGACTAACCAACCTCTCAAAAATAGAGAAAATTGACTTATATACATTTTCAAGTGTCCTCTTTCACACTTGAATTTTGGTCCTTTCCTCTATTATTCTAAAAATATGCTATCTAAGAGTTTCCAAAAATTCTACAAAAAATACATAAGATTCTATCCTACATAAGGAAGACTCTTCCTTATTTTTACAACAATTGCATAAATATTTCTACAAATTTCTATCATTTTACAATATTTTTCCTTTAAAAAAGGTTTCCAAAAATGCATTTTCCAACATCCTTCCCCTCCTAAGCCTTTCGGCTCCTGACGAAAGATTTTCCTGCTTCTCTACACTGATCACTTCTCTTCATTTCTTCTTTCTTTGATATACTTGTGACAGCAAATCATGACTTTTTCTTTCTGTTACATTTAGATTGTTGACCATCTCGAATAAAGCCTTTCTCCACTGTACTGCAGCTTCAGGTTTATCTATGACATCCTTTTTCAAATACTCTGAGTAAGCAGCTTCATATGCTGTAAGTCTGGACTTGGTAACGACTGATAGGTTTCCAAAAATCTCTGACTCCCTCTCAAAAAATCCATAATCGAAGGCATCCTCAAAAATCTGTAAATAATGGCTACCCAAAAATATAATTCTGTTGTAGTAGAACATCAGACAGATTCTATCAGGTGTCTCACTTAGATCAAATAATAAGGCATCTGTAGGAGAATTGAAACCAATGTAATTCAAAACTCTAACATCTGTATCTGTATATGTTTCTATACAAGCTAGAAGTAATCTCATTATCCGTACAAGTAGTATGCAAGCAGGGTCATTGACATCTTTGTATGTAGTTATTACAGACTCAGTAGTATTCACCATATAACTCTTGGTAGGCCATGTGCCTGCCTTCCGACCTACTACTTTCGAGAAATTCATCCACTTTGGTGGAATTTGACCTTCTCTTCTTCTATCCCAAAAAGTTGTCCATTCTCTTCGTCGTGCTACTGGACAATAGGCTGGATTGATCTTTAAATGAAGAGGTGCCTCTTTCCAGATTTTCCTACATTCTTTGTTGGCATCCAACCATTTATTTCTCCACTTAGGGTTGGCTCTCTCAAATAGTTCTTTGGTGACATTGATATCCTCTTCATACTCAAAGTATTTGTTTGGAGGTAGCCCAACTCTGGCCAAATCATACAAAATGGTATCCCCAATCCATCTGCTGCCCAGTGATGCTGATCTGGATTGATTCCCTTTTTCAATGCAAATGTGACAATTTGTTCTTCGTACTCATCATGCATCTTTCTGATGAACTCCATTCTAGAATCTCTACTTGTCAGCAATTTCTTTACAAAATCCTCTGAATATTCTTCTTCTGATTTTTTGTCTGCTGGTTCATTGTCATGTTGTACTCCCTCAATATTGTCTACCCCATGTTCTTATGCATGTGTGGTTTCCACATGTGTCTCTTCCTGGATTTGTGGCTTATTCAACTTCTTCTGCAATTCTTCTATAGTCAACATCAGACTCCCATTCTGTTGTGCCCATAATTCTCTTTCTTTTTTCCACTCATTCCATTCCTTTTCCCTCTTCGTCTGCCACTCATTTCTTACCTTTTCCATATCCAAGTGTAGCTTATTATAGCCTCTCATAGATGTAGCAGCATGTGTACTAGCCTGCCTTTCTAATTCTTTGGCTTCTTTCAATTCTCTTTGTAATTCCTGAATCTCTTTGAGTAATCCTTCCTTTTCTCCCTCTGTCATCTGGACTGTCTGACTTTCCTCCTTCAATTGCCCTTCCTCCAATAGTAGCTTATTGATTTCTTCATTAGCTTTAGTCAGAATCTGATAGGAAGTTTGTAGAGTTCTATATCTCCCCTTAATCGTTCTTAATTCTTTTTCCAATTTATCGTTCTGCTCTATTAGTTGCATATTCTTCTCTTCCAAGTATTGAATCTTGTTTTGCTTCTGTACTTCCAGCTCTTCCAAAGCAATTATTTTATTGGAAAACTCCTCATTCCTCTCTTGCACCTTCCTTAGTTGCTCTGCCATATGCTCCTTTTCCCTTTTATGCTCTTTAATAACCATACTGCCTTTTTCAAATTCTGACTCTGCTACCATCCCTGAAATGATCATATTTCGGCTTGAGGGTCTGAACTGTTCAATATTATTCATAATGAGTTGACATGCTGATCTAATACTCTTTGGGATTCTTTCCAGTCCTCCTTCTATTGCT
This sequence comes from Ceratopteris richardii, assembly GCA_020310875.1. NCBI lineage: Eukaryota > Viridiplantae > Streptophyta > Polypodiopsida > Polypodiales > Pteridaceae > Ceratopteris > Ceratopteris richardii. Next base: position 2,818,662 of record CM035431.1, on the reverse strand, counting down.
ATTTGTTCGGTTTCTAGCTGTTTGTCCTCTTTGCATTCACTCTCCTCTTCCTCTTCTCCTTTATATTCTATAATTTTAGCCTTCTTTTCTTCATGGCTTGGCTGACTGTCCAATATTTTTAATTCTTCCATGTCTTCTTGAACACCTGAACTCTTTTGCTCCAAAACATCTGAGATCAGTTTTATTTCTTGTACCTTTTCTTTCTCCAACACCTGTTGAGTCTCTTTAGAAACATGTCCTTCCTTTGTTTGCATCTCCTTCTCCTGGCTTAGAGTTTCCTGGACCAAATTGTATTCAGTTTCTTCACCAAAATTTCCTTGACATTCACCTGCTTGTTCCTTCTGTCTCTCCTTTTCCTATGCTAAAACTATTTCAGCTATTTCTAAATTTTTGACCTGATCATTGCCTCTATCTTCTTTGTATCCTTCCTCCTATTCATCAATGTCCATGATGTCTGCTCCTTCCTCTTGTTCTTGATCATCCTTAGTTGTAAATTCCTCACTACTTTTTATATCATGTAATACATCCTTTATACTTTGAATGATCTCTTCTTCCACAACTCTCCCTGTGACCTTTGGAGCACTCTTTCCTATTTCTATCTTCTTTATTTCTTGATCCTTATTCATATCCTTCTGTTCTTTAAATGAACTACTCTTCTGTATCTCCTTTGTCAACTCTTCTAGCTTTTCATCCAATTTGAAGTGTGATGGTTTTGTCCATATGGGTTTTATTCCTGTGTGCACCCTCCCATAACTGACTTCTTCTCTTATTTCACTTGCTTGTTCTATCATTACTGCTTTTCCCTTCATTATCCTTCTTTCATCTTCCAGACTGAGCTGTTTTTCTGCCTGTTCCTGAATTGGTTCCTCCTGAGACTTCTTCTTCAATTCCTCAGGTGCCTTTTGTTTCTCAGAGGTCCGTATGATGATATTAGGAGTATTTGGTATTGATAAATTTAAACTCTTTAACAGGAAACTCTCAATATCACTCTCAGAATCAGATGAGAAGTGTGAAGGTCCTCCTTTTTCTGGTTCTGTGGGTCTTGATACTTCTTCCACAATGGATGGCTTCTGTGTTTCTTCCATGACTACTTCCTCCCTCTCTTTGATAATAGTTTCAGCTATGGATTTACCCTTTCCCTTCTTGGTCAATTTCGTCTTTTGTACTGGTTTCCTTGGAACCTTCTTTTTTACCACAACAGTGGTTCTGGTTTCTGGAGGTCCTTGTAATTCCTTAAAATAAGCCAACAACTCCCCTTCTTTCCTGACAAACACCTGCTCAGTTTCCGCTGTCATCATTTGATCATGGAGTGCTTCATAGTGCTCCACCTCCTCCTGAACCCAGTCTGTAGCTTTGCATGAATAGTCTTCCAGCATTTTCTGGTATTGTGCTTCATACATAGCTCTCTTGTTATTCCCTTGGGTTAGATAGGTGTATAATTGCTCTTTGCTTGTTTGGGGTGGATGTGGTTCACTAGAGGCTTGAACCTGCTTCTGTGCCTCCTCATGTTCCTCTTTTGTGGCTTCCTCCATTTCTAGTTCCACCTTCCTTGGGTCCAACCTTCTTTTCTTTACAGGAATTATTTCCTTAGATATCATCTTCCTTTTCATACCTGTTCCCCTCATGCGGGTTTGTCCTTTTGTTTATCTTTCAGTCATTTTCCTTGGAGAACTCTTGATTCCAACCATAAGATTCCTGAAATACTGTGCTTCTGGACCGAATTTCAGTTGATCTTCCATCCCTAGAACATGATAAATGATTCTTGTTAAGAACTGGGCCCCATTCATGAACTTCTTCCGTTCCCAGTGTTTTGCTGCTTCCTTTAGCTGTTCATGGATGTATGGTGAGACATCCATTACTCCAAAAGGTTTGGTTCTGTCCTTGTTGTTGAACATTAATAATGTCACTGACTTATGTGGTATTGTGTATCTTGGTAGTTTTGGAAAACAAAAATACTGTAAAAACATCCTTACAGCATATTCCTCATTCTCTCTTCCTTTGAAATCAGTGAATTTTACATATCCTGTGTAAGTTTCCTTATTCTTTTTGACAAAACTCGGGTCAAGTTTTGGTTCCCATTGTGTAGAATTGCAGTGCTGCTCTGATATGTTCTCCCTTGATAGTGATACCTACTTCCTGGTTATCCTTGTTTTTGACTTTGCATCTGAAATAGGCATCATTTCCTCTTCCTATTTCTGTCAAACTGTTCATTACTTGTGATACCCTCTCAAAGTCAATGAAAAAGATAGGCTCCTCCAATATTCTGTGCAGCCCTACTGCCTTCCATCTTTTCATATTAACTGCCACTCTTTGGAACCTGTAGAACTCCTGGCACAACATTGTATACTTGTATCCTCCTACTCCTACTGTAAATATGTGTTGGCCAATGATGTTTAGGGTCTCCTTAAGTTCCTTCACCACCTTCTCAGCCTCTGGAATTTCTGGCTCATCATCTGACTCCAGGTCCACTTGTTCCTCCACAGTTTCACTGTCCAGAAACCAATGTCCTCTTGATAGCATAATTGATTCTGCCTTGAAGTCATGAATTGGCAACTCCTTTGTATTCACCATTTTCTGAGGAAAATAAAATACACAAAAAAAAAAACTCTACCCACATAAGTCACAAAAATCCAGAAAAATTAATGTTTTCTTTTGGAATATTCTTGCCATGAGAATAAAGAAAGAAAGTCTTCCAAATAAATTTTGCTTCTTCAAAAGACTCAATTAAAGTGATCGTTATAGGTGTAGCAAGATGTCTAATGTGCTTGAAGAAAGAAATGATGGAAACAATGATTAATGAAAAAACAACTTTCAGAAAAATAGAAATCAAAAGATGATCATAGAAAATTGAAACAAAATAATACAAATTTTCCATAATAATTTACTTTCCCCCTCCCTATATCTTGCTTTGTGCTTTATAAATTTAAAAACAAAATAAAATACACACTGTGTCCAGTTTTTCTTAACCCATTTGTTCATTTTTTTTTTTTTCTGCTCTGTCCTCCTTTTCTTCCTCTCCTAATTCTCTTTTAAGGGGAAAAGGTTTAAAAGAAAAATACTTTTGTCATCCTTCTATTTTTTTTCTTTTTTTTTTTAACTTTGTTCTGAAATTCTGAAGATAGGTCAAATGTGGATGATCTTTCTGCCATTGACATAATTCTGATTTTTTTACCCAATAATGTTTAACTGCAATTGTCCTTATGTCATCCAAACATCCATGCTTCCCAGACCAACATTCTGAAGCATTTTTTGGTCTCCATACCCATTTTGCTCTAACTTCCTGTTTTAATGAGTAATATCGGTGTATGCCTTCTTTCCATGTCCCTCTTGTTTTGATTTGTTGATGTTTCAAATTAGGCAATAAGTGTCTTCCTCGTTTTGTCTCACCATTCTTCTTTACTCCTGAATTCTCTTGCTGGTTTTGATTGTAAGAAGCTTGATCATTTTGTAGTGGCAATATGTCCCTGTCCTTCATTGAGAAAGTAAATCCTTCCATATCTGGGTCATGAACATCTAGATGAACTTCCTGTTTTTCATTACTCAGAAAAAACATTAAAACTTTTTTGTCATTTATGGTCAAACTGAGCTTCATTTTTTCAAAGTTCAAAATAACTTTACCTTGTTTGAGTCAGGGTTGTCCCAAAATCAATTTTTCAGTCATCAAATGATCTGGCCACTCTTCACAATCTATCTTCATATATTCATTATTAAATTTAACTTTAATAACTAGTGAAGACAAACTCTGAATCATTTTTCCTTCTAATGTTTTAATCAACATTCTGCTTTTATTCCTCTTCATGCTATATTTATTTACCAAGGCTGAACTGATCAAGTTCACTTGAGCTCCTGAATCTACCAAAACCCTTATGTTTTCATTTTGATGATCCATTTCTATCACAGGCAAATGTTCTCTTTGTTTTAGAGTGCTTTCACATAAACACACCTCCTTAAGTTCTTTCATTTTTCTTATTCTCTCCTTTGCTTCTTGTTGAGCCTCCTTTCTGATGTTTTCTTCTTCTTTTTTCCTATTTTGAGCCTTTTGCAGTCTTCTCCATTCCTCAGTAGTTAATGGACACTCATACCTCTTAACTCTACATCCACTTATAAAATTTGGCATGATTTCTCCATCAATGTTAGCTAATTGAATGGCTCCACTCTTGCTTATCTTATGTATGATGTATGGCCCATGACCTTTCTTCTGAAATTTTTTCTGATGCTCCTTGACTGTGTATGCCAGAACCAAGTCTCCTTCTCAGAGATCTTTTTCTTTTATATGCACATCATGGTAGGCTTTCTGTCTTCTCTTGTATGTATATATACTCATTACTGCTTGAAGTCGAGAAGCTCCCAGTTTTTCTAAATCTATGACCCTCTCAGATAGTTCATGTCCTGTCCAATTGTATTGACTACCCACTTTTAATGTTGGAATGAGAAATTCCATGGGTAAATCTGCATTTTGTCCATATACCAAATTGAATGGAGTAGTCCCTAAAGCAGTTTTGTATGCCACTCTATAAGCCTAGAGAACATGATTAAGTTGAGAATCCCAATCATTTCTATTTGTGTTGACTAATTTGGACAATACAGTGCAAAGTACTTTATTAGTACTTTCTGCTAACCCATTAGCTTGTGGGTGATATGGGGCTGACTTACTATGACGAATCATGAAATATTTGGTCATGTTTTCTATGATTTGGTTCAAAAAATGAGTTCCCCTATCACTTACTAATTCAATTGGAAGTCCAAATCTAGTAACAATATTTTCATACAAAAATTTTGCAGTTGAATGAGCATCATTTCTTTTAGTGGCTTTGGCCTCAGCCCATTTTGTCAAATAATCAGTAGCAACTAATATGTATTCTGCATGAGATTGTCTAGCTGGAGGATGTATAGGTCCAATAAAGTCCAATCCCCATTTGCTAAAAGCTCTGGCTGAAATTAATGGGATTAATGGCATGTTATCTCTTTTATTTGGTTGACTCACTCTTTGACAGATGTCACATCTTTTTACATAAGTTCTTGCATCAAGAAATAGAGTTGGCCACCAAAAGCCAGAATACAAAATGAGTTTGGCTGTTCTATCACTAGAAAAGTGTCCTCCTGCCACTCCACAGTGTGCCATTTCCAACATCTCCAAATACTTCTCTTCAGGAACACATATTCTTAAATAACCATCCATTCCTTTTTTGTATAATTGTTCTCCTATGAGTTGATATTCTTCAGAGATTTCTTGTAAATTTCTTGAATCTGTACCAGCTATAAGTTGCTTCCCTCTCTCCTTTTTCTTTAATTCTTCAACAATGTTCTCACTCCATTCAGGTTTTTTTTTAAACCAATATAGAGTTATTAAATCTGAATTCTGCAAATCTTGACATTCTTGACATTTAGCAACATATCTTTCCACATCTTGAATTTTATTTGGCCAGTGTACTCCCATCCTAGCAAGATTGCTTAAAGTGACTATTTTGGAAGCATGAGTACATGGGTTCCAACAATGAGCTCTTCTTACATATTCATGTTGCTCCTCTTCTGGAGTACAGTATTCCAATATACCTGACTGATTGAGGTGATACAAATGCCAAGCTAGTAACATAAAATTCCTGCTTTGTAACACCAAATGTGTGTTATTTGCTAATGACTTACAAGGTCCCATGGTTAACAAAGGAACTAATGATATGGACCATTCAGGAACACTTTCTACTTTGAATAGGTATGTATCTGGCAGGTCATCGTCTAAGGGTGAACTAGGTTCTTTGGACTGAATTCTAGACAAATGATCTGCTCTTAAGTGTGTTTTGCCTTGTCTAACCACCACCTCAAATTCAAATTCCATTAGTAAAAGAAACCATCTAACTATTCTTCTTGTATGACATGGTTTATTTACTAAATAAAGTAGAGCTTGGTGATCCACAAAGAATTTAAACTTGTTGGCCAATAGGTAATGTCTGTATTTTTTAACAGCAAATATCATTCCCAACCCTTCTCTCTCAGTGGTTGTATAGTTCTTTTCTGCAATGTTCAATTGTCTACTAGCATATGCTACTGGGAAATCTAATTTACTTCCTTCTATAGGTTGTGCCAACACACATCCCAAAGCATAATTTGAAGCATCTACATGCACATGAAATATTTTATCCCACTGAGGTGTTTTTAGAATTGGAGCTGTCACCAAACAAGTTTTCAATGTTTCAAAGGCTTGGTCACATTCTTTATTCCACTCAAACTTTGTGATGAGGGCATATAAGGGTTTAGCTATATCTGCAAATTTGTGAACAAATTTCCTATAGTACCCACAATGTCCCATAAAAGTTTGGAGTTCCTTCACATTTGTAGGTCTTGGAAGCTCTATTATAGCTTTTATCTTCTTCTCATCAGTAGAAATTCCATTTTTTGAAACTATATGACCCAACATTCTTCCTTGTCTTACATAGAATACACACTTTTCAGGATTTAAGCATACTCTGTATGTCCTGCATTTCTTGAATATTCTTTCTAAATCTTGTAAATGATCCTGTCTTTTTAAAGAGAAAGTGCAAAGATCATCTACATAGATTTCCATCACATTTCTCAGGAATTCTTTGAAGATATGACACATCAATCTTTGAAAAGTTGCTGGGGCATTGGTTAATCCAAAGGGCATAACCCTAAAAGCATAAATCCCCCATTCTGTAGAAAAGGCAGTCTTATGTTGGTCTTCCAAGGCTATAGGTACTTGATTGTATCCTGAGAAACCATCTAGAAAGCTATAAACTTCCTTTCCTGCAACTCTCTCAAGAAGATGATCTGTTATTGGCAATGGATAATTATCCCTTATAGTTGCTGCATTCACTTTTTTCAAGTTAATGCATACCCTAAGTTTTCCATTCTTTTTTGGTACCACAACTATAGGTGATATCCATTCAGTATACTCAATTTCATAAATGAAGTTAGCAGCCAACAACTTGTCAATTTTTTCCTTTATCTTGGCAGAGTATTTATCATTGAATGTATAATGTCTCTGTTTACTAGGTTTTGCATCTGGAGTCATAGGAATTTTGTGCTCATAGATTCTTGGATCAATTCCTTTTAAATCTTTATAACTGTAAGCAAATACATCCCTATAATTCTTTGCTAGGTTCTTTAGTGCTTCTTCTTCCTCTATGGTCATATCATCAGCTATTACAATATGTCTTTCCTCTCCTTCTTCCTGAGTAATCATGATCTTTTTAGTTTGTTCTTCATTATCATAAGCTTCTCCTTTCTTTTTTTCTCTCTTTGGTTTTATTTTTAGAAGTAGTCTTTCTTCCACTTCATAGGTTTTAAAATTTGCTGGTACATCAAAGTATTGATCCTTGTTTATTTCCTTCTCTTTCTTCTCAATTTCTTGTTCCTTTTCCATTTCCATGTGTTTATGCTCCTTGTATTTGCCTGAGATTTTATCTTTGATTGCATCTTCAGCTTTTACTATCTCCAAATATTTTGTTTTTCCTTTTTTTAATACCATTTCTGAATCTTGATCCTCCTCTGTTTTTGATACACTTATCATGTTTATACTAATGTGAAAAATATCAAACCCTTCTTCATTTTGAAATTCCACTCCTACATACTCCTCCCTGGCTATGTCCATGGTAGCCAAAATTTGGTTCCAGCCGTAGGGCTCAAACTCTTCATCCTTAAATTGTTGTGGCACATAACTTTCATCTTGCACTCTTCTTCCTTCCACACAATCTTCTCTTTTCAGTCTCCTTTTTCTATTGGTGAGGTTTCTTATTATGTTACGCTTCCATATTGCTGATTCACTCTCTTCCTGATCCTCCAACTCTGATTCCTCACTTTCTTCTTGATTTTGATGTATTTTGTACCATTCTTGAGGAGATATATCATAGTAGTGCCCATTTCTTAAGTTCACTCTTGTTATTCTTCCTTTGCTTTGGAGATATAAACAATCATTACCCCAATCCTGTACAATTTGCATTTGTCTCATGAAAGGCCTTCTTAGGATGATTTCATATGAAGTGGATTGTGGAAATTCTACTATAGCAAAAGTATGTTCTATTTCTGTTCCACATATGTCCACAATTACTTTTTCCCAAATACCTAGGGGTTTTTCTATATGCCCATCTGCAAGTTGCAACCTCATCTTAGTGGGTAGTAATTCATTGCTTCCCCATTGCTCCCAAGTTTGTTTAGTCATTATGGCCACTCCTGATCCACTATCCAAAATGGCTTTAGCAAAGTTTTTTCCATATTGTATTTTTAGGGTTGAATTTCCTTCTTCCCCTTCACAATATCCTCCTATTTTATCAATAGGAATATACCATAATTCCTCTAATTCTTGTAATGGTGAATGAAGGTTTCCAGGTATTGTTTCCCCTTTGTTCATTTTGTTTTGTAAGTGAGGATTTTGTTTCACCAGTTCTTCCCATGTTGTGTGACATATAATGCTACATTGTTCATCTATAATCATCTGGAATGTTATTTGTGGATTTTCTTTTTTGTTAGCATTTTCCCGTGTTTTCGTTTTCTCACGTTGTTCAACTGTTCTCTGTGAGCTACTTCCTTCCCCCATTCTGAGTTGTACTTCCTGAATGATTTGTTTGCACTTTTGCATCCTTTCATGCTCTAACTCTGGTATGGGATAGGCCACTGCATGATCTGTAGGGCTTGGTCCTTCTTGAATCCTTCCCTTATATGTTTTGATTAGGGTGTCTAGACTCTGAGAACTTCCTATTTCAGACTGATTTTGTGTCTTTTGAGAAGAAGTACTTTTGGACTGATCCTGATTGTCTTCTTCCAAATTTTTGCCCATCCTTCTCTTCTTTTCCCATTTCCCTTTTTGTCTATTTCTCTTCACCTTTGAGGCTGAACCTTCATTTTGTTCCTTAATTGTTCCTTGTTGCTTGGCTTGAGCCCTTGTTATAATATTTATTCCCACTTGATCATTTTCACTCAATTCTTCCTGTTCCATAATGTTAACTGTTTTTAAAGGTATGTTATTAGGTGTGTTCTGTTGTTTCTGGGGATTCTTTGAGCAATCTTTTATCAAATGTTCTCTGCGAAAATCCTTACAGTAGGCTCCCTCTATTCTCAATGTAGGAGGTTGCGGACAGTCTCTAATGAAATGCTCTCCCCCACACCTATAACAAGTTATCCTTGGTCCCCCTTTGAATTGAGGTTTTTGGTTGGACATGTAATTGTTGGTAATATACATGAATGTTGCTGTGTCCATTTCAATTTTCCCATTTCCCAAGTCTAGTGCTTTAAACTCAACAAATCATCTTTATTTTGTCAATCCTGGGAATATCCATAAGACCACAGCCCCTTCTAGATGATAGATTCATAGAAATAAGAGATTGATGGCTGGAATTCTGAGAAAATGAAAATGAAGAGGAAATATCTAGGGTTTACCTTATCTTGAGCAAATCCTCATCATTTTCTATGATCATTGTGTCTAATTCATGTTATTTTCTCATCAGAATACAAATATGAAATCAGAATTGGCAAATATCACCTGTATCACAGAGATGAGACAATCGCGATTCTATACCAGTAGACGATTTTCACATTTCTGCAACATTCTTCAATCCTTCTTCACTCAATACATCAGTAATCATCTCTCTTCATACATCTTACTCAGCATTACACAAATGAAACTCACAAATCTCCATGATAAAGCAAGAAATAAGCTCTCACATCAAAGGAAACACACACAATAAGAGAAAACACGATTTCAGCAGAAACTCTCTCTTCTCTATTGATAGCATGCACAAATGACTAACCAACCTCTCAAAAATAGAGAAAATTGACTTATATACATTTTCAAGTGTCCTCTTTCACACTTGAATTTTGTTCCTTTCCTCTATTATTCTAAAAATATGCTATCTAAGAGTTTCCAAAAATTCTAGAAAAAATACATAAGATTCTATCCTACATAAGGAAGACTCTTCCTTATTTTTACAACAATTGCATAAATATTTCTACAAATTTCTATCATTTTACAATATTTTTCCTTTAAAAAGGGTTTCCAAAAATGCATTTTCTAACATCCTTCCCCTCCTAAGCCTTTCGGCTCCTGACGAAAGATTTTCCTGCTTCTCTGCACTGATCACTTCTCTTCATTTCTTCTTTCTTTGATATACTTGTGACAGCAAATCATGACTTTTTCTTTCTGTTACATTTAGATTGTTGACCATCTCAAATAAAGTCTTTCTCCACTGTACTGCAGCTTCAGGTTTATCTATGACATCCTTTTTCAAATACTCTGTGTAAGCAGCTTCATATGCTGTAAGTCTGGACTTGGTAACGACTGATAGGTTTCCAAAAATCTCTGACTCCCTCTCAAAAAATCCATAATCGAAGGCATCCTCAAAAATCTGTAAATAATGGCTACCCAAAAATATAATTCTGCTGTAGTAGGCCATCAGACAGATTCTATCAGGTGTCTCACTTAGATCAAATAATAAGGCATCTGTAGGAGAATTGAAACCAATGTAATTCAAAACTCTAACATCTATATCTGTATATGTTTCTATACAAGCTAGAAGTAATCTCATTATTCGTACAAGTAGTATGCAAGCAGGGTCATTGACATCTTTGTATGTAGTTATTACAGACTCAGCAGTATTCACCATATAACTCTTGGTAGGCCATGTGCCTGCCTTCGGACCTGGTACTTTCGGGAAATTCATCCACTTTGGTGGAATTTGACCTTCTCTTCTTCTATCCCAAAAAGTTGTCCATTCTCTTCGTCGTGCTACTAGACAATAGGCTGGATTGATCTTTAAATGAAGAGGTGCCTCTTTCCAAATTTTCCTACATTCTTTGTTGGCATCCAACCATTTATTTCTCCACTTAGGGTTGGCTCTCTCAAATAGTTCTTTGGTGACATTGATGTCCTCTTCATACTCAAAGTATTTGTTTGGAGGTAGCCCAACTCTGGCCATCTGATAGTTTTTTACACTCTCCAAAATCATACAAAATGGTATCCCCAATCCATCTGCTGCCCAGTGATGCTGATCTGGATTGATTCCCTTATTCAATGCAAATGTGACAATTTGTTCTTCGTACTCATCATGCATCTTTCTGATGAACTCCATTCTAGAATCTCTACTTGTCAGCAATTTCTTTACAAAATCCTCCGAATATTCTTCTTCTGATTTTCTGTCTGCTGGTACATTGTCATGTTGTACTCCCTCAATATTGTCTACCCCATGTTCTTCTGCATGTGTGCTTTCCACATGTGTCTCTTCCTGGATTTGTGGCTTATTCAACTTCTTCTGCAATTCTTCTATAGTCAACATCAGACTCCCATTCTGTTGTGCCCATAATTCTCTTTCTTTTTTCCACTCATTCCATTCCTTTTCCCTCTTCGTTTGCCACTCATTTTTTTCCTTTTCCATATCCAAGTGTAGCTTATTATAGCCTCTCATAGATGTAGCAGCATGTGTACTAGCCTGCCTTTCTAATTCTTTGGCTTCTTTCAATTCTCTTTGTAATTCCTGAATCTCTTTGAGTAATTCTTCCTTTTCTCCCTCTGTCATCTGGACTGTCTGACTTTCCTCCTTCAATTGCCCTTCCTCCAATAGTATCTTATTGATTTCTTCATTAGCTTTAGCCAGAATCTGATAGGAAGTTTGTAGAGTTCTATATCTCCCCTTAATCGTTCTTAATTCTTTTTCCAATTTATCGTTCTGCTCTGTTAGTTGCATATTCTTCTCTTCCAAGTATTGAATCTTGTTTTGCTTCTGTACTTCCAGCTCTTCCAAAGCAATTATTTTATTGGAAAACTCCTCATTCCTCTCTTGCACCTTCCTTAGTTGCTCTGCCATATGCTCCTTTTCCCTTTTATGCTCTTTAATAACCATACTGCCTTTTTCAAATTCTGACTCTGCTACCATCCCTGAAATGATCATATTTCGGCTTGAGGGTCTGAACTGTTCAATATTATTCATAATGAGTTGACATGCTGATCTAATACTCTTTGGGATTCTTTCCAGTCCTCCTTCTATTGCTATTTGTTTGGTTTCTAGCTGTTTGTCCTCTTTGCATTCACTCTCCTCTTCCTCTTCTCCTTCATATTCTATAATTTTAGCCTTCTTTTCTTCATGGCTTGGCTGAGTGTCCAATATTTTTAATTCTGCCATGTCTTCTTGAACACCTGAACTCTTTTGCTCCAAAACATCTGAGATCAGTTTTATTTCTTGTACCTTTTCTTTCTCCAACACCTGTTGAGTCTCTTTAGAAAGATGTCCTTCCTTTGTTTGCATCTCCTTCTCCTGGCTTAGAGTTTCCTGGACCAAATTGTGTTCAATTTCTTCACCAAAATTTCCCTGACATTCACCTGCTTGTTCCTCGTGTCTCTCCTTTTCCTGTGCTAAAACTATTTCAGCTATTTCTAAATTTTTTACCTGATCATTGCCTCTATCTTCTTTGTATCCTTCCTCCTGTTCATCAATGTCCATGATGTCTGCTCCTTCCTCTTGTTCTTGATCATCCTTAGTTGTAAATTCCTCACTACTTTTTATATCATGTAATACATCCTTTATACTTTGAATGATCTCGTCTTCCACAACTCTCCCTGTGACCTTTGGAGCACTCTTTCCTATTTCTATCTTCTTTATTTCTTGATCCTTATTCACATCCTTCTATTCTTTAAATGAACTACTCTTCTGTATCTCCTTTGTCAACTCTTCTAGCTTTTCATCCAATTTGAAGTGTGATGGTTTTGTCCATATGGGTTTTATTCCTGTGTGCACCCTCCCATAACTGACTTCTTCTCTTATTTCACTTGCTTGTTCTATCATTACTGCTTTTCCCTTCATTATCCTTCTTTCATCTTCCAGACTGAGCTGTTTTTCTGCTTGTTCCTGAATTGGTTCCTCCTGAGACTTCTTCTTCAATTCCTCAGGTGTCTTTTGTTTCTCAGAGGTCTGTATGATGATATTAGGAGTATTTGGTATTGATAAATTTAAACTCTTTAACAGGAAACTCTCAATATCACTCTCAGAATCAGATGAGAAGTGTGAAGGTCCTCCTTTTTCTGGTTCTGTGGGTCTTGATACTTCTTCCACAATGGATGGCTTCTGTGTTTCTTCCATCACTACATCCTCCCTCTCTTTGATAATAGTTTCAGCTATGGATTTACCCTTTCCCTTCTTGGTCATTTTCTTCTTTTGTACTGGTTTCCTTGGAACCTTCTTTTTTACCACAACAGTGGTTCTGGTTTCTGGAGGTCCTTGTAATTCCTTAAAATAAGCCAACAACTCCACTTCTTTCCTGACAAACACCTCCTCAGTTTCCGCTGTCATCATTTGATCATGGAGTGCTTCATAGTGCTCCACCTCCTCCTGAACCCAGTCTCTAGCTTTGCATGAATAGTCTTCCAGCATTTTCTGGTATTGTGCTTCATACATAGCTCTCTTGTTATTCCCTTGGGTTAGATAGGTGTATAATTGCTCTTTGCTTGTTTGGGGTGGATGTGGTTCACTAGAGGCTTGAACCTGCTTCTGTGCCTCCTCATGTTCCTCTTTTGTGGCTTCCTCCATTTCTAGTTCCACCTTCCTTGGGTCCAACCTTCTTTTCTTTACAGGAATTACTTCCTCAGATATCATCTTCCTTTTCATACCTGTTCCCCTCATGCGGGTTTGTCCTTTTGTTTCTCTTTCAGTCATTTTCCTTGGAGAACTCTTGATTCCAGCAATAAGATTCCTGAAATACTGTGCTTCTGGAGCCAATTTCAGTTGATCTTCCATCCCTAGAACATGATAAATGATTCTTGTTAAGAACTGGGCCCATTCATGAACTTCTTTCGTTCTTAGTGTTTTGCTGCTTCCTTTAGCTGTTCATGGATGTATGGTGAGACATCCATTACTCCAAAAGGTTTGGTTCTGTCCTTGTTGTTGAACATTAATAATGTCACTGACTTATGTGGTATTGTGTATCTTGGTAGTTTTGGAAAACAAAAATATTGTAAAAACATCCTTACAGCATATTCCTCATTCTCTCTTCCTTTGAAATCAGTGAATTTTACATATCCTGTGTAAGTTTCCTTATTCTTTTTGACAAAACTCGGGTCAAGTTTGGTTCCCATTGTGTAGAATTGCAGTGCTGCTCTGATATGTTCTCCCTTGATAGTGATACCTACTTCCTGGTTATCCTTGTTTTTGACTTTGCATCTGAAATAGACATCATTTCCTCTTCCTATTTCTGTCAAACTGTTCATTACTTGTGATACCCTCTCAAAGTCAATGAAAAAGATAGGCTCCTCCAATATTCTGTGCAGCCCTACTGCCTTCCATCTTTTCATATTAACTGCCACTCTTTGGAACCTGTAGAACTCCTGGCACAACATTGTATACTTGTATCCTCCTACTCCTACTGTAAATATGTGTTGGCCAATGATGTTTAGGGTCTCCTTAAGTTCCTTCACCACCTTCTCAGCCTCTGGAATTTCTGGCTCATCATCTGACTCCAGGTCCACTTGTTCCTCCACAGTTTCATTGTCCAGAAACCAATGTCCTCTTGATAGCATAATTGATTCTGCCTTGAAGTCATGAATTGGAAACTCCTTTGTATTCACCATTTTCTGAGGAAAATAAAATACACAAAAAAAAAAACTCTACCCACATAAGTCACAAAAATCCAGAAAAATTAATGTTTTCTTTTGGAATATTCTTGCCATGAGAATAAAGAAAGAAAGTCTTCCAAATAAATTTTGCTTCTTCAAAAGACTCAATTAAAGTGATCGTTACAGGTGTAGCAAGATGTCTAATGTGCTTGAAGAAAGAAATGATGGAAACAATGATTAATGAAAAAACAACTTTCAGAAAAATAGAAAACAAAAGATGATCATAGAAAATTGAAACAAAATAATACAAATTTTCCATAATAATTTACTTTCCTCCTCCCTATATCTTGCTTTGTGCTTTATAAATTTAAAAACAAAATAAAATACACACTGTGTCCAGTTTTTCTTAACCCATTTGTTCTCTTTTTTTTTTTTTTAATATTTTGTTCTGAAATTCTGAAGATAGGTCAAATGTGGATGATCTTTCTGCCATTGACATAATTCTGATTTTTTTAGCCAATAATGTTTAACTGCAATTGTCCTTATGTCATCCAAACATCCATGCTTCCCAGACCAACATTTTGAAGCATTTTTTGGTCTCCATACCCATTTTGCTCTAACTTCCTATTTTAATGAGTAATATCGGTGTATGCCTTCTTTCCATGTCCCTCTTGTTTTGATTTGTTGATGTTTCAAATTAGGCAATAAGTGTCTTCCTTGTTTTGTCTCACCATTCTTCTTTACTCCTGAATTCTCTTGCTGGTTTTGATTGTAAGAATCTTGATCATTTTGTAGTGGCAATATGTCCCTGTCCTTCATTGAGAAAGTAAATCCTTCCATATCTGGGTCATGAACATCTAGATGAACTTCCTGTTTTTCATTACTCAGAAAAAACATTAAAAATTTTTTGTCATTTATGGTCAAACTAAGCTTCATTTTTTCAAAGTTCAAAATCACTTTACCTTGTTTGAGCGAGGATTGTCCCAAAATCAATTTTTTAGTCATCAAATGATCTGGCCACTCTTCACAATCTATCTTCATATATTCATTATTAAATTTAACTTTAATAACAAGTGAAGACAAACTCTGAATCATTTTTCCTTCTAATGTTTTAATCAACATTCTGCTTTTATTCCTCTTTATGCTATATTTATTTACCAAGGCAGAACTGATCAAGTTCACTTGAGCTCCTGAATCTACCAAAACCCTTATGTTTTCATTTTGCACAGGCAAATGTTCTCTTTGTTTTAGAGTGCTTTCACATAAACACACCTCCTTAAGTTCTTTCATTTTTCTTATTCTCTCCTTTGCTTCTTGTTGAGACTCCTTTCTGATGTTTTCTTCTTCTTTTTTCCTATTTTGAGCCTTTTGCAGTCTTCTCCATTCCTCAGTAGTTAATGGACACTCATACCTCTTAACTCTACATCCACTTATAAAATTTGGCATGATTTCTCCATCAATGTTAGCTAATTGAATGGCTCCACTCTTGCTTATCTTATGTATGATGTATGGCCCATGACCTTTCTTCTGAAATTTTTTCTGATGCTCCTTGACTGTGTATGCCAGAACCAAGTCTCCTTCTCGGAGATCTTTTTCTTTTATATGCACATCATGGTAGGCTTTCTGTCTTCTCTTGTCTGTATATATACTCATTACTGCTTGAAGTCGAGAAGCTCCCAGTTTTTCTAAATCTATGACCCTCTCAGATAGTTCATGTCCTGTCCAATTGTATTGACTACCCACTTTTAATGTTGGAATGAGAAATTCCATGGGTAAAACTGCATTTTGTCCATATACCAAATTGAATGGAGTAGTCCCTAAAGCACTTTTGTATGCCACTCTATAAGCCCAGAGAACATGATTAAGTTGAGAATCCCAATCATTTCTGTTTGTGTTGACTAATTTGGACAATACAGTGCAAAGTACTTTATTAGTACTTTCTGCTAACCCATTAGCTTGTGGGTGATATGGGGCTGACTTACTATGACGAATCATGAAATATTTGGTCATGTTTTCTATGATTTGGTTCAAAAAATGAGTTCCCCTATCACTTACTAATTCAATTGGAAGTCCAAATCTAGTAACAATATTTTCATACAAAAATTTTGCAGTTGAATGAGCATCATTTCTTTTAGTGGCTTTGGCCTCAGCCCATTTTGTCAAATAATCAGTAGCAACTAATATGTATTCTGCATGAGATTGTCTAGCTGGAGGATGTATAGGTCCAATAAAGTCCAATCCCCATTTGCTAAAAGCTCTGGCTGAAATTAATGGGATTAATGGCATGTTATCTCTTTTATTTGGTTGACTCACTCTTTGACAGATGTCACATCTTTTTACATAAGTTCTTGCATCAAGAAATAGAGTTGGCCACCAAAAGCCAGAATACAAAATGAGTTTGGCTGTTCTATCACTAGAAAAGTGTCCTCCTGCCACTCCACAGTGTGCCATTTCCAACATCTCCAAATACTTCTCTTCAGGAACACATATTCTTAAATAACCATCCATTCCTTTTTTGTATAATTGTTCTCCTATGAGTTGATATTCTTCAGAGATTTCTTGTAAATTTCTTGAATCTGTACCAGCTATAAGTTGCTTCCCTCTCTCCTTTTTCTTTAATTCTTCAACAATGTTCTCACTCCATTCAGGTTTTTTTTTAAACCAATATAGAGTTATTAAATCTGAATTCTGCAAATCTTGACATTCTTGACATTTAGCAACATATCTTTCCACATCTTGAATTTTATTTGGCCAGTGTACTCCCATCCTAGCAAGATTGCTTAAAGTGACTATTTTGGAAGCATGAGTACATGGGTTCCAGCAATCAGCTCTTCTTACATATTCATGTTGCTCCTCTTCTGGAGTGCAGTATTCCAATATACCTGACTGATTGAGGTGATACAAATGCCCAGCTAGTAACATAAAATTCCTGCTTTGTAACACCAAATGTGTGTTATTTGCTAATGACTTACAAGGTCCCATGGTTAACAAAGGTGTTGCGAACATTTGTTTTATGTAGGATACAAGTTTCAAATTATGTAAATACCTTTAGGAAGTCTTCAAATACTTCAAGAAGGCTCATATTATTCATAAAATGTAGCAAAAATACCACGTGAGTTCTAGAACATGGTGAGTCAAATTAGTGAGTCACAAGGGAGCTTCAGTGGTGTCCTAGTGGAAGGTCGATGTGGCTAGTTCTCAAAGTCCATCAATACTTTGCTTATTTGAGCACTTGAGTCATGTAATACCTCCATCCAAGTGTCTACCACGAATTTAGATGTATTAGGAAGGTTTTAGATTAGTTTCCCATGCTATAAAAAGAGGAGAAAAGTCGTGATCTTGTGGGATGTCCAAGAGAGTCATATGTGTATCTCTACACTGCTGTAGTTTTGTATGTAGAGATTGTAGAGCTTGTATCTCCCTCATTATATATCCAAATTACATGTTTGATAGCTCATTGGAAAGCGCTTGCTGTCTACTTTCTTTCTGTAAATTTTCATAATCATTGGATTTGTGAGCTGAGAGCAATACTCTCTGCAAGTAGTGTGTGTTCTCTGTTTTTTATCCCTGCTGAAGGTCTCCATTAAACCTCAAACTTGCAGAGGTCATATTTCCTTGTGTATGTATCCAAATCATGTGTTCTTTGGCTTGTTAGAAAGTTTTTTGAGTCTACTTGTATTCTCGAAAGTTTCAAAGTCATTGGAGTTGTGAGTTAAGAGCAGTAGTCTCTGCAAGTGATGTGTGTCCTCAGGTTCATCTCTGTTTCAAGGTCTCCATTAAAGCTGCATATTGCAGAGGTCATAGCTCATTGTGTATTTATCCATTTGAGGTGTTCTATATCTTGTTGGAAAGCTCTTAGAGTCTAGTTTATGTGTGTGAAACAGTTTTGGAAAATTCGAAGTGAGTAAAGAGAAATTTGCTCTGCAAGAAAATTGGTCTGTGCATACAAGTTTGTGAAAAAGTCAACTAGGTCCTGTTGGGTTTCACCTACTTCTAGCTGTACTTTGGAGATCAATAAACTCCAACATTGGTATCAGAGCAAGTACTCGGAGGCTTGGAGAAGGTTATCATACCTTGACGAAGAATTTGAAGCTATCAAGGAAGCAGTTCATCATCAACACTACACAAAGGTAGAAGAAGATTGCAAGGAGGCATCTGAAGCAACATCCAAGCAAAGAAAGGTGCACATACCTCATTTACAAGGTAAATATTATATTTCTTCTCATCACACACATTGGAAAGGAGGCTTAAAGGAGGAAGCTTAGCATTTGTATTATGGGAGACCAACATGCACAAATAGAGAAGCTTGATAAGACCAATTATCAAGCATGGAAGTTTAGAATCACAGCATACTTGCAAGGTAGAGGCTTGTATGGTTTGATTGACGGCACAGATATCAAACCCACATTACCAGAGGACCCAAATCAGCAACAATTGAGGGAGTTTAGACTTTGGAATGAGAGAGACAAAAGGGTTATATTCATTTTATCACAAAATATTCAAGATTCAATGGTAGGACAGATACAAGATCTAGACACAAGTAGAGATGTTTGGCTTGCATTGGAAAGGTTGTATGCTACAGGTACAAGAGCAAGGAAGATTCAACTCAAAAATGAGTTGAATAACATAAAGAAAGATACAAGGACATCGGTCAATGATTACATATTGAAAGTTAAAGAGATTGCAGATCAACTAGGATCAATTCAAGCTCATGTGGAGGACGATGACTTGGTTGCACATACTCTCAACGGACTCAAAGATGATGAGAGATGGAAACCCTTCATTACTTCAGTTTATGTCAGAGGAGAATTACCAGATTTTGATCAACTTATTGCCCTTATGGTCACGGAGGAGATGAATCTAAATGGTTCTACTTCAAATCAAAAAGGATCTCAAGGACAAGCTCTTTATGTAGGATCATCAAGAGGTGGAAACAGAGGTGGAAGAGGTTCAAATAGAGGTCGAGGAAGAAGGAGCGATGATCAAAGGACTTCAAGTGGCTTCTTCAACACAAGAGGAAGAGGAAGATCAAGCGCTAGAGGTACGAGAGGCTACTACAACTACAACCAAAGACAAAGGAGTGAAGATAATAAGAACAATTGCTATATATGTGGAAGGTATGGACACTATGCCAAAGATTGTTATCAAAATGAAAATAATCAAGGTGGTAATCGAAGAGGAGGCTATTCAAGAAGAGGTAAACAACAAGGAAATTATGCAGTTGAAGGTAAAAGTGATGATTATGATTCTCTTCTTATGATGAATGTAGAAACTAAGATGAATTGCAATAGCGATGTATGGTATGTAGATAGTGGTTGTTCTAATCACATGTCTCATGATGCTTCATGGTTTTCTAATATGCATAATCCGTCATGTAAAGGTCATGTTGAAACAGGCGATGATACAACACATAAGATTATGCAGGTTGGAGATGTTGTTATGCAGGATAAGAGCAAGACAAATTGCTTGAAGGATGTACTTTATGTGCCAACGATCACTAAGAATTTGATGTCGGTTGGTCAAATGGTAGAAAAAGGTCTACAAGTGAGATTTAATCATGCAGGTTGCTTCATTGAGGATCCAAAGCAAAGGAGGTTAATTGCTAGAGGTCAAAAACAAGGTAGATTGTTTACATTCAAGGTAAACCCAAATCATACAAACTATTTCTCTTATGGTATGCATCGAATAGCAGAGCTTGATCTATGGCACAAAAGGATTGGACACATGAATGTACACAGGTTAAAGGAGCTATCAAAGAAGAGGATTGTTGAAGGATTACCTGATCTTACTAAGCAACATATGGTGCATCTTTGTGAAGCATGTCAAATGGGTAAGCAGAGTAGACAACCTTTCAAGCATTCAAGCTATGTAAGTGATGGTTTACTAGATCTCATACACACAGATGTGTGGGGACCTACTAAAGAGGCATCCTTGGTTGGTAATAAGTACTATGTATCATTCATTGACGATCATAGTAGAATGACATTTGTGTATTTTATTAAACATAAGAGTGAGGTCTTTGATTGTTTCAAGAAGTTCAAATCATATGTCGAAAAGCAAACAGGAAGGTATATTAAGAAGCTAAGATCCGATGGAGGAGGAGAGTATTTCTCTCAAGCTTTTACTGATTTTTTGTATGATGAAGGTATCAAAAGAGAAGTTACATGCACGTATACTCCACAACAAAATGGAGTCGCAGAAAGAAGAAACAGAATCATAGCAGAAGCATCTAGAAGCATGCTTAATGATATGTGTTTGCCTAATTATTTTTGGGCTGAAGCTGTTAGCACAAGTGTTTACATTATGAATAGAGTTCCGACTGCTGGAGTTCATCATTTGACACCATATGAGGTATGGCATGGAAGGAAACCAAGTGTAAGTCATTTGAAAGTATTTGGCTGTGTATGTTATGTACATGTACCTAGTGAGGTGAGATCTAAACTTGATGCGAAATCAGAAAAATGTATATTTATTGGTTATGCAGATACTCAAAGAGGATATAGATGCTATAATCCTCATACCAATAAGGTTGTTGTGTCAAGAGATGTAAACTTTGATGAATCACTTTCATGGTATGCAGATAAGAATTGTTTGCAGGTCATGGATGAAAATGAAGAAGGTGTGGTTGAAGGAGATGAATGCATAGTTCAGCCATCAGGAAGTTTAAATGATGAAAGGAGTGGTTTAGATGAAGAAAGAGGATCACCTTTCAATGGAAGATTAAGGCAAGAGTCACCTCCAAGTGTTAAAAGTAAAGGTAAACTCAAACTTGTTGAAGTTAATGATGAAGGAGAGGAAATTAGTGATGTATGTGAGTATGGAGAATCATCAAAGGTTCCTAATAAGAAAGGAAGAGCATCTACATTGGAGGTAAGAAGAACTTCAAGAGTAAGTAAGCAACCTCAAAGGTATACTTATGAATATTTCATGAATACTCATTATGCTTTTATGACAAAAGTTGAGCAGGAAAATGAACCCACATGTTATGATGAGGCCAAAGGAGATGAAAAGTGGGAGAAAGCAATGAGAGAAGAAATGGAAGCACTACAGGATAACAAGACTTGGAATTTAGTTCCAAGTACACCAAAGCAAAAGGTAATTGGTTGCAAGTGGGTTTTTAAGATTAAAAGAAATAGTGATGGTAGTGTGTCTAGATATAAGGCTAGACTTGTAGCAAAAGGATATAATCAAACTCAAGGTGTGGACTATGAGGAAACATTTAGTCCAGTAGCAAATATGGCAACGGTGAGAACTTTGTTGGCTTTAGCTGCAAGTAAAAGGTGGAATATATATCAACTCGATATAAAGAATGCCTTTCTTAATGGTGAGTTAAATGAAGAAGTGTATATGTCACAACCAGATGGTTATGTGGATGCAAAATGTCCTAATCATGTATGCAGGTTAAAGAAGGCATTGTATGGTCTTAAGCAGGCACCAAGGGCATGGAATGCAAGGTTGGTAAAGTATCTTATGCTGCAAGGATACACAGCGAGTCATGCTGATCCTTCACTTTATGTAAAACATGTAGATGGCATGTGTGTCTATGTATGCATTTATGTGGATGACTTGTTGATTACAGGGAATGATGCAAAAGCAATTGATGAGATAAAAGGTAATTTGGGAAAGGAATTTAAAATTTCAGATCTTGGTTTGCTCAGATACTTTCTTGGGATTGAAATTGTGTATAGCGATGAAGGTATGTGGTTGATACAAAGAAAGTATATATGTGATATGCTGAAAAGGTTTGGTATGCAGGAATGTAAATTTGTTTCTACTCCAATGGAATGTAATGTAAAGCTAAGCGCAAAGGAAGGTGATGAGTTGCATGATATGAATGTATATAGATCCATGGTAGGATCTTTGATTTATGCAACAAAAACTAGACCTGATATATGTTATGCAGTGGGAGTATTGTCACAGTTTATGCATGAACCTAGAGTACCTTATATGCATGCAGCAAAAAGAGTGCTTAGATATTTGAAAGGTACCATGAACGAAGGATTATTTTATAGTCATGATGCTGATCTAACTCTTAAAGTCTTTAGTGATGCAGATTGGGCTGGAAGCAAAGATGACAGAAGATCCACAAGTGGATATGTGGTAATAGCAGGAAACAAGACATTAACATGGAGTTCAAAGAAACAGCCTACAGTTGCTTTATCTTCTACAGAGGCTGAGTATAGAGGTTTAGCATTCGCTACTACTGAGGTTATGTGGTTTAAAAAGTTGTTTCATGACTTGAATGTGCAGGTTGATGTACCACTGATATATGGGGATAACTTGAGCAGCATTCATATGACCTCAAATCCTATTTTTCATGCTAGAACAAAGCATATAGAGGTTCACTATCATTATGTTCGAGAGAAGGCCATGAACAATGAAGTGCAGGTTTCTTTTGTTGGAACAAAGGATCAAGTTGCAGATATCTTCACCAAATCCTTGGATGGACCAAAGCTTCAAAGATTCAACTATATTCTTGGCATGAAGGAAATACCCTTTGAAACTTGAGGGGGAGAATGTTGCGAACATTTGTTTTATGTAGGATACAAGTTTCAAATTATGTAAATACCTTTAGGAAGTCTTCAAATACTTCAAGAAGGCTCATAATATTCATAAAATGTAGCAAAAATACCACGTGAGTTCTAGAACATGGTGAGTCAAATTAGTGAGTCACAAGGGAGCTTCAGTGGTGTCCTAGTGGAAGGTCGATGTGGCTAGTTCTCAAAGTCCATCAATACTTTGCTTATTTGAGCACTTGAGTCATGTAATACCTCCATCCAAGTGTCTACCACGAATTTAGATGTATTAGGAAGGTTTTAGATTAGTTTCCCATGCTATAAAAAGAGGAGAAAAGTCGTGATCTTGTGGGATGTCCAAGAGAGTCATATGTGTATCTCTACACTGCTGTAGTTTTGTATGCAGAGATTGCAGAGCTTGTATCTCCCTCATTATATATTCAAATTACATGTTTGATAGCTCATTGGACAGCTCTTACTGTCTACTTTCTTTCTGTAAATTTTCATAATCATTGGATTTGTGAGCTGAGAGCAATACTCTCTGCAAGTAGTGTGTGTTCTCTGTTTTTTATCCCTGCTGAAGGTCTCCATTAAACCTCAAACTTGCAGAGGTCATATTTCCTTGTGTATGTATCCAAATCATGTGTTCTTTGGCTTGTTAGAAAGTTTTTTGCGTCTACTTGTATTCAGGAAAGTTTCAAAGTCATTGGAGTTGTGAGTTAAGAGCAGTAGTCTCTGCAAGTGATGTGTGTCCTCAGGTTCATCTCTGTTTCAAGGTCTCCATTAAAGCTGCATATTGCAGAGGTCATAGCTCATTGTGTATTTATCCATTTGAGGTGTTCTATATCTTGTTGGAAAGCTCTTAGAGTCTAGTTTATGTGTGTGAAACAGTTTTGGAAAATTCCAAGTGAATAAAGAGAAATTTGCTCTGCAAGAAAATTGGTTTGTGCATACAAGTTTGTGAAAAAGTCAACTAGGTCCTGTTGGGTTTCACCTACTTCTAGCTGTACTTTGGAGATCAATAAACTCCAACAAAATGAACTAATGATATGGACCATTCAGGAACACTTTGTACTTTGAATAGGTATGTATCTGGCAGGTCATCGTCTAAGGGTGAACTAGGTTCTTTGGACTGAATTCTAGACAAATGATCTGCTCTTAAGTGTGTTTTGCCTTGTCTAACCACCACCTCAAATTCAAATTCCATTAGTAAAAGAAACCATCTAACTATTCTTCCTGTATGACATGGTTTATTTACTAAATAAAGTAGAGCTTGGTGATCCACAAAGAATTTAAACTTGTTGGCCAATAGGTAATGTCTGTATTTTTTAACAGCAAATATCATTCCCAACCCTTCTCTCTCAGTGGTTGTATAGTTCTTTTCTGCAATGTTCAATTGTCTACTAGCATATGCTACTGGGAAATCTAATTTACTTCCTTCTATAGGTTGTGCCAACACACATCCCAAAGCATAATTTGAAGCATCTACATGCACATGAAATATTTTATCCCACTGAGGTGTTTTTAGAATTGGAGCTGTCACCAAACAAGTTTTCAATGTTTCAAAGGCTTGGTCACATTCTTTATTCCACTCAAACTTTGTGATGAGGGCATATAAGGGTTTAGCTATATCTGCAAATTTGTGAACAAATTTCCTATAGTACCCACAATGTCCCATAAAAGTTTGGAGTTCCTTCACATTTGTAGGTCTTGGAAGCTCTATTATAGCTTTTATCTTCTTCTCATCAGTAGAAATTCCATTTTTTGAAACTATATGACCCAACATTCTTCCTTGTCTTACATAGAATACACACTTTTTAGGATTTAAGCATACTCTGTATGTCCTGCATTTCCTGAATATTCTTTCTAAATCTTGTAAATGATCCTGTCTTTTTAAAGAGAAAGTGCAAAGATCATCTACATAGATTTCCATCACATTTCTCAGGCTTTGAAGATATGACACATCAATCTTTGAAAAGTTGCTGGGGCATTGGTCAATCCAAAGGGCATAACCCTAAAAGCATAAATCCCCCATTCTGTAGAAAAGGCAGTCTTATGTTGGTCTTCCAAGGCTATAGGTACTTGATTGTATCCTGAGAAACCATCTAGAAAGCTATAAACTTCCTTTCCTGCAACTCTCTCAAGAAGATGATCTGTTATTGGCAATGGATAATTATCCCTTATAGTTGCTGCATTCACTTTTTTCAAGTTAATGCATACCCTAAGTTTTCCATTCTTTTTTGGTACCACAACTATAGGTGATATCCATTCAGTATACTCAATTTCATAAATGAAGTTAGCAGCCAACAACTTGTCAATTTCTTCCTTTATCTTGGCAGAGTATTTATCATTGAATGTATAATGTCTCTGTTTACTAGGTTTTGCATCTGCAGTCATAGGAATTTTGTGCTCACAGATTCTTGGATCAATTCCTTTTAAATCTTTATAAGTGTAAGCAAATACATCCCTATAATTCTTTGCTAGGTTCTTTAGTGCTTCTTCTTCCTCTATGGTCATATCATCAGCTATTACAATATGTCTTTCCTCTCGTTCTTCCTGAGTAATCATGATCTTTTTAGTTTGTTCTTCATTATCATAAGCTTCTCCTTTCTTTTTTTCTCTCTTTGGTTTTATTTTTAGAAGTAGTCTGTCTTCCACTTCATAGGTTTTAAAATTTGCTGGTACATCAAAGTATTGATCCTTGTTTATTTCCTTCTCTTTCTTCTCAATTTCTTGTTCCTTTTCCATTTCCATGTGTTTATGCTCCTTGTATTTGCCTGAGATTTTATCTTTGATTGCATCTTCAGCTTTTACTATCTCCAAATATTTTGTTTTTCCTTTTTTTAATACCATTTCTGAATCTTGATCCTCCTCTGTTTTTGATACACTTATCATGTTTATACTAATGTGAAAAATATCAAACCCTTCTTCATTTTGAAATTCCACTCCTACATACTCCTCCCTGGCTATGTCCATGGTAGCCAAAATTTGGTTCCAGCCGTAGGGCTCAAACTCTTCATCCTTAAATTGTTGTGGCACATAACTTTCATCTTGCACTCTTCTTCCTTCCACACAATCTTCTCTTTTCAGTCTCCTTTTTCTATTGGTGAGGTTTCTTATTATGTTACACTTCCATATTGCTGATTCACTCTCTTCCTGATCCTCCAACTCTGATTCCTCACTTTCTTCTTGATTTTGATATATTTTGTACCATTCTTGAGGAGATATATCACAGTAGTGCCCATTTCTTAAGTTCACTCTTGTTATTCTTCCTTTGCTTTGGAGATATAAACAATCATTACCCCAATCCTGTACAATTTGCATTTGTCTCATGAAAGGCCTTCCTAGGATGATTTCATATGAAGTGGATTGTGGAAATTCTACTATAGCAAAAGTATGTTCTATTTCTGTTCCACATATGTCCACAATTACTTTTTCCCAAATACCTAGGGGTTTTTCTATATGCCCATCTGCAAGTTGCAATCTCATCTTAGTGGGTAGTAATTCATTGCTTCCTCATTTCTCCCAAGTTTGTTTAGTCATTATGGCCACTCCTGATCCACTATCCAAAATGGCTTTAGCAAAGTTTTTTCCATATTGTATTTTTAGGGTTGAATTTCCTTCTTCCCCTTCACAATACCCTCCTATTTTATCAATAGGAATATACCATAATTCCTCTAATTCTTGTAATGGTGAATGAAGGTTTTCAGGTATTGTTTCCCCTTTGTTCATTTTGTTTTGTAAGTGAGGATTTTGTTTCACCAGTTCTTCCCATGTTGTGTGACATATAATGCTACATTGTTCATCTATAATCATCTGGAATGTTATTTGTGGATTTTCTTTTTTGTTAGCATTTTCCCGTGTTTTCGTTTTCTCAAGTTGTTCAACTGTTCTCTGTGAGCTACTTCCTTCCCCCATTCTGAGTTGTACTTCCTGAATGATTTGTTTGCACTTTTGCATCCTTTCATGCTCTAACTCTGGTATGGGATAGGCCACTGCATGATCTGTAGGGCTTGGTCCTTCTTGAATCCTTCCCTTATATGCTTTGATTAGGGTGTCTAGACTCTGAGAACTTTCTATTTTAGACTGATTTTGTGTCTTTTGAGAAGAAGTACTTTTGGACTGATCCTGATTGTCTTCTTCCAAATTTTTGCCCATCCTTCTCTTCTTTTCCCATTTCCCTTTTTGACTATTTCTCTTCACCTTTGAGGTTGAACCTTCATTTTGTTCCTTAATTGTTCCTTGTTGCTTGGCTTGAGCCCTTGTTATAATATTTATTCCCACTTGATCATTTTCACTCAATTCTTCCTGTTCCATAATGTTAACTGTTTTTAAAGGTATGTTATTAGGTGTGTTCTGTTGTTTTTGGGGATTCTTTGAGCAATATTTTATCAAATGTTCTCTGCCACAATCCTTACAGTAGGCTCCCTCTATTCTTAATGTAGGAGGTTGCGGACAGTCTCTAATGAAATGCTCTCCCCCACACCTATAACAAGTTATCTTTGGTCCCCCTTTGAATTGAGGTTTTTGGTTGGACATGTAATTGTTGGTAATATACATGAATGTTGTTGTGTCCATTTCAATTTTCCCATTTCCCAAGTCTAGTGCTTTTAACTCAGGTTCTCTTATTTCATATTCTTCCCAATCTTCTTGATATCCCTCACTCCATTGATATTCTTCCTTATATGGTGATCTTAGTCTTGAATTCCCCTCCTCTATTAGTGTATACTTGATTGGTACCACATTAGTTGGTATAGGAGGTTGTTGTCCAAGCACAGGTCTTGGTTGTTCAGTATAACCTGATTCCCTTTGAGCCATATAATCTCTTTCCTTAATGGGTTGTTTGTTGTAGAAGCATTCCTCCCTGGTATGGTTTGTCCATTTTCTCTCTAGTGTACCGTACTTAAGTGTCTTCCTATCTTGTAAGTGTGGGGGCTTCTGATATGGGCATTGTTGTGCCAGATGATTTTCTCCACAAATGTAACATTTTTTATTTGTGTTTATCCTAGAGTTTATCAAATTAGTTTTAGTGCTTACCTCTAGGGCTTTAGCAATAGCCTGAGCCAACTCTTCTACTGGAGGAATTTTGTCTTCATATGATCTAGGTTGATCAAATGCTAGCAGATCTTGACCTCTGTTGTCCTCCAAATCTATTGCTTCCTTTACACAGGCTGCTAAATCAAGACATCTTCTATAATACACTAGGGTTCTTAGTTGGGCACTTCTCAATCCCTCAATGAATAAGGATACTTGTTTTTCCATGGAAGGTACTTCCTCTCTTGGGCATCTATCAATGTATTGTTTAAATCTTCTGGCTGCTTCTCTAACATTTTCATCCTTTTGTTATTTGAAACTATGTATCAATGTGGCTGTACTATGTTTTATCCCGGTCTTAGAGAATTCCCCAATGAAGGCTTCTAAGAAAGATTCAATATCCTGGTACATTTCCTTTCTCAAGGGAATGAACCAAGATAAGGCTGGTCCTGTTAGGGTTAAACCAAATGCCTCAAATTGTACTTTGTAATGTTCTACCTCTTCAGCTCTAATCAATTGCCTAAATTCTGCAGCATGAGCATGAGGATCTGAATAACCCTCATATTGGTTCTTCATACATTTGGCAACTTGATATGGTCTAAGCATTCTACCCTGAGGCTGCCAATAGAATCTTCTTCTGAGTGGGAAGTCATTATATCCTTCTGGTTCCTTGTCAAAGGGATTAGGGGAAATCTGTGTCCTCCTCCCATGTTGTTGTTCATTAACGGTATAGTTTTCATTTGGCCTAGGTAAATTTGTCTGCTCCATGTTATGTTCCCAAGGTCCTTTGTCAGTACATTGCCCTAGATCATTTGAATTTTCTGGGTCTTGAGAGAACATGTACACACATCCTTGCCTATCTTCATATCTCCCATCTTTGAATTGAGCTACAGGAGTTATATTCAGGGGAACTTCTAAATTTCTCAATCTAATGAGAAATTTATGCATTCCATCCTGATATACATAGGTTCCAAACCTATTTGTATACATGTACTTGAGGATATTTCTAAAATCCCCAGTTTCCATAGGCTCATTTGTTTCATTTATGTTTTCCATGTTGTTTTCTTGCCCTAAACTTCTTTCTTGCCCTTTGGCTTTTACTGTTTCTGTCTCCTTCCTTGTTAGGTCTTGTTTAGAAAGTTTGTTTCCAGATCTAAGTATCATTCAATTAATCTTCTCAATCTCAAACTCAACAGAGTGTTTGTCACAATTTCCTAACTAAGGTATTACTTTTTTACGATTTTCTGACTATTTTTGTATTTTTCACGATTTTGTGCACGATTTTCTACCTAAAGTATTGATTTTCCACGATTTTATGATCAGAATCGTGTTTTCTGATTATCTCTATGTTTTTCACGATTTGTGATGAAAATCGTGTTTTTCACGATTTTGTGTGAAAATCGTGTTTTTCACGATTTGGTGATGAAAATCGTGTTTTTCACGATTTTGTGATGAAGATCGTGTTTTTCACGATTTTGAGTGAAAATCGTGTTTCTCACGATTTTGTGATGAAAATCGTGTTTTTCACGATTTTAAGTGAAAATCGTGTTTCTCACGATTTTGTGATGAAAATCGTATTTTTCACGAATTTGAGTGAAAATCGTGTTTTTCATGATTTTGAGTGAAAATCGTGTTTCTCACGATTTTGTGTGAAAATCGTGTTTTTCACGATTTTGAGTGAAAATCGTGTTTTTCACGATTTTGTGATGAAAATCGTGTTTTTCACGATTTTGAGTGAAAATCGTGTTTTTTCACGATTTTGAGTGAAAATCGTATTTTTTACGATTTTGAGTGAAAATCGTGTTTTTCACGATTTTGAGTGAAAATCGTGTTTCTCACGATTTTGTGTGAAAATCGTGTTTTTTCACGATTTTGAGTGAAAATCGTGTTTCTCACGATTTTGTTCCCAGACAATCGTGATTGTTCACTAATTGTAAAAACATGATTTTCTTAAGAAAATCGTGTTCTGGAATTCACAATGTTGTCCCCTAATTGTTCAAAATCGCGATTTTGTGTGTGATTTATAGAATCGCGATTCTGAATGATTTTAAGAATTTTACAAGTTTTGATTTTTCAAAATTTTCTTTCTCCACTAGAATCGCCTTACTGAAATTTCGACATGCAATGAAACGTTTAAGGTTTTCTTTCCCTGGTATGGTTTGTCCATTTTCTCTCTAGTGTACAGTACTTAAGTGTCTTCCTATCTTCTAAGTGTGGTGGCTTCTGATATGGGCATTGTTGTGCCAGATGATTTTCTCCACAAATGTAACATTTTTTATTTGTGTTTATCCTAGAGTTTATCAGATTAGTTTTAATGCTTACCTCTAGGGCTTTAGCAATAGCTTGAGCCAACTCTTCTGCTGGAGGAATTTTGTCTTCATATGATCTAGGTTGATCAAATGCTAGTAGATCTTGACCTCTGTTGTCCTCCAAATCTATTGCTTCCTTTACACAGGCTGCTAAATCAGGACATCTTCTATAATACACTAGGGTTCTTAGTTGGGCACTTCTCAAACCCTCAATGAATAAGGATACTTGTTTTGCCATGGAAGGTACTTCCTCTCTTGGGCATCTATCAATGTATTGTTTAAATCTTCTGGCTGCTTCTCTAACATTTTCATCCTTTTGTTGTTTGAAACTATGTATCAATGTGGCTGTACTATGTTTTATCCCGGTCTTAGAGAATTCCCCAATGAAGGCTTCTAAGAAAGATTCAATATCCTCGTACATTTCCTTTCTCAAGGGAATGAACCAAGATAAGGCTGGTCCTGTTAGGGTTAAATCAAATGCCTCAAATTGTACTTTGTAATCTTCTACCTCTTCAGCTCTAATCAATTGCCTAAATTTTGCAGCATGAGCATGAGGATCTGAATAACCCTCATATTGGTTCTTCATACATTTGGCAACTTGATATGGTCTAAGCATTCTACCCTGAGGCTTCCAATGGAATCTTCTTCTGAGTGGGAAGTCATTATATCCTTCTGGTTCCTTGTCAAAGGGATTAGGGGAAATTTGTGTCCTCCTCCCATGTTGTTGTTCATTACCGGTATAGTTTTCATTTGGCCTAGGTAAATTTGTCTGCTCCATGTTATGTTCCCAAGGTCCTTTGTCAGTACATTGCCCTAGATCATTTGAATTTTCTGGGTCTTGAGAGAATATGTACACACATCCTTGCCTATCTTCATATCTCCCATCTTTGAATTGAGCTACAGGAGTTATATTCAGGGGAACTTCTAAATTTCTCAATCTCATTCAATTAATCTTCTCAATCTCAAACTCAACAGAGTGTTTGTCACAATTTCCTAACTAAGGTATTACTTTTTCACGATTTTCTGACTATTGTTGTATTTTTCACGATTTTGTGCACGATTTTCTGCCTAAAGTATTGATTTTCCACGATTTTATGATCAGAATCGTGTTTTCTGATTATCTCTATGTTTTTCACGATTTTGTGATGAAAATCGTGTTTTTCACGATTTTGTGTGAAAATCGTGTTTTTCACGATTTTGTGATGAAAATCGTGTTTTTCACGATTTTGTGTGAAAATTGTGTTTCCACGATTTTGTGATGAAAATCGTGTTTTTCACGATTTTGTGATGAAGATCGTGTTTTTTACGATTTTGAGTGAAAATCGTGTTTCTCACGATTTTGTGATGAAAATCGTGTTTTTCACGATTTTGAGTGAAAATCGTGTTTCTCACGATTTTGTGATGAAAATCGTGTTTTTCACGATTTTAAGTGAAAATCGTGTTTCTCACGATTTTGTGATGAAAATCGTATTTTTCACGATTTTGAGTGAAAATCGTGTTTTTCACGATTTTGAGTGAAAATCGTGTTTCTCACAATTTTGTGTGAAAATCGTGTTTTTCACGATTTTGAGTGAAAATCGTGTTTCTCACGATTTTGTGATGAAAATCGTGTTTTTCACGATTTTGAGTAAAAATCGTGTTTTTCACGATTTTGAGTGAAAATCGTGTTTCTCACGATTTTGTGATGAAAATCGTGTTTTTCACGATTTTGTGATGAAAATCGTGTTTTTCACGATTTTGAGTGAAAATCGTGTTTCTCACGATTTTGAGTGAAAATCGTGTTTTTCACGATTTTGAGTGAAAATCCTGTTTCTCACGATTTTGTGTAAAAATCGTGTTTTTCACGATTTTGAGTGAAAATCGTGTTTTTCACAATTTTGAGTGAAAATCGTGTTTTTCACGATTTTGAGTGAAAATCGTGTTTTTCACGATTTTGAGTGAAAATCGTGTTTCTCACGATTTTGTGTGAAAATTGTGTTTTTCACGATTTTGAGTGAAAATCGTGTTTCTCACGATTTTGTGATGAAAATCGTATTTTTCACGATTTTGAGTGAAAATCGTGTTTTTCACGATTTTGAGTGAAAATCGTGTTTCTCACGATTTTGTGTGAAAATCGTATTTTTTCACGATTTTGAGTGAAAATCGTGTTTCTCACGATTTTGTTCCCAGACAATCGTGATTGCTCACTAATTGTAAAAACATGATTTTCTTAAGAAAATCGTGTTCTGGAATTCACAATGTTGTCCCCTAATCGTTCAAAATCGCGATTTTGTGTGTGATTTACAGAATCGCGATTCTGAATGATTTTTAGAATTTTACAAGTTTTGATTTTTCAAAATTTTCTTTCTCCACTAGAATCGCCTTACTGAAATTTTGACATGCAATGAAACATTTAAATGCAAATTTAAGGTTTTCCTAAAAAAAAAAAAAAAAAAAAAAAAAAAACTCAAAATACAGAAAATCGCGATTCCGTGATTTTTAGTCATTTTCTCATTTCTTGGTGCTATGTGATCACTTAATGCAAAAATGTGTATTCCAAATTAATGATAAAGTTTTTACCTTGCTTGCTTGGTAGAGAAATCCTCAAAAATCCACTGGTTGCTGGAAGTCGCGATTTTGCTCTCTCTCTCTCTCTCTCACTCACTCTTACTCAAATGAATTTTTCTTTGAATTTCAGGTTTTTATAGTGTTCAGAAAATCACGATTTTGTATGATTTCCACTATTCCTCACTCTTTCACTTGTTCCACTTCACTTACTCAATCTTAATGACCTCCTCTACACTTTCTTATCTCAAAGTACCCAAGTATACTAGAATTTCCAAAAATTTTCTTTTACAGAAAATCGCGATTTTGTGTAGAGAATCGTGTTATGCAATTTTGAGTATTCTTTGTCCTTGTTTTCTTTCAATACCTTCTCTTTTTTGTAATCCACCCAAATCCTGAACTATTACACCAAAACCACAACCTTGCTCAGAAAGTCGCGATTTTGTACAGAAAATCATATTTTTGCATACTTTTAATTTTATGCCAATTTGAGTAGTTTCTTCTTCTTAATTCCCTTCAATACCTTTTAACAACTTCAATTCAACAATCACTTGAAATGTTGCTCCAGAATCAACACTTTTTTCAGAAAATCGCGATTCTGTGCAGAGAATCGTGTTTTCTAATTTTCTGGTTTTTTGACCTTTTTTTTTTTTCTTTTCCACTTTTTCACAATCACACTTGTCCACAACACCTCACTTCAACTTCCTAACAAGAAAAGAAATTTGTTTGATTGTTTTTTATGAATTTTATGAAT
Organism: Ceratopteris richardii; assembly: GCA_020310875.1. Classification (NCBI taxonomy): domain Eukaryota; kingdom Viridiplantae; phylum Streptophyta; class Polypodiopsida; order Polypodiales; family Pteridaceae; genus Ceratopteris; species Ceratopteris richardii. Next base: position 2,784,960 of record CM035431.1, on the reverse strand, counting down.
TTGTTTGGTATTTTTGCCCTACAAATAAAGGTGAACACTTTACTTAGGGTTTCTGGTTTTGGTGATCCACTGATCCCATGTTTCTTGATTGGTTATGAGTTTCTATGTCCTTAGCTATCACTAAAGTGCAAAAGAAAATTTCTCAAATGAAAATGTGTTATGGAAGGCAAACCATTTTTGAAAAGATAAACTTCAATCACATCTTTCTTTTCAAAATGCAGGACAACTCAAGATTGATGCTTAGATTTGGTCAACAACTGAATCCTTTATACTTACCTCTAGCTACTTTAATTGTCCTTTCCTTAGTATCACCATGTTATCTTCCCAAGATCACCCATGGTGCCTAGTACTTGGGCAAAAAGAAATCTAGAAATGGAAGAATAGACTCAAGTTACCTCATCTTCAGCTTTCTTGGCTCAAATCTTTCATACACCTGCACTTTTACTTCAACAATATGATGAGCAACTATCAATTTACAAAGATTTCAGCACTTCCAATTCTACAAGATATCAATTGCTTTCTTTTTTCCCCAAAGACAAACAATGACATCTACCTATTCATGTGCACATTTCTTGATTGATGAGTTTTACCTTTTTCTTGTGTTGGTTACCATCATCAACAGAAGATCCAGCAAAGGTCCAACTTCAATGAAGTTCTTGGAATTGATCCCCGGCAACGGCGCCAAAAAATGTTTGTTATTGACTTTGGAGTTGTCCTCTCCAATCATGAAGTACAAAAGAATCAACAAAATCATCTTTATTTTGTCAATCCTGGGAATATCCATAAGACCACAACCCCTTCTAGATGATAGATTCATAGAAATAAGAGATTGATGGCTGGAATTCTGAGAAAATGAAAATGAAGAGGAAATATCTAGGGTTTACCTTATCTTGAGCAAATCTTCATCATTTTCTATGATCTTTGTGTCTAATTCATGTTATTTTCTCATCAGAATATAAATATGAAATCAGAATTGGCAAATATCACCTGTATCACAGAGAGGAGACAATTGCGATTCTGTACCAATAGACGATTTTCACATTTCTGCAACATTCTCCAATCCTTCTTCACTCAATACATCAGTAATTGTAGAGCCCTAACAGGTTGAAACTAAAGGTACAAAGTATTTTTCCTCTTAAGGTTCAAAGGTTGAATCTAAATCTTAAGGTGCAAAAGTAAAAGAATTAAAAGGAAAAGTGAAGAAGGAAGGCCGCGTACGAAAAGGTGGAAATAGGCCGCTCAATCAAAATTTTATTTTAAAAGTCACTCTTGTTCTAAAGACACTACAAGACAAAGTAGCGAATCGTTGAGGACCAGTCAAAAAGACAATCTTGGGACATTGAAAGGACACTAAGATTGTATTGCAGTTAGAGTGCGCGAACCGGCGGACTCTCAAACAAAAGGAAGGACAAAGGCTATTCTTACACATCAAGAGTTGGGAGCAAGGGAGAGCTTCAGAGGAGCAAGAGAGGAAGCAAGAAGAGCCTCCAGTGTGCTGACGACATTCAAGAGTGCAAGAGGTGCCAAGAGGAAAGGGTGCAGAGAAGAGAGAAGGCAGGCTGGATTCCAAGAGTTCCAAGGGCTATTGCGTGTGTGTGCAGTGATACCAATTACTTAGCTTGGCGGAAGCTTAGTGCAAGGTGTGCACAAGGGAAGCGGGAAGCAAGTGAAGGATTGGTGCACGGCTGCTGGAAGACTTGAGATAATTGGTCTTCAGTAATTGATGCTCTCTGAAGTGGTATTTAGTCATTGATTAGACTGTACGCAGTCATTGTAATTGTTGAAGGATAATTAATATTCAAGGTTTCCAAGAGTATTTCTTTGCAGAAGTTCTCACTGTTATTCCATTTTCATCATCTCTTTTTTTTCTCCTACAAACCCTCAAACTCCTTCTTGTCCCCGAATCCCCAACAAATTTGGCACACCCGGTGGGATTTCCAAGGAGCTTTGAGCATAGGAGAATATATATTGCCATTGGAGGACAACATTCCAGTGTCGACAACATTACTCCAGTGGGCCAAAAGGTACATCCTTCTATCAAGATCTCATTTTAAGTACACTATGAATAGCTCATGACCACGACCCGGTCACAAACCTTGAGAATCAAGTGCAAGCAGACAAGAAGAAAGACAAACAGAAGATCATCGAGTCCACTTTCATCGACTTCGTCGGTAGGAAGCATGGCAGGACAGGTGGACCTAGAAATCTTGCTCTCTAGGTTAAACATAAAATTCCCCTCCTTCAGAGGTTTAGCTCATGAGGACCCAGATGAGCACATTCGACGATTTCTTTCATTATGTAAGACTAGGGGACTAATGGGTAGGGAAGATGCTTTCTTGATACTCTTCCCCGCCACATTGGAAGGTCTGGCAGACAAGTGGTTTAGTCAGTTTGCCGAAAACCACTTTACCTCTTGGGACTTGATGAAAGAGGCCTTTAAGAATCAATTTCAGCAGGGCAACACGGCTGAGATCATTATAGAAGAATTGGAAAACTTGAAGTTGGGTCCAGGAGAGAAGTTCCCCGAATTCGTGACCAGGGCAAAAGCATTAATGGCTAAATTACCGGATCCACCACACGACTTCTTTGTCAAGAAGTGGTTGGCCAAACCTTTACCTGTGGTCACCCAATGCAAAATAAAAGAGTTGGTGCTACCTACTGCCTCTGTTGAGGAATTCATCAATACGGCCACCCGCTTGGAACAAATAAGGCACCAGTATGGTACAACGTCTTCCCAACTATCATATGGTACAGAACTGGAGGACCCAGTGAGCCAGTTAAGAAGGGAACTGGAAGGCTTGAAGAGGAATAAGCCCTATACAGAGGAGGAGACTACTGTAACCCAGCTGAGAAGAGAGATTGAAGCCCTCAAGCTACAAAAGGAAGAGGAAGCCCAAGCAGAGGAACTAGCTCAGCTGAGGCAGGAGTTGCAAGACCTAAAAGGAGGCGGCATTAAGAACGGACTATGGTGCTCCATGTGCAGTAAGCAAGGACATATAGTAAGTGAATGTCCTTTGCTAAATGTGACTTGCCAATTATGCAGAAAGATTGGGCATGAGGCCCATGAATGCCAATCAAGGGGAATACAGACAACGACATACTGGACACAAGGCGGGCTCTTACCACCAGCAAATGTAATGGCAGCAGCAACAAATCAAGGTAATAACTATAATCCTAGACCAAGAACTAACCTTGCAAATGGGCCTAGAAGGCCAATTATTTGCTTCAGGTGTGGAGAATGTGGGCACTACCAAAGTAGGTGCACCCTACGAGAGAATGCACCTCCTTGCAGGAACTGCCCTGAGGCCAGAGACCATTATACAAATTGTTGTCCTAAGAATCAAGCCTCTTCATCAGGGCCCCATATCCAAATGATTTCAGTGCAGGAAGAAGAAATGGCAAATCAAGTTAAGGTGCCGTCACCATCTACCAGGGTGGTGCAGTTAGAGGAAATTGACTCTTTTACTGTGCAGACAAGAAGCAAGGGGAAGGCTCCAGTGGACGTGGGTCAAGAATCATTGATTAATGGAGTAAACAGAGACAAAGGTGTGTCCGAAGACCTAGCCACCACAATTACAGACACAAGGAAAAAGGAAAATTGCACAGGTACCAGTGATGCCATTGGACAGGCATTCAGCAGGGCTCATGAGGAGTTGGATAAGTCAAATGGAGCCCAAGCTCTTAAGGAATCAGAAGCCTCCAGACTGCTCAAGTCCATGAAAAAGGAGGTTAGTATTCTTGATTTAATAAAGATGGATGGGAAATTCAGGTCAGAATTATTACAGATAATTGATGAAGCTTCTACGACAAGCTTAGTAGCTAAGACTGCTATCTTACATCAAGGGATAATCAGGGGGGAAGCACCCCTTACAGATTATAAAAGCCCTCGGCTCACAATATCAATCAAGGGCCATGAATTTCAAGGTGTTATTGTAGATGGTGGTTCTGGCATTAATTTGATGCCTGAACATACCATGAAAAGGATTGGACTCCACCCTTCAAGACCTGCAAACTTCACGGTCACTTTGGCAGATCAGAGCAAAGTAAGGCCCTTAGGGGTAATCCCAAAGGTTCCACTTGAAGTACAAGGTAATCTATTTATCCTGGATTTTGTGGTTTTAAGATTGCCCCAAGTTGAAGGAGGATTTCCCCTCTTAATTGGAAGACCTTGGCTGAGGCATGCCAGTGTCATTCATGATTGGGGTAAGGACACCATGTGGGTACAAAAGAAAGGGCAGGAGCTGACACAAATTCATTTAGAAGAAGGCCCAGACAATCAAGGAAATACTAGTATGATGCAAACAGTGAGCATTTGCATGGAAACAGAAGCGGAGGATCAACCCCAAATAGATTTTGAGGAAGAAGAGGATATTTTAAGTTGGCTTCATGCCGGCAACTCTTCTTCTTGCTTTGGAATTTTTCTTGATAATCCTGATACATTTGGAGGCTATGATGAAGACAAAGGAAAGGTCCAGGTTGATGGATTGGGAGAGCCCATCACTGACCACAGAAGGGGCAGGAAGATACCCCTCAAATACAAATTGGAGGAGGATGTGTCAACATTAGATAACGAAGTTTCCCAAGCTAAAAGCAAGGTAAAAAACTCTGAGGTTGAATGTTCTTTCCCAATTCAAGAAATCCCTGCAGGATGGATGCAGGACAAGGAGGAAAACATCGAAGTTCAAAATACACCTGCTTATGAAGCAATGCAAGAAAAGCTAGTAGAAGAAGACAAAGAAGCAGATGCACAAGAAGATAATCTGGTAACAAGAAACCCGGTTCAAGAAGTACATTTATGCAACCAAAACAATAATCAACCAGTTCTAGTGGCCACTTGGTTGTGGAGCCACCCAAAGCTTCTAGAAAAGGTAACATCATTCTTAACCCAGTATGCAGATGTTTTTGCCTGGCATTATAAAGACTTAGAAGGAGTGCCTGCATCTTATGGAGAGCACATAATTCCTCTGGTTGAGGGAGCCAGACCCATCAGAGGAAGGAGTTATAGACTCAATCCAAAGTATGCCGAAGCTGTCTATGTGGAAATCCAAAAGATGGAAGATGCAGGAATCATCATTCCTGTGGAACACTCAGAGTGGCTCTCACCTATGGTTATAGTACCAAAGAAAAATACTAATAAAATCAGGATTTGTGTGGACTTTAGAGCTCTCAACAAGGTGACCATTCCAGACGGGTTCCCTATGCCTTTTGCAGAACAGGTCATTGAAGAAGTGGCGGGGCATGCACTATATAGTTTTATGGATGGCTTCAGTGGCTATAATCAAATATCAATACACCCAGAGGATCGTGAAAAGACTGCTTTTATCACACCGTGGGGAACGTATGTGTATGTAAAAATGCCATTTGGGCTAAGAAATGCTCCAGCCACATTCAACAGAACGGTCAATCTCATTTTTGGACCCTTATTGCTGGAATCACTTAGAATCTTCATGGATGATTTCTCTTCATTTTCAGGATCTCACAAAGAAACCCATCTAGATTGTTTGGACCAGCACCTGAGACAGCTGCAGAATATCTTCCAAAGATGCAGAGAAACCAAGTTAAAGCTCAATCCAAATAAATGTCATTTCCTTGTGACAGAAGGAACCCTCTTAGGACATGTGGTATCCGCTAAAGGTATGGCCCCAGATCCTGACAAAATTCTCTCTATATTAGAGTTACCTAAACCCAAAACTCCTAAAGAGATCCAGAGTTTTTTGGGGCATACCGGTTATCATAGAAGGTTTATAAAAATGTATGCAGAGATAGCTAGACCTCTGACTAGACTCACAGGTAAAGAAGTACCTTTCCAATGGGAAGAAGAGGAGGAAAAAGCATATCAGACATTAAGGTCACGGCTCGTGTGTGCTCCTATCTTGGTCACCCCGGAGTGGTCAAAAATCTTTCATATACATGTCGATGCCAGTGCATATGCAGTGGGAGCAGTTCTAACTCAACCCAGTGAAGAATTTAAGATGGACAGGCCAATTCAATATGCCAGTAGAATCTTGACCAAAGCTGAAAGAAATTACAGTACTACCGAAAGGGAAGCACTAGCAATGGTCTTTGCAGTTCAAAAATTCCGCCACTACTTATTGGGGGTAAAATTTATTATTATATCAGATCACCAACCTCTCAAGTACTTACTCAACAAACCACATGCTACTGGTAGAATATGGAGGTGGTTACTGTTATTCCAAGAGTTCGATTTCTCGGTAATCCATAAGCCAGGAAGAGAAAATGTGATGGCAGATCACTTATCCAGAATCAATAGGAGGGATCAAACCAGTGGTATCAATGATGATTTCCCTGATGCACACTTGTTTGCTATACAACCTAAAGGATGGTATGATGAGATCAAGCAGTTCATTAATACGGGATTGTATCCAAAAAGTGCTAATGCTGTACTAAGAAAGAGGCTACTTATCAAAAGTAGACCATATACTTTCATTGAGGGCAAACTCTACAGACAGGGCAAGGATGACAGGATGAGGAAATGCTTAGAGGAAGATGAAGTGAGGGAAATACTGCAATTTGCACATGAAGGAACAGGTGGTGGGCACCTTCCAGGGCATATCATGAGCCAGAGAATACTAGATGCTGGTCTATGGTGGCCTACACTCTTTAGGGATGCAGATAATTGGAGAAAAACATGTGATGTGTGCCAGAGGTGTGGACCTAAACCCACCAAGCAAAGACATCACCCTTTGGTAGTTTCCACTTCTTGGCAGCCCTTTGAGAAGTGGGGATTAGACTTTGTTGGGCCTATATACCCTCCGGCACTTCCAAAGAAGGAAAAGTACTTACTGATAGCCACAGACTACGCAACAAAATGGGCTGAAGCTATTGCATCAACAGATTGCTCTGCACAAACAGTGGCTGACTTTGTGTATTGTAACATCATTTGTAGATTTGGATGCCCGCTGGAAATCTGTACCGATCAGGGTACTCATTTTGTTAACAAAATATTGCAGGAAATTTCCAACAGGTACCGCATTTTACACAGGACTTCTTGTGCATACTACCCACGAGCTAATGGACAAGCCGAGTCAACAAACAAAGTATTAATTTCAATGTTACGAAAAGAATGCATGTTGCAGCCGACCTCTTGGGGACGAGCCTATCTGGGTACATTATGGGCATACAGACTGGCCTATAAAGAGACTGGGTATTCCCCCTTTCAATTAGTTTATGGCTTGGTTCCTATTGAACCATTTGAATTTATCAGAGGCTCTATAAGAACGGAAAGACTAGAGAAAAAGGGGATGGAAGTTTCAGCAAGGCTTACTGCTTTGCATAAACTAGAAGAATCGAGAATTCTAGCATCCAAACAGTTAGAGAAGCAGCAATTACACAGGAAGGAGACTCATGACAGAAATCTATGGCAAAACAAATTGAAGCCTGGAGATTTAGCACTGCTGCACACACCACAAATTTCTAATCAAAACAAAGGGAAATGGATCCCTCACTGGGACGGCCCTTTTCGCATTACGAAGATGCTGCAGTGGGGGGCAGTGCAATTGGAAACACTCGATGGCAGCACCCTACCTTTAGTTAACATTTCCAGACTCAAGGCTTATTATCAAGCATCATAAACATTGCATTTTCCTTTATTTTGTTGGTTTTGAATTGTTTTAATAAGTAGTAATAATCAAATTTTGGCGTAGTTTTTTTATGAAAATTGGGCGCACGTTTTTTTTTTCGTTTCTTTATCATTGAAATTGATAAATTTTGGCGCAAGTTTTCTTCTCCATCAAAAATTCAAGAAATTAATCACTTCAAAAAAAAAAAAAAAAAAAAAAAAAAAAAGAAATTCATCACTTGAATGGCTCATGGTTTTGCTAAGTAACTTTCATTTTTGCCCTTTCCTTTGTTTGTCTCTCGGATGGATGAGATTAACATTGTCATCTCCTCTCTTTTTGATCACCTTTTTATGCTAGTCCGCTCCTTCTTGAGAGGTGCTCCCTCATTCGACCAGCTATATAATATGGCCTCTTTTTTTTCATTCTTGCTTCACCATCCTCAGGAATTCCGTCATATTTTCAGTGCCAGGTTGTGCTAGGGAGGAAAGAAGGAGAGCAATTCAAAACCCCTCACCCTCAATCCCCTCACAAATCTCCACAACCCAACCCCCCGGCGGCAACAACCGATCCCCCCTCTCCCTCCCTCTCCGTTCCACCTCCCCCCTCGGCATCACCCTTCGACATCCCCCCTCCTCACACCCCTCTTCAACCCCTCTCTCCGACCTTCCACAGCCCACCCCCCGGCGGCACCCACCAATCCCCCTCTCCCACCCCCTTCCGACACTGCTCGGCGCAGCACCCCCCAACCCCCCCCCTCTCCATTATCCTCTCTCCCCCCCCCTCTCAAACCCACGCCCCACCCCCTCCCGCCACCGCTCGACGCAGCACCCCCCAGCCCATCCCCTCTCCATTATCCTCTCTTTCCCCCCCCTCTCAAACCCACGCCCCACCCCCTCCCGCCACCGCTCGACGCAGCACCCCCCAGCCCCCCCCCTCTCCATTATCCTCTCTCCCCCCCTCTCAAACCCACGCCCCACCCCCTCCCGTCACCGCTCGGCGCAGCACCCCAGCCCCCCCCCCTCTCCATTATCCTCTCTCCCCCCCCTCTCAAACCCACGCCCCACCCCCTCCCGCCACCGCTCGACGCAGCACCCCCCAGCCCATCCCCTCTCCATTATCCTCTCTCCCCCCCCCTCTCAGACCCACGCCCCACCCCCTCCCGCCACCGCTCGACGCAGCACCCCCCAGCCCCCCCCCCTCTCCATTATCCTCTCTCCCCCCCTCTCAAACCCACGCCCCACCCCCTCCCGTCACCGCTCGGCGCAGCACCCCAGCCCCCCCCCCCCTCTCCATTATCCTCTCTCCCCCCCCTCTCAAACCCACGCCCCACCCCCTCCCGCCACCGCTCGACGCAGCACCCCCCAGCCCATCCCCTCTACATTATCCTCTCTCCCCCCCCCTCTCAAACCCACGCCCCACCCCCTCCCGCCACCGCTCGACGCAGCACCCCCCAGCCCCCCCCCTCTCCATTATCCTCTCTCCCCCCCCCCTCTCAAACCCACGCCCCACCCCCTCCCGACACCGCTCGGCGCAGCACCCCAGCCCCCCCCTCTCCATTATCCTCTCTCCTCCCCTCTCAAACCCACGCCCCACCCCCTCCCGCCACCGCTCGACGCAGCACCCCCCAGCCCCCCCCTCTCCATTATCCTCTCTCCCCCCCCCTCTCAGACCCACGCCCCACCCCCTCCCGCCACCGCTCGACGCAGCACCCCAGCCCCCCCCTCTCCATTATCCTCTCTCCCCCCCCTCTCAAACCCACGCCCCACCCCCTCCCGACACCGCTCGGCGCAGCACCCCCCAGCCCCCCCCCTCTCCATTATCCTCTCATCCCCCCCCTCTCAAACCCACGCCCCACCCCCTCCCGACCCCCTCGGCGCAGCACCCCCAGCCCCCCCCTCTCCAATCCTCTACATCCCCCCCTCTCAAACTCACGCCCCACCCCCTCCCAACCCTCCTCGGCGCAGCACCCCCCAGCCACCCCCTCTCCAATCCTCTACATCCCCCCCCTCTCAAACCCACGCCCCACCCCCTCCCGACCCCCTCGGCGCAGCACCCCCAGCCCCCCCTCTCCACTACTCTCTCCACACCCCCCTCTCAAACCCACGCCCCCCCTCCTCCCAACCCCCCTCGGCGCAGCACCCCCAGCCCCCCCCTCTCCATTATCCTCTCTCCCCCCTCTCAAACCCACGCCCCACCCCCTCCCGACACTGCTCGGCGCAGCACCCCCCAGCCCCCCCCCCTCTCCATTATCCTCTCATCCCCCCCCTCTCAAACCCACGCCCCACCCCCTCTCGACCCCCTCGGCGCAGCACCCCCAGCCCCCCCTCTCCAATCCTCTACATCCCCCCCTCTCAAACTCACGCCCCACCCCCTCCCAACCCTCCTCGGCGCAGCACCCCCCAGCCACCCCCTCTCCAATCCTCTACATCCCCCCCCTCGCAAACCCACGCCCCACCCCCTCCCAACCCCCCTCGGCGCAGCACCCCCAGCCCCCCCCTCTCCAATCCTCTACACCCCCCCCCTCTCAAACCCACGCCCCACCCCCTCCCACCTCCGCTCGGCGCAGCACCCCCAGCCCCCCCCTCTCCAATATCCTCTCTCCACACCCCCCCTATCAAACCCACGCCCCCCCTTTCCCAGTTTCATCCATGGCGGACCCCGCTCCGGGTGATAGTTCTGCTCCTGCCTCATTAATTGCTTCTGCACATCCCAATCCCCCTCCTCCTTCATCGGCAGACCCATCTGTTCAAGCGACTCAAACCGCACCAACCCTCAATCTTCCCCTTTATTCCATAGACTCAGATTCTAGCTACCTGTATTCCCCACCTCCCCTCCCGCAACCTCCTTCTCCTTCCCCATCTATATCTCATTCATCCCACCCATCTTCGCCAACAGGGGATTATATGCGCCTGTTTCTACCACCTGACATAAACTTGCAAATCCGAATGTATCTCTCCATTCCTACCATTGCCCTTCGTCAAATGTTTTCTATTGAGGATCTTCAACAGGCGGGCTTGTGGGGCTTGGCTAATGTTTTCTTCAACCCCGCCAATTTTACCCAGGTTTATGAAGCCATCCGCCTCTTCCCTCATTTTCGAACGGGCACTCTTTTCATCCCCGACATTGCCGCAAGTATTGGGTCTTCCCTAATAGATTTTCGTGCTCCCCCTTTCCTATACTCTGGACTGTCCGCCTCCGCCACTATTGCCTTTTGTAACACACATTTTCAAAGTAATGCTAGGTTTTCGCTCCGCATGACCACCCTTCTCAATGCGTTCATCTTTTTCTTCTTACTCCGCAGCCAAACCTCTTCCCTTCCGTGGTCTGATATTCGCATCGCTGATCCGCTCTTTTGCTTTCTCCATAGCCGCCCCTACCCCTACGCCCACCTCATTTATAGTTCCTTGATGTTGCGCTCACGTCGCCTACGCCAGGCTATCTCTAGAGGCTCTCATGCATTTTCCATCTATTCTGCACCCTTCTTATCTTGGCTATATCAGATTCCAGCACATTCTGCACACAATGCGGCTTATCTCCCCTCCCAACCTGGCCCTTCCATTGCTCCATCTCCCTCCCCCCCTCTAATCTCTATTGACTCGGCTTCCGCCTCGACACCCACCTCCGCGCCACCTGATGTAACTTCCTGCCCTCCCCAATCTTCTTCACCCCTCCCTCCTGCATCTACCACCTCTCCATTCATACCTAACCCCCCTGATGTAACCTCCATCCCTCCCCATTCTTCTCCCACTATCCCTCCTGCATCTACCACTTCTCCGTTCTTAACTCCTCCCCCTGATGTGCCCTCCTTCCCTCCCCAACCTTCTTCACCTATCCCACCTACAGCCACCTCCTCTCCATTCATGACTTCCACCCCTCACGTCCACTCCTTCACTACCCAATCTTCTTCCCCTTTCCCTCCTGTATCTACAAATTCTCCATCCATGCCTACCCCTCCTATTATCCCCAGACCTCCCCTCTCTTCCAATTTCACCCCACTTATTCAAACCCAGCTCAACCCTCAAAACCCCACCTGTATGCCACCCATTCACCCGAATTTCACATCCCCCTCTACAAGTAACCTTCCTGTTAGTCAACATCTCCCTTCCACCAATCTTTCACTTCCCACTCCATCGACCACTCCAACCCTTCATTCTCCTCCGCCGTATATTCCCCCTCCCCCTCCCCCTCCTGCTCCACCGGCCAATCCCACTCCGCCTTTTGACCTACCATCAACACCTTCATTTTTGCAATTACTCCAGGACGCGAGTGTAGTCGCTATCGGCAATGCTCAGGCCTCTCAGATTTCCTTGGATTCGGTTTCCGCAGCAGCTTCGGTTCATCAACAGTATATCTCAACAATAGAAAACATCAATCGCATGGCAACCTCTCAATGGCACTCCCTCAACGAATCGGCCCGATTGCTCAAAGAAGAGCGAGATCATTATCGCGATATCGCCGACTCTGCGATGAAAGCCTTAGAAGATCTTCAGAATCGCTCCAATTTAGGACTTTGTGCTAATGATGCATGCCGACGTATCCGCAGGGAAAGGGATCACCTTAGACAATGCCTTAGTTCGCTACAGCTTACGATCGAACAAGCTTCTGCTCCTTTGCCCCCTTCTCCATCATCCTCGGCTGACAACCTCAATCACCCTCCACAATAAATTACATTCCTCAGTCTAAATAAATTGCTCATCCCAGTCATAAAATATTGCTCTTAGGTCCCAGTACCCCTCTGCCAATAATTACCTCATAATTTTGATTTCTCTCATTCTTGCCGGGTGCATTATATATATATATTTTTTTTTCTCAATAAGATACACATCCTTTATTTTTTCGTGCCTACGTCATCCTCATCTCTGTGTCTTTGCAATTTCTCAGTTGGTATCGCTGTTGTCTCTCCGGGACGGAGAGATCTTTAGGTGGTGGGCATCTGTAGAGCCCTAACAGGTTGAAACTAAAGGTACAAAGTATTTTTCCTCTTAAGGTTCAAAGGTTGAATCTAAATCTTAAGGTGCAAAAGTAAAAGAATTAAAAGGAAAAGTGAAGAAGGAAGGCCGCGTACGAAAAGGTGGAAATAGGCCGCTCAATCAAAATTTTATTTTAAAAGTCACTCTTGTTCTAAAGACACTACAAGACAAAGTAGCGAATCGTTGAGGACCAGTCAAAAAGACAATCTTGGGACATTGAAAGGACACCAAGATTGTATTGCAGTTAGAGTGCGCGAACCGGCGGACTCTCAAACAAAAGGAAGGACAAAGGCTATTCTTACACATCAAGAGTTGGGAGCAAGGGAGAGCTTCAGAGGAGCAAGAGAGGAAGCAAGAAGAGCCTCCAGTGTGCTGACGACATTCAAGAGTGCAAGAGGTGCCAAGAGGAAAGGGTGCAGAGAAGAGAGAAGGCAGGCTGGATTCCAAGAGTTCCAAGGGCTATTGCGTGTGTGTGCAGTGATACCAATTACTTAGCTTGGCGGAAGCTTAGTGCAAGGTGTGCACAAGGGAAGCGGGAAGCAAGTGAAGGATTGGTGCACGGCTGCTGGAAGACTTGAGATAATTGGTCTTCAGTAATTGATGCTCTCTGAAGTGGTATTTAGTCATTGATTAGACTGTACGCAGTCATTGTAATTGTTGAAGGATAATTAATATTCAAGGTTTCCAAGAGTATTTCTTTGCAGAAGTTCTCACTGTTATTCCATTTTCATCATCTCTTTTTTTTCTCCTACAAACCCTGAAACTCCTTCTTGTCCCCGAATCCCCAACAGTAATCATCTCTCTTCATACATCTTACTCAGCATTACACAAATGAAACTCACAAATCTCCATGATAAAGTAAGAAATAAGCTCTCACATCAAAGGAAACACACACAATAAGAGAAAACACGATTTCAGCAGAAACTCTCTCTTCTCTATTGATAGCATGCACAAATGACTAACCAACCTCTCAAAAATAGAGAAAATTGACTTATATACATTTTCAAGTGTCCTCTTTCACACTTGAATTTTGGTCCTTTCCTCTATTATTCTAAAAATATGCTATCTAAGAGTTTCCAAAAATTCTAGAAAAAATACATAAGATTCTATCCAACATAAGGAAGACTCTTCCTTATTTTTACAACAATTGCATAAATATTTCTACAAATTTCTATCATTTTACAATATTTTTCCTTTAAAAAAGGTTTCCAAAAATGCATTTTCCAACATCACCGAATACAATAAGTTCAATAAAACAAACAGAACGTATTCAACAATGCATCAGGTTGTCTATTCAACTCATAAGGTAATATAACTACTCAACACGACTGAGAGTACGAAAATAACTGAAGAGCACATAGTAATACAATACGATGACAGTACTCAGACACACAATCTGTCATTCAACTACTCGTTACGGTGAACTACAGTATGAACCGACGATGCAGAACATACTCAATCACCCAACAATACTCAAGACTTCACAATAATGTAAACAATAATCTCACAAATGTTCAGGCGAACAATTTGGCAATTCCAGAAAAGACGTCTCTCTGACCATTCTCCTTACATTGCTTTATATAGAATTTACAAGATGCGTGTACCAACTTTTCGTGCGTATTTCAAAAATTCCATTACATCCGGCAGTCATTACATTTGTCCCACTCCGGCGGCCGACTAACACTGGCACGCACGGTGGACTCGAACCTGCAAGTTATTTTGCTTACAAAACTATTGTTCATCGATGATTCCTTCTAGATACATATTTCTGGCTAATCTAAATGTTCGGGCTATCTTTTTCTTAAGAGTTTCTAATAGTTGCTTAAGGGTGTCTGGCTCTAATATTTGCGCATCTACTCTAACAGAACTAAGGGCGATGGCTTCAGTAAGTAAAATTTCGGCCTGTGTTTGCAAAACGGCCTCCTGTAAGTAGAAGTCGTTGGATAGTGCCGCATCTCTGGCTGTCTTTATTTCACTCAGTTGCTTCTGCATTTCACTAATTCGGTCTTTCTGGTTGCGTACCTGATTATCTAGTCTTCCAAACTGTTGATTCTGGAACTGTATGGTTTTGTGATATGCATCTCGTTCTCTGTGGGCATTCGCTAAGTCTTTCTGATTTTTAGCTTCCCTGAGTAATTGATGTTTAAGTATAGAATTGACCTCGTCGAGAGATTCTTTCGTTCTTTGTAGTTGATCTTCTGCCAGCTTAGCTTCTTTCTGCTGCTCTTGGTACTTCTGTATGGCTTCCTGCAATTGGAGTCTGGTTTCTTCTAGTAGGTTTCCTAGCGCAATCTTGTGTCTTCTGTATCTTTGATTGTTTGATTTAACTTTATTATCTCCGCGTCGGCAGCTATCAGCAATTCTTCTTTTGCAGCCAGTGCCTTATCTCGCTGGCTTGAGCTTTCTTCCTGTGCTTGGAGTGTAGCCTGTAGTTGCTTGATCTGCTCATGGAGTGCATGGTTTTCCGATCTTGCTGCTTGTAACTCTTCCTGGAGGGGGGTGATATCTGCCTCCATCACTTCCAATTTTTGTTGGAATTCATCTCGTGCATTGTCTGTGGCTTGCTTCAGGTGTTGCGGCAGTTGTTGGGATAGATTAATCAAGAGGCGACCCATAGATTCTAATTCACAAAAGACTGGAATGGGGTGGTGTTTGTTATTGATCTTTGGAGTTGTCCTCTCCAATCATTTAGCATAAAGAATCAACAAGACATCTTTATTTTGTCAATCCTGGAAGTATTCTTGAGACCACAGCCCCTTCAAGATAATAGAATCCAAGAAATAAGAGAACAATGACTGGAATTCTAAGAATAGTGAAGATGAAGAGGAAATTTCTAGGGTTTGGATTATCTTGAGCAAATCTTCACCATTTTCTACAATCTTGGTGTCTATTCCATGCTATTTTATCAGCAAAACACAATTATGAAGTCAAAATAAAAAAATATCACCTGCATCATACAAACGAGACAATCGCGATTCTGTGCAAACAGACGATTTTCAGCTCCAGCACCATTTTTCATCAACTCATCACTCAACACAACAGTATTCAGCTCTCTTCATACACATTCAACACATTTACACAATAAAAACTCACAAATCTCCATGGATACACAAGATCTAGACTCACAAATCAAAGAAACCACATAGAAGAGGAGAAACAGGATTTTCAGCAGAAACTCCTTCTCTATTCACTTGGATAGCATGTACACAAATGATTAACCAACCCCCTCATAATAGAGGAAATTAGCTTATATACATTTTCAAGTGTCCCTTTTCACACTTGAATTTTCGTCCTTTCCTCTATTATTCTAAAAATATGCTATCTAGGAATTTCCAAAAATTCTAGAAAAAATACATAAGATTCTATCCTCCATAAGGAAGACTCTTCCTTATTTTTACAACAATTGCATAAATATTTTTACAAATTTCTATCATTTTACAATTATTTCCCTTCAAAAAAGGTTTCCAAAAATGCATCTTCCAACATCCTTCCCCTCCTAAGCCTTTCGGCTCTTGACAAAAGATTTTCCTGCTCCTTGCACTGATCACTTTTCTTCATTTTTTCTTTCTTTGATATACTTGTGACAACAAATCATGACTTTTTCTTTGTGTTATATTTAGATTGTTGACCATCTCGAATAACGCCTTTCTCCACTGTACTGGAGCTTCGGGTTTATCTATGACATCCTTTTTCAAGTATTCAGTATAAGCGGCTTCTATGCAGTAAGTCTGGATTTTGTAACAACTGATAGGTTTCCAAAAATCTCTGACTCCCTCTCAAAAAACCCATAATCAAAGGCATCCTAAAAAATCTGTAAGTAATGACTACCCAAAAATATAATTCTGCTGTAATAGGCCATTAAGCAGATTCTGTCAGGTGTTTCGCTCAAATCAAATAATAAGGCATCTGTTGGAGAATTGAAGCCGATATAATTCAAGGTTCTAATATCTGTGTCAGTATAAGTTTCTATACAGGCCAAAATTAACCTCATTATTCTTATAAGTAGTATGCAAGCAGGGTCATTGACATCTTTGTATGTAGTTATTACAGACTTAGCAGTATTCACCATATAACTCTTGGTAGGCCATGTGCCTGCCTTTGGACCTGCTACTTTTGGGAAATTCATCCACTTCGGTGGAATTTGACCTTCTCTTCTTCTATCCTAAAAAGTTGTCCATTCTCTTCTTTGTGCCACTGGACAAGAGGCTGGATTGATCTTTAAATGAAGAGGTGCCTCTTTCCAGATTTTCCTACATTGTTTGTTGGCATCCAACCATTTATTTCTCCACTTAGGATTGGCTCTCTCAAATAGTTCTTTAGTGACATTGATGTCCTCTTCATACTCAAAGTATTTGTTTGTAGGTAGCCCAACTCTGGCCATCTGGTAGTTCTTTATACTCTCCAAAACCATACAAAATGGTATTCCCAATCCATCTACTGCCCAGTGATGCTGATCTGGATTGATTCCTTTATTTAATGCAAATGTGACAATTCGCTTTTCGTACTCATCATGCATCTTTCTGATGAACTCCATTCTAGAATCTCTACTTGTTAGCAATTTCTTCACAAAATCCTCTAAATATTCTTCTTCTGATCTTTTGTCTGCTGGTTCATTGTCATGTTGTATTCCCGCAATATTGTCTACCCCATATTCTTCTGCATGTGTGGTTTCCACATGTGTCTCTTCCTAGATTTGTGGCTTATTCAATTTCTTCTGCAATTCTTCTATAGTCAACATCAGACTCCCATTCTATTGTGCCCATAATTCTCTTTCTTTTTTCCACTCATTCCGTTCCTTTTCTCTCTTTGTCTGTGTAGCTCAGTGATGAGTAACACCTCCTTTAATGTCAATCCGGGAAGACGTGAGGATGGTATGAAGACCTCGAGCAAGTGGAAGCACAAGTGTGTGAGTGAGAAGCACACAGACATGCACACACATACACACACACGCGCACACACGGCAAGACAAAGAGTGAGAATCAATGGAGTTCTTTAGATTACTTTCAAAAAGCTCTTACAAGTTCATTTCAGTTACAATCTACCCCAAAAATGAGCTCTCTAGCTCCTTTTATAGTTTTTGACTAGCTTTGGCCCTGTCCAGACCTAGTGTCCCGCCTAGTTAAAAATTAGGTTCCAGGGCCAATTTGAGGGCTTAAACGGAGTCTAGAAAATACGAAAATTGATATGTAGGTACTTCTAAGGCTCCTCAAGCTCGAGGACTCCTCGGCTTGCACAAAATGGAGCCACAAAAAGGTGAACATGGTATTTACAGGGGTTGTTAGTGATGAGAATCACTTTTAATTGGTGTAAGGGTTTTGAAAAATTAAAGGTTGCCTTAGTGCTAGATCTGCGTGAATGCTCGTACTTGCTTCTCCATGAAGAAAATTATTGGCCTACTTGCCAGATCGTCTTTGACTCCCTTGTCTGCTTGTGCCTTCTCTTCTCTCTTGCCTAGTGAGTCCTTCAGTTCCAACACCCCCCCCTCTCTCGCGTCTGTCGTCCCTGACAGACCCGTGTTGTGTGGGTTTTTGGATGTAGTACTCAACGACATCTTGTGCTAAGTGATGTTCTGCAATCCGCAACCCCTTTGCCAAGTCCGTGAGTAAAGCATCCCAATCAACTGGCCCGGGAACCTGTGGATGTGGCATTCGTAACTTTTCTGAATGGAGAGCTTGTTCGACTGCAAACAATTGTAATAAATGTGAGGGCCTGGGAATGAAGATCTCTGAGTGATATTCCCAGAACCCTGTGACAAACATCTCTTCAAATGTCTGTTTGAAGCAGGCCGGTAGGTATTTGATGCGGGCATGCCATGCATAAACAACATTAATAGAGGGCGTTGTGCTCATGTCATAAACAAGATCCTGATTGCCTTCATTGAATCCGAGTGCAGAGAGGTGAGGTTCCTTAACATTCTTGAAGGTCCGGAAGGTGACTATCATGAGTTCAAAAATTTTAAGGCACATCTGTGTCATGACATCTGGTACGTTTTTGAACCTGAGACCCCAATGCCGAATTGTCGATATCATATACCCTACGGTAGGTTGACCTTTAGGTGGTGAGAAGTAGACATAGTTGAGCCATTTCTCACATCCTTTGGTTGTCAGCACCATCTTTGTGTATTCGGGCCACGACCTTCTTCGGAAAACAGGACAGTAGCAGGGATTGTACTTGATATACAGGGGCATGTTATTCCATGTGCGATTCATTTCCGGGTAGGTTTCAAGCAGCTGAATTCTCCAAGTCGGTTGGCGAATATTTCCCTGCTTGGCACTTTCTGGGATGTCGTCTGGTGCAAACTGTGTGGCAGAGGTTGGTTCCCGTGAGGTGTGGTGCTTGATTTCAGCATTATAATCCGCCATTAAGACACAAAAGGGAACATACAAGTCGTCGGAGGTGCCGATCCACCTGTGATGTGAGAGGTTTCTAAAGTACTCGGATTTTATGATTACCTCTTCCAATCGTGACATGGATGCTATTTGCACTACTACCCTGTCATCATGGGTTGTGGCCACTTTCTCTAATCTCTGCATCCATTCAAGGGCCTCTATCTCAATGGTGTCCATGCCCTCTGTTGTCTGCTTGCCTCCAGGTGCTGGCATCGGAACGTACGGGTCCTCAAAAGTTTCCTCTACTTTGATTGGTACTAGGTCTTCAGGTTCTGGTTCTACCAAGGGGGGGGGGTTGGCGTTCATACTCAAGCACTTTCTTTTGTAATTCTTTGAGTTGTGCTTTGAGCGCTGCTACTTCGTCAGTTGTGTCAGCTGTGGTTGGGACTTCTTTGGGTGGTTCTCGTTGAGCTGCCAATTGCCTTAGTAGTTCGTCTCTTTCCTTTTCTAAGGCTGCATGGGCTTCGAGGAGATCAGCATGGGTTTCCAATATGATTTGCATATTGTGCGAGGGAATGGCCTTAAACTTCTTCGGGTCAATTTCTTGTGGGGAACCTTCCATTGCTACTTCCAAGTTCTCTTCGTTTGGTGTTTGAAGCCGTCTATTTTCTTCCAGGGCTGCAGACATATGCTTCCGTAATAGAGCCATGTTGCGGCGGAGCTTGAGGTTCTCTATGATTTGGGAGTGTAGCAGATCATCCATTTGTTGTCTTTCTTCTGCATCTGGCTGCAGTGGATTTGCCACCAATTGCTCATGTTGTTCTTGCAATGCACTAAACTGCTGTTGTAATTGTTTCTTCTCGTTCTCTAATTCACTGAATCTTCCTTGTAATGCTTCGTGACTCCTGAACAAACTGGTATGCTGAGCATCGAGGTTCTGATAGTGTTGTTGTAACTGAGACATGCATTGATACATGTTATTAAATACATTATTAATGGGGGTGTATGCAGGAAGGGTGTTAAGTGCAGAGGGAAAGGGAGAGGGGAAGGGAAGTGTGAATGCGGTGCTGGAAAATGGTGAAGGTGGTGGTGGGGGAATGGGGGATTGTGGCCGTATGGGGGGAGGGAGAGGTGCAGTGGAAGGTGATATGTCCATCAAATCCACGGTGGACGCAGTAGTGGGAGTGATTGTGAATAGTGGAATTGTGGGTGTAGTGATTGTGGTGAATGTGCACAGTGGTGTGTGCAGTTGTGAATATGAACTACCCAGAAATGTGAGAGGGGGAATGGGGATGTCAGTAGCTGCCGTTAGGATTACAGTGTTAGTGGAGGTGTTGAGAGGGTGTATGGGTTGATTGGCGGTTTGTGCTTCAATCATGGCAGTTGACTCGGAGGCGGTAACGGTGGTTGTTACATTGGTAATGGGAGGTGAATGTGGTGGAGAGGGAGGCGGGGGTGGCAAGGGGGGTGATGGGGGTGCGCTGGACACATGGGTCTCTTCAGTATCGTGCACAGTGTGTGCTGTGCCCGTGGTCGTGGCTGTCCCTTGTGTGTCGGATACTAAGACATTCATCTGTTTCCCTGCTCGTGGGGGACGTCTTGCGTATCTTCTTTCCGTTCTGCGTGATTGTGCCAGGGCAGTATGCACTGTCTCAGGTACTCCTAAAGCATCAGAGATCATATCCAGTGTGGCACGATATTGTTCGTCAACTCCTTCCTCCTCAAGGATTTGGTGCATGATAGCCTTTCCGACTGCAAGGGATAACTTATGTTGTTGTTGGACCCTGTTGATGGTATCGTAGAGCTTTTTCAACTCCTTTGTATATGCTGGGGCACCCTCTAGCTCCTGTATAACTTCTTGCTCATAGTCATGCGCCCCCTCATCAGAAAATCCTTCCTGTTCATCCTCTTGTTCTTCTTCTTCTTCATCCTCCACTTCCACCACTTCTGGTTGTCCTGGCTGGGGTTGTTTTGTAGCCGTTTGTTGTCCACTACCCTGCTCTGCCTCGACTTCCGCATTAACAGCTTCAATGATTCTGGCAACTTCTTCATCCGTTAGATCTTCCAAAGTGAATCCGTGAGGAAATTCCAGATCAGTAGGTACTAGTGGAAACACAAGGTTAGGGCCATCTGTGCTGTGCCTGGGTAACCTGAAAGTAAATGGTTGCACTCGTCTGGGAAGCCTTGGAGTTGTTTCAGGTGTTAGGGTTGCACCGCGGGCTTGTGCACAAGGCATCTGGACGGTGCCTCTCATCTTCTTTGAGGGAGGCCCTGCGGCTGACAGTCTGCGTTGAAACTCCTGTGCTCTGGTCCAAATGAGAGCCCTTTGCACCGGTACATCATATGCGAGACATCTATACACAATTCTGGTAAGCGCACAGCATCCATACAGTACAGATTTTTGTTTCTTATACCATCTTTGATGAGCCAAATGGATATGGTCGATAATCTAGTGGGGCATATTGATTGCCAAATCAAAGGCGTCTGCTAAGTAGAGGCTAAACCAGATCTTTTTGGGAGGCATTGTGAACCTTTCCTGCGCGGGGAATGCGAAATGTTGCATGACCATGCGTAAGTGAATGGCGATCGTAGGTGTCATCGCGACCATGTCCTTTAATTTTGTCAAATTTCTGTTCTTCATATTGTCTGGAACCATAGTCTCTTTCTCCGTAGGAATGTGCATACCTTTCATGTCCAAAGCTTCCCTTACCAAGTTGATGGTTAATCTGAAGCGCTTGAGCTCATTGCCCCTTGTGAGAGATGGGAGGACAAAGGAGCTGTATCCCTTTTTGTCTTTGCTCGGAGTAAGGGTGCTAATCAGATACGAGCACCTTAGAAAATCCGGCTTTGGCAATTGGAATTTGAAATACTCGTAGAGTCCTACCTTCTTCCATATGGGTTTCAATCCTTCATTATTCTGCAATCTCTCAAATTCCCTGGTAAAAAAGTGATACCTGCCCCAGCGCCCATTGAATTCTATCTCTGCCTCCCACATATAAGTGCCTTCACCTAGGGGTCCTGCCACATCACTGAACCAATGAGAGTTTTTGCTGACTGGCATTGTGTGCCCCTGTGGAGGGTTCTGAACCGGTATGGCATGTAATGCCCTCAATGCCGCTGGTCGTTCCTTTAATTCCTCCTCAACCGGAAGGCTTTCAATGTCCACAACTTGGGGACTGGTGCCTGCCTGGGAGCTAGTTCCTACCGTATCTGCCATGTTACTTCTTGCTTCATGTCTCTGTGAGAATATAGAAACATGTGTTAACATTGTACAAGACAAGAGAGAACCGTTGTTGTTCCCATTACAACATTAACATGAGGGTCGGGGGAGATTATTGGGTTAGTAAGTGCTCGGTGCGAGTGTGTGTGTGGTTAGGAGTTCGGTAGACCTAAGAGCTAAGTGGAATGATGTAGTGTGATAGTGATGTGGTTAGTAGGTTGTCATGGATTTACAAATGGGGTCCGGGGGTTTGTTACAAGTCTTAGGCTGCCAAATGCAGTGGATGGGTTTTGCTCTTGGTTTCGTAGAGACTCTCGAGAGCTTTATAGGTGTGTCGGCTTGAAAATGAGGCCTTTTAGGGACCCATTTACAAATGATTCTGTTCGTGCTCATGGGTCTTGGTGTGTTCCTGAGTGTTGAAAACGAGTGGATGCCGGCTGTGCGAGTGAATGGATCATGCTGTATAGGGTGTGGTCTTGGTGTAGCTATTTGAGCCCGCAAACAAGCCTTAGGCACCCAAATTTGTCTTGATTGTGGGCTAGCCTTCATCGACTTCTTGGGCACCCAAACAGACTTCACGTTAGCAGAAGAACTTCTGAAAGACTTCTTATTAGTGTCGTGTTGTTGGTTACTAATAAGAGGCTTTGCCCATGTGGTTGGCTTGAGTGCAACCGGGTGTTTGCCTTTCCGCACCCACACTTGTTTCATTAGCTGAGATATTTTGTTGCGCAGGTACTTTTGATCCCCGACATAGGTCGTACTCTGCTTCTCCTGCCTTTGATCCACCTTTGGTTGCTGCCTCCCTCTGGCCTTTGGAAAAGAAGGGAGTTCCGTTGCATCCCTGACACCTTTTTTGCAAACATCATTCCTCTGCAACACATAGTTTTGGACAAGAACAGCATGGTCATCTTCATGTGTACTCCTGGAAGGACCAGGAGTGTGTGCCTTTCCTAGTTCCTTGAGTGCTTCATTATCTAACTCTACTGTAATTCGACTATGATTGACCCATACCTGAAGAAGTCCACTTCTTAGGTTTAGGTTGACTGCATGATCATAGATTCAGTCCTGACCCAAGATAAGAGGCTCCGTGAGGTCTTCGTCTTGGCACACTAGTACCTTAATTGTCATTAACATGTCCTGAATGTAGAGGGGAAGCTCCACCTCGCCCATGCAAGGGGTTTCCACACCTCCTAATCCTATGAGATAAGCTTCTATAGGATTGACCTTTTATTTCAATTCTTGACAGTAAGAGAGTTGCACCGCACTAGTGGCTGCACCTGAGTCAATCAATGCTCGCACGAACTGTGCACTAGTTCCTTGTCCTACCTCTATGGTCACAAAAGGTCGTCGATCAATTATTCTATGGGGACTCGTTCCTGCGACTTCACACATTGCCATATGATATTCTTGATCTGCATAGTCATTTGTTCTAGGCTGATCTCTACCTTGTCTTCGCAACTTCATCCTTCTGATGCGTTCTAAAGCTTCTGCTTGAGCTTCTTCTCGAATCCGTTTTTCTAGTTCCTTGCGTTTCTTGGCGATATTGAGTCGACTTAGCATTTCCTCTGTGAGAGGTTCCTGATATAACTTGACTCTGCATCCGCTTATATAGCTTGGGAGAACGTCACCTTCCAATGTGGCTAGTTGCACTGCTCCACTTGTGGAGATCCTATTTATGATCATAGGTCCATAGCCACGCTTCTCTAATTTTCTCGCATGTTGTTTCAAAGTGTATACTAGTACTAGGTCGCCTGCCTTCAAACCTTTATCCTTAACGTGGGCATCAAAATATGCCTTCTGTTGTTTCTTAGCTGCATATATCCCTGCAGTTGCCCTTAGTCTTGTTTCTCCTAATCGTTCAAGGTCAAAAAGTCTAGAGGAGAGTTCATGACCCGTCCATTCATGCTCTTGTGCTACTTTCAGGGTAGGTATTAGGAAGTCCAATGGTAGCACCGCATTCTGGCCAAACACCATCTGAAAGGGGGTGGCTTGGAGTACCGTTTTGTAGGCGACTCGGTATGCCCAAACAGCATGGTGTAGCTGTTTGTCCCAATCAGAGCGTTTATTGTTCACTAATTTTGTCAGTACATTGCATAAGATCTTGTTGGTGCTTTCGGCTTGTCCATTAGCTTGAGGGTGATAGGGGGCAGACTTCTTGTGCACTACCAAGAATTCTTGGAGCAGTTTTTCAATAACTTCATTCAAGAAGTGAGTGCCTCTATCACTAACTAACTCTATAGGTAGCCCGTATCTTGTGAATACATTCTCAAACAAGAATTTAGCAGTGGTTTGAGCATCGTTCTTCGTTGTGGCTTTTACCTCTACCCACTTTGTTAGATAGTCTGTGGCAACAATGATATATTCCGCATGGGAACCCTTAGCTGGGGGATTAATAGGACCTACGAAGTCTATTCCCCACTTAGAGAATGCACGTCCACCCATCATAGGTTTCAATGGCATCTCATCTTTGCATATAGGATACTGAGTTCTCTGACAAACATCACATCGTTTCACATAGGTATGTGCATCCATGTGAAGGGTCCACCAGAAGCCCGCAAATAGTATTGCCTTGATCACCCGATCTGGTCCAAAGTGTCCTCCTGCTACACCTTGGTGAGCAGTTTCCAAGATCTTGAGATATTCACTCTCATGGACACATAGTCTCAGGTAACCGTCTTTACCACATTTGTATAGATTATCACCAATGAGTGAGTAATCTTGGGCTTCTTGTTCTAAACTCCTTTGCCTAGCCAGAGTCATGTCTGGAGGGATCGTTTTAGTTCTCAGAAAGGATACTAGCGGTTCACTCCAATCAGGCACTACGGACACTTGATAAAGAGTGGCATGTTCCATAGGTGGTTTAGTGCAGCAGATTGGGCATTCCTTGCACAACTTTTGGACATCAGCTTCCATAGTTGGCCAATGCACTCCGAGTCTCCTGAGTGTCTGTAGGGTTCGTTGCTTTGAATAGTGTTGCTCTAACGCACCTACATGTGCTAATTGCAACCATTTAGCGTATTCATCCTCTTCCACACAACAGGCCAAGATTCCTTGATCAGTGTGCTTGTACATACTTCCTGCCATGATGTGATACTTCTGGGATTTTACTACCTCTCTATCCTGTGTGTTTATTACTGGGTGATTAGGCCCGTATGTCAATACTGGCACTAGTGGCTTAGCCCACTGCGGTACCACTTCCAAATTAAACAAGTAAGCATCAGGAAGGTCATCTGACACTCCTTGTGGGGCTTCTCCAGATGTGAGCCTTGAGAGATGGTCTGCTCTCAAATGAGTCCTCCCTTTTCTCACCACTACCTTAAAGTCATATTCCATTAGTAAGAGAAACCATCTTACTAATCTACCTGTATTGCATGGTTTGTTTACCAAGTACAACAATGCCTGATGGTCAGTAAAAAATTTAAACTTGTTTGCAAGCAAATAGTGTCTAAATTTCTTAACTGCATATACCATGCCTAAGCCTTCTCTCTCCGTAGTGGTGTAATTTCGTTCAGCTGCATTCAATTGTCTACTAGCATAGGCAATTGGAAGATCCATATTACCTTCACCAGTAGGTTGAGCAAGCACACATCCAATGGCAAAATTGGATGCATCCACATGAACATGGAAAGGTTTATTCCAATCTGGCGTGGTCAAGATTGGTGCTGAACATAACCTTCGTTTAAGCTCTTGGAAGGAATTCTCACATTCATCCGTCCACTCAAAGTTAGTCAAGAGTCCGTACATGGGCTTTGCTATGATGGCATACATGTGAATGAACCGGTGGTAGTAACCACAATGCCCCATGAAAGCTTGTACTTCCTTGACATTCCTTGGTCTAGGTAGCTCTGCTATGGCTCTCACTTTCTCTTCATCAGTGGATATGCCATTCTTTGACACTATGTGTCCTAAAATCTTACCTTGCCTGACCATGAAAACGCACTTTTCTGGATTTAGGCAAACTTGATATTCTCTACATTTGTCAAAGATTTGTCTGAGTTCAGGGATATGGGTTTGTCTAATGTTGGAATGAGCACAAAGATCATCAACATAGACTTCTAAATTCTTCCTCAGGAACTCCTTAAATACATGGCACATCAGCCTCTGGAAGGTTGCTGGCGCATTGGTAAGCCCAAAAGGCATTACTCTAAAGGCAAATATGCCCCATTCAGTGGCAAACGCCATCTTATGCTGATCTTCTGGAGCTATGGCCACTTGGTTGTAGCCAGAGAATCCATCCAGGAAGCTGTACACTTCCTTGCCTGCTACTCTTTCTAAGAGATGTTCTGTGATGGGAAGCGGATAGTTATCTCGGATTGTGGCTGCATTGACCTTCTTCAAGTTAATGCATACACACAGCTTTCCATTTTTCTTGGGCACCACTACGATGGGGGATACCCACTCAGTGTGCTCAATTTCATAGATAAATCCAGCTTCAACCAGTCTATCTATCTCCTCTTTGATCTTAGCCGCATAATTATCGTTATATGTATATGGCTTTTGCTTAGAGGGTTTGGCGTCTGAGGTCATGGGGATAGTGTGTGAACATATGTCAGGGTCTACACCCTTCAAATCCTTGTAACTCCAAGCGAATACATCTCTGTATTCTCTTAGCAAGGCTATTAGCTCTTGTTCTTCCTCTTTTGTCAGGTCATGGCCTATGTACGTGCATATCTCCTCTCCTTCTTCCAGAGCTACCACAATTTTCTTGGTGGTTTCTTCGTTATCATAGGCTTCCCCTGATTGCGCCTCTCGTTTAGGCATTCTGATCATGACTCTCCTGTCATCTATTTCATACTTCTTAAAATTGTCTGGGACCTCAAACAAAGATTCTTCCTCTTCTGGTGTGACTTCTCTCTTCTTTCTTTTCTTTCCTTCTTCCTTCAGGGTCACATGTGTGGCTAGTCTTACATCACTTGTAAGCTCTCCATACCTCTGGGGTTGAAATTCTACTTCATGGAAGTATTCTTCATCTGATGCAAAAGGTGGGTCCATAATGATTGACTCTAGATCGGAGTCACTCGCATCTTCAAATGCATCAGGGCTAGGTTCACACTCTTCTAACACTCCCTCTCCCATGATGGGTTCTATGGAGAAAACCGAAATGTCATAGCCATCCTCATCACAGTGGGGTGTCCATTGTTCCTCATTGATGGCTACATCCATTGTTGGTAGGATTTCTGCCCAGCCGTGGGGTTCAAATTCCTCATCAGGAAATACTACAGGTGCATAGGCTGGGTCTTGAATAGGTCTATGTGTTTCGTTTGCACCTATATCTCTGGCCTTTTCTCTTCTTTCCTCTTCTACTGCTACTTTGCACATCCATAAGTGGGTGTCTTCATGCATCCATGAGGATCCTGATCCTATGGAATGCACAGATTCCGTATCATCTTTGGCTATATGGATGGGATTCCATTGGATAGGGGGGACATCTCTATGAGAGTAATCTTTGAGATTCACTTTGGTCGTAACACCCAAGTGTTGCAGGTACAAAGAATTGGTTCCCCAATCCTGTACCACTTGCAACTGTCGCATAAAAGGTCATCCCAAGATCATTTCATAGGCATGGTTCTTGCTAAAATCACATATAGCAAATGTATGCTCAAACTCGACACCACAGGTGGTGAGAGTTATTCCTTCTAGCAATCCTAAGGGTCTCTCTATGTGACCATCGGCCATTTGCAATTTCATCCTTGTGGGCCTGAGTGCTGGTTTGCCCCAACGCTTCCATAGGGAAGTGGTGGCAATTGCAACTCCTGCACCTGAGTCCAAAATTGCCTTGGTGGTGTGTCCTTGGTAGGTAATGGGAAGATAGGTGTTCCCTTCTTCACCTTCACACATGTCTCCTATCTTATCCAAGGGTATTTCTGGCACTGTTCTCTGGAATCCTACCTGGGAACGAGGTTTTGCTATCTCTGGCACTTGTTTGGCTACATGTTTCCATAGTTCAGGTCTAACCTTGAGTAGCTCTTCTAACTTGAGATTGCACTGCACTTTAGTGTTTTTCACTACCTCTGTGTTCCTAGGTAAGACTGAGTCCTCATTTCGTACCATGATCGTGGGTGCTCTCATACAAGTAGATTTAGCTTCCCATGGACCTGTGAAGTGGGATAATTCTTGCAAAGAATTAGACTCAAAGTCTAATCTTTCCTGAGAATGGGTGCTCTCCTGCTCCTCATAAATGGATGGGATGTCTTGTGGGAATTGGTCGTGTGCATCATCCACCAGTTCAATGGGAGGAGATACTTCACTTTCTTTAGCCCATTTGTCTTCTTGAATCTCTCGTAGGAATTCTGGTGTGAATCGATTCATAGAAGATGATGTGTCTGGCTCCGTAGAGTTAGGCACATAAGCTTCTGGCACATAGGCTTTAGGCACATAGGCTTCCCGGGCAGGAAGACTTGCAGTTTCACTTGCCTTGTCCTTGTGTTGAGAGGCGGGTTCCTTTTCTGATTGTGCAATCAGCTGCTCTATTCTTTCCAATAGTCCATCAAAGTGCAACTGTGTCTTTGCTGAGCTAGAGATGTTAAAGAGGCGACTGGCTTCAAACATGGTCTGAGCCAATTCCACCATCTTGGCACAAATTTTGGTTCGTTCTAGCTCTAGTTCTACTCTAGGGTAACACTTGTCATGATCAGTTACGTTTGGCCCTTCTTGGATTCTGGCCTGATAGGCTTTAAGCATCATATTAAGGTCCTCGGTTCTACCCCCATGTTTCCTTGCTCTAGGTCATCTAAGTCCGATTCTGGGACTACATTCCCAAATTCATCAGTCCTATCGGGATGACTGGTGACTACATATATTATCCCTTCCTTGTCTAAGTACGCTCTGTTTTCAAACTTGATAGCTGGGCGCTCTAGTCCAATGGATTGATCAGGATTCTTAATCTGTATCACAGATCTTCCTAGGCCGTCCTCATAGATGCTAGCACCCAATCGGTTGGTCCTAAGGTATTCCAATTGCGTTTTGTAAGGGCCTTCTACCCTGTGCAAGTATGGCACTCCTGAACTTCCCGTAGGTCTATCCATGCCTTGAGACATCTCTGATTCACTTGTCTCAGAGCTAGGGTAGTACGAGTGGTGGCTCAACTGCTGGGCCCAAGACCTAGCAGTATGGTTGACACTAGCCTCTGAAGACCTAATACTTTGTTTTTCTCTCCCTAGATGTCGCCCTGATCTAAGGTTCATAGGCCTAATTGAATAACCCAAATTTGCCCAAGTACAACCTCGTTGCGGAGTTCTTTTGTATCAGTTACTTGATTCTTTTTAGTTGATTACCGTGTTAACCTTCTTGTTTGATATCACGTCGTAAGGTATACTTGAGTGTAGTTTTGCACTTAAAGTTGATCGTTCCACGTTAAGTTCTTTCCCCTTAAAGTTCTCGACTGTATAAAGATTATGTCCTTAGTTTGAACTTGGAAGTTAAGGTATTCTTCAACTTGATAATTGTCTATCGTCGCCCTGGCCTACTCCTATCACTAGTTGTTCTTAGCCTAAGCTAGGAATTGACAGAGGGTGTTGTGGGTTTCCAACCTTGAGTTCCTTTCCTTGAGTTGTTGCCTTGGTGTGCCCAGGACGCGTGTTCCCAAGCCTGCACTTACTCTTGCTTTGCGGACTCTTCGATGCTCTCAACGGACCTGTAAAAGGCCCAAGATTAGCTCAAGATTTAAATTCAAAAGACAACCCCAAGCACTTCCATTCATGTAACTCAAATACCAATTTAGCCCTTTGGTTTTATGGAAAGTAATTCTAGGGATCCCTGAATTTTGTTCCCCCTGGGTATGGTCAACTTCAAAATACCCTAGAGCTCAGAAAATGGATTTCGTATGAAAAAGTTATGACCGTTCAGGGTTCTGGTGCTAAAACAGGGTTCAACAGGTTAACAGGTCACATGATTTTTCTCAAAAATACATGTGAAGGGACCTCACAATTCACTAATTGCTAGACCAATATGCCCAAAAACTATCCCCAAGGCTTAGAATAAAAACCCTAATTTTTTGGCCGAAAAGCCTGTCAATCGCGATCGACAGGTCTGTCAATCGCGATTGACAGAGGTGTCCGTCGGGGCGTGTCGGTCGCGATCGACACGTCAGTCGCGATTGACAGTGTCAATCGCGATCGACAGAGTCGGTCGTGAGTTCTGTCAATCGCGATTGATGGTGTCAATCGCGATCGATACTTTTTCCAGGTTTTTCACCGTGATTTTAGTCGGTCGGGGTTGTGTCCGTCGCGATGGACACGTGGCTACGCGTAAAAGTCAATCAATTGTGAAAATTCTGTCGGTCGTGATCGACGGTGTCAATCGCGACTGACAGAGGTGTCGGTCGTGGCTGTCGATCGCGATCGACGGTGTCAATCGCGATTGACAAGGTCCTACGTGGCAGTCAGTCGGTCGTGGGTTCTGTCGGTCGCGATTGACAGGGTCTGTCAGTCGCGATTGACAGGGTCTGTCGGTCGCGATTGACAGGGTCTGTCGGTCGCGATTGACAGGATCTGTCGGTCGCGATTGACAGGGTCTGTCGATCGCGATTGACAGGGTCTGTCGGTCGCGATTGACAGAGAAACACGGAATTTTTCTACTATTTTAGGTGATTTGGGATGTGCTCATCATGCTTGTGCTAGTGGTGCACTTTGTTTTACCAAATGATCAAATTTTCTGTCGATCGCGATCGACAGAGGTCGGCGACTGCGAGACAGTTTTTGAGCATTCCGTACCTACGCAACGTGCTGGAGGGGATGATGATGCTGAAACCTGCAAGAAACTCCAAAAGCATGCAGAAAATAGCACACAACAATTCGCTCTCTCGCTCTCTCTCACAAGTGAAATGAGGGAAATGAAAGGAGGAAGGAGATATAGTAAAAAACTGAAATTTTTGCGATGATGGAGATGGAGGTGGGAGATGGTGATGATGATGATGGTGATGAAGATGGTGAAGAAAATAGATGAAAGTGAAGAAAATACCTACAACTCCAACGCATCAACTCTACGTCTTACCATCACACGCTCGTCCTCAAAGCTCGATCCCCGGCAACGGCGCCAAAATTTGGTGTAGCTCAGTGATGAGTAGCACCTCCTTTAATGTCAATCCGGGAAGACGTGAGGATGGTATGAAGACCTCGAGCAAGTGGAAGCACAAGTGCGTGAGTGAGAAGCACACAGACATGCACACACATACACACACACGCGCACACACGGCAAGACAAAGAGTGAGAATCAATGGAGTTCTTTAGATTACTTTCAAAAAGCTCTTACAAGTTCATTTTAGTTACAATCTACCCCAAAAATGAGCTCTCTAGCTCCTTTTATAGTTTTTGACTAGCTTTGGCCCTGTCCAGACCTAGTGTCCGGCCTAGTTAAAAATTAGGTTCCAGGGCCAATTTGAGGGCTTAAACGGAGTCTAAAAAATACGAAAATTGATATGTAGGTACTTCTAAGGCTCCTCAAGCTCGAGGACTCCTCGGCTTGCACAAAATGGAGCCACAAAAAGGTGAACATGGTATTTACAGGGGTTGTTAGTGATGAGAATCACTTTTAATTGGTGTAAGGGTTTTGAAAAATTAAAGGTTGCCTTAGTGCTAGATCTGCGTGAATGCTCGTACTTGCTTCTCCATGAAGAAAATTATTGGCCTACTTGCCAGATCGTCATTGACTCCCTTGTCTGCTTGTGCCTTCTCTTCTCTCTTGCCTAGTGAGTCCTTCAGTTCCAACAGTCTGCCACTCACCTCTTTCCTTTTCCATATCCAAGTATAACTTATTATACCCTCTCATAGACGTAGCAGCATGTGTACTAGCCTGCTTTTCTAATTCTTTGGCTTCTTTCAATTCTCTTTGTAGTCTCTGAATTTCTTTATGTAGTCCTTCCTTTTCTTCATCTGTCATCTGTGATGTCTCACTTTCCTCCTTCAGTTGTCCTTCCTCCAATAGCAGCTTATTGATTTCTTCATTAGCTTTAGTCAAGATTTGATAGGAAGTTTGCAGAGTTCTATATCTCCCCTCAATCTTTCTTAATTCTTTTTCCAATTTATTATTATGCTCTGTTAGTTGCATACTCTTTTCTTCCAAGTATTGAATCTTATTTTGCTTCTGTACTTCCAACTCTTCCAAAGCAATTATTTTATTGGAAAATTCTTCATTTTTCTCTTGAATCCTCCTCAATTGCTCTGCCATTTGCTCCTTTTCCCTTTGATGCTCTTTAATAACCATACTGCCTTTTTCAAATTCTGACTCTGCTACCATCCCTGAAATGATCATATTTCGGCTAGAGGGTCTGAACTGTTCAATGTTATTCATAATGAGTTGACATGCTGATCTAATACTCTTTGGGATTCTTTCCAGTCCTCCTTCTATTGCTATTTGTTTGGGTTCTAGCTGTTTATCCTCTCTGCATTCACTCTCCTCTTCCTCTTCTCCCTCATATTCTATAATTTTGGCCTTGTTTTCTTCATGGCTTGGCTGAGTGTCCAATGTTTCTAAATCTGCCATGTCTTCTTGAACACCTGAACTCTTTTGCTCCAAAACATCTGAGATCAGCTTTATTTCTTGTACCTTTTCTTTCTCCAACACCTGTTGAGTTTCTTCAGAAAGATATCCTTCCTTTGTTTGCATCTCCTTTTCCTGACTTAGAGTTTCGTGGGACAAATTATATTTAGTTTTCTCACTAATATTTCCCTGACATTCACCTGCTTGTACTTCTTGTCTTTCCTTTCCTTGGGCTAGAACTGATTCAGCTATTTGGAAATCTTTCACCTGATCATTACTTCTCTCCTCTTTGTGTCCTTCCTCCTGCTCATCAATGTCCATGAGGTCCATTGCTACCTCTTGTTCTTGATCCTCATTGGATGTGAATTCCTCATTATTCTTCAAATCATGCAGTACATCCTTTATAGTCTGGATGATCTCTTTTTCTACTGCTTTCCCTGTGACTTCTTGAACATTGCCTTCTACAATCATTTCCTGTGCTTCCTATAGTGGATCTTGATCTGTGCCTTTTTGTTCTATGACTGAGCTGCACACATGTGCCTTCTTAGCTATTTCTTCTATGCTCTCATCCAGGTTAAAGTAGGTATGTGAGGATTTTGTCCATATAGATTTCATCCCACTATGCACTATTCCACAACTAACTTCTTCCCTTATTTCACTTGCTTGTTCTATCAGTACTCCCTTTCCCTTCATTATCCTTCTTTCATCTTCCAGACTAAGCTCTTTTTCTGCCTGCTCCTGAAGAGGTTTCTCCTGAGACTTCTTCTTTAACTCCTCAGGTGTCTTTTGTTTCTCAGAGGTCTGTATAATGACATTGGGAGTATTTGGTATTGACAAATTTAGACTTTTTAACAGAAAGCTCTCAATATCACTGTCAGAATCCGATGAGAAGTGTGAAGGTCCTCCTTTTTCTGGTTCTGTGGGTCTTGATACTTCTTCCCCCAAGGATGGCTTCTGTGTTTCTTCCATGACTACTTCCTCTCTCTCTTTGGTGATAACAGTTTCAGCTATGGATTTACCCTTTCCCTTCTTGGTCAATTTCTTTTTTTGTACTGGCTTCTTTGGAACCTTCTTTTTCACCACCACAGTGGTTCTAGTCTCTGGGGGTCCTTGTAATTCCTTAAAATAAGCTAGCAATTCAACCTCTTTTCTGACAAACACCTCCTCTGTTTCAGCTGTCATCATTTGATCATGAAGAGCTTCATAGTGCTCTACCTCCTCCTGAATCCAGTCTGTAGCTTTACATGAATAGTCTTCCAACATTTTTTGGTATTGTGCTTCATACATAGCTCTCTTATTATTCCCTTGGGTTAGATAGGTGTATAATTGCTCTTTGCTTGTCTAGGGTGGATGTGGTTCACTAGAGGCTTGAACTTGTTTCTGTGCCTCCTCATGTTCCTCTTTTGTGGCTTCCTCCATTTCTAGTTCCACTTTCCTTGGGTCCAACCTTCTTTTCTTTACAGGGATGACTTCCTCAGATATCATTTTCCTTTTCATACATGTTCCCCTCATGCGGGTTTGTCCTTCTGTTTCTCTTTCAGTCATTTTCCTTGGAGGACTCTTGATTCCAGCCATAAGATTCCTGAAATATTGTGCCTCTAGAGCCAATTTCAGTTGATCTTCCATCCCAAGAACATGATAAATGATTCTTGTTAAGAACTGAGCTCCATTCATGAACTTCTTCTGCTCCCAGTGCTTTGCTGCTTCTTTCAGTTGTTCATGGATGTATGGTGAGACATCCATAACTCCAAAAGGTTTGGTTCTATCTTTGTTATTGAACATCAATAATGTGACTGACTTATGAGGCATTGTATATCTTGGTAATTTTGGAAAACAAAAGTATTGTAAGAACATCCTTACAGCATATTCCTCATTCTCCCTTCCTTTGAAATCAGTGAATTTTGCATATCCTGTGTAAGTCACCTTATTCTTTTTGACAAAACTTGGGTCAAGTTTGGTTCCCATTGTGTAGAATTGCAGTGCTGCTCTGATGTGTTCTGCCTTGATAGTGACACCTACTTCCTGATTATCCTTGTTTTTGACTTTGCATATGAAATAGGCATCATTCCCTCTTCCTATTTTTGTCAAATTGTTCATTACCTGTGATACTCTCTCAAATTCAATGAAAAAGATAGGCTCCTCCAATATTCTGTGCAGCCCTACTGCCTTCCATCTTTTCACGTTGACTGCCACTCTTTGGAACCTGTAGAACTCTTAGCACAACATTGTATACTTGTATCCTCCTACCCCCACCGTGAATATGTGCTAGCCAATTATATTTAGGGTCTCCTTAAGTTCCTTCACCACTTTCTCAGCTTCTGGAATTTCTGATTCTTCCTCTGAATCTAAGTCCACCTGTTCCTCCACAGCTTCACTATCCAGAAACCAATGGCCTCTTGATAGCACACTCGATTCTGCCTTGAAGTCATGAATTGGCAGCTCCTTAGTGTTCACCATTTTCTGAGGAAACTAAAATAAAAAAACTCTACCCACATAAGTTGCAAGAAATCAAAGAGTAATATGTAGGAATTTATTTTCAGAAGTCATGTCATAAGAATGGGAAATCCAAAATAAACTCGATTTCTCCAGGAAAGACTCAAAAAGTGATCATCACAAGTGTAGCAAGATGTCTAGTGCATTCCCTTTTCCTAACCATTCTTTTGGAAAGATAAATCATGTATCAAATGATAGAAAACAAAAAATTAACAAAAAATTAACTAAAGAACTAACTAACAAGCAATAAAAACATAAAAAATAAATAGATCTCTACTATCCTTCTCCCTAGATCTTGCTTTGTGACATATGATTTTTGTAAAAAAAAACAACAGAAAGTAAACAATTTTTCACAATTTCTCATTCTCTTTTTTTTCATCATCATTTTTTTCAGCAATTTTTTTTCCATAATAATTTTTTCTTTCTTTTCTTCCCCTCATAATTCTCTTTTTAGAAAAGAAAATCAGGTCTAATATGTATTTTTTCATAATTTCTATGATTTTCTAGATATAGTTCAAATCCGGATGATCTTTCTTCCACTGGAATAATTCTGATTTTTTAACCCAGTACTTCCTGACTCCAATTGGTCTGGTTCCCAGCAACCAATCATTCCCTTTGGATAAGTATTTTGTAGGAGCTTTTGGTCTCCATATCCATTTTGTCCTTGATTCCTGTTTTAATGAGTAGACCTGCTGTAGACTTTGATTCCATGTGCTTTTTGCTCTGATGTTTTGATTCTTTGAACCCTGCCCTGATTGCCATCTTCTTCTTATCCCACCACCCTTCTTTGTTCCTCCACTCCTTTGCTGATTTAGATTATATGAAGCTTGATTATTTAACATTTGTATTGGTAATGTCTGTGTATCCTCAAGTGCAAAAGTGAATCCTTCAAGGTGTATATCATGCACATCTGATGGAATTTCCTATTTTTCATTACTCAATAGAAATATTAGAAACCTTTTGTCGTTTATGTTCAATTTAAGCTTCATTTTTTCAAAATCCAAGATCACTTTACCTTGTTGAAGCCATGGTTGACCTAAAATCACTTTTTCAGTCATCAAATTATCTGGCCCTTCTTCACAGTCTATTGTCATATATTTGTTGGTGCAGACCAATCACCAATTGAAGATTTGAGAGACAAGAGATGGAGATAAGATTAAGTCTTGAAGCAAAGAAGGTGGTTACATTCATAGGATGAATGATATGTACACATATGTACATTAGTGAAGACATAGATCACATATACTTTTGTCTAGTTACAAGTTTGTACATATTTGCCTATAAATACCTTGGAAAAATGTCGGGGCAATAGAGGAGACAATAGGAGAGTATGAGAATAGTGCATTTGTAAGTTGTAAGACTCATTAGAGTTCATAGGAATGAGAAAAAGTCTCTCTCACAACTCAACTGTAATTGTTTGAGTAATCGAAGAAATATTGCGCCCGATGTTTCTGTGTCTGCTCCGTCTGTGATAGATCATTTGTGAAATCCTTTTGAAGATATCTAAGTTCATAGTTAATGAGTCTATGACTTAAGTTTCAAAGTTTAATTGTAATCAGGTAAGGAGAATTGTGTGTAGGAACATTCATATGTGAAGAATGTTCACAGTCTCCTGAAACAGGCGCAGATTTTGAATTCAGGAAAATGAGTAGTGCTCAGTGCACAGTGTAAAGTTTTACACATATGATAGCTCAAAATCTAAGTTGAGAGATAGGCTATCTACAGCTATAAGGATTTGATCAAACGGGTTCGACATTGGGAGAACCAAAGCTAAGAAGTTAGGGGTGTCCAAATCAACTTATCAGAAGTGCAGATTCAGACATAGGTAACTTGTGAAGTAGATTTCTCAAGATCTACTGAGTCTCTTGGAGTGATTTGACTTGGAGGAGGTGCGCAATCTTTAGACGACACCTTGTGCAAAGTTTCATAAAAAACTTTACACATTTACTCAGTCAATGAGAAAGATATATGCAGCAGACTTTCTGAGTGATTTCCTTCTTCACGGTTTAGTCAAGAAATTAATATTTGGTCATTGATCTCTTAAATTGGTGAAGGTTTTGACTTACTCTTGATATAGAGGTGTTCTAAATTCAAGAGTAGGTTTTTCTTTTGGAGATTAACACTCTCCATCAGTGGTATCAGAGGAGGAGACATCAAAACCAAGGAAAGGAGGATCCCGACTGCTGCAGATTCAAGAAATTCAACAATTGAAGAACTAAAAGGTGAAAGCTTGAAGGAAAAGCTTGAGGAGGAGACCATACGACATCAAGAAAGACAAAAGGACTCTAATTTGAAGCAAAGGTACATATATTATTCATAAAGCTTGAAGATTTCAATACACAGGTGGACACAAGATGGGAGATTCTCTACAGATAGAGAAATTGGATAGGGAAAACTATCCTGCATGGTCAATGAGGATGGAAGCTCATCTTATGAGCAAAGATTTAATAGCTTACATCACAGGAGAAGAAGAGAAGCCACAGTTCAGAGATCCTAGTGTTCCAACTAGGGAAGAGTTAGCAGATTTGAAGAATTGGATGAAAAGAGATGCTCAAGCTAGGAGCATAATCTATATGGCAGTCAATGATTACTTGCTACCTCACATTAGAGGTCTTGAAAGTGCAAGTGAGATATGGAATGCTTTGGAGGAGCATTTCCAAAACACTACAAAGTCAAGGAAGGCATCCCTATGGGTAGAGTTTACTACTTTCAAGAAGAAGGCCTCATAGTCAATATCTGATTATGTGACAAAGATGAAGGACATTGCAGATGCATTAGGAGCAGTGGATGAAGACATTGAAGAAGATAAATTGGTAAGGCAAATTCTCACAGGACTAAGAGGTGATGAGAAGTGGAAACCTTTTATTGTGTCTACAGAACTTTCATTGGATCATTTCAATCCTGATTTGAATCAATTGTTAGGACATATGCTAACTTTTGAGAATGATATCAAAGGAGATGTTGACAAGAGTGCAGGTCATGCAATGTACTCTAAAGACAAAAAGAAAACTAACAAAGGAAAGCAACAAGCAAATGAAGAAGAAGGCACAACTAGTCAAGCCAACTTCCTAAGAGGAAGAGGAGGTGGCAAAGGTAGAGGAAGAGGCAAGAGTAACAAAGATGGATCCAAAGCTTGCTGGATTTGTGGTAAGACAAATCATTTAGCCAATGATTGTTGGCATAACACTCAAAGTAATGGAGGACACAATCAGAACTATAATTCAAGAGGAAGAGGAGGCAGAAATCAAAGAGGTAATTTCAGAGGTAGAGGTAGTAGGGGTTACTTTGGAAGAAATGCAGGTAGAGTTTTCCAAAGTCAACAATATAACAATACCTACTACAATTATGCTTCAGATCAAAAGGAAGATTCAACATTGATAATGAATGCAACTTGTGAAAGGCAGAATGAAGATCAAAGAGTCTTCTACATTGACTCAGGGTGTAGCAATCACTTGAGTGGTAATATAGCCTTGATGACTGATTTGGAGAATAAGGTATCTAATCATGTTGTTCAAACAGGTGACAACACAAAGCACAATGTGAAGTCAATTGGATCAGTGAAAGCCAAGGATGGTAGCACCTTATTGAGTAAGGTCTTGTATGTTCCTACAATTCCTAAGAATTTGATAAGTGTAGGACAAATTGTGGAAAAAGGTTATGAAGTAAGGTTCACAAATGAAGGAGTGTTTGTGGAAGACCCTAGCAATGGGTATAAACAAATTGTTTCCGGGAAGAAAGAAGGAAGATTGTTCACATTGAAGATTCAAGGTAATGTTGGTCATGCCTTGTTCACTTATGGAGGACATAAGATCTCTAAGTTAGATCTTTGGCACAAGAGACTTGGACATTTCAATGAAAGAGGTATCAAAGACATGATTAATAATGGTTCAGTGCTTGGATTGCCTAATGTTGCAGGACAACATATGACATACAGATGTGAGGCATGTCAATTAGGTAAGGCTCATAAGCAATCCTATTCCAAGCATGGGTTTATGTATTCATAGAAACTTGAGTTGGTACACATAGATGTGTGGGGACCATCAAAGGACTTCAGTATCAATGGCTCAAGGTATTATGTGATTTATGTTGATGATGCTACCAGATGGATCACTATCTATGTGATAAAAGATAAGTCAGAAGTATTCAATACATTCAAACATTATCATGTGTATGCAGAGAGAATTACAGGACATAAGTTGAAGAGACTAAGGTCACATGGAGGGGGAGAGTATTTCTCTAATGAGTTCAGTGATTACTTGTGGAATGCAGGTATAAAAAGAGAGGTTACTTGAAGGTACTCTCCTCAACAAAATGGTGTAGCAGAAAGGAGGAATAGGACTCTTGTTGAGTTTGCAAGATCCATGATGAAGGAGAAAAATTGCCCAAATTATTTGTGGGATGAGGCTGTAAATACAGCTACTTATTTGGTTAATAGGCTACCATGTAAAGCCTTGCAGGGTATAACACCTTATGAGGCATGGTGGGGTAAGAGACCTACACTAGACCATTGCAAAGTATTTGGATGTTTGGCCTATGCATATGTGCCATCACAATTAAGGCACAAATTGGAACCTAAAGCTGAAAAATATGTGTTTATTGGTTATGATGATAAGCAGATGGGATACAGGTTGTGGAATCCATTCACAAAACATTTTCTTGTATCAAAAGATGTTACATTTGATGAGCAAGGTACTTGGTATGCAGGTACTATCAATATAAATACAGATGATGAAGAAAGTGTGAGCCAAAGGAAAGGTAAATCAAAGGTTCAGATATTTGATGAGCAAGAGAATAATGAAGTGCAGGTTGAAGTGGAAGAAACACCAAGATTTGATCCTGAATGTGAAGAACCAGACACCTCAAGAAGTGGAGAACTTAGGAGGTCTACAAGGAACAGATGGCAACCTACAAGGTATAGCTATGATACTTCATTCTTGACTACTAAGGATTATGCTTACATGATTAAAGCAGATGAAGATCCTTCTACATATGAAGAGGCAAAAGGTAAAGAGATTTGGGAAAAATCTATGCAAGAAGAATATGATGCATTGATGGAGAATCAAACATGGGATTTGGTTCCAAAGCCAAATAGCCAGAAGATCATTGGATGCAAATGGGTCTATAAGACAAAGAGATTTGCAGATGGAAGTGTGTCTAGGTACAAAGCTAGACTTGTTGTAAAAGGGTTTGCTCAGACATATGGTATTGACTATGATGAGACTTATAGTCCAGTGGCAAAAATGACAACCATCAGAACACTCATAGCAATTGCTGCATGCAAAGGTTGGAAATTGTGTCAATTAGATGTGAAGAATGCTTTTTTGAATGGTTATATTTCAGATGATGTTTTCATGGAGCAACCTCAAGGATTCAAAGATAGAAGATATCCAGATAATGTGTGTAAGCTCAAGAGAGCTTTATATGGCTTGAAGCAGGCCCCAAGGGCATGGAACTATAGGCTTGTAAAGTTCCTAAAAGAACTTGGATTTCAAGTATCCAAAGCAGATAGTAGCTTGCTTGTTAAAGCAAGTGATGATGGGTTCATTTACATATGTATATATGTTGATGATATAATTCTTACAGGTACAGATGAGAAAGGTATACAAAGCCTAAAGAAGCAAATGGAGAAAGAGTTCAAAATCAGTGACTTGGGAGATTTGTCATACTTCTTGGGCATGGAGATTTCATACACTCAACATGGAGTGTATGTGACTCAAGAGAGGTATTTGAAGAACTTGTTAACCAAGTTTAAAATGAATGATTGCAGAGTAGCACCTACTCCAATGGAGGTGAATCACAAATTAAGCAGATTTGGAGGTGAAGAGTTCAAGGACATGAAGCAATATCAGAGTTTGGTTGGTAGTCTTATCTATGCTACATTAACTAGGCCTGATTTATCATATGCAGTTGGGGTGTTGTCTCAATTTATGCATTGTCCTAGAAAAGAGCATTGGATTGCAGGTCAAAGAGTGTTGAGGTACATTAAGGGTACACTCAAGGAAGGTTTGTATTATGGTTTTACATCATATACAAATATCAAAATCTATAGTGATGCAGATTGGGCAGGTAATCCAGATGATAGAAGGTCAACCTATGGATACATGTGTTATGTGGGAGATAAGTTAATCTCCTGGTGCTCAAAGAAGCAACATACAGTTGCTTTGTCATCTACAGAAGCAGAATACAAAGGCATGGTTGAAGCTGCAAAAGAAGTGATTTGGCTTAAGACTCTCATGAAGAGTTTTGATACTATACAGAGCATACCTATCATTTATGGTGATAACATGAGTTCATTATATCTAGCTGCTAATCCTGTTTTTCATGCCAGGACCAAACACATTGAGATACAGTATCACTTTCTAAGAGAGAAGGTGATGGATAAGGAGATTGAAGTTATACATACTTCAACAAAAGATCAGATAGCTGATATGCTCACAAAAAGTTTAGATGGACCAAAGTTACAAAAGTTCAAAGATATGGCAGGCATAAAGAAGATAAGAGAAACCTCAATTGATGATTGAGGGGGAGCTGTTGGTGCAGACCAATCACCAATTGAAGATTTGAGAGACAAGAGATGGAGATAAGATCAAGTCTTGAAGCAAAGAAGGTGGTTACATTCACAGGATGAATGATATGTACACATATGTACATTAGTGAAGACATAGATCACATATACTTTTGTCTAGTTACAAGTTTGTACATATTTGCCTATAAATACCTTGGAAAAATGTCCGGGCAATAGAGGCGACAATAGAAGAGTATGAGAATAGTGCATTTGTAAGTTGTAAGACTCATTAGAGTTCATAGGAATGAGGAAAAGTCTCTCTCACAACTCAACTGTAATTGTTTGAGTAATCGAAGAAATATTGCACCCGATGTTTCTGTGTCTGCTCCGTCTGTGATAGATCATTTGTGAAATCCTTTTGAGGATATCTAAGTTCATAGTTAATGAGTCTATGAATTAAGTTTCAAAGTTTAATTGTAATCAGGTAAGGAGAATTGTGTGTAGGAACATTCATATGTGAAGAATGTTCACAGTCTCCTAAAACAGGCGCAGATTTCGAATTCAGGAAAATGAGTAGTGCTCAGTGCACAGTGTAAAGTTTTACACATATGATAGCTCAAAATCTAAGTTGAGAGATAGGCTATCTACAGCTATAAGGATTTGATCAAGCGGGTTCGACATTGGGAGAACCAAAGCTAAGAAGTTAGGGGTGTCCAAATCGACTTATCAGAAGTGCAGATTCAGACATAGGTAACTTGTGAAGTAGATTTCTCAAGATCTACTGAGTCTCTTGGAGTGATTTGACTTGGAGGAGCTGCACAATCTTTAGGCGACACCTTGTGCAAAGTTTCATAAAAAACTTTACACATTTACTCAGTCAATGAGAAAGATATATGCAGCAGACTTTCTGAGTGATTTCCTTCTTCACAGTTTAGTCAAGAAATTAATATTTGGTCATTGATCTCTTAAATTGGTGAAGGTTTTGACTTACTCTTGATATAGAGGTGTTCTAAATTCAAGAGTAGGTTGTTCTTTTGGAGATTAACACTCTCCATCAATATTCTTCATTAAATTTTACTTCAATAGTCAGTGAAGATATGCTCTGTACTATTTGACCTTCCAATGTTTTGATTAAGGTTCTACTTTCTTCCCTTTTTATGTTGAATTTACTTACCAGGGCTGAACTAATCAGATTTACTTGAGCTCTAGAATCTATCAAAACCCTAATGTTTTCATTTTTAAAATCCATTATCATCACTGGGACATGTTGCTTTGGTTTGAGAGGAGATTCACATAGACAGACTTCCCTAAGCTCATTAATTTTTCTTATCCTTTCCATAGCTTCCTGTTGAGCTTCTTTTCTAATGTCTTCCTCTTCTCTTTTCCTGTTTTGGGCTTGTTGCAACCTTCTCCATTCATCAACAGTTAATGGGCAATCATACCTCTTAACTCTACATCCGCTTATAAAGTTTGGCATGATTTCTCCTTCTATGTTAGCTAGTTGAATGGCTCCACTGTTGCTTATCTGATGTATAATATATGGTCCATGTGCTTTTTTCTGGAACTTTTTCTGATGTTCTCTGACAGTGTAAGCCAGCACTAGATCTCCTACCTGTAGATCTTTCTCTTTTATGTGAACATCATGATAAGCTTTTTG
This sequence comes from Ceratopteris richardii, assembly GCA_020310875.1. Taxonomy (NCBI): domain Eukaryota; kingdom Viridiplantae; phylum Streptophyta; class Polypodiopsida; order Polypodiales; family Pteridaceae; genus Ceratopteris; species Ceratopteris richardii. The sequence goes on along the minus strand of CM035431.1, from coordinate 2,741,730 downwards.
TCTTTTCTTGTCCACATATAAACTCATAATGGCCTGGAGTCTAGATGCTCCCAACTTTTCCAATTCTATCACTCTTTCTGATAGTTCATGTCCAGTCCAATTATAGTGACTTCCTACTTTTAATGTTGGAATAAGGAATTCCATAGGTAAAACTGCATTTTGTCCATATACTAGATTGAATGGTGTGCTCCCTATTGCAGTTTTATAATCCACTCTATATGCCCATAGGACATGATTAAGTTGTAGATCCCAATCATTTCTATTTGTGTTTACTAATTTTGATAGTACAGTACAAAGTACTTTATTAGTACTTTCTGCTAGCCCATTGGCTTGTGGGTGATATGGGGCTGATTTTCTATGACTGATCAAGAAAGATTCGGTGATGTTTTCTATGATCTGGTTTATAAAATGGGTCCCCCTATCACTTACTATCTCAATTGGAAGTCCAAATCTGGTGATAATATAGGAATCTAGCAGTAGTATTAGCATCATTTCTCTTTGTGGCTTTGGCCTCAGCCCACTTTGTCAGGTAGTCTGTAGCCACTATGATGTATTCAGCATGGGATTGTTTTGCTGAAGGATGTATAGGTCCAATTAAATCCAATCCCCATTTGCTAAAGGCTCTAGCTGAAATTAATGGAACCAATGGCATATCATCTCTTCTATTTGGCTGACTTACCCTTTGACAGACATCACACCTTTTTACATAGGTTCTTGCATCAAATAGCGTTGGCCACCAAAAGCCAGAATATAAAATGAGTTTAGCAGTTCTGTCACTTGAAAAGTGTCCTTGTTTGTTATTGACTTTGGAGTTGTCCTCTCCAATCATGAAGTACAAAAGAATTAACAAATCATCTTTATTTTGTCAATCCTGGGAATATTCATAAGACCACAGCCCCTTCTAGATGATAGATTCATAGAAATAAGAGATTAATGGCTGGAATCCTGAGAAAATGAAAATGAAGAGGAAATATCTAGGGTTTACCTTATCTAGAGCAAATCTTCACCATTTTCTATGATCTTTGTGTCTAATTCATGTGATTTTCTCAGCAGAATACAAATATGAAATCAGAATTGGAAAATATCACCTGTATCACAGAGACGAGACAATCGCGATTCTGTACCAGTAGACAATTTTCACTTTTCTGACACTTTCTTCAATCCTTCTCCACTTATTACATCAGTATTCATCTCTCTTCATACATTTCACTCAGTATTACACAAATGAGACTCACAAATCTCCATGATTAAGCAAGAAACAAGCACTTTCATCAAAGGAAACACACATAACAAGAGAAAACACGATTTCAGCAGAAACTCTCTCTTCTCTATTGATAGCATGTACAAATGACTAACCAACCTCTCCAAAATAGAGAAAATTGACTTTTATACATTTTCAAGTGTCCTCTTTCACACTTGAATTTTGGTCTTTTCCTCTATTATTCTAAAAATATGCTATCTAAGAGTTTCCAAAAATTCTGTAAAAAATATATAAGATTCTATCCTACATAAGGAAGACTCTTCCTTATTTTTACAACAATTGCATAAATATTTCTACAAATTTTTATCATTTACAATATTTTTCTTTTTTTAAAAAGATTCCAAAAATGCTTCTTCCAACATCCTTCCCCTCCTAAGCCTTTCGGCTCCTGACGAAAGATCTTCCTGCTCATCTCAGCATTGATCACTTCTCCTCATTTCTTCTTTCTTTGATACACTTGTGACAGCAAATCGTGACTTTTTCTTTCTGTTATATTTAAATTATTGACCATCTCGAACAAAGCTTTTCTCCACTGTACTGCAGCTTCAGGTTTATCTATGACATCTTTTTTCAGATACTCGGTATAGGCGGCTTCATATGCTGTGAGTCTGGACTTGGTGACGACTGATAGGTTTCCAAAAATTTCTGACTCCCTCTCAAAAAATCCATAATCAAAAGCGTCCTCAAAAATCTGTAAGTAATGACTACCCAAAAATATCACTCTGCTGTAATATGCCATTAAACAGATTCTATCAGGAGTCTCGCTCAAATCAAGTAATAAAGCATCTGTGGGAGAATTGAAACCAATATAGTTCAATGTTCTGGTATCTGTGTCAGTGTATGTTTCTATACAGGCCAAAATTAATCTCATTATTCTGATAAGTAGAATACAAGCAGGATCATTAACATCTTTATACATAGCTATAACTGACTCTGTAGTGTTCACCATATAACTCTTTGTAGGCCAAGTTCCTGCCTTTGGACCTGCTATCTTAGGGAAGTTCAACCATTTGGCTGGTATCTGACCTTCTTTTCTTCTCTCCCAAAAAACAGTCCACTCTCTTCTTCTGGCAACTAGGCAATAAGCTGGATTTATCTTTAAATGTAGAGGTGCTACTTTCCAAATTTTCCTACATTCCTTATTGGCATCCAACCATTTATTCCTCCATTTGGGATTTGCTCTTTCAAATAACTCCTTAGTGACATTAATATCTTCTTCATACTCAAGGTATTTGTTTGAAGATAACCCCACTCTGGCCAACTGATAATTCTTTATACTTTCCAAGATCATGCAAAATGGTATCCCCAATCCGTCTGCTGCCCAATGATGCTGATTTGGATTAACGCCTTTATTCAGAGCAAAGGTAACTATTTGATCTTCATACTCATCATGCATTTTTCTGATAAACTCCATTCTTGACTCTCTATTAGTCAATAACTTCTGGACATGTTCTTCAGAATACTCTTTCTCTGGTTCTTTGGATGCGGATTCATTGTAATCTTGTTCTTTATTAAAATCCCCTGTTTCATATTCCCCTCTTTCTGTGTCCTCTGCCTGTACTTGATCCTGAATTCCTTCTTGGACTTTTGGTTTCTCCAGCTGTTTCTGTAGTTCCTCTATAGTCATCATTGAACTTTGGTTCTGAGCTACCCATAACTCCTTTTCCTTCCTCCACTCATCTCTTTCTTTCTCCATTTTTGTCTGCCATTCACTTCTTTCCTTTTCCACCTCCAGATGTAACTGATGATACCCTCTCATAGATGTGGCAGCATGAGTGTTTGCTTGTTTCTCCATTTCTTTGGCTTCTTTTAATTCTAGTTGAAGTCTTTGAATTTCTTTATGCAACTCTTCTTTTTCTTCCTCTGTCAATTGAGCATGTTTACCTCCATCTTCTAGTTGACCTTCTTCTAACAACACTCTATTAATCTCCTCATGTGCTTTGGTCAGAATCTGATATGATGTTTGCAAGGTTCTGTACCTTCCTCCTTTGACTTTTAATTCTCTTTCCAATTTAACATTTTGCTCTGATAACTTTACAATCTTTTCCTCCATATATTGAATTCTGTTCTGCTTCTGAACCTCAGCCTCTTCCAAAGCAATGATTCTATTGATATATTCTTCATTCTTTTCCTTCATCATCCTTAATTGCTCTGACATCTGCTCTTTCTCTTTCTTGTGCTCTTTGATAATTAAACTTCCTTTTTCAAATTCTGATTCAGCCACTATTCCTGATATGATCATATTTCTGCTAGATGGTCTGAACTGTTCAATGTTGCTCATGATTATTTGACAAGCTGCTCTTATATTTTTGGGTATTCTGTCCAGCCCTACTTCTAATCCTGCCTGTCTAACCTCAATTTGCTTGTCTTCTTTACCCACATCATCTCCTTCTGCTGCTATTTCATCATCTATATCCTGAATGCCTTGTTCTTCATAACTATGGTCATCATTCTTTGTCTCCTGATTGGTAACATCTTCTTTAAATTCTACTACTTTGACATTTGCAATCTTTTGCTCTGAAAAATCTGAAGTCCTCTTCTCCTCTAGTGACTTATTTTCTTCCAATATTTTTTGCTTCTCTGACAAGAGCTGGTCTCCCTTAGTTTGTATCTTCTGTTCTTGTATTAGGGTTTCCTGACTTCTGTTTGAGTCTTTTCCAACCAAACCCATTTGAACTTTCCTGAATTCCTCTTCCTGTCCCCGTTTTTCCCGCTCAAACACTGATTCAATTTCTTTCATACCAGCAACCTGTTCATTTCTTTCCCTATCTGTGTATTCTTGTTCCTGTTCATCAATGTCCATGAGGTCTATTTCTTCCTTTTGTTCTTGATCATCCTTAGATGTAAATTCCTCACTACTTTTTATATCATGTAACACCTCCTTTATACTTTGAATGATCCCTTCCTCCATTATCTTCCCTGTAACCTTTGAAGCACTCTCTCCCATTTCTATCTTCTCTATTTCTTGATCCTTCTGTTCTATAATTGACTTACCCTTCTGTAACTCCTTTGTCAACTCCTCTAGTGTTTCATCCAATTTGAAGTGTGAAGGTTTTGTCCATATGGGTTTTATTCCTGTATGTACCCAACCATCACTGACTTCTTCTCTTGCTCGACCTTCCTCTCCTGTCATCACTGCCTTTCCTTTAGATAGCCTTCTTTCATCTTCTGAGCTCATATGTTGAACTCTTTCCTCCTGTGTCTTCTTTTCTTGAGACTTTATGCTTGAATCCTCAGGTGTCTTCAGTTTCTCTATGGCCTGTGTCCCCACATTAGGAGTATTTGGTATTGAAAGATTCAGACTTTTTACCAAGAAGCTTTCAATATCACTATCTGAATCAGATGAAAAGTGTGAAGGCCCCCCTATTTCAGGTTCTGTAGGCTTTGATACTTCTTCCACTATGACAAGCTTCTGTGTTTCTTTCCTGATCACCTCTTCTTTACCCTTTATTGTTGCAGCTTCAGATACTACCTTTTCTTTCCCCTTCTTAACCAATTTCTTCTTTTGAACTGGTTTCCTTGGCACTTTCTTCTTTACCACAACAGTGGTTCTGGTTTCTGGAGGTCCTTGTAACTCCTTAAAATAAGCCAATAACTCCACTTCCTTCTTTACAAACACCTCTTCCGTATCAGCTGCCATCATTTCATCATGTAATGTTTCATAATGCTCCACTTCTTCTTGAATCCAGTCTGTAGCTTTGCATGAGTAGTCTTCCAACATTTTTTGATATTGTGCCTCATACATAGCTCTTTTGTTGTTTCCTTGGGTAAGATAAGTATAGAGCTGTTCTTTACTTGTCTGTGGAGGATGAGGTTCATTAGAAGATTGTACCTCCTTCTGAGCTGCTACATGTTCTTCTTTTGTTTCTTCAGTCTGTTCCAACTCCACTCTCCTGGGATCCAACTTTCTCTTTTTAACTGGAACCACTTCTTCAGATATTATCTTCCTCTTCATCCTAGCTCCCCTCATATTAGTGTGTCCCTCTGTTTCTTTAGGTTGCATCCTTTTGGAAGGACTTTTTACTCCTGCTATTAGATTCCTGAAGTACTGTGCCTCTGGAGCCAGTTTAAGTTGTTCTTCCATTCCCAAAATATGATAGATGATCCTGGTTAAGAATTGACCTCCATTCATAAATTTCTTCTGTTCCCAATGCTTTGCTGCTTCCTTCAGCTGCTCATGGATGTATGGAGAGACATCCATTACTCCAAATGGTTTGGTTCTATCTTCGTTGTTAAACATCAACAAAGTCACTGACTTATGTGGCACTGTGTATCTTGGTAATTTTGGAAAACAGAAAAATTGTAAGAACATCCTTACTGCATACTCTTCTTTCTCCTTTCCTTTAAAATCAGTGAACTTTGTAAATCCTGTATAGGTTCCCTTATTCTTTTTGACAAAACTTGGGTCTAGTTTGGTCCCCATTGGAAAGAACTGTAAAGCAGCTTTGATATGGTCTGCTTTGATAGTAACCCTTACCTCCTGATTGTCTTTGTCCTTTACTTTGCATCTGAAGTATGCATCATTACCTTTCCCAACTTCTTCCAAACTCCCCATTACCTGTGCTACTCTTTCAAAGTCAATGAAGAAAATGGGCTCCTCCAATATTCTGTGCAATCCAACAGCTTTCCATCTCTTTATGTTGACAGGAGTTCTCTGAAACCTGTAAAATTCTTGACACAGCATAGTGTACTTGTACCCCCCAATTCCTACTGTAAAGATATGCTGTCCTACCATTCCCAAAATTTCTTTAAGTTCTTTCATCATTTTTTCAGCTTCTGGGATTTCTGGGTCTTCATCTGATTCTAGATCCACCTGTTCCTCAACTGTATCACTGTCCAGAAACCAGTGTCCTCTGGACAAAGTCACCGAATCTGCTCTGAAATCATGGATTGGTAATTCCTTTGTATTCACCATCCTGTATTTGTAATACACAAAATAAAAGAAAACACTCCACCCATATAAGTCACAAAAATCCAGAAAAATAAATGTTTTCTTTTGGAACATTCTTGTCATGAACATAACGAAAGAAAGTTTTCCAAATAAATTTTGCTTCTTCACAAGACTCAATCAAAGTGATCATTACAGGTGTAGCAAGATGTTTAATGTGCCTGAAGAAAGAAATGATGGAAACAATGATTAATGAGAAAAACAATTTCAGAAAAAAATAGAAACCAAAAGATGATCATAGAAAATTTGAAACAAAATAATACAAATTTTCCACAATAATTTACTTTTCCTCCCTATATCTTGCTTTGTGTTTAAATTTAAAAATAAAATAAAATACATACTGTTTCCAGTTTTTCTTAATCAATTTATTCTTTTTTTTTTCAATGCTTCTTTTTCTTTTCCCCCCTTTTTTTTTAATAAAATTGACACCCTTTTTTTTTTTTTTTACTCTGTCCTCTTTCCTTCCCCTCCTAATTTTCTTTCATGGGGAAAGAAGAAAATATTTTCTGTCATTTTCCTTTTTTTTTTTTTTTTTTTTTAATATTTTGTTCCAAGATTCTGGAGATATGTCAAGTGTGGATGATCTCTCTTCCATTGACACAATTCTGATTTTTTTACCCAATAATGTTTAACTCCACTTGTCCTTGTATCATGCAAATATCCATGCTCTATAGACAAACTTCTTGTAGCACTTTTTGGTTTCCATATCCATTTTGTTCTAATTTCCTGTTTTGATGAGTAATATCTGTGCATGCCCTTCTTCCATAATCCCCTTGTTCTGATTTGTTGATGTTCCAAATTTGGCAATAATAGTCTTCTTTGTTTTGTCTCATCATTCCTCTTTACTCCTGCAGTCTTTTGCTGGTTTTGATTGTCTGAAGCTTGATCATTTTGAATTGGCAAGATGTTCCTGTCCTCCATTGAGAAAGTAAATCCTTCCATATCTGAGTCATGAACATCTATATGAACTACCTGTTTTTCATCACTCAGAAAAAACATTAAAAACTTTCTATCATTTATGGTCAGATTAAGCTTCATTTTTTCAAAATTCAATATGACTTTACCTTGTTTGAGCCAAGGTTGTCCTAAAATCAGCTTTTCAGTCATCAAATGGTCTGGCCACTCTTCACAATCTATCTCCATATATTCATTATTAAATTTTACTTTAATAGAAATTGAAGATAAACTCTGAATCATCTCTCCTCCTAGGGTTTTGATCAAAATTCTGCTTTCAGACCTCTTTATTCTAAATTTATTTACCAAGGCTGAGCTGATCAAATTCACTTGAGCTCCTGAATCTATCAAAATTTTTATGTTTTCATTCTGATGACCCATTTCTATCACAGGCAAATGTTGTCTTTGTTTTAGAGTGCTTTCACATAAACACACCTCCTTAAGTTCTTTCATTTTTCTTATTCTTTCCTTAGCTTCCTGTTGGGCCTCCTTTCTGATGTTTTCTTCTTCTTTTTTCCTATTTTGAGCCTTTTGCAGTCTTCTCCATTCATCAGTAGTTAATGGACACTCATACCTCTTAACTCTACATCCACTTATAAAATTTGGCATGATTTCTCCATCAATGTTAGCTAATTGAATGGCTCCACTTTTGCTTATCTTATGTATGATGTATGGCCCATGACCTTTCTTCTGGAATTTTTTCTGATGCTCCTTTACTGTGTATGCCAGAACCAAGTCTCCTTCTTGAAGATCTTTTTCTTTTATGTGCACATCATGGTACGCTTTTTGTCTTCTCTTGTCTGTGTATATACTCATTACTGCTTGTAGTCGAGAAGCTCCCAGTTTTTCTAAATCTATGATCCTCTCAGATAGTTCATGTCCTGTCCAATTGTATAGACTACCCACTTTTAATGTTGGAATAAGAAATTCCATGGGCAAAACTGCATTTTGTCCATATACCAAGTTGAATGGAGTAGTCCCTAAAGCAGTTTTATATGCCACTCTATAAGCCCAGAGAACATGATTAAGTTGAGAATCCCAATCATTTCTGTCTGTGTTGACTAATTTGGACAATACAGTGCAAAGTACTTTATTAGTACTTTCTGCTAACCCATTGGCTTGTGGGTGATATGGGGCTGACTTACTATGATGAATCATGAAATATTTGGTCAGGTTTTCTATGATCTGGTTCAAAAAATGAGTTCCCCTATCACTTACTAACTCAATTGGAAGTCCAAATCTAGTAACAATATTTTCATATAAAAATTTTGCAGTTGTTGTATGAGCATCATTTCTTTTAGTGGCTTTGGCCTCAGCCCATTTTGTCAAATAATCAGTAGCCACTAATATGTATTCTGCATGAGTTTGTCTAGCTGGAGGATGTATAGGTCCAATAAAGTCCAATCCCCATTTGCTAAAAGCTCTGGCTGATATTAATGGAATTAATGCCATGTTATCCCTTTTATTTGGTTGACTTACTCTTTGACAGATGTCACATCTTTTTACATAAGTTCTTGCATCAAGAAATAGAGTTGGCCACCAAAAGCCAGAATACAAAATGAGTTTGGTTGTTCTATCGCTAGAAAAGTGTCCTCCTGCCACTCCACAATGTGCCATTTCCAACATTTCCAAATACTTCTCTTCAGGAACACATATTCTTAAATAACCATCCATTCCTTTTTTGTATAATTGTTCTCCTATGAGTTGATATTCTTCAGAGATTTCTTGTAAATTTCTTGAGTCTGTACCAGCTATTAGTTGCTCCCTTCTTTCCTTTTTCTTTAATTCTTCCACAATGTTCTCACTCCATTCAGGTCTTTTTTCAAACCAATATAGGGTTATGAAGTCTGAATTCTGCAAATTTTGACATTCTTGACATTTAGCAACATATCTTTCCACATCTTGAATTTTATTTGGCCAGTGTACTCCCATCCTAGCAAGATTGCTTAAAGTGACTATTTTGGAAGCATGAGTACATGGGTTCCAACAATGAGCTCTTCTCAGATATTCATGTTGCTCCTCTTCTGGAGTACAGTATTCCATTATACCTGACTGATTGAGGTGATACAAATGTCCTGCTAGCAACATAAAATTCCTGCTTTGTAACACCAAATGTATGTTATTTGCCAATGACCTACAAGGTCCCATGGTTAACAAAGGAACTAATGATATAGACCATTCAGGAACACTTTCCACTTTGAATAAGTATGTGTTTGGTAGGTCATCATCTAAGGGTGAACTAGGTTCTTTGGACTGAATTCTAGACAAATGATCTGCTCTCAAGTGTGTTTTGCCTTGTCTAACCACCACCTCAAATTCAAATTCCATTAGTAAAAGAAACCATCTAATTATTCTTCCTGTATGACATGGTTTATTCACTTAATAAAGTAGAGCTTGGTGATCCACAAAGAATTTAAACTTGTTGGCCAATAGGTAATGTCTGTATTTTTTAACAGCAAATATCATTCCCAATCCTTCTCTTTCTGTGGTTGTATAATTCTTTTCTGCCATGTTCAATTGCCTACTAGCATATGCTACTGGGAAATCTAATTTACTTCCTTCTATAGGTTGTGCCAGCACACATCCCAAAGCATATTTTGAAGCATCTACATGCACATGAAAAATCTTATCCCACTGAGGTGTTTTTAAAATTGGGGCTGTCACCAAACAAGTTTTCAATGTTTCAAAGGCTTGGTCACATTCCTCATTCCACTCAAACTTTGTGATGAGGGCATATAAGGGTTTAGCTATTTCTGCAAATTTGTGAACAAATTTCCTATAGTACCCGCAATGTCCCATAAAAGTTTGGAGTTCCTTCACATTTGTAGGTCTTGGAAGCTCAATTATAGCTTTTATCTTCTTCTCATCAGTAGAGATTCCATTTTTTGAAACTATGTGACCCAACATTCTTCCTTGTCTTACATAGAATACACACTTTTCAGGATTTAAGCATACTCTATATGTCCTGTATTTCCTGAATATTCTTTCTAAATCTTGTAAATGATCCTGTCTTTTTAAAGAGAAAGTGCACAGATCATCTACATAGATTTCCATCACATTTCTCAGAAATTCTTTGAAGATATGACACATCAATCTTTGAAAAGTTGCTGGGGCATTGGTCAGTCCAAAGGGCATAACCCTAAAAGCATAAATCCCCCATTCTGTAGAAAAGGCAGTCTTATGTTGGTCCTCCAAGGCTATTGGTACCTGATTGTATCCTGAGAACCCATCTAAAAAGCTATAAAGTTCCTTTCCTGCAACTCTCTCAAGAAGATGATCTGTTATTGGCAATGGATAATTGTCCCTTATAGTTGCTGCATTCACTTTTTTCAAGTTAATGCATACCCTAAGTTTTCCATTCTTTTTTGGTACCACAACTATAGGTGATATCCATTCAGTATACTCAATTTCATAAATGAAATTAGCAGCCAACAACTTGTCAATTTCTTCCTTTATCTTGGCAGAGTATTTATCATTGAATGTATAATGTCTCTGTTTACTAGGTTTTGCATCTGGAGTCATAGGAATTTTGTGCTCACAGATTCTTGGATCAATTCCTTTTAAATCTTTATAACTGTAAGCAAATACATCCCTATAATTCTTTGCCAGGTTCTTTATTGCTTCTTCTTCCTCTATAGTCATATCATCAGCTATTACAATATATCTTTCCTCTCCTTCTTCTTGAGTAATCATGATCTTTTTAGTTTGTTCCTCATTATCATAAGCCTCTCCTTTCCTTTTTTCTCTCTTGGGTTTCATTTTTAGAAGTAGTCTGTCTTCCACTTCATAGGTTTTAAAATTTGCTGGTACATCAAAATGTTGATCTTTGTTTGTTCCTTTCTCTCTCTTCTCAGTTTCTTGTTCCTTTTCCATTTCTATGTGTTTATGCTCCTTGTATTTGCCTGAGATTTTATCTTTGATTGCATCTTCAGCTTTTACTATTTCCAAATATTTTGTTTTTCCTTTTTCTAATACCATTTCTGAATCTTGATCCTCCTCAGTTTTTGATATACTTATCATGTTTATACTAATGTGAAAAATATCAAACCCTTCTTCATTTTGAAATTCCACTCCTACATACTCATCACTGGCTATGTCCATGGTAGCCAAAATTTGATTCCAGCCATAGGGTTCAAACTCTTCATCCTTAAATTGTTGTGGCATATAGCTTTCATCTTGCACCCTTCTTCTTTCCACACAATCTTCTTTTTTCAGTCTCCTTTTTCTACTGGTGAGGTTTCTTATTATGTTGCACTTCCATATTGCTGATTCACTCTCTTCCTGATCCTCCAGCTCTGATTCATCACTTTCCTCTTGATTTTGATGTATTTTGTACCATTCCTGTGGAGATATATCATAGTAGTGCCCATTTCTTAAGTTCACTCTTGTTATTCTTCCTTTGCTTTGGAGATATAAACAATCATTACCCCAATCCTGCACAATTTGCATTTGTCTCATAAAAGGCCTTCCTAGGATGATTTCATATGAAGTGGATTGTGGAAATTCTACTATGGCAAAAGTGTGTTCTATTTCGGTTCCACATATGTCCACAATTACTTTTTCCCAAATACCTAGGGGTTTTTCTATATGCCCATCTGCAAGTTGCAATCTCATCTTAGTGGGTAGTAATTCATTGCTTCCCCATTTTTCCCAAGTTTGTTTAGTCATTATGGCCACTCCTGATCCACTATCCAAAATGGCTTTAGCAAAGTTTTTTCCATATTGTATCTTTAGGGTTGAATTTCCCTCTTCCCCTTCACAATACCCTCCTATCTTGTCAATAGGAATGTACCATAATTCCTCTAATTCTTGTAGTGGAGAATGAATGTTTTCAGGAATTGTTTCCCCTTTGTTCATTTTGTTTTTAAGTGGGGATTTTGTTTCAACAGTTCCTCCCATGTTGTGTGACATGTAATGCTACATTGTTCATCTATAATCATCTGGAATGTTATTTGTGTCTTTTCTTTTGTGTCAGCATTTTCCTTTGTTTTTGTTTTCTCAAGTTGTTCAATTGTTCTCTGTGAGCTACTTCCTTCCCCCATTCTGAGCTGTACTTCCTGAATGATTCGTTTGCATTTTTGCATCCTTTCATGCTCCAACTCTGGTATGGGATAGGCCACTGCATGGTCTGTAGGACTTGGTCCTTCTTGAATCCTACCCTTATATGCCTTGATTAAGGTGTCTAGACTCTGAGAACTTCCTATTTCCGACTGATTTGATGTCTTCTTAGGAGAAGTACTTTTTGACTGATCCTGATTGTCTTCTTCTAAATTTTTGCCTATCCTTTTCTTCTTTTCCCATTTCCCTTTTTGCCTATTTCTCTTCACCTTTGAGGTTGAAATTTCATTTTGTTCCTTAGTTGTTCCTTGTTGTTTGGCTTGTGCCCTTGTTATCATATTCATTTCTACTTGGTCATTTTCACTCAATTCTTCCTGTTCCATAATGTTAACTGTTTTTAAAGGTATGTTATTAGGTGTGTTCTGTTGTTTTTGGGGATTTTTTGGGCAATCTTTTATTAAATGTTCTCTGCCACAATCTTTACAGTAGGCTCCCTCTATTCTCAATGTAGGAGGTTGCGGACAGTCTCTAATGAAATGCTCTCCCCCACACCTATAACAAGTTATCTTTGGTCCCCCTTTGAATTGAGGTTTTTGGTTGGACATGTAATTGTTGGTAATGTACATGAATGTTGCTATGTCCATTTCAATTTTCCCATTTCCCAAGTCTAGGGCTTTTAACTCAGGTTCTCTTATTTCATATTCTTCCCAATCTTCTTGATATCCCTCACTCCATTGATATTCTTCTTTATATGGTGATCTTAGTCTTGAATTCCCCTCTTCTATTGGTGTATACTTGATTGGTACCACATTGGTTGGTATAGGAGGTTGTTGTCCAAGCACCGGTCTTGGTTGTTCAGCATAGCCTGATTCCCTTTGAGCCATATAATCTCTTTCCTTGATGGGTTGTTTGTTATAGAAGCATTCCTCCCTGGTATGGTTTGTCCATTTTCTCTCTAGTGTACAGTACTTAAGTGTCTTCCTATCTTGTAAGTGTGGTGGCTTCTGATATGGGCATTGTTGTGCCAGATGATTTTCTCCACAAATGTAACATTTTTTATTTGTGTTTATCCTAGAGTTTATCAGATTAGTTTTGGTGCTTCCCTCTAGGGCTTTAGCTATAGCCTGAGCCAACTCTTCTGCTGGAGGAATTTTGTCTTCATATGATCTAGGTTGATCAAATGCTAACAGATCTTGACCTCTGTTGTCCTCCAAGTCTATTGCTTCCTTTACACAGGCTGCTAAATCAGAACATCTTCTATAATACACTAGGGTTCTTAGTTGGGCACTTCTCAAACCCTCAATGAATAAGGACACTTGTTTTGCCATGGAAGGTACTTCCTCTCTTGGGCATCTATCAATGTATTGTTTAAATCTTCTGGCTGCTTCTCTAACATTTTCATCCTTTTGTTGTTTGAAACTATGTATCAATGTGGCTGTACTATGTTTTATCCCTGTCTTAGAGAATTCCCCAATGAAGGCTTCTAAGAAAGACTCAATATCCTGGTACATTTCCTTTCTCAAAGGAATGAACCAAGACAAGGCTGGTCCTGTTAGGGTTAAACCAAATGCTTCAAATTGTACTTTGTAATCTTCTACTTCTTCAGCTCTAATCAATTGCCTAAATTCTGCAGCATGAGCATGAGGATCTGAATAACCCTCATATTGGTTCTTCATACATTTGGCAACTTGATATGGTCTAAGCATTCTACCCTGAGGTTGCCAATGGAATCTTCTTCTAAGTGGGAATTCATTATATCCTTCTGGTTCCTTATCAAAGGGATTAGGGGAAATGTGTGTCCTCCTCCCATGTTGTTGTTCATTACCAGTATAGTTTTCATTTGGCCTAGGTAAATTTGTTTGCTCCATATTATGTTCCCAAGGTCCTTTGTCAGTACATTGCCCTAGATCATTTGAATTTTCTGGGTCTTGAGAGAATATGTACACACATCCTTGCCTATCTTCATATCTCCCATCTTTAAATTGAGCTACAGGAGTTATATTCAGGGGAACTTCTAAATTCCTCAATCTAATGAGAGATTTATGCATTCCATCCTGATATACATAGGTTCCAAACCTATTTGTATACATATACTTGAGGATATTTCTAAAATCCCCAGTTTCCATAGGTTCATTTGTTTCATTTATGTTTTCCATGTTGTTTTCTTGCCCTAAACTTCTTTCTTGCCCTTTGCCTTTTACTGTTTCTGTCTCCTTTCTTGTTAGATCTTGTTTAGAAATTTTGTTTCCAGATCTAAGTATCATTCAATTGATTTCCCGCTCTCAAACTCAACAGAGTGTTTGTCACAATTTTCTAACTAAGGTATTACTTTTCCCACAATTTTCTAATTATTTTTATATTTCTCACGATTTTCTGATTAAAATTGTGTTTTTTACGATTTTCTGACTAATTTTGTGTTTTTCACAATTTTCTGACTATTTTTGTGTTTTCCACGATTTTCAGTGAAAATCGTGTTTTTTCACGACTTTGTGTGAAAGTCGTGTTTTTTCACGATTTTGTGTGAAAATCGTGTTTTTTCACGATTTTCAATGAAAGTCGTGTTTTTTCACGACTTTGTGTAAAAATCGTGTTTTTTCATGATTTTGTGTGAAAGTCGTGTTTTTTCACGATTTTGTGTGAAAGTCGTGTTTTTTCACGACTTTGTGTGAAAATCGTGTTTTTTCACGATTTTCAGTGAAAGTCGTGTTTTTTCACGACTTTGTGTGAAAATCGTGTTTTTTCACGATTTTCAGTAAAAGTCGTGTTTTTTCACGACTTTGTGTGAAAATCGTGTTTTTCCACGACTTTGTGTGAAAATCGTGTTTTTTCACGATTTTCAGTGAAAGTCGTGTTTTTTCACGACTTTGTGTGAAAATCGTGTTTTTTCACGACTTTGTGTGAAAATCGTGTTTTTTCACGATTTCCAGTGAAAGTCGTGTTTTTTCACGACTTTGTGTGAAAATCGTGTTTTTTCACGATTTTCAGTGAAAGTCGTGTTTTTTCACGACTTTGTGTGAAAATTGTGTTTTTTCACGATTTTCAGTGAAAGTCGTGTTTTTTCACGACTTTGTGTGAAAGTCGTGTTTTTTCATGACTTTGTGTGAAAATCGTGTTTTTTCACGACTTTGTGTGAAAATCGTGTTTTTTCACGATTTTCAGTGAAAGTCGTGTTTTTTCACGACTTTGTGTGAAAATCGTGAAAAAAATCGTGTTTTTTCACGATTTTCAGTGAAAGTCGTGTTTTTTCACGACTTTGTGTGAAAATCGTGTTTTTTCACGATTTTCAGTGAAAGTCGTGTTTTTTCACGACTTTGTGTGAAAATCGTGTTTTTTCACGATTTTCAGTGAAAGTCGTGTTTTTTCACGACTTTGTGTGAAAATCGTGTTTTTTCACAACTTTGTGTGAAAATCGTGTTTTTTCACGATTTTCAGTGAAAGTCGTGTTTTTTCACGACTTTGTGTGAAAATCGTGTTTTTTCACGATTTTGTGTGAAAATCGTGTTATTTCACGATTTTCAGTGAAAGTCGTGTTTTTTCACGACTTTGTGTGAAAATCGTGTTTTTTCACGATTTTGATCCCCAGACAATCGTGATTGCTCACAAATTGTAAAAACACGATTTTCTTTAAGAAAATCGCGTTCTGGGAATCGCGATGTTGTCTCCTAATCTTTCAAAATCGCGATTTTGTGTGTGGTTTACAGAATCGCGATTCTGAGTGATTTTCTGATTTTTTCAAGTTTTGATTTTTCAAAATTTTCTTTCTCCTACTAGGGTCGCCTTACTGAAATTTTGACATGCACTAAAACATTTAGATGCAAATTTAAGATTTTCTTAGAAAAAACTCAAAATGCAGAAAATCGCGATTCCGTGATTTTTAGTTTTTTTCTCATTTCTTGGTTTTATTGATTACTTAATGCAAAAATGTGTATTGCAAGTTAATGATAAAGTCTTTACCTTACTTGCTTGGTCCAAGAAAGCTCTCCAGCACTTGATTTGCAGAAAGTCGCGATTCTTTCACTCTGTCTCTCTCACTCACTCTCACTCAAATGAATTTTTCTTTGAATTTCAGGTTTTTATAGTGTCCAGAAAATCGCGATTTTGTGTGATTTCCAATTTTTCACCCTCTTTTACTTGTTTGATTTCACACACTCAATCTTAATGATCTCTCCTACACTTTCTTGTCTCTAAGTACCCAAATATGCAAAAAATTTCCAACAATTTTCCTTTACAAGAAATCGCGATTCTGTGCAAAAAATCGTGTTTTTTGTTTTTTTGCATATTTTTGATTTTATGCCAATTGGAGTAGTCTCTTCTTCTTAATTCCCTTCAATACCCTGTATCAACCTCAATTCAACATGTGGATGAAATGTTGCTCCAGTTTCAATACTTTTTTCAGAAAATCGCGATTCTGTGCAGAGAATCGTGTTTTCTAATTTTCTGGTTTTTTGACCTTTTTTTTTCACTTTTTCACAATCACCCTTGTCCACAACACTTCACTTCTCATGTGGATGAAATGTTGCTCCAGTTTCAATACTTTTTTTTGAAAATCGCGATTCTGTGCAGAGAATCGTGTTTTCTAATTTTCTGGTTTTTTGACCTTTTTTTTCACTTTTTCACAATCACCCTTGTCCACAACACTTCACTTCATATGTGGATAAAATGTTGCTCCAGCTTCAATACTTTTTTCAGAAAATCGCGATTCTGTGCAGAGAATCGTGTTTTCTAATTTTCTGGTTTTTTGACCTTTTCTTCACTTTTTCACAATCACCCTTGTCCACCACACTTCACTTCAACTTCCTAACAAGAAAAGAAATTTGTTTGATTATTTTTGAGGAATTTTATGAATTTGTTTGGTATTTTTGCCCTAAAAATAAAGGTGAACACTTTACTTAGGGTTTCTGGTTTTGGTGATCCACTGATCCCATATTTCTTGATTGGTTATGAGTTTCTAAGTCTGTAGCTATCACTAAAGTCCAAAAGAAAATTTCCCAATTGAAAATGTGTTATGGAAGGCAAACAATTTTTGCAAAGATAAACTCAATCACATCTTTCTTTTCAAAATGCAGAACAACTCAAGATTGATGCTTAGATTTGGTCAACAACTGAATCCTTTATGCTTAACTCTAGCTACTTTAACTGTCCTTTCCTTAGTATCACCATGTTATCTTTCCAAGATCTCCCATGGTGCCTAGTACTTGGGCAAAAAGAAATCTAGAAATGCAAGAAAAGTCTCAAGTTACCTCATCTTCAGCTTTCTTGGCTCAAGTCTTCCATACACCTGCACTTTTACTTCAACAATATGATGAGCAACTATCAATTTACAAAGATTTCAGCACTTCCAATTCTACAAGATATCAATTGCTTTCTTTTTTCCCCAAAGACAAACAATGACATCTACTTATTCATGTGAACATTCCTTGATTGATGAGTTTTACCTTTTTCTTGTGTTGGTTACCATCATCAACAGAAGATCCAGCAAAGGTCCAACTTCAATGAAGTTTTTGGATTATTCCCCGGCAACGGCGCCAAAAAATGTTTGTTATTGACTTTGGAGTTGTCCTTTCCAATCATGAAGTACAAAAGAATTAACAAATCATCTTTATTTTGTCAATCCTGGGAATATTCATAAGACCACAGCCCCTTCTAGATGATAGATTCATAGAAATAAGAGATTAATGGCTGGAATCCTGAGAAAATGAAAATGAAGAGGAAATATCTAGGGTTTACCTTATCTAGAGCAAATCTTCACCATTTTCTATGATCTTTGTGTCTAATTCATGTGATTTTCTCAGCAGAATACAAATATGAAATCAGAATTGGAAAATATCACCTGTATCACAGAGACGAGACAATCGCGATTCTGTACTAGTAGACAATTTTCACTTTTCTGACACTTTCTTCAATCCTTCTCCACTTATTACATCAGTATTCATCTCTCTTCATACATTTCACTCAGTATTACACAAATGAGACTCACAAATCTCCATGATTAAGCAAGAAACAAGCACTTTCATCAAAGGAAACACACATAACAAGAGAAAACACGATTTCAGCAGAAACTCTCTCTTCTCTATTGATAGCATGTACAAATGACTAACCAACCTCTCCAAAATAGAGAAAATTGACTTTTATACATTTTCAAGTGTCCTCTTTCACACTTGAATTTTGGTCTTTTCCTCTATTATTCTAAAAATATGCTATCTAAGAGTTTCCAAAAATTCTGTAAAAAATATATAAGATTCTATCCTACATAAGGAAGACTCTTCCTTATTTTTACAACAATTGCATAAATATTTCTACAAATTTTTATCATTTACAATATTTTTCTTTATTTTTAAAAGATTCCAAAAATGCTTCTTCCAACAGTCCTCCTGCCACTCCGGAGTGTGCTATTTCCAACATTTCCAGGTATTTACTCTCAGGAACACAAATTCTTAGGTATCCATCCATTCCTCTCTTATACAACTGTTCTCCTATCACTTGATATTCCTCAGAGATTACTTGTAAGTTTTTTGACTCTGTACCAGCTATCACTTGTTTTCCTTTCTCCTTCCTTCTCAATTCTTCAATGATATTTTCACTCCAATCTGGATTTTTCTAGAACCAATATAGAGTTATGAATTCTGAGTCTTGTAATGCTTGGCACTTCTTGCAATTGGCAATGTATTTTGATACATCTTGAATTTTATTAGGCCAATGTACCCCCATCCTATTGAGATTACTTAGGGTGACTACCCTAGAAGCATGAGTGCAAGGGTTCCAATGATAAGCTCTCCTCAGGTATTCTTGTTGCTCCTCCTCAGGAGTGCAATATTCTAATATGCCAGTGTGGTTGAGATGGTACAAATGCCCAGCTAGTAACATAAAGTTCCTGCTTTGCAAAACTAGGTGTGCATTATTCCCAATTGTTCTACAAGGTCCCATGGTTAATAATGGTACTAAAGTCATGGCCCACTCAGGAACACTTTCTACCTTAAAGAGATAAGTGTCTGGCAGATTGTCATCTAAAGGTGAACTGGGTTCTTCAGACTGGATTCGAGATAAATGATCTGCTCTCAAGTGTGTTTTCCCTTGTCTGACCACTACTTCAAACTCAAATTCCATAAGCAAAAGAAACCATCTGACTATTCTTCCTGGGTGACAAGGTTTATTTACCAAATATAATAGAGCTTGATGGTCTACAAAGAACTTAAACTTGTTGGCCAAAAGGTAATGTCTGTATTTTTTTACAGCAAATACCATACCCAATCCCTCTCTTTCAGTGGTTGTGTAATTTTTCTCTGTTAGATTCAATTGTCTACTAGCATAGGCCACTGGAAAATATAACTTGCTTCCTTCTATTGGTTGTGCTAACACACATCCCAAAGCATAATTGGAAGCATCCACATGAACATGAAAAATTTTGTCCCATTGAGGTGTTTTCAGAATTAGGGCTGTTACCAAACAAGTTTTTAGAGTTTCAAAGGCTTGGTCACACTCCTCGGTCCACTCAAACTTTGTAATTAGGGCATATAAGGGTTTTGCTATGTCAGCAAATTTGTGTACAAATTTCCTATAGTACCCACAATGTCCCATAAAAGTTTGAAGTTCTTTTACACTTGTTGGTCTTGAAAGCTCTATTATGGCCTTTATTTTCTTCTCATCAGTTGAAATTCCATTTTTAGAGACTATATGACCCAGCATTCTTCCTTGTCTCACAAAGAATACACATTTCTCTGGATTTAAGCATACTCTGTAGGTTCTGCATTTCCTGAATATATTTTCTAAGTCCTGCAAGTGATCTTGTCTTTTTAATGAAAAAGTACAAAGATCATCTACATAGATTTCCATTACCTTCCTCAAGAACTCTTTGAAAATATGACACATCAATCTCTGAAAAAGTTGTTGGAGCATTGGTTAACCCAAAGGGCATAACCCTAAAGGCATAGATTCCCCATTCTATGGAGAAGGCAGTTTGATGTTGGTCTTCCAATGCTATGGGCACTTGGTTGTATCCTGAAAAGCCATCTAAAAAACTATAAACCTCCTTCCCAGCAACTCTTTCTAAAAGATGATCTGTTATAGGCAGTGGATAATTATCCCTTATAGTTGCTGCATTTACCTTTTTCAAGTTAATGCATACCCTAAGTTTCCCATTCTTTTTTGGTACCACAACTATAGGAGATATCCATTCTGTATACTCTATTTCATAGATGAAATTGGCAACTAATAGCTTGTCAATTTCTTCCTTTATCTTAGCAGAGTACTTATCATTAAATGTGTAATGTCTCTGTTTACTAGGTTTTGCTTCAGGTGTCATAGGAATCTTATGCTTACAGATTTTAGGATCAATACCTTTCAAATCTTTGTAGCTATAAGCAAATACATCCCTATATTTTCTTGCCAAGTTTCTTAGTGCCTCTTCTTCTTGAGTTGTCATATCATCAGCCACTACAATGTGTCTTTCTTCTCCCTCCTCCTGAGTGATCATAATCTTTTTAGTTTCTTCCTCATTATCATAAGGCTCTCCTTTCTTCTTTTCCCTCTTTGGTTTCCTTCTGAGAAGTAATCTATTTTCCAATTCATAAGTCTTGAAATTTTCTGGTACATCAAATTGTTGGTCTTTATTCATTTCCTTTGTCTTCTTCTCATTTTCCTGATTTTCTTCTGTTTCTTTGTGTTTGTTTTTCTTGTACTTACCTGAAATCTTATCCTTAATAGCATCTTCAGCTTTTACTTCCTCCAAAAATTGTGTCTTTCCTTTTTGTAATATTATTTCTTCTTCTATGTCCTCTTCTGTTCTGGATACCTTTATCATTTGTATTTCAATGTGAAAAATATCATATCCTTCTTCATTTTGAAATTCCACTCCTACATATTCATCACTGGCTAGATCCATGGTAGCCAAAATTTGATTCCACCCATAGGGCTCAAATTCCTCATTCTTGAATTGTTGAGGTACATAATTCTCATCTTGTAGCCCTCTTTCTTCCACACAATCGTCTCTTCTTAATCTCCTTTTCCTATTGGTCAGATTTCTTATCATATTGCACCTCCATACAGATGATTCAGCTTCATCTTGGTCCTCCATTTCTGATTCCTCACTCAACTCTTGATTCTGATGAATTTTATACCATTCTTGAGGGGGTATGTCACAGTAGTGCCCATTTCTTAGATTTACTTTAGTTATTCTTCCTTTGCTCTGTAGGTATAAGCAATCATTACCCCAATCTTGTACAATTTGCATTTGTCTCATGAATGTTCTGCCTAGGATAATTTCATATGAAGTAGATTGTGGGAATTCAACTATAGCAAAGGTATGTTCTATCTCTATCCCACATATGTCCACAATCACTTTTTCCCATATCCCTAGGGGTTTTTCAATGTGTCCATCTGCAAGTTGCAATCTCATTTTTGTGGGTAATAATTCACTTTTTCCCCATTTCTCCCAAGTTTGTTTAGTCATGATGGCCACTCCTGATCCACTGTCCAAAATAGCTTTGGCCTGGTTTTTACCAAATTGTATTTTTAAAGTTGAATTTCCATCTTCTCCCTCACAATATCCTCCTATCTTATCAAAGGGAATATACCACAACTCCTCCATTTCCTGTAGTTGTGGGTGAAGATTTTCTGGTGTTGTCTCCCATTTTTTCACTTGGTTTTGTAGGTGAGGATTTTGTTTTATTAAATCTTCCCATGTGGTGTGATACAGAATTGTGCATCTTTTGTCTACATTCACTTGGAGTGTTACTTGTGGGTTTTTGTAATAAAGTAAGTTGGTGATCTAGGGATCCGATTGGTTCAGAAAGATCTGAAATCAGATTCCGTTTGGTCATTCGTTTGTGTGGCCAAAGATCTCGAGTCTAGACTTACTGGTAGGTCATTTACTCTTGTAACCAAGTAATCCACTTAGCCTAATGGTTAAGACTCAAGGGTGTGAAGGACGAGGTCTTGGGTTCAATCCCCATGGGGTACATGGGAAGA
The DNA here is from genome assembly GCA_020310875.1 of Ceratopteris richardii. NCBI lineage: Eukaryota > Viridiplantae > Streptophyta > Polypodiopsida > Polypodiales > Pteridaceae > Ceratopteris > Ceratopteris richardii. Next base: position 2,719,546 of record CM035431.1, on the reverse strand, counting down.
GTATTTTGCCCAAAGAGCTCTAGAACCTTCTAGAAGCATCCACTGAGACACTTGGCGCACATGTAGTTACATGGCTGACACTTGGATGATTAGCATTCACCTGCCCAAGAAGGTAGTCCCCTGGAGAGAGCTATATATAGAGGCATTTGGTTGGGAGGAGAGTCATTCATTCATGAGCATTTCCTGTCGCTACGTTGTTGCATTGCTATCAGAGCCATAGCTTTCTTCTTCTTCAACTTGCGTGTGTTTTGCTCCTTCTACGACATAAAAGCATCCTACTCGCGGATGATAAGAGAAGCTTGCCGATTCCCTCGCTTTGGCTTGGCTTAGGAGAAGCATAGCAAAAGATTAGATCATCTTTGTGTGCTGCCGGCAGGATTCGAACCCCCACCCCTCTGTTGGGAGCGCGTTGCTCTATCCACAGGAGCACATCGTCCACGTGAAGACATATCTGCAGCAGATAGTATTGACCGAAGCCCGAGCTGAAGAAGATCCCAATCAGGAGATCAAAAGGGTAATTCTCTGTGCTGTAGGTCCGCGGGTGCTCGAACACACGACCTCTGGTCTGAAGCTATTCCGCCTATCCATAAGGCCACATGTTCTCGCGACCATCATAGAGAACGTATCTCATTATGGTCAGTTGGTGCTGAAGCAGACGCTGTCCAAAAGTTCAAGTTTCATCAGGTGGGCGCCGGGAATCGATCCCGCGACCTTGCAGAGGGACCACAGAGCCTTATCCACTGAAGTAAAGGTTTATCGTGATTTCTTTCTCTGCATATCTTATACAGTTCGATCATATCTCTGCTCTGCTAATCTCGAGCCGAGATCATCTCATTTTGATTAATCTTTGGAGTTTGCTTATTTCCCCAACCGAACCCGAGTACATATCTGTGGTGGTTCAAGCTGAAGAAAGTTAAAAGTTCGAGCAAAGTTTGAAGAAAGCGGAAGCCGTGGAGTGAAGATCTGGAGGCCTATCTTCGTCATAATTCTAGCACTTTCGGCTAGAATCAAGTCGACCTCAACGGACCAAATCATTAGGGATGATTTCTTGTGATATTCTTGTATAGCTCTTTTGATTTTGTTGCACACACTACCTGCGTTAGGAATACTTAGTAAGTTTAATAACGCTTTGTGTGCGATGGAGGGGACTTCTAGCCACGTCTCGCTTACAAGTACTACTAGTGCGTCCATGTATGTTTCCATTCCTATGTTAGTAACATCCTCATTCATGACTAGACCACCAATAGTTGCACGTGCATTGCATTCATCTGCACCTATGGTTTCAAATACTAGTCATGCGTCTGATGCATCTAAAATAGAATCAGCGATTGTAGCATTAGACGTTGAGGATTCTGCGAGAAAAGGGGAAACAAACACTACTTTAAACGAGAGGAAAGATATGGAAAGTAGGATGTTGCTAGTTGAGCAAAAGCTTGGACAGTTGTCCAGTATTCCGGATGAGGTTGCAGTACTCCGTCAATCTGTTGATGGAATCCAGGATCACCTTAAGGCCATTCTGAACTTACTTCAGACGCCTAAGGATATCAGTAAGACTATTTTAGGTAGTCACACAGATACGATCGCAACTTCATCGATGTCTGTTAGGATGGAAAAGGATAAGGGATTATCCTCTCCCCATACAAATATGTTTCCTTTAGCGGGAAGTATGAGCCGTCTTAGTCTAGCGTCTTCTACTCCCTTGTGTGTTGCTTCGGTAGGGATGTTAGAAACTCATAACCGCCCTGTGGATCTCTCTTTGGGAAAAGAGATCCGTCCTCCTTATTTCTCTGGAGAGGATAAGGATAGGAATAAGGACGCGGTTTTGACTTTCTTAGAGAAATGGAAAGATGTCCATGAACTCAAACATACCCCCGATCATGTGAGGGTAGTAGAAGCAAGTTTGTCGCTAGGACCGAAAGCTTATACATGGTGGATGAGTCTCTCTGAGACTCACAAGAAACCTAACACTTGGAATGAATTTTCCCATCTTTTCAAGAAAGAGTTTCTCCCCGAGAATGAGGAGGAACGCAATTGGGAAGCATGGGATAAAATTCAACAAAAGGGTAGACCGCTATTGGTGTATATTTTAGAATACAGAGATGTAATTCTGAAGTTAAAGAATTTAGATGACTTCCATCGACTTCGCGGTTTTGTCAGAGGACTTAACCAGCGAATTCGTAATGAAGTTAAGAGGCATGCGCCTAAATCCCTTGAAGAGGCGATTAAGGTCGCACAGATTTATGAGGACAATTCATGTTTGGATGTCCCGCAGGAAAGCAGTTATTCCCAGAAGAATAACTTTAAGCGTAAGGGCAAAGGGACTAGATCTAATGAAAGAGTGTCTAAAAAACCCCGTGTTTTTAGACACATCCTTTCTCCAGAAGATCATGATAAAGCGCAAAAAGAAAACTTGTGCTTTAAATGTCTCAAGCCTGGACATCGAAGCCGTGCCTGTCCACTCGGAAGAGAAAGTAAGGGAAAGGGTAAGCAGCAAATCCATCTGATTCAATCTTTGAACTTGGATGCAAATTCAAGTGCAAAGAAGGTTCAGATTATGCACTGCGACAGTACCCATTCATGTCAAATCTCCAAAAACATGTGGCAACCTCAAGAGTTTGGTCCACATGACTTGGTCAAGTTGCATGGATTAGTAAAAGGGCACACCATCCGGATAATGGTGGATGACTCTGCTACGCATAATTTTATCAATTATGCGTTAGTAAAAAAACTGGCTCTTCCTCAGGAACCATCTCCTCATAAATACATTGTCTCCATGATGCACGGTCAAGACACCCGTGTTTGGGACACAATGATATGTAATTTGGAACTAGAAATCCAAGGATTTAAAGACACCTTGGACTTCCAAATAATGAATATGGATGGGGTAGATCTCGTTTTAGGGAGAGAGTGGCTATGGAGTCTAGGACCTTCATTGACCAGGTGTTATTTTACAAATACTTTGGAATTCCAGCGTGACGGTGTAGTGTATAAAATCAAGGGTGAGCATGATGTTCCAAGTATCCCTTTGATATCATACATTGAACTTCAGAAACTTGTCAATAAAGAAGCCAGGACTCAAGCTTTTCTTGTCCTTGGCACCGATGTAATCAATTCTGATAATATAAATCAAGTTTCTTATGTCTCGTCCTTTATTCCTCGAGAAGTTTTTGTTAAATTTAACAATTTAATGAAGGAATTTAAAGATGTGTTCCCTAAGTATAGATCTGTTTCCGGGTACCAAGCCAAAATCTCAAAACCCATACCGCCTCCCCTATGTCCAGAATCAGGAGGTGGAAAATCAAATCCAAGAGTATTTGGATAGAGGATTTATCCACCCAAGCCAGTCTCCATGGGCAACACCCATCCTTCTAGTGAAAAAGAAAGATGGAACTATGAGGCTGTGTGTAGATTATAGGGCGTTAAACAATATTATGATAAAGAACAAGTATCCCATGCCACTAGTCGAAGATCTTTTCGATAGTTTAAAGGGGGCTACAGTCTTTTCTAAGATTGATTTACGCCAAGGTTATCATCAGATTAGAATCAAAGATGATGATATTCCTAAAACAGCCTTTCGAACAAAGTTTGGTCACTACGAGTTTTTAGTGATGCCGTTCGGGTTGACAAACGCACCCGCAACATTTATGACTTTGATGAATCAAGTGCTTAAGCCGTATTTGGGAAAATTTGTTGTAGATTTTCTCGATGATATTCTGATCTACATTAAAGATCATGAAAATCACTTAGAGCACTTGAAAAAAGTTTTTCAACTTCTTTGCGATAATAAACTTTACGGTAAAGAGTCAAAATGTGAATTCTTTACCCTAGAAGTAAAGTATTTAGGTCATATTATTTCCGCGGAAGGAATCAAAGTTGACCCGGAAAAGGTCCAAGCGATTCTTGAATGGCCTGAGCCCAAGACGGTTCGAGAACTACAAAGTTTTCTCGGATTGGCAGGATATTATCGGAAGTTTGTGGCTAGATATGCCAAGATTGCAGTACCTTTGACGGATCAACTCAAAGGGAAGCATCAAAAGTTAAATTGGAAAGAAGAGCAAGCAAAGAGTTTTCAAGAACTTAAACTTGCTTTAGCATCGGCCCCGGTTCTACAGATCTTAGATCCGAACAAGCCTTTCCAATTAGAGACAGATGCAAGTTCATCTGCAGTAGGAGCAGTACTAAGCCAAGATGGTCGACCAATAGCTTTCGAGAGTAGAAAGCTAAGTCCTGCTCAGCAAAACTACTCTACCTATGAGCGAGAGATGTTCGCTATTATAAATGCTCTAAAGAAATGGCACCATTATCTATATGGATCAAAACTGACCATAGTTTTTTATCAAGAGAGCATAAAGTGGTTTGCAAATCAACCTGATCTTAGAGGTAGAAAAGCAAGATGGGCCGAACAATTGCAAGAGTTCGATTATGAGCTCAGGTACAGAAAAGGAAAGTTCAATGTAGTGGCAGACGCCCTAAGTCGGATGCCTATGTTGAACAATCTAAGTTTTGTACAAATTCAAAGTGAATTTATTTCAACTTTGACAGGAAGCTGCAAAGAGGATCCAAGCTTCAGTCAAGCATGGAAAGCAGCTGAACAAGATAAACAAACTGAAGCAAGTACTTCTGAGAGAAAGTTTAAACACTATTCTCTCCAAGATGAATATTTGCTTTATAAACGTAAGGTTTGTGTCCCAAGTATAGTGGACATACGAAATCAAGTACTTTTCGAATGCCATGATGCTCCAAGTGCAGGACATCCTGGTATTAACCGAACCTATGAGTTAGTAAAAAGACAATTTTATTGGCCTAGTTTGCATCGAGATGTGCAAAACTATGTGTCTAAGTGCCATAAATGTCAAGTAAATAAGTTTGAACGACTTAAAGTTGGAGGATTGTTGCATCCTTTGGAAATTCCCAAAGGAAAGTGGGAAAGCATTTCCATGGATTTCATTTCTGGGTTACCCCGCACTCAGAAGGGCTTTGATTCAGTCTGGGTTGTAGTTGATCGATTGACTAAACTTGCTCAGTTTATACCAGTCAAGACTACTTATAAGACTCCAGAACTTGCAAAAATATTTGTAAATCAACTTTATAGACTCTATGGTCTTCCAGTAGACATAGTTTCTGATAGAGATGCTCGATTTACAAGTCATTTTTGGCGAGCAGTCTTTAGTAGACTTGAAACTAAACTAAGTTTAAGTACAGCTGAACATCCCCAAACGGATGGACAGACAGAGAAAGTCAATCAGATTTTGGAAGACATACTTAGAGCTTATGTTACTTCCAAACAGACTGATTGGGAAGATTATCTTCCTTTAGCTGAATTTGCCTATAACAGTGCCAAGAATTCATCAACTGAATTTAGTCCATTCATGTTGATGTACGGTTTCCAGCCTAGGTCTCCTTATGCAGTGGGACTTCATAATGAACGAGTTCAAGCAACTCAAGAGTTCCTTCAAGACATGAACTTTAAGCTTAAATTAGCTAAAGAAAATTTAAAGAAAGCTCAAGATCGTGCAAAGGCTTATGCCGATCCAAAGCAAAGAGATGTTACTTTTCAGGTTGGCGATCAAGTTTATCTTCGTATTCCTGAAAGATCGGAAAAGTTCAAGACTGGTCAATGCGCCAAATTGTCGCCTAGATATTGCGGTCCTTTTCCAATCACCAAGAAAGTTGGTTTGTGGGCTTATGAATTACAACTTCCAGATGATAGTTGGATTCATCCAGTGTTCCATGTTAGTCGACTTAGGAAGAGTCTAATAGATTCAGATAATCTAGTTGGACATCAGGTCATACTTCCTATTCCAGTAAATGAAACAGTTCCTCATGAACCTGAAAGGATACTTCGCACCCGAGATAAACGTACAAGAAGCCACTTGTATGAAGAGTGCTTAGTAAAATGGAAGGATGGAACTGAAGAAAATTCAACATGGGAAAAAGTTTCCACAATCCAACGACGTTTTCTAGCTTTCAAGTTTTAAGTTGGTCCCAAATAAAGAAGGTTTTCTACTTTCAAGTTTTAAGTAGATAAACCGATCATGTTCTTCAAGATCTAGAATATGATAAGGTTTTTTACTTTCAAGTTCTAAGTAAATAACCTGTTTGAATGAATGCATGTTCTTCAAGTTTTAGAACATGAGGCTCGGGGGTTGCCTACAATATATATAGATCTAATTTTTGAGGACAAAAATATTTTCCAAGGGGGGAAGAATGTAATAAAGTAAGTTGGTGATCTAGGGATCCGATTGGTTCAGACAGATCTGAAATCGGATTCCGTTTGGTCATTCGTTTGTGTAGCCAAAGATCTCGAGTCTAGACTTACTGGTAGGTCATTTACTCTTGTAACCAAGTAATCCACTTAGCCTAATGGTTAAGACTCAAGGGTGTGAAGAACGAGGTCTTGGGTTCAATCCCCATGGGGTACATGGGAAGAGTATTTTGCCCAAAGAGCTCTAGAACCTTCTAGAAGCATCCACTGAGACACTTGGCGCACATGTAGTTACATGGCTGACACTTGGATGATTAGCATTCACCTGCCCAAGAAGGTAGTCCCCTGGAGAGAGCTATATATAGAGGCATTTGGTTGGGAGGAGAGTCATTCATTCATGAGCATTTCCTGTCGCTACGCTGTTGCAGTTTTCTTCCTTGATACTCTTTCCTCTTGTTTTTGTTATCTCAGATTCCTCAACTGTTTTTTGAGAATTGTCTTCTTCCCCCATTTTGAGTTGTACTTCGCGAATGATCTGTTTACACTTCTGCATTCTTTCATGTTCTATGTCTGGCATAGGATAAGCCATTGTATGATCAGCAGGACTTGGTCCTTCTTGAATTCTTCCTTTGTATGCTTTTATCAGAGTGTCTAGACTTTTTGAATTTCCTATTTCCAACTGGGTCTGTGTCTTTGGAGGAGAAATATTGTTTGATTGTTCCCTATTTTCTTCTTCAATATTTTTACTCATTTTTTGCTTCCTCTCCCATTTCCCTTTTTGTCTATTTTTCTTCACCTTTGAGTTTGATTCTTCATTTTGTTCCTTGGTTGTTCTTTGTTGTTTTGTTTGTGACCTTGTTACAACATTTACATCCACTAAATCAATGTCACTCAATTCTTCCTGTTCCATGATACTGACTGCTTTTAGTGGTATGTTATTAGATGTGTTTTGTTGTTTTTGGGGATTTTTTGGGCAATCCTTTATCAAATGCTCCCTACCACAATCCTTGCAATATGCTCCTTCTATTCTTAATGTAGGAGGTTGTGGGCAGTCTCTAATAAAATGATCTCCCCCACACCTATAACAAGTTATCTTTGATCCTCCTTTGAATTGAGGTTTTTGATTGGACATGTAATTATTTTTTATATACATGAAAGTGGCAGTATCCATCTCAATTCTTCCATTTCCCAAGTCTAAAGCTTGTAATTCTGGCTCTCTTGATTCATAACCTTCCCATTCTTCTTGAAATCCCTCATTCCAATGATAATCTTCTTTGTATGGTGACTTTGTTCTTGAATTTCCCTCCTCTACTGGTGCGTATTTGATTGGCACTACATTTGTTGGTATAGGAGGTTGTTGCCCTAGCACAGGTCTTGGTTTGCTCACTATACACGGATTCTCTTTGGCTCCCATAGTCTCTCTCCTTTATGGGTTGTTTATTATAGAAGCATTCCTCCCTGGTATGGTTGGTCCATTTCCTCTCTAGTGTACAATATTTGAGTGTCTTTCTATCTTGCAAATGTGGAGGTTTTTGATATGGGCAATGTTGTATCAGATGACTTTCTCCACAATTGTAGCATTTTTTATTTGTGTTTAACCTGGAGTTTATCAAATTGGTTTTAGTACTTACCTCTAGGGCTTTAGCAATGGCCTGAGCCAACTCTTCTGCTGGAGGAATTTTGTCTTCATATGATCTGGGTTGATCAAATGCTAACAAATCTTGGCCTCTATTGTCCTCCAAATCTATTGCTTCTTTCACACAAGCTCCTAGATCAGGGCATCTCCTGTAGTATACTAGGGTTCTTAATTGAGCACTTCTCAACCCTTCTATGAATAGGGATACCTGTCTAGCCATGGAAGGGACTTCCTCCTTAGGGCATATGTCAATGTATTGTTTAAATCTCCTGGCTACCTCTCTGACATTTTCATCCTTTTGTTGTTTAAAACTGTGTATCAAAGTGGCTGTGCTATGTTTTATCCCAGTCTTTGAGAATTCTCCAATAAAGGCCTCTAGGAAGGATTCAATATCTAGGTACATTTCTTTTCTTAAAGGGATGAACCATGATAATGCTAGTCCAGTTAGGGTTAGACCAAATGCCTCAAATTGAACTTTGTAATCTTCCACCTCCTCCGCTCTAATTAATTGCCTAAACTCTGCAGCATGAGCATGGGGATCTGAATACCCTTCATATTGATTTTTCATACATTTGGCTACTTGATATGGTCTAAGCATTCTACCCTGAGGTTGCCAATGGTGTCTTCTTCTGAGTGGAAATTCATTATATCCTTCTGGTTCTTTGTCAAAGGGATTTGGTGAAGCATGTGTCCTCCTCCCATGTTGTTGCTCAGTATTAGTGTAGTTTTCATGTGGTCTAGGTAAATCTGGTTGTCCCATGTTATGTTCCCAAGGTCCTTTGTCAGCACATTGCCCTAAGTCATTTGAATTTTCTGGGTCTGGGGAGAAGATGTACACACACCCTTGCCTATCCTCATACCTACTATCTTTGAACTGGGCTACAAGTGTTATGTTTAAGGGGACTTCTAAGTTTCTCAATCTAATGAGAAACTTATGCATCCCATCCTGATATACATAGGTGCCAAACCTATTTGTATACATGTACTTGAGGATATTTCTGTAATCCCTAGTTTCAATGGGCTCATTTGTTTCATTTAAATTTTCCATGTTGTTTTCTTGCCCTAAATTTCTTTCTTGAGCTTCCCCTACTCCTGACTCTACCTCCTTCCTTCGTAGGTCTTGCTTGGTAAGTGAATTTAGTTTGTTCCCAGACCTAAGGATCATTCAGCTAATTTTCACGATTTTGAACTCAAAATCGTGTTTTTCACGATTTTGTGTTCAAATTAGTGATTTTTCACCAATTTCTGTTGAAAATCGTGTTTCCCACGATTTTCTACCTGAGAAAGTGTTTTTCATGATTTTGTGACTAAAATCGTGTTTTCCACGATTTTGAACTCAGAATTGTGTTTTTCACGATTTTGTGTTCAAACTAGTTATTTTTTACTATTTTCTGTTGAAAATTATGTTTTTCACAGTTTTCTAACTAGGGTTGTGTTTTTTCACGATTTTATGACTAAAATTGCGTTTTTCACGATTTTGTGCTCAAAATCGTGTTTCTCACGATTCTGTGCTCAAAATCGTGTTTCTCACGATTTTGTGCTCAAAATCGTGTTTTTCATGATTTTGTGCTCAAAATCGTGTTTCTCACGATTTTGTGCTCAAAATCGTGTTTTTTACGACTTTGTGACTAGGCTATTGTTTTTTCACGATTTTATGACTAAAATTGTGTTTTTCACGATTTTGTGCTCAAAATCGTGTTTCTCACGATTTTGTGCTCGAAATCGCGTTTTTTCACGATTTGTGTACAAAATCGTGTTTTTCACGATTCTGTGCTCAAAATCGTGTTTTTCACGATTCTGTGCTCAAAATCGTGTTTTTTCACGATTCTGTGTACAAAATCGTATTTTTCACGATTTTGTGCTCAAACTCGTGTTTTTCACGATTCTGTGTACAAAATCGTGTTTTTCACTATTCTGTGCTCAAAATCGTGTTTTTTCACGATTCTGTGTACAAAATCGTGTTTTTCACGATTTTGTTCCCAGACAATCGTGATTGCTCACAATTGTAAATAACACGATTTTCTGATGAAAATCGTGTTCTGGGAATCGCGATGTTGTTCTTAGTGCTCAAAATCGCGATTTTGTGTTGACTTCAGAATCGCGATTTTGAACAATTTTTTGAATTTTTTTCAAGTTTTGATTTTCAGATTTCTCTTTCTCCTAATAGAATCGCCTTATTAATTTTTTAACATGCAATGAAAGAAATTTATCAGAAAATACTTTTTTCCTATAGAAAACCCAAAAAATCAGAAGATCGCGATTCCATGATTTTTGATTATTTTCTATTTTTTGTGTTATTATATCACTCAAATGCAAAAATATGTACTCAAGAATGATGTTAGGACTCCTTACCTTGCTTGCTTGGGTGAAAGTTTCTCCAATGATAGTTGATTGCAAGAAGTCGCGATTTTGATCACTCTCTCTCTCCCTCACTCTCACTCAAATGAATTTTTCTTTGAATTCCAGGTTTTTATAGTGTCCAAAAAATCACGATTTTGTGTGATTTTCAAAATTCTTCACTCTTCCACTTGTCCAATCCTTACTTACCCAATCTTGATGACATCTTTTGCAATTTTCTTTCTCAAAGTACCCAAATATGCTAGAAATTCCAAAAATTTTCCCTTATAGAAAATCGCGATTTTGTGCAGAAAATCGTGTTTTTTCTGAAGATCTTATTTTGTGCAAATTTGAGTATTCTTTCTTCTTGTTTTCTTTCAATACCTTCTTTCCTTTGTAATTCACCAAACTCCTGTACTTCTACACCAAAATCACAACCTTACTCAGAAAATCGCGATTTTGTGCAGAAAATCGTGTTTTTTCTAAACTTCTGATTTTATGAAAATTTGAGTATTCTCTACTCTTGTTCCCCTTCAGTATCCTTTACCAACTCCAATTCCACAATCACCTGCAAGTTTACCTCACAACCACCATCATTAATCAGAAAATCGCGATGTTGTACAGAAAATCGTGTTTTCCAAATTTGCTAATTTTTGACAAATTTTTTGCTTTTCTCTTACTTGGTCCCTATCACTCTCATCCACACAGCTCCAATACAACTTCCTAAGAAGAAAAGAAATTTGTTTGATTGTTTTTATGAATTTAATGATTTTTTTTTTTATAGTATTTTGCCCTAAAATAAAGGTGAACACTTTACTTAGGGTTCCTTGTTTTGGTGATCTGATTTGTTATGGCTCAGCTATCACAACAGTTCATAAGAAAGTTTTTCCAAAGAAAATGTGCTATGAAGTGCAAGCAATTTTTGCAAAGATAAACTCAATCACATATTTTTCTTCAAAATGCAGCCCAACTCAAGATTTATGCTCAGATTTGGTTAACACATGAATCTTTTCTGCTTGCATGTAGCTACTTTAACTGACTTTTCCTTAGTGCAACAATGTTATCTTCCCAAGATCCGCATTGGTGCCTAGTACTTGGTCAAAAAGAACTCTAAAAATGCAAGAATAGACACATGTTACCTCATCTTCAGCTTTCTTGGCTTATATCTTCCACACACCTGCACTTTTACTTCCAAAATGTAATGAGCAACTATCAATTTACAAAAATTTCAGCACTTCCATTTCTAAAAGATGATCTATTGCTTTCTTTTCCCAAAAGACAAACAAAAGACATCTACCTTTTCATGTTCACATTTCTTGATTAAAGAGTGTTACCTTTCCCTTGTGTTTGTTACCATCATCAATAGAAGATCCAGCAAGGTCCAACTTCAATGAAGCTTTTGAATTACTCCCCGGCAACGGCGCCAAAAAATGTTTGTTATTGATCTTTGGAGTTGTCCTCTCCAATCATTTAGCATAAAGAATCAACAAGACATCTTTATTTTGTCAATCCTGGAAGTATTCTTGAGACCACAGCCCCTTCAAGATAATAGAATCCAAGAAATAAGAGAATAATGGCTGGAATTCTGAGAATAGTGAAGATGAAGAGGAAATTTCTAGGGTTTGGATTATCTTGAGCAAATCTTCACCATTTTCTACAATCTTGGTGTCTATTCCATGCTATTTTATCAGCAGAACACAATTATGAAGTCAAAGTAAAAAAATACCACCCGCATCATACAGACGAGACAATCGCGATTCTGTGCAAACAGACGATTTTCAGCTCCAGCACCATTTTTCATCAACTCATCACTCAACACAACAGTATTCAGCTCTCTTCATACACATTCAACAGATTTACACAATAAAAACTCACAAATCTCCATGGATACACAAGATCTAGACTCACAAATCAAAGAAACCACATAGAAGAGGAGAAACACGATTTTGAGCAGAAACTCCTTCTCTATTCACTTGGATAGCATGTACACAAATGATTAACCAACCCCCTCATAATAGAGGAAATTAGCTTATATACATTTTCAAGTGTCCCTTTTCACACTTGAATTTTGGTCCTTTCCTCTATTATTCTAAAAATATGCTATCTAGGAATTTCCAAAAATTCTAGAAAAAATACATAAGATTCTATCCTCCATAAGGAAGACTCTTCCTTATTTTTACAACAATTGCATAAATATTTTTACAAATTTCTATCATTTTACAATTATTTCCCTTCGAAAAAGGTTTCCAAAAATGCATCTTCCAACAGGTGGGGTGGCAGAGGAGGGCGAGGTTGCGAAGAGGTTTTGGTGAGGAGTTGTTGGGAATTTGGTGGGGAGTAATTGAGGGAGGATGAAGAGGTTTCAGCAGTTTCGGTGGGGTGACTGGGCTTGATGGGACTGCGGGGTGGTTCCGGTGGGGGAATGGGGTTAACTGGTGGTGGGTTGGGAAGGGCAGAGTCAGTGGTTGTTACCTTGTTTGTTTGTTCAATTTCTGCATTGTTAGCCTCTGTGGATTCCACTGCCTTAAGTAGCTTGTCTAGTGCTTCCCTAGCGGATTCTTGCTCGTCTACTTGTTGCTCTGATTCTTTTTTGGTCGAAATTGTTTTTGTCTCTGTTGGATCTTGTTGTTCTTGTTGCTCAGCCGATGATTCATTCTGCATTGATGTGGTTGTATCATGAAATGTCTCCTCTTCGTTCTTCTCGTCTTCTTTATCGTCTTCTTTATCTTTTCCAGCTGAGCCTTGTGCTTCACTTTCGGATGAGCTGATCTTGATGCGGTTCCGGCGGAACAATTGATTGAGCTCTTCTTCATCTTCTTCTTCCTCATCGTCTAGCAACTGTATCGACTCCTCATGTCTCAGGACGGGCCCTGTGGTGGTGGTTGAGCTGCGAGTATGGTCGGAAAGAGAAAGGAGAGGATGTGGGGTAGTCTAGATCGAGGGGTAGTTCCTTTATTGACTTGTTTCACTATGGCTACACATTCCTTATGGATACGGTGAAAGAAAAAGGATGCGAAGTTGACGGGTTCTTGTGCAGCAAGGTCAATGGCGGAGTAGAACGGGCGGGATATACCGTAGGTGCGTTTCTGGAGATTTAAGATGGCGACTAAGAACTGGACTGCAGTTCTTTCGGGTTCAGGGCGGTAGAGGATGGCGTACTCGTTTGATGAATAGCGGGGGAAGAGTGCTGTCATTCGGGCTACGGGGATGCTTCGCCCATTCTCGCGGCCTTGTGGGGTGAGGCGGAAGGCTTCGGCAAAGGCTTGGAAGGTTATTACGGTTCTAGATGGTAGGGAGAGGAAGATCCATTTTCGCTCAGTGATGGGGGATTGAGCGATGGCAGATATGATCTGCGCGAAAAAGAGATGGGCTTCCACTGAGTGCCAAGGCAGCTCAGCAAAGTTGGCCAACCCTCGGATGCGCAGGTATTCACCTACCTCGGTAGAGATACCATCACAGAAAGCTGCGTAGTTCGCCAATGCTTCCATGGCGCACACAAAAACAGAGCACAGCACACGGGTACACAGAACACAAAAAACACAAGCACAATCACAAGAACACAATAGCGTTTTTTGGCGCAACCGAAGAGATTAAGTAGAGACATTACGGTGGGGGGGTAGGAAGTGATGGTTATCATTGTGCGGTGGTGGAATGATACTGCTTTCAATTTGGAATGTGTTGACAGTATACGGGAAGAAGCAAGTACGGACACACATGCAGATCTAGCACTAAGGCAACCCTTCATTTTTTTCAAAACCCTTACATCATTTTAAAGTGATTCTCATCACTAAAAACCCCTGTAAATACCATTTTCACCTTTTTGTAGCTCCATTTTGTACAAGCCGAGGAGTCCTCGAGCTTGAGGAGCCTTAGAAGTAGTTGCCTGTCAATTTTCATATTTTTTAGATCTCGTTTGAGCCCTCAAATAAGCCCTGGAACCTAATTTTTAACTAGGCCGGACACTAGGTCTGGACAGGGCCAAAGCTAGTCAAAAACTATAAATAGAGCTAGAGAGCTCATTTTTGGGAGCTTCTTGTATTTTTGAGCTTGTATGAGAACTTTGTTGCAATAGAAGTGATTCCATTGTCTTACTCTCTTTGTTCTTGCCGTGTGTGCGCGTGTGTGTGTATGTGTGTGCATGTTAGTGTGCTTCTCACTCACACATTTGTGCTTCCACTTGCTCGTGGTCTTCATACCATCCTCACGTCTTCCCGGATTGACATTAAAGGAGGTGCTACTCATCACTGAGTGTTGAAGCTCAAAGTCAAGGACAAAGCAAGGAAGCACATCAAAAGGTGGACACACAAGGAAAGGGAGCAAGTAGGGAGCTCCAAGAAGTGTATGTAAAATTTTCAGAAGAATCCCCTACAAAAATAGTGATTTTCATCACTAAAAACCATTGTAAATACCATTATCTATTTTTAGTAACACCATTTTGTTCAAACCGAGGAGTCCTCGAGCTTGAGGAGTATTAGAAGTACCATCGTACCAATTTTCATAATTTTTAGACTTCGTTTGAGCCCTCAAATAAGCCCTGGAACCTAATTTTTAACTAGGCCGGACACTAGGTCTGGACAGGGCCAAAACTAGTCAAAAAACTATAAAAAGAGCTAGAGAGCTCATTTTTGGGGTTAGCTGGAGAGAGAATAGAGCTTTTGTAAGAGAACTCTTTGCAATCTAAGCTTTCCATTGTTCCTCTCTTTGATCTTACTTTGTGCGCGTGTGTGTGTATGTGTATGTATGATTGTGTACTTTCACTCACGCACTTGTGCCTTCACTTGCTCGTGGTCTTCATACCGGTCCTCACGTCTCTGCGGATTGACAAGTAAAGGAGGTGGTGCTTACGCTTGAGCTACACCAAATTTTGGCGCCGTTGCCGGGGAGAGAGCTTCGAGGACGAGCGTTGTGATGGTAAGATCGTAGATTTGCGACGTTGGAAGGTAAAAAAAACTGTCATTCCAGTTCCTTTTCTGTTTTTTCCTCTTCATCTTCATCATCATCATCATCTCCACCTTCTTCCATCTTCTTCTTCATAGAAAATTCTTGTTTTTTAGTGCATTTTCACCATCTTCATACCATTTTTCATGCATTATTGTGTGGGAAGGAGTTAGGAGAAGCAAGGGAGAGCAAGCGCTGTGTTTTTTTTCATGATTTTCTGCTCACACGGAGCTCGCCATAGCCGGCGCTCAGAAATTTGAATTTCCCGCCAAAAAACACGATTCTGTGATGAAAATTGCGATTCTGTGAAAATTCAAAATTTTTTGAAAAATCACGATTTTCTATTTTCCCGCCTAAAAGTTGGCTGAAAAAATCACGATTCTGTGGTCATTCTCAGAATCACGATTCTGTGTTTGTGCTCAAAATCGCGATTCTCACAAATCACGATTTTCAGTCAAAAAAACACGATTTTGAGAAAACACGATTCCCTACTCACAATCGCGATTCTCAAAAAATCACGATTTTCAGTAAAAAACACGATTTTGTGAAAAAAAGGGCGATTCTGTGTAATCACGATTTTTTGCTCAAAATCGCGATTTTCAAAAACACGATTTTGTGCTCAACATCACGATTTTCAGAAACACGATTTTGTGCTCAACATCGCGATTTTCAGCCAAAAACACGATTCTGAGAAAACACGATTTTGTGAAAAAAACACGATTTTGTAAGTCACGATTCTCTGAGTCAAAATCGCGATTTTCAAAAACACGATTTTGTGCTCAACATCGCGATTTTCAGAAACACGATTTTGTGCTCAACATCGCGATTTTCAGCCAAAAACACGATTCTGAGAAAACACGATTTTGTGAAAAAAACACGATTTTGTAAATCACGATTCTCTGAGTCAAAATCGTGATTCTCACAAATCACGATCTTGTGCTCAACATCGCGATTTTCATGCCAAAAACACGATTCTGAGAAAACACGATTTTGTGAAAAAAACACGATTTTGTAAGTCACGATTCTCTGAGTCAAAATCGCGATTTTCAAAAACACGATTTTTTGCTCAACATCGCGATTTTCAGAAACACGATTTTGTGCTCAACATCGCGATTTTCAGCCAAAAACACGATTCTGAGAAAACACGATTTTGTGAAAAAAACACGATTTTGTAAGTCACGATTCTCTGAGTCAAAATCGCGATTTTCAAAAACACGATTTTGTGCTCAACATCGCGATTTTCAGAAACACGATTTTGTGCTCAACATCGCGATTTTCATGCTAAAAACACGATTTTGAGAAAATACGATTTTCAGTGGGCTCAAAATCGCGATTCTCACAAATCACGATTTTCAGCCAAAAACACGATTTTGTGCTCAACATCGCGATTTTCAGAAACACGATTTTGTGCTCAACATCGTGATTTTCATGCCAAAAACACGATTTTGAGAAAACACGATTTTGTGAAAAAATCACTATTTTGTAAATCACGATTCTCTGAGTCAAAATCGCGATTTTCAAAACCACGATTTTGTGCTCAACATCGCGATTTTCAGAAACACAATTTTGTGCTCAACATCGCGATTTTATGAGTTCACAAAATCGCGATTCTCTGAAAGTTCACAAAATCGCGATTTTCTCTAAAGGTCCTGTTTGCCTGTTTTGACTCCCAGGAGCCTGAATTGGCATAACTTTTTCATCCAAAGTCCATTTTTTGAGCTCTATAGCTCGTTGGAAGCTCAAAGTCAAGGACAAAGCAGGGAAGCACAATCAAAAGGTGGACACACAAGGAAAGGGAGCAAGTAGGGAGCTCCAAGAAGTGTATGTAAAATTTTCAGAAGAATCCCCTACAAAAATAGTGATTTTCATCACTAAAAACCATTGTAAATACCATTATCTATTTTTAGTAACTCCATTTTGTTCAAACCGAGGAGTCCTCGAGCTTGAGGAGTATTAGAAGTACCATTGTACCAATTTTCATAATTTTTAGACTTCGTTTGAGCCCTCAAATAAGCCCTGGAACCTAATTTTTAACTAGGCCGGACACTAGGTCTGGACAGGGCCAAAACTAGTCAAAAAACTATAAAAAGAGCTAGAGAGCTCATTTTTGGGGTTAGCTGGAGAGAGAATAGAGCTTTTGTAAGAGAACTCTTTGCAATCTAAGCTTTCCATTGTTCCTCTCTTTGATCTTACTTTGTGCGCGTGTGTGTGTATGTGTATGTATGATTGTGTACTTTCACTCACGCACTTGTGCCTTCACTTGCTCGTGGTCTTCATACCGGTCCTCACGTCTCCGCGGATTAACAAGTAAAGGAGGTGGTGCTTACGCTTGAGCTACACTGAGCTACACCAAATTTTGGCGCCGTTGCCGGGGACTCGAGCTTTGAGGACGAGCGTGTGATGGTAAGACGTAGAGAGGACGCGTTGGAATGGTAAGTAGTCGGTAAATTTCTGATTTTTCTCCATCTCCATCTCCATCTTCACCTTCTTCTCCGTCTCCACCTCCACCTGCTTCTCCACTACATATTCCCTCTTCCTTGTCATTCCCCTCATTTGTTGTGCGCGAGTTTGAGAGAGAGTGAGCGTGTGTGTTCTTGTTTTGTGTGTTTTTTGCATGTTTCTTGCAGATGGCAGCTCCATCATCATCTCCAGCAAGCTCAGCAGGTACGGAATCTGTCTGCACAGTCCCCGAGGCATTGAGCTCGAGCTATCGCGACACTCCGAAAACTTCACCCAATCACGATTCTGAGTGCACCACGACATTGCGCAGGCCTAGAGCTCCCAGGATCACTAGACAGAACAGAAAAATTCACCATATCCCGAGCTATCGCGACACCTCACGAGCTATGGTGACACCTCACGAGCTATCGCGACACTTGGGAGTATCGCGACACCTCACGACCTATCGCGACACCTCACGAGCTATCGCGACACTTGGGAGTATCGCGACACCTCACGACCTATCGCGACACCTCACGAGCTATCGCGACACTTGGGAGTATCGGGACACCTCACGACCTATCGCGACACTTGGGAGTATCGCGACACCTCACGAGCTATCGCGACACCTCACGAGCTATCGCGACACTTGGGAGTATCGCGACACCTCACGAGCTATCACGACACTTGGGAGTATCGCGACACCTCACGAGCTATCGCGACACTTGGGAGTATCGCGACACCTCACGACCTATCGTGATACACGGCCTTTAACACATGAAAAATTTAGGGTTATTTTTGGGTGAATTGAAGGGTAGTTGAGCTTAATTTTAGGCACCTTGGTATAACTTTAGAACCTTGGAAGTGGGAAAAAGACCTAGAAACCAGAGAGGGATCTCCTGAACCCTGAGAGCCTGTTTTGACCCTTTAATGCCTGAATGGTCATAACTTGACCATACGAACTCTGATTGATGAGATTTTGGTCTCGTTGGAAAGCTCGTTGAGAATCCTACGTGAAGTTTTAGAACCTGTATTTTTAAGTTGACCTTTAGGTGAAACTAGGTGGTCTTAAGATTGAAGGGGTACAGTGAGTTACTCCAAGGGGACTACAAATATTGATGTGTGTCTTCCAATTACTTGTGGTAATAGAGCAATACTGACTGGTGAGCTTTTGCAGGAACATTGTGTGCACTCAAGGCAATCCAAAGCAAGCTAGCAAGGGTGAGTACCAAGCTTGGGAGAAGGCTTCCTGGGCTTGTGTAGCAGTTTGGTCAACCAGCTAATTGAGGTTGGAAGATCTCTCAACCCTCCTTTGTCAATTCCTAGCCTAGGCTAAGTATGACTTAGGTGTGGTAATTAATTAGGGCAAGATTAGGCACGAATCAAGTCCAAGAGTATTAATCAACCAAGTGCAAGAATTAAGTAGGTCTTAAGTGCGAAAACTCTAAGGGACAAAAGGTAAACTGGAATCGATCACTTATCAAGTGCGGAAATTCACTTAAGTACTCCTGACGACGCGATTTCAGACAAGACCGTAAACATAATATTCAACTCAAAAGAACAAAGTGATTGGTGCAAATTAACCTGCAACGAGAGTGTGCTTAGGTCCAAGGGGGTAGATAAGTCAGGCATATGAACCTTAGATCAGGCAGACACTTAGGCCGAGACAGACAAAGCCTCAGATCTTCTGAAGCTAGTGTCAATCACACTGCCAGGTCTTGGGCCCAGCAGTTGAGTGATTACCCATACACTCCCAGATCAGAAACAAGTGATTCTGAGATGTCCTATCACATGGAGAGACCAGTAGGTAGTTCAGGGGTGGCTTATTTAGAAAAGCCAGAGGGACCTTACAAGACTCAATTGGAATACATCAGGACGAATCGTCTAGGTGCTCGCATCTACGAAGACGGACTGAGAAGATCTGTTGTCCAAATTAAGAACCCCGATCAACCCCATGGATTAGACCACCCGGTAGTCAAGTTTGAGAATGGAGCATACCTAGATAAAGAGGGGACTATATATGTAGTCACCACTCTTCCTGATAGAACTCATGAGTTTGGAAATGTGATTGCTGAGACCGACATGGGTGATATTGAGCAAGGGAACTTAGAGAAAGAGCCAAGAACCCCCCGTGGTAAATCTGTCTTGACCAGAATCATGACTCGAGAGTGGATTCCACAGGATAATAAAAGCATAGATCTGCTTTTAAACCGAGAAACCGATGAGGCTTTTTGGAGATATAAATCTGCTCAACCTCAGGAAGTGAGTGCCCTCACAATCTATGAGTTTAAAGACCCTGATAGCCCAAGCCAAGCAACCTACCTAGACAATGCATTAGAGAGAATCTTCATGGTCACTGAGCATGGCAGACATGCCTACACATGGAAGGGTGAATTTGTTTTTCCCCAACCAAGGTCTAATGTGTCCTTTGGTCTCCAAGGAGCTGGGACCTCCCAAGCTCATGGAGCTCAAAGAGATAGAAGTAGAGACAAACCTGAGGTAAGTTTTGCCAACTCCTTGGGAAGAGGAAGAACGGGAACAGAAAGGAATAGAGTGGAACCTAAGAGACATAGAACCCCATGGAATCAAAGGAATGCTGACGATTTTCCTTTGCCAAGGCCGAGAGAACACACTAGGACCCTGCGACCAACTCAACTGGTGAAGTCCATGAAGAATTATTTCGATGGCACGGGAGACCCTTATGACCATGTGGCAGAATTTCGGCAGGTATTGAAAGCTGAACAGGTAGAGGACCTATTCACACAATATAATGCTTTTGGCCTAACCCTTAGGAACACTGCCCTTACGTGGTTTCAACCACTAAACGAGAGGCATTTCAGAAACATAGACCAGCTCTTAGAGGCATTTATCATTGAGTTTTCTAAGAGTGGAATCAGGCACAACACTTCCTCACTAATTCATAGCTTCAAACAAACACCTCAAGAGACGGTCAGACTAGCTGGAAGAAGATTTAGGCAGTACCTGGAGAGATGCCCGATGCTGGAGTTACCCACACCAGCCAAACAAGTGGCCTTGTTCTTAGATGGATTGTTGAGCACCAAGCTCAGGTCATATGTGTATCTAAAGGACCCCAGAACGATAGAAGAGTGCGTGCGCATGTGCATAGACATTGACGACAATCTAGGTGAGGAATTGGAACTATCAAAAATCTATAAGGATTCTGATAGCTCTAGTAGCCTCCCATCTGGTCAATCCACATCCATTGAGGAACTTGCAGAGAAGGTAGCTCAAAAACTAGGTGTCTTTAGCAAACAAATTTCGAGATTTGCCCCAATTAAGCGGTGTTACACTTGTGGTGGTGACCATATGGCAAATGTATGTCCCATTATGGCCCAACCCCAGGCGAATCCTAATAGCCAGTACTGCACCATAGAGCGCAGGTACACCAACCACACTGCACAAGACTGCCCATATAACAAACAAACTGTTAGGCAAAATTACCCTCAGCCATATCCACAACATGGTAGATACCAGAATCAGTACCCACCACAACAATACAACAGACCACAACAAACTTATCAGCCACCTTATCAAGGGCAGCAAAGACCTCAACCAGTCCTAGTGCAGCAACCCCCTGCTCCAACCAATGTGATCCCAGTGAAATATGCATCTGCTGAAGAAAAACCGAATAGAGCCATAGTCCCAGTCACCCCATTGCTATCAGACAGTGATCCAAGTGACCATAGTTTTGACTCCACACATATTGATAGCCCACCAGCTTACTACATGCAGTCACCCGAGCATAACGAGTCATACTATTATGAGGACCCAAGTGAAAATAGTGGGGAGCCTGAGTATGCCAATGTCATGTACACAAACCCCAACTCTAGACCTCAACCTAGGCAGGTACGACCCCCATTTCCTAGAGGACCATGCTTCAGATCTCAGGGAGATCACCTTATACGTTATTGTCCACTGCCTGCCCCTACACAACCTCAACCAGTAACCATTCAGGGTTTCTGTCAAGACTGCGGGAAAGAGCATCTCCTACGAGATAGCCCAAAGAACCCTAATAACATGCCTAAAATCACTCCTATCAATGTTGTTGGGTTAGTTGTAGACTCCACAGGGAGTGTGACTTCCACTGCACCTGTGCAAGTAATCACAAGAGCCCAAGCACTACAACAAATCCAAGGTGTTGGTCAGGAAAAGAGCCCCGAAGTGAGTGAAACAGAGAGTATAACCAAAAAGAGGACTAGAGCCTGGAAGGATAGTCGTGAAAGAATGAAAAGGCAATGGGCAAAAAAGATGAGCGAACTTGAAGAAAGCTTGAGAGAAACCAAAGCAAAGATAAGTGAACTCGCATCTCAAAACCACTCTCACACCAACCCTCCACCACCTCTCCTTTTACCCACCAATCCACCTTCTTCCATTCCCCAACCCTTCAATACACCACCCTTAACCCGCCCACCACCCAGAGTAGGATCCGTCCTAGCCGATCCCACTCCCGAGGACCTAAACATGATGCTTAGAGCATATTAGGCCAGAATCCAAGAAGGGCCAAATGTAACTGATCATGAAAAGTGTTACCCTAGAGCAGAACTAGAGCTAGAACGAACCAAAATTTGTGCTAAGATGGTGGAATTGGCTCAGACCATGTTTGAAGCCAGTCGCCTCTTTAACATCTCTAGTTCAACAAAGACACAATTGCACTTTGATGGATTGTTAGAAAGACTAGAGAAGCTGATTGCACAATCAGAAAAGGAACCCACCTCTCAACACAAGGACAAAGGCAAGTGAAAGAGTAAGCATTCCTGCTCAGGAAGCCTATGTGCCTGAAGCCTATGTGCCTAACTCTACGGAGCCAGACACATCATCTTCTATGAATCGGTTCACACCAGAATTCCTACGCGAGATTCAAGAAGACAAATGGGCTAAAGAGAGTGAAGTCCCTCCTCCTATTGAACTTGTGGATGATGCACGCGACCAATTCCCACAAGACATCCCATCCATTTATGAGGAGCAGGAGAGCACCCACTCTCAGGAAAGACTAGACTTTGAGTCTAACTCTCTACAAGAATTACCCCACTTCACAGGCCCATGGGAGGCTAAGTCTACTTGTATGAGAGCACCCACGGTCATGGTACGAAATGAGGACTCAGTCTTACCTACGAACACAGAAGTAGTGAAGAACACCAAAGTGCAGTGCAATCTCACTTTGGAAGAGCTGCTTAAGGTTAGACCAAAAGTGTGGAAACATGTAGCCAATCAAGTGCCCGAGATAGCAAAACCTCGTTCCCAGGTAGGATCACATAGGACAGTGCCAGAGATACCCTTGGATAAGATAGGAGACATGTGTGAAGGTGAAGAAGGGAACACCTATCTTCCCATTACCTACCAGGGGCACACCACCAAGGCAATTTTGGACTCAGGTGCAGGAGTTGCAATTGCCACCACTTCCCTATGGAAGCGTTGGGGCAAGCCAACACTCAGGCCCACAAGGATGAAATTGCAAATGGCTGATGGTCACATAGAGAGACCCTTAGGATTGCTAGAAGGAATAACTCTCACCACCTGTGGTGTCGAGTTTGAGCATACATTTGCTATATGTGATTTTAGCAAGAACCATGCCTATGAAATGATCTTGGGACGACCTTTTATGCGACAGTTGGAAGTGGTACAGGATTGGGGAACCAATTCTTTGTACCTGCAACACTTGGGTGTTACGACCAAAGTGAATCTCAAAGATTACTCTCATAGAGATGTTCCTCCTATTCAATGGAATCCCATCCATAGAGCCAAAGATGATACGGAATCTGTGCATTCCATAGGATCAGGATCCTCATGGATGCATGAAGACACCCACTTGTGGATGTGCAAAGTAGGAGTAGAAGAGGAGAAAAGAGAAAAGGCCAGAGATATAGGTGCAAACGAGACACATAGACCCATTCAAGACCCAGCCTATGCACCTGTAGTATTTCCTGACGAAGAATTCGAACCCCACGGCTGGGCAGAAATCCTAGCAACAATGGATGTAGCCATCAATGAAGAACAATGGACACCCCACTGTGATGAGGATGGCTATGACATTTCAGTCTTCTCCATAGAGCCAATCATGGGAGAGGCAGTTCTAGAAGAATGCGAACCTATCCCTGATGCATTTGAGGATGCAAGTGACTCCGATCTAGAGTCAATCATTATGGACCCACCTTTTGCATCAGATGAAGAATACTTCCATGAAGTAGAATTTCAACCCCAGAGGCATGGAGAGCTTACAAATGATGTAAGATTAGCCACACATGTGACCCTGAAGGGAGAAGGAAAGAAAAGAAAGGAGAGAGAAGTCACACAAGAAGAGGAAGAGTCTTTGTTTGAGGTCCCGGAAAATTTTAAGAAATATGAGATAGATGACAAAAGAGTCATGATCAGAATGCCTAAGCGAGAGGCACAATCAGGACAGGCCTATGATAACAAAGAAACCACCAAGAAAATAGTTGTGGCCCTAGAAGAAGGAGAGGAGAGATGCACGTACATAGGCCATGACCTGACAGAAGAGGAAGAACAAGAGCTAATAGCCTTGCTAAGAGAATACAAAGATGTATTCGCTTGGAGTTACAAGGATTTGAAGGGTGTAGGCCCTGACATATGTTCACACACTATCCCCATGACCTCAGACGCCAAACCCTCTAAGCAAAAGCCATATACGTATAACGATAATTATGCGGCTAAGATCAAAGAGGAGATAGATAGACTGGTTGAAGCTGGATTTATCTATGAAATTGAGCACACTGAGTGGGTATCCCCCATTGTAGTGGTGCCCAAAAAGAATGGTAAATTACGTGTATGCATTAACTTGAAGAAGGTCAATGCAGCCACAATCCGAGATAACTATCCGCTTCCCATCACAGAACATCTCTTAGAAAGAGTGGCAGGCAAGGAAGTGTACAGCTTCTTGGATGGATTCTCTGGCTACAACCAAGTAGCCATAGCTCCAGAAGATCAGCATAAGACGGCTTTTGCCACAGAATGGGGCATATTCGCCTTTCGGGTAATGCCATTTGGGATTACCAATGCACCAGCAACCTTCCAAAGGCTGATGTGCCATGTATTTAAGGAGTTCTTGAGGAAGAATTTAGAAGTCTATGTTGATGATCTTTGTGCTCATTCCAACATTAGACAAACCCATATTCCTGAACTCAGACAAATCTTGGACAAATGTAGAGAATATCAAGTCTGCCTAAACCCAGAAAAATGTGTTTTTATGGTCATGCAAGGCAAAATTCTAGGACACATAGTGTCAAAGAATGGCATATCTACGGATGAAGAGAAAGTAAGAGCTATAGCCGAATTACCTAGGCCAAAGAATGTCAAGGAAGTACAAGCTTTCATGGGGCATTGTGGTTATTACCGACGATTTATACACATGTATGCCATCATTGCAAAGCCCTTGTATGGACTTCTGACAAACTTTGAGTGGACTGAGGAATGTGAGAATTCCTTCGATGAGCTTAAACGGCGATTATGTTCAGCACCAATCTTAACCACACCGGATTGGAATAAGCCTTTCCATGTTCATGTGGATGCATCCAATTATGCCATGGGATGTGTGCTTGCACAACCTACTGGTGAGGGTAATATGGATCTTCCAATTGCCTATGCTAGTAGACAATTGAATGCAGCTGAACGAAATTATACCACTACTGAGAGAGAAGGCTTAGGCATGGTATATGCAGTTAAGAAATTTAGACACTATTTGCTTGCAAATAAGTTTAAATTTTTTACTGATCATCAGGCATTGCTATACCTCGTAAACAAGCCATGCAATACAGGAAGATTAGTAAGATGGTTTCTCTTGCTAATGGAATATGATTTTGAGGTTGTGGTAAGGAAAGGGAAGACTCATTTGAGAGCAGATCATCTCTCAAGGCTCACATCAGGAGAAGCCCCACAAGGAGTGTCAGATGAATTACCTGATGCTTACTTGTTTAACTTGGAAGTGGTACTGCAGTGGGCTAAGCCATTAGTGCCAGTATTAACCTACGGGCCTAACCACTCAGTGATGGCCACACAGGATAGAGAGGTAGTAAAAGCCCAAAAGTATCACATCATGGCAGGAAGTATGTACAAGCACACGGATCAAGGGATCTTGGCTTGTTGTGTGGAAGAGGACGAGCACGCTAAGTGGTTGCAATTAGCACATGTAGGTGCATTAGAGCAACACTACTCAAAACAACGAACCCTGCAAACATTGAAGAGACTTGGAGTGTACTGGCCAACTATGGAAGCAGAAGTCCATAGAATGTGCAAGGAATGCCCAATTTGTCGCACTAAGCCACCAGTGGAACATGCCACCCTTTATCGCGTGTCTCTAGTGCCAGATTGGAGTGAGCCACTAGTGGCGTTTCTGAGGACGAAAACATTCCCTCAAGATATGACCCTAACGAGGCAAAGAAGTTTAGAACAAGAGGCCCTAGATTACTCACTCATTGGTGATAATCTATACAAACGAGGTAGAGACGGTTACCTGAGACTATGTGTTCATGAGAATGAATATCTAAAGATCTTGGAAACTGCTCACCAGGGTGTAGAGGAGGACACTTTGGTCCAGATAGGGTGATCAAAGCAATCCTATTTGCAAGATTTTGGTGGCCCACCCTTCACATGGACGCACATACCTATGTGAAGAGGTGTGAGATTTGTCAGCGAACCCAGTATCCTATACGCAGAGATGAGATGCCACTGAAGCCTATGATGGGCAGACGTGCATTCTCTAAGTGGGGAATAGACTTTGTAGGTCCTATCAATCCCCCAGCTAAGGGTTCCCATGCCGAGTAGATCATCGTTGCCACAGACTATCTAACCAAGTGGGTAGAGGTAAAAGCCACAACGAAGAACGACGCTCAGACAACTGCTAAATTCTTGTTTGAGAATGTATTCACAAGATACGGGCTACCTATAGAGCTAGTTAGTGATAGAGGCACTCACTTCTTGAATGAAGTCATTGAAAATCTGCTCCAAGAATTCTTGGTAGTGCATAAGAAGTCTGCCCCCTATCACCCTCAAGCCAATGGGCAAGCCGAAAGCACCAATAAGATCCTATGCAATGTATTGACAAAATTAGTGAACAATAAACGCTCTGATTGGGACAAACAGCTACACCATGCTGTTTGGGCATACCGAGTCGCCTACAAAACGGTACTCCAAGCCACCCCCTTTCAGATGGTATTTGGTCAAAACGCAGTGCTACCGTTGGACTTCTTAATACCTACATTGAAAATAGCACAAGAGCACGAATGGACGGGTCATGAACTCTCCTCTAGACTTTTTGACCTTGAACGATTAGGAGAAACAAGACTGAGAGCGGCTGTAGGGATATATGCAGCTAAGAAATGACAGAAGGCATACTTTGATGCCCATGTGAAGGATAAGGGCTTGAAAGCAGGAGATCTAGTTTTAGTCTACACATTGAAACAACACGCAAGGAAGCTAGAAAAGAGAGGCTACGGACCTATGATCATCAATAGGATCTCCACGAGTGGAGCAGTACAACTAGCCACTTTAGAGGGTGATGTTCTCCCAAACTATATTAGCGGATGCAGAGTCAAGCTGTATCAGGAACCCCTCACGGAGGAAATGCTAAGTCGACTCAATACTGCTAAGCAACGTAAAGAGGAGGAAAAACGAATTCGAGAAGAAGCACAGGCAGAGGCCTTAGAGCGCATCAGACGAATGAAGTTGAGGAGACAAGGGAGGGATCAGCCTATGATTGACACTCAAGAGTCTCCAGGCTATCACATGGCCATGTGTGAGGCTTCAGGTGAACGTACCCATAAGATAGTGGATCGACGACCTTTTGTGACCCTAGAAATAGGACAAAGAGACATCACAACAAGCGTGAGAGCTTTAATTGATTCAGGAGCAGCCACAAGTGCAGTTCGGCTTTCTTATTGCCAGCAGCTGCAATTGGAGGTAAAACCCCTAGAAGCATATCTGATAGGATTAGGAGGTGTTGAAACCCCTTGCATGGGAGAGGTGGATCTTCCCCTTTACATACAAGAGGTCCTCATGCCAGCAAAAGTGCTAGTGTGTGAAGACGAGGATTTGACCGAACCTCTTGTCTTAGGCCAAGACTGGATCTATGATCACGCAGTCAACCTCAACCTAAGAAGTGGACTTCTTCAGGCTTGAGTAGGCCAAAGCCGTCTCACGATTGAATTAGAAAATCAAGCACTCAAACCAATAGAACAGGCACCAACTCCTGGTCCCTCCAGGAATCCACATGAAGATAACAATGTTGTTCTTGTCCAAACTCCTATGGTGCAGAGGATTGTCAATCTTACTGAAGGTATAGGAGCCAATAAGGAGTTCCTAACTGATCCAAAGAAGACTCTAAATGGGCAGACCGAACATCACTCGACACGAAGGAGGCCGCTGATCAAGAGGCAGGAGCACCAACCCGTGCAACACAGAGCACCTCGTGGCGCGAAGCAGATCTAGATACGCAAGGATGGAAAACCCACCACTCTAATAGCAGACTCCCGACGAGACAACAAACAAGCCACACCATCACGGACACAAGTGAAGGAGTACCCTAGGAAACCTCCTAGGCACACCACATCTATTTGGGTCCCTAAGCGGTCAAGGAAGGCAAGCCCCAATGCTAGACACATATGGGTGCCCAAGGCCTGTTTACGAGCCCAAATAGCTCCAACTCTAGTTACTGGCATAATTCAACACTCTCAAGTCCGCTCGATTAACAACGCAGGAACTCTACCTAAAAACCACTCTGACCCACACTCAGTCACATCGAGGAATGCCTGGAAATGGGTACCCAAAAGGTCCCAAATCCATCACAACCTAGTTCATAAACCGTTGCCTGTCTTTAGCTCTAAGAGCTACGAATCCCCTATCAAAGTTTGGAGACCTAAACCATGTATCAAACCCCCTAACCCAATTTTTGTAAATCCATCCACTCTGACATAGGTGCATTCCGAGTCCACTGCATAACCAAAGTAGGCATCTAGGATGATACTGACCTCTAATCACCACTCACACCTATCACAAGCACTTCATCTCTGACCACTAACCTTCGGGATTGTCATGTTAGTATTGTGAAGGGAACACCATTACATCCTGTTTCCTATGCAACACTAATGTGCCTTTCTTCTTCTAGCAGATAAGCACCCGATTCCCATGGCAGCAGTAGCAGGCACAAGCTCTCAGGCAGGCTCTGGTGCTCAAATTAATTGGGATGCCATGCCGATGGAGGCCCCACCAACAGCTCGGCCTGAAGAGTTCGTGAATGTGCGGAGAATTCCTATTCCAGATCCACCAAATGGCCTAACCGAAAGAGTAAAAGGGCACTCTCATTGGTTCAATGAAATGCCAGGAGACTTGGGAGACTCAGATCATATATGGGAGTCCAAGATGGAATGTGGAGGAGTGTGGTGGACCTTCTAGTTCTTTTCAAGAGAATTCGAAACCTTACAGAATGCAACTCCACTTCAAGATATCTGGCAAAAAGCAGGATTACAAACTTATTTTAGTGCAGCTCTGCCTAAACCTGATTTCCTCAGGTGCTACTACCTAATTGCCACATTGAAGCTGACAGGTGATAAAGATCATTCAGGCACATTTTGGGTGCCCTTCTTGTCAAATCTGGAGGAAATGAGGAAGTTCGAATTGAATGTTACTTTAATCAGGGAAGCACTTCAGATGTATGGCACGCATGTACCTTCTGACCGCGATCCATTGATACCTGAGTCGATGAAAAGCAACAGAATCAAGAAGCTAAAAGAAATGTGCGCCCTCACCCCCAACATCGCCATACCATTGCGAATGTGCCTCCAACACTTCGCATTCCCAGCTCAGGACCGTTTCACCCAACCTCACAAGAAAATATGGTATGGGCTATATCTAGCAGAGACTGGAAGCTTGCCCATTAAGATGCCTGTATGGATCTTGGACCAAGCATATGAGGCAGGCAAGCGGGGTGTGAGGAAGCCTACTCTACATGGCTGTTGTGCGCTTACAAGAATTATCTATAGATGTCTTGCATATGATGTGCCGATTGCCAGAGCCCTAAAATATGCACAACTGGAGTTGTTCAAAGGGCGGAAGTCAGGGAGCCAGCCTGCAAAACGAATGCGTGGATTGCTCTCCCAGGTAATGATCCCTCAAGGAGCCACGACCGAAGCTTCTCCCCGACCAGAAGCTCAGGTCGCACCTTTCACGATCCATCTTCAAGGAGTTCAAGCTGGAGAGGTGATACAACCTGCTCCATCCGCCCCTCCACTACCTACCGATGCAGAGTTTGCATCTATGGCCACCTTCACAGAGGATCCAAACTTTGATTTTGAAAGATTCCTGCAAACGGTCCACCTATCAGATAGTGAAGGTTCCCCTGACAATGTTGACCCGGGAGCATCAGTCCAAAGAGAACAGCCAAGGGGCGAGACAAGCAGAGTACATGGGGAAGAGGTGGCACAACATCCTCATGATCCAAACACACAAGTTCAGGAAGGTGCACAAAGAAATCCAGAAGACAGTGAAGAGGAAGCCCCTGCCTACACGGCACAACTCAAGCGGCTATACAAGACAATCAGGCAGGTACAGAGAAGACACAAGATGACAGAAGAGGCGAATCGAGCTCTAGTGAACCAAATGCTTCAAGCCGAGAATGTAGATTCCCATTTTGTCGAATCATTGTATCTATTGGCGGACACATGTGGGATTGGGGAAGCATTGAGGACTATGGTCTATCGGGAGAACCCTACCTATGATCAACGAAGGATTGATACACGGCCACGGCGGGGAAAAATGATTCAAATGGAAGTGTCTACTGCCTTGCCTACCACCATTTCAGAGAATGTTCACATGGCTAGCCTAAATTCCACTGACGAACAAGATGTAAATACACAGGTACCATCTCCACCGGCACCTCTCATTCAACCCTCAGAACCCTTCTCCACTAGTCTTTCTGAACAACCGATATCCACCCAACATGAACCCATTGTACACACCTCCGTTTTTACATCCTTCCCTTTACCCACAACCATCACTCTCGCCCAAATTTTTGAACCCCACACAGGTCATCCGGCTACCGATCAAACCATAATAGGTCACTCCTCTTATCTCCCCGCCCTGGGACAACCACTTGCCACTAGCCAAACCTTATCCCAACCTTTTCCATTCACCCACACAGTTCCTTCCTCCCAACCCCTACCCACTGTACCCCTGTTAACCCCCTCAGAATCAACCCAAATCACCCAACCATCATTCTGGACAAACCTTGTAAATATACTCCAACAGGTGGAGAATTATAATAAAAAGTCCCTTCCCCAACCCCACTCCCCCACATTCACTGCCACCACTATTACACCACCTACCGTTCCCGTATTCACAATTCACTCTTCACACACTATCACATCCGATCCCATGGATATTTCACCATCCACAGGAGCACCCACCGCCACGTCTGTTCCACCATCATCACATCTCACTTCACTCATATGCACATCATCCACTTTTCCCTTCCCCATTTCCCGACCCTTTGCATGTTCCACCTCTACCCATGCATCCACATCATTTAGTAATGCACTAGACACCATGGTTGAAGCGGCCACTCAGCTTAAGCAAGAGTATAAGCTATTAGAAGAAAATAACACAGAGCTGTGCAATCTCTCGGCTCAACTCCAGGCACGAGTCGATGCCTTGGAACTAGGTAATACAGCACTACAACACCAGGTGACTGACCTCCAACAATCGAAGACACAAATTGAAGCTAAGTATGCAGAGACAGGCAAAGCTATGGACGAACAACTCAGATAACAAATGGGCCGCAATGCGAGACTTCAATGCAATATGGCCCTACTACGTCGTCATCTAGCAGCGGCTCAAGAAGAGAACCGAAGGCTACAACAACAAAACCAGGAGAACCTAGAAGCGGCCATGGAAAACACCCCGGGAGCACCTATAGACCCTGCAAAATTCCAAGTTGTCCCCTCAGAGCATATTCAACAGATTTTAGAAGGTTATGCAACCCTCTTGGAAGCCCATGATCAGTTGGCAGATCAGATAAAGGAATTACAAGGATCCAAAGTACCGACAACACACCCACCCACACCTAAAGAGACGGTCGATGCCGCTACTTCGCCAGAACCTGAACCTTCAACGAACAGTGAGGTACTTGAGCTACGACAACAGATTGCAGAGTTGAAAATCAAGTTGTTACAATATGAACGACCTCCTTCCCCACCTGAGCAACCCATAGAAGAAGAAGCAATTATTATTCCAGTGGAGGAAGCATTTGAAGAGAACTATGAGCCTCAACCACTTCCAGGAGGACGAATCACGGAGGAAGGGCAAGATACCTATGAGGAACCCCCATCAGCCTGGATGAAACAAGTAGAAGAAATGAGGAAAACTCATCAGGAACGTGTCTCCACTCAGATGCTATCAATGAAGGCCATTGAGGAAACCATACTTCAATCTGAGTATTTTAGGCACCTTGCTCCTAGACGACTCATCACGAGCTCAGAATTACAATATAAACCATATTTTGTATTGTTGGCCGACTACAACGCAGAGATCAAAAGGGTCACCAACAAGTGCCCTACTTTCGCCACCTAGTTCGAACCAGAAGATATACCAGAGGCAGCCAGAAAAGGGGCGATATTCCAACCTACTTGGAGGCAAAGATTACTTGAAACATATCTAGAAATGCTTAGAACATGGGATCACACTCCCATGCATTTGAAGTATAACCCTTGTTATGGGCCAGTACAAAGAAGAAGATCATGGAAAGCCTTCGCCATCAAGGTTCAGAACAATGTAAACTGTAGAGAATGGCTTAATTACCCTGCCATTGCACCCCCAACCGGCACCCCCACAGTATCTTACATGATTGCAACCATCAGACATTGGATGCCACGCCTCTACCCCATGCCAGATGTAGCTGCCCAGATGATGCTCAAGATATTCGATATGATGCAGGTGGTGCTCAAAACTTTTTGCAATGTATGCCATATTCAGCCTCCGATTCCCGGGTTTATTAATGGTAATTATGACCTGCTATATGATATGAGCACCACCCCGAGCATACGCGTTGCTTATGCATGTCACGCACGCATCAGATATCTCCCTGCCTGCTATAAGCAAACTTTCGATGATATGTTCACCACAGGGTTCTGGGAAGCACACTCAGAGGTGTTCGCGCCAAGGCCCACCCATTTGTTACACCTCTTTGCATGCGAACAAACGATGCACTCAGAACTCTACACAACGCCACAACCGGACATACCGGGTGCAGTCAATTGGGAGGCCCTCCAGAGAGACTTGGTTCGGGGACTACGCATCAAGGAACAAGAAGTGGCAACCGACCTCCTGCAGAAGTATATTGATCAAACAGTGGAGCAGAGGTCTGTCAGAGGCGACAGACCCTAGGGGGGGGAGAGTGTTGACAGTATACGGGAAGAAGCAAGTACGGACACACATGCAGATCTAGCACTAAGGCAACCCTTCATTTTTTTCAAAACCCTTACATCATTTTAAAGTGATTCTCATCACTAAAAACCCCTGTAAATACCATTTTCACCTTTTTGTAGCTCCATTTTGTACAAGCCGAGGAGTCCTCGAGCTTGAGGAGCCTTAGAAGTAGTTGCCTATCAATTTTCATATTTTTTAGATCTCGTTTGAGCCCTCAAATAAGCCCTGGAACCTAATTTTTAACTAGGCCGGACACTAGGTCTGGACAGGGCCAAAGCTAGTCAAAAACTATAAATAGAGCTAGAGAGCTCATTTTTGGGAGCTTCTTGTATTTTTGAGCTTGTATGAGAACTTTGTTGCAATAGAAGTGATTCCATTGTCTTACTCTCTTTGTTCTTGCCGTGTGTGCGCGTGTGTGTGTATGTGTGTGCATGTTAGTGTTCTTCTCACTCACACATTTGTGCTTCCACTTGCTCGTGGTCTTCATACCATCCTCACGTCTTCCCGGATTGACATTAAAGGAGGTGCTTCTCATCACTGAGCTACAGCGTGCATACTCGAGTAATTAGTAAGGAGGGTAGCTTATGACAAAAACGTGGCTATTTAAAAAGAAAGAACAGAAGGAAAAGTAAAGAAAAAAAACTAAAAAATGCGGTCCACCGCCGAATGTTTTAATGCGGGCTAGCAGCGTGTTGATACGGCCGCAGCTTTGAACTGTTGATTGCTTTTGGAAGTGGGTTTTTGGTCAACGTAGTCAACCAAAAAGTTGTTGGACCGATTTGCTCTGAGATCTTGTAAGGGCCGAACCACCGTAATTTGAATTTGCCTGCGGATCTATTTGACTTTGCATTATAGAAAAGTACAAGCTGTCCTATCGAAAACACTGGAGTTTTCAGGTTTCGATCGTGCGTCCTTGCCTGTCTTAGTTGGACTTCGTGCATGGTTAAAAAATTGAGCCATCGGTGCTCGTCTAACTGTCTGAGTGTATCCAACCTAAATGACAGTGAGTCTTCCCGTAGAAGTTTCTAAGCGATTGCTACGCGTAAACTTGGTATGACTATCTCCACTGGTGCTATTGCTTCTAATCCATAAGCTAATTTGAAAGGTGTCAATCCTGTTGTTACCTTGTATGTAGTCCGATATGCCCATAATACTGCAGGTAGCAGTTGATCCCATCTTTCCGGTGCTTCCATGATCAATTTCCAAAGTATATTCAACAGAGATTTGTTTGTACTTTCGGCCAAGCCATTAGCACGAGGATAATAAGGAGAACTAAATTTATGTGTGACCTGGAACGACTGTGTAAGTGCCTTCATTAAATTGTTTACAAAATGAGTGCCTTGATCTGAGACAATTTCGAGTGGTAAGCCAAAACGTGGAAAGACATCGGTTAGTAGACACTTTGCTACCGTAACGACTGTAGCAGACCGTAAAGCCCAGGCTTCTGCCCATCTGGTTGCATAGTCTGTACAGGTCAGTATGTAACAGTTGTTACTGAAGACTGCTGGAGGTGTAATCGGATCGATAAAATCTAGACCCCACTTTTGGAAAGGTTCCAATGGTAAGATGGGTTGTAGAGGAAAGAGATGACGTTGCAAAGGCTGGCCAGATCTTTGGCAAGTATCACATTGTTTGACAAACTGTGAGATATCTCTCTACATTGTTGGCCACCAGAGACCACTCTGCAGAATTTTCTGGTGAGTTAAATCTGCAGCAAAATGGCCACCGGAAGGAATTGAGTGAGCCAAAGTAATAACTGAATTAACTTCATGCGGTGGAATACAGCAAAGTACGATTCCGGTGTGATCTACATAATATTATTCTCCCGCAATTTACCAAAACCGGTGGCTAAAGACTGCAATTTTCCTTCGTACTGCCCTAGAAGTTTGAGATGGAAGGCAACCATCAGTGAGAAAGATCAAGATCTGATCATAATATGAAAATGGGATAGGTGGGTCTGCAAAATCTTCATTAATTGGTTCTGACACATAAATCACGGGTGTCGTGTCATCTATGCCCACCGGAGCTTCACCGGAATCTAAGCCGGATAAGAAATCTGCTAAGGCATGTGAATCGCCTGGCCGGTGAATGACTTCGTAGTCGAATTCCTGTAAAAGTAAGACCCATCGCGCTAATCGACCACCTAGATGCTGTTGCCGAACTAGATAGACAAGTGCAGCATGATCTACATGAAATGTGAATTTACGGCCTAGCAAGTAATGTCTGAATTTCTTGACAGAATATACTAGCCCTAGACATTCTCTTTCTGTTACAGAGTAATTCTTCTCAGTAGGAGCTAATCTTCGACTTGCATAATACACTGGTCTGAACCATTTGTCAATTTGTTGCATCAACACACTTCCTATTGCTATATCTGAAGCATCGACAAATACATGAAATGGGTGATCCCAGTCCGGTGGCTGTAAGATAGGAACTTGTGTTAATAAATGCTTTAAACGATCAAATGCTATCTGGCATTCTTGGGTCCATTCAAATTGTCGAGGTGTCTTGGAGATTAGCTTGTTTAGTGGTATAGCCAGATGAGCAAGCCACCGTAAGTGCCTTCCATGCCACCATACTTGGCCCATAAAGCGCATAACTTCTTTTGGAGTAGCTGGCATCGGAGCTTCTAATACTGCCGAAATTTTATCTGGATCTACTTGGATACCTTGTGCAGATACAATGTGGCCAAGTAACTTGCCACATGAAACTGCAAACACAGATTTGTTTGGGTTCAAGCAAAGTCTATACTCTTTGCATTTCTGAAAGCAGCACCGTAAATGGCACAGGTGTGCTATCATCTTACCGAAAATTGAAAAGTCGTCAAGATATACTTGCATAAATTAAGTGAGATAAGGAGAAAATATCTCCTGCATACATCTTTGAAATGTGCTTGGTGCGTTTCTCAATCCAAACCACATTACCATACAAGCAAAGACACCCCAGTTGGTAATAAATGCAGTTTTTGGTATATCTTCTTCAGCATTCTCACTTGGTTGTAGCCACTGTATCCATCTAGGAATGAATACATCTCGTGGTCGGCTACTCTATCAAGCATGGTATCCAAAAAGGGAATTGGAAAGGGATCCGGTACGGTTGCTGCATTTAATTTTCGGTAATCTACACAGATTCTCAATTGCTTGTTTTTCTTTGGCACAATCACAATCGGAGAGATCCATTCAGCATGCTCTACTGGCACGATGAATCCAACTTTTAGTAACCTATCAAGTTCTGCCTTTACGTTGAGATGCATAATGGGGACTCATCCGGTAGCTGGTTTGCTTTATCGGTCTTGCTTCTGGCTTCAGCATGACCCTGTGCTGGTAGATGCGGGGGTCCAATCCTTTTATTTCTTTGTAGTCCCATGCAAAGACGTTGGTGAATTCTCGGAGTAGCTGGATTAAACCTGCTTGAAATGTTTCCGGTAAGTTTTGCTTTATCTTTACAAGTCGCGGATGATCTTCATCTCCTAAGTTGTAAGTGATCAGCTGATCTTCGGGGACATAGAACTGTTGATGTTTCTCTGTGTCGTCTGTTGGTTTAAGAAGTTGCTGCAGTTCATCATCATGTGTCATAACAGTTTCTTCCTTCTTAGCCTCTTCTGTGATGGGTATTACTGTACAGACTGAAGCGTTCCAATTATCTACAACGGACTGTAGATCAACAGTCCCTAAGGAAATTAAATCAGCGTTACTCTTCAGAAACTCTTCTTCTTCATCATCTGATAATCCATCTAGCATATGGATTGGTTCAGCAAAATACGGTCTAGCGTGTAGCTCGCAAGGTTGTATAGCATCTAATTTTACCACACATCTACGATTGGCATCTTTAAACGTAAGCTCTTGTGCAGACCAGTCCTGTATTACCTTCGCATGCTTCAGCCAAGGTCGGTCGAAAAGAAGGTTGTAATCCAAAGTGGATTCCGGCAGATCTAGTATAACAAAGGTCATTTTAAAGGTCGAACCTTGCAAAGTGATGGGTACATTCCGCACAAGTCCTATAGGATGGACTCTTGATTGATCTGCCATTCTGACAAAAAATTGAACTGGTTCGATTTCGGTCCATCCTAACCTTTTGCATAATGCCGCAGTCGCAATGTTAACACCAGAGCCTCCATCAATTAGTACCTGCGTAATCTTATGATTCTTATACCACACTGTAATTAAGGGGACTGAATGATCGACCGTAGAATCAGGTTGCGGTTGAACTGCTGCTGTCGCCGGAATACAAGAAGGCACCAGACTGAACTGTTGTTGGAACTGTTGGCGAATTCCAGGTACTAATGCCAGTAGTTGGCCCAGAGGCAGAGTGATAGATGCCTTAGATAGAATTTCCCAAGCCTATTGAGATTGATTGACAGGCTCTACTGATGTTGAAGTTGATGCCTCTACTGATGCGGAAGTGTCTACGGTTGGTAATGTATCTGCTACTGATGACGTTCCTACTGCTGACTCCCGTTGTTGTGTTCCTTCCTTTGTTAACGATGGCTGGGTTACCGGAATAGGCTCTGGGAAGACTGGTGGTTCTGCTGTGGTCCACTGACTAGCCTTATTGTACATTCTGTGTTGTTCACATATCCCTGGTTCAAATATTTCTGCTGCCGGTTGCAGTTGTTTACCGGAACGGGTCTGGACTGCAGCAGCCTGTGTTTCCACCGATGTGATGTGTACCATGTTGGCCATTGGATTTTGACATTCCTTCTTCCTTTGATCATACTCAGCTGCATCCTTACAAAATCTCCTAATATGTCCAAATTCACCACAAAAATGGCAGCGTGGTGGTGGTAAATTGGGATTTTCCGGTGGTGGTCCGTTCTGCCAGCGGTTTGCATTATAGTTGTTATTCCTCTGTCCTCGGTAATTTCGATATCCTAGTTGCTGGTTGTTTCTCATTTGTGGAGGCACATAGTGGCTGGTTGGCTGCCCTTGTTCCTGGATAATTGCATTGACAGTCATTGTTCCCTGTACTCTAGCGTTGTATGCGCAGTTTTCGGTGGTGTGTCCGGCGGTGTTGCAGATAGTGCAGAATGTCTGATTAAGTGCACAATTGGCACTAGTATGTCCTGAATTTTTGCATGTGATGCAGTATACTTGTATGGTCATATCTTCGGTAACATTTTTGTTTGTTTTTAACCACTCCAGGTCTTCTGTAAATCCGCCGACTTTGTTTTCCAATTGCAGAGTCATTGCAATGACTGCATCGAGGGTCATGGCTCCGACACATCTTATGATCATGATCTACTTAAGTTGTGGAGTCATGCCATTGATGAACCACTGAGTGATAACGTCATCTGGTAAGTTAGCATGGGCCGGTGGTAGCTGCCTTAAGTGTGTTCTGAAGAGAGTAGCATACTCGTGTATGATTTGATTTGCCTTCTGTCTGTTGTTTTGCAGATAGTCAAAAATTTCGGTTGGATTCTTTTTTAGCCTGAATCGCTGCAGAAAAGCATCTCGTACTACTTCATAGGTGCCGAAGTGATTAATATCATATTCTGTAAGCCATCTGGCTGCTTCATTGATAAGTGTAGATTGGAAGATGTAGCTCAATGATGAGTAGCACCTCCTTTAATGTCAATCCAGGAAGACGTGAGGATGGTATGAAGACCTCGAGCAAGTGGAGGCACAAGTGCATGAGTGAGAAGCACACAGACATGCACACACCTACACACACGTGTACACACGGCAGGACAAAGAGTGAGAATCAATGGAGTTCTTTAGATTCCTTTCAAAAAGCTCTTACCAGTTCATTTCAATTACAATCTACCCCCAAAAATGAGCTCTCTAGCTCCTTTTATAGTTTTTGACTAGCTTTGGCCCTGTCCAGACCTCGTGTCCGGCCTAGTTAAAAATTAGGTTCCAGGGCTCTTTTGAGGGCTCAAACGAGATCTAAAAAATATGAAAATTGATATGTAAGCACTTCTAAGGCTCCTCAAGCTCAAGGACTCCTTGGCTTGCACAAAATGGAGCTACAAAAATACAAATTGGTATTTACAATGGTTTTTAGTGATTAAAATCACTATTTGTGTAGGGATTTTCTCTGTTGATTTGTCGTACACATATTTGAGCTCCCTACTTGCTTTTTCTTCTTGTGTGCTCCACTCCTTGATGTCTGAAAAATTTAGGTGGCCTACTTGCCAGATCTTCTTTGGCTACTGTGTCTGCTTGTGCTATCTCTTCGTTCCGACCCTCTTTGTCGTGTGGCTCCTTCGGTTCCCTGACTGCTGCCAACACCCCCCCCACTCTCGCGTCTGTCGCCCCTGACAGACCCTTGTCTCGATGCTCATTGAACGTAATATTGGACAACATCGGACGCGAGGTGATGTTCTTCTAATCTGAGCCCCCGTGCTAGATCTGTTAATAATGCATCCCAATTCACTGGTCCTGGTACGTCCGGATGTGGCACCAGCAGTTGTTCTGAATGGATAGTTCTCTCCACAGCAAATAGGTGGAGGAGATGTGAGGGCCTGGGTACAAATATTTCTGAGTGATATTCCCAGAATCTCGTTATGAACATCTCCTCGAATGTCTGTTTAAAACAAGCTGGGAGGTACTTTATTCTGGCGTGCCAAGCATATATTACCTCTATGGATGGGGTTGTGCTCATGTCGTATACCAGATCTTGGTTTCCTGTAAGAAATCCAACACCTGAGAAGTGGGGGTCTTTAATATTCTTAAATGTCCTGAAGGTGATTAGCATTAGTTCAAAGATTTTCATACACATTTGTGCCATCACATCGGGGGTATTCCGTAATCGAGTGCTCCAGTGTCTGATGGTAGAAATCATGTAATTTATAGTGGGAGGGCCTTGTGGCAGTGCTGGATAAACATAATTTAACCACTTTGCACAACCCTTGACGTTCTTGATAGCAATTGTAAACTCTGGCCAAGTGCGCCGGCGGAATACTGGAACATAACAAGGATTGTATTTAATAAAAAGGGGCATGTTAGTCCATGTACGAACCATTTCCGGGTAGGTTTCAAGAAGACGGATTCTCCAGGTTGGTTGATAAATGGAGCCTTTCTTTGCACTTTCTGGGATATCCTCTGGCCCAAATTGTGTGGAAAAAGTTGGAGGTTTGCCACAACTGCGTTGATTCTCTGCATTGTAATCCGCAAGGAGCACACAATATGGCACCTATTGATCATCGTTGGTGCCGATCCATCTATGATGAGACATGCTTCGAAAGTATTCAGACTTAATGATGAGGTCTTCTAACTTTGCCATAGATTGGATTTGAATGGCCACTCTATCTTCATGGGTTGTTGCTATCTCCTCGAGTGTTTGGAGCCATTCAGGTACTTCAACTTCTAATGTGTCCAGTCCTTCTGAGGTCTGTGCACCACCTGGCATTGGCATAGGAACGTATGGTTCCTCATAGGTTTCATCCACCTCAATGGGTACTAAATCCTCCGGTTCGGGTTCTACAACTGGGGAGGCCTGCCTTTCATATTCTAG
The DNA here is from genome assembly GCA_020310875.1 of Ceratopteris richardii. Classification (NCBI taxonomy): domain Eukaryota; kingdom Viridiplantae; phylum Streptophyta; class Polypodiopsida; order Polypodiales; family Pteridaceae; genus Ceratopteris; species Ceratopteris richardii. Next base: position 2,679,089 of record CM035431.1, on the reverse strand, counting down.
TAACTTTTTCTGGAGTTCAGCCACCTGCTCGGTCAATGCCTTTACTTCCTCTGAAGTCGAGGCCGTTTCTAATACCTTGGGTGGAGCCTCCTTTTCCCTGAGCTGGCTATGTAGCTCATCTCGTTCCCTTTCCAAATCATCATGTGCGTCTAATAAATCAGCATAACTTTCCAAGATGGTTTTCATTGTTTCTGTGGGAACCGCTTTGAACTGTTCTGGATCAATCTCATGGGGGGAACCTTCCATGGCTGCTTCCAAGTTTTCTTCATTTTGTTTCTGCAACCCTTTATTTTCTTCAAGTGCTGTAGCCATATGCTTTCGAAGTAGAGTTAAATTACGCCGGACTCTCAGGTTATCTGTTTGGTACACCTCCAGCAAGGCTTCGAGTTGTTTGACACCGGGTTCTGCTGATGGTTGGGGTGTCTCCAGGAGTGTTTGATGGGCTTGCTCGAGAGTTGTGTAGTGCTGGTTGAGTTTCGCATTTTCTTCTTCTAGCGCTGTGAGTCGTCTTTGTAGGTTCTGATGATTTGTTGTCAACTGTTGATGGCGGCCTTCGAGATCCCTGTACTCACGGTGAAGTTGATATACACACTAATGTAATGATAGGAATATACTATTTACATTAAAGGATGCAGGTAAAGATGAAGATGTAGGGGGAATGGGGATGGGGAAGGGAGTTGTGAATGCCGTGGAATCAAGTGGTGAAGTTGGTGGAGGGGGTATGGGAGATTGAGGTTGTGTGGGGGGTGGGGGTGGTGCTGTGGCGGGTGATGTCTCCATCGTGTCAAATGTGGGTGTGACAGTAAAGAGGGGGACGGTAGGTGGGGTGGAAGTGATATTGGTGAAGAGTGTCATGAAGGTGGGCATGGAAACTCCTCCAAATTGGATACCGGGAGAGAGAGGAATTCCCATGACAACTGTGGTAGTGGTAGAAAAGGGCGTGGTCGTGCCGGTTGGTGAGGTGAATTGTGTAGCGAGAGGTGAGGTGGGTGGGGAGAGTGGTTCCTCTTGATGTTCTTCTGTTTGCGTGTTGCCTTCCGGTTCTGATACATTGATGTGTATTTGTTTTCCAGATCGCCTAGGGCGGGCAGGCACACGTTTCTCAAATCGATTAATGTATGTCATGGCCTCATGTATGGCCTCATCCAAGCCGACTGCCTCTGCGTGCAGGTTCATGGCTTCGATAAACATATCATCCACACCTTCCTCAGCCAATAGTTGGCTCATGAGCACCTTGCTTGATTCAAGTGACATTTTGTGTTGTTCCTGAACTCGCTTCATGGTTTGGTACAATCTTTTTATTTGTGCCGAATATGCTGGGGCACTTGCTAGTTCCGAGAGTTCATCATATTCTTGATATTGTTCTTCTCGGCTTCTTCTTCTTCTCCTCCTGCCTCTTGTTCATCTCCTTCGACTTCTACGACGACTGGTTGTGTCGGGGCTGGTGTTGTTGTGGTGGGGTGTGGTTCCTGGGCCTGGTCTGCTTCTGTTTCAAGATTAGATTCGTAGATCAGTGAGGTCATTGAGAGTAAATCCCTGTGGAAATTCCAAGTCTGATGGAATGGGGGGAAACACCAAGTTGGGTCATTCTGTACTTGGTCGGGGAAGACAAATGGTGAATGGCCGAACACGCCTAGTTTGAGGAGGAGTCACCTCCGGTGTGGTAGTGGCTCCCCTTGGTTGAGCACATGGTAATTGGACGCCTCCTCTCATCTTCTTTGATGGAGGACCAGCTGTTGATAGTCCCCTTTGGAATTCTTGGGCCCTGGACCACACTAGTGCTCTTTGAATGGGCACGTCATATGCTAGGCACCTATAAATTATTCTTGTTAGGGCACAACAGCCATGAAGTACATTTTTCTGCTTCTTATTCCAGCGCTAATGGGCTAGGTGTATCTGATCGATGACCCAGTGCGGTATGTTGAGGGTGAGGTTCTCTGTTTCTGCCAAGTATAAGCTGAACCATATTTTCTTAGGGGGCATAGTGAATCGTTCCTGTGCGGGAAAAGCAAAATGTTGCATAACATTTCGTAAGTGGAGAGCAATGGTAGGCGTCATTGCCACCATGTCCTTCAATTTATTGAGATCCTTATGCTTCATCCTACCCGGAACCATTGTTTCTTTCTCGATGGGAATGTGCATACCTTGCATGTTCAATGCCTCCCGTACCAGATTGAGTGTCAGTTTGAATCTCTTGAGTTCGTGTCCTAGCAACAAAGATGGTAGTACAAAAGTACTATCACCTCCCTTGGCCCTGCTGGGAGTGATGGTACTGATAAAATAGGAGCAGCGTAGAAAATCAGGTTTAGGCAAGTGTGCCCTGAAATATCTATCCAGGCCTGCCTTGGTCCAAACTGATCGCATTACCTCTGCATTCTGATAGTTCTCGAATTCCCGAGTGAAAAAGTGGTAGCGTCCCCATTTGCCATTAAATTCAATTTCTGCTTCCCAGAAGTAGGTGCCGTCACCCAATGGCCCTGCTACATCACTAAACCAATGAGCATGTTTCCCCACTTGAGAAGTGTGTCCTTGAGGGGGGTCATGGATAGGAAGGACATGCACCGCTTGAAGTTCTTGAGGCCTTTCGGTGAGTGGCGGTTCCAGAAGAATGGTTTCAATGTCCACAATCTGTGCGCTGGACCCTGCCTGGGAACTGGTGCCTCCAGTTTCTGCCATAGTTATTTCTTGCTACTGGTTGTGTCGAGAATATAGAGCATGCGTTAATATTGTAATGGACAAGATAGAACACGTTTTGCCCCCGTTACAATATTATCGTGAGGTGAGTAATGGGTTAGTGGTCAGTGAGTGCACGATGACAATGTGTGTAGTTAATGCCTGGATAGTCCTAGGAGCTAGATGGAAAGATGCAGTGTCTGACTAATGCAGTTAGTAAGTGGAGATGAATTCACAAATTGGGGTCGGGGGGTTTATTACAAGTCTTAGGTTGCCAAACACCATGGATGGCTTTTGGTCTTGGTTTTGTGGAGACTCGGGAGGATTGCATGAGTAATTCCGCTGGGGGTTGTTGTGTCTTTGGGACCCATTTACGAGTGAGTCTGTGCGTGCTTCTAGGTGTCAGTGTGTTTGAGTGTATCAGACAAGAGTGGGTGGCGGCTTCTTGAGCGAGTGGACCCTGTCGTGTATGATGTGAATTGTGTGGGACTAGTTGAGCCCGCAAGCAAGCCTTAGGCACCCAAATTTGTCTTGGTTGTGGGTCAGCCTTCATCGACTTCCTGGGCACCCAGATAGATTTCACTTTCTCAACAGAGGTTTTAGAAGTCCTCTTATTAGTATCATGTCCTTGATTACTAATAGGTGGTTGAGACAGTTGTCGCGACTTGGCTATAGTCGGAAGCTCATCTTTTCGCACCCACATTTGTTTCACTGGTTGAGTTGTTCGGCTTCGCGCGTTCTTTTGGTCTCCCGCATAGATAGTCTTCAGTAATTGATCTGCCCTTAGTTGCTTCCTGCTTCTAGCCTTTGGAAAAGAAGGGAGTTCCGCCAATGCCTTGACTTTTCTATTGAGATCTCCATTCCTCTGCATCACATAGCTTTGGACAAGAACAGCATGGTCAACTTCATGTGTACCCCTGGAAGGACTAGGAGTCTGTGCCTTTCCTAGTTCCTGGAGTGCTCCATTATCTAACTGAACGGTAATTCTACTCTGATTCACCCATACCTGAAGAAGTCCACTTCTTAGGTTTAAGTTGACTGCTTGGTCATAAATCCAGTCTTGACCCAAGACAAGAGGTTCGGTGAGGTCCTCATCTTGACACACTAGTACTCTGACTGTCAATACTTCGTCTTGAATGGAGATGGGAAGATCCACCTCACCCAGGCAAGGGGTTTCCCAATCCTATGAGATATGCTTCTATAGGATCGATAGTTAATTTCAATTCTTGACAGTAAGATAACTTGATAGCACTAGTGGATGCACCTGAGTCGATCAAAGCTCTTACAATCTTTGCACCTTTTCCTTGTCCTATATCTAAGGTTATAAAAGGACGTCGATCAATTATCCTATGAGAGCTGATACCTGAAACTTCACACATAGCCATGTGATATCCTTGATCTGCATATGCATCTGGCCTAGGTTGCTCTCTACCTTGTCTTCTTAATTTCATTCTCCGTATGCGCTCTAAGGCTTTTGCTTGAGCTTCTTCTCGAATCCGCTTTTCTTCTTCTTTGCATTTCTTAGCAGTGTTGAGTCGATTTAGCATTTCCTCTATGAGTGGTTCCTCATACAACTTGACCCTGCATCCACTAATGTAGCTTGGAAGAACATCACCGTCTAAGGTGGCCAGCTGTACTGCTCCACTCGTTGAGATCCTATTGATTATCATGGGTTCGTAACCTCTTTTCTCTAGTTTCCTAGCATGTTGTTTCAAAGTGTAGACTAGTACCAGATCTCCTGCTTTCAAGCCTTTATCCTTAATATGGGCATCAAAATATGCCTTCTATCGTTTCTTAGCTGCATATATCCCCGCTGCTGCTCTCAGTCTTGTTTCTCCTAATCGTTCAAGGTCAAAAAGTCTAGAGGAGAGTTCATGACCCGTCCATTCATGCTCTTGTGCTACTTTCAGTGTAGGTATTAAGAAGTCCAATGGTAGCACTGCATTTTGGCCAAATACCATCTAAAAGGGGGTGGCTTGGAGTACCGTTTTGTAGGCGAGTCGGTATGCCCAAACAGCATGGTGCAGCTGTTTGTCCCAATCAGAGTGTTTATTGTTCACTAATTTCGTCAGTACATTGCATAAGATCTTGTTGGTGCTCTCAGCCTAGCCATTTGCTTGAGGGTGATAGGGGGCAGACTTCTTATGTACTACCAAGAATTCTTGGAGCAGATTTTCAATAACTTCATTCAAGAAGTGAGTGCCTCTATCACTAACTAGCTCTATAGGTAGCCCGTACCTAGTGAACACATTCTCAAATAAAATCTTAGCTGCTGTTTGAGCATCGTTCTTCGTTGTGGCTTTTACCTCTACCCACTTTGTTAGATAGTCTGTCGCAACAATGATATATTCTGCATGGGAACCCTTAGCTGGGGGATTAATAGGACCTACGAAGTCTATTCCCCACTTAGAGAATGCACGTCCACCCATCATAGGTTTCAGTGGCATCTCATCTTTACGTATAGGAGATTGAGTTCTCTGACAGACATCACATCGTTTCACATAGGTATGTGCATCCATGTGAAGGGTCGGCCACCAGAAGCCCGCAAATAGTATTGCCTTGATCACCCGATCTGGTCCAAAGTGTCCTCCTGCTACACCTTGGTGAGCAGTTTCCAAGATCTTAAGATATTCACTCTCATGGACACATAGTCTCAGGTAACCATCTTTACCACATTTGTATAGATTATCACCAATGAGTGAGTAATCCTGGGCTTCTTGTTCTAAACTCCTTTTCCTAGCCAGAGTCATGTCTGGAGGGAATGTTTTCGTCCTCAGAAAGGAGACTAGTGGTTCACTCCAATCCGGCACTATGGACACTTGATAAAGAGCGGCATGTTCCACAGGTGGTTTAGTGCAGCAGATTGGGCATTCCTTGCACAACTTTTGGACATCAGCTTCCATAGTCGGCCAATGCACTCCGAGTCTCCGTAGTGTCTATAGGGTTCGTCTCTTTGAGTAGTGTTGCTCTAAGGCACCTATATGTGCTAATTGCAACCACTTCGCATACTCGTCCTCTTCTACACAACAAGCCAAGATCCCTTGATCTGTGTGCTTGTACATACTTCCAGCCATGATGTGGTACGTCTGGGCTTTTACAACCTCCCTATCCTGTGTGGTTATTACTGGGTGGTTAGGCCCATATGTCAATACTGGCACTAATGGCTTAGCCCACTGCGGCACCACTTCCAAATTAAACAAGTAAGCATCAGGAAGGTCATCTGACACTCCTTGTGGAGCTTCTCCAGATGTGAGCCTAGAGAGATGGTCTGCTCTCAAATGAGTCCTCCCTTTTCTCACCACTACCTCAAAGTCATATTCCATTAGTAAGAGAAACCATCTTACTAATCTACCTGTATTGCATGGTTTGTTTACCAAGTACAACAATGACTGATGGTCAGTAAAAAATTTAAACTTATTTGCAAGCAAATAATGTCTAAACTTTTTAACTGCATATACCATGACTAATCCTTCTCTCTCAGTAGTGGTATAATTTTGTTCAACTGCATTCAATTGTCTACTAGCATAGGCAATTGGAAGATCCATATTACCTTCACCAGTAGGTTGAGCAAGCACACATCCAATGGCATAATTGGATGCATCCACATGAACATGGAAAGGCTTATTCCAATCTGGTGTGGTCAAGATTGGTGCTGAACACAATCTTCGTTTAAGCTCTTGGAAGGAATTCTCACATTCGTTAGTCCACTCAAAGTTAGTCAAAAGCCCATACAGAGGCTTTGCTATGATGGCATACATGTGTATAAACCGTCAGTAATAACCACAATGCCCCATGAAAGCTTGTACTTCCTTGACATTCTTTGGCCTAGGTAACTCGGCTATGGCTCTCACTTTTTCTTCATCAGTGGATATGCCATTCTTTGACACTATGTGTCCTAAAATCTTACCTTGCCTGACCATGAAAACACACTTTTCTGGGTTTAGGCAGACCTGATATTCTCGACATTTGTCAAAGATTTGTCTCAGTTCAGGAATATGGGTTTGTCTGATGTTGGAATGAGCACAAAGATCATCAACATAGACTTCTAAATTCTTCCTCAGGAACTCCTTAAATACATGGCACATCAGCCTCTAGAAGGTTGCTGGTGCATTGGTAAGCCCAAATGGCATTACCCAAAAGGCGAATATGCCCCATTCTGTGGCAAAAGCTGTCTTATGCTGATCCTCTGGAGCTATGGCTACTTGATTGTAGCTCGAAAATCCATCAAGGAAGCTGTACACTTCCTTGCCTGCTACTCTTTCTAAGAGATGTTCTGTGATGGGAAGCGGATAGTTATCTCGGATTGTGGGTGCATTGACCTTCTTTAAGTTAATGCATACACGTAATTTACCATTCTTTTTGGGCACCAGTACAATGGGGGATACCCATTTAGTGTGCTCAATTTCACAGATAAATCCAGCGTCAACCAGTCTATCTATCTCCTCTTTGATCTTGGCAACGTAATTATCATTGTATGTATATGGTTTTTGCTTAGAGGGTTTGGCATCTGAGGTCATGGGGATGGTGTGTGAGCATATGTCAGGGTCCACACCTTTCAAGTCCTTGTAACTCCAAGCGAACACATCTCTGTATTCTCTTAGCAAGGCTATCAATTCTTCTCTTCTTCTTCCGTCAGGTCATGTCCTATGTAAGTGCATCTCTCTTCTCCTTCTTCCATGGCTACCACAATTTTCTTTGTGGTTTCTTTGTTATCATAGGCCTCTCCTAATTGTGCCTCTCGTTTAGGCATTCTGATCATGACTCTCCTATCATCTATCTCATACTTCTTAAAATTTTCTGGGACCTCAAACAAAGATTCCTCCTCTTCTTGTGTGACTTCTTTCTTCTTCCTTTTCTTTCCTTCTTTCTTAGGGGTTACATGTGTGGCTAGCCTTACGTCTTTTGTAAGCTCTCCGTGCCTCTGGGGTTGAAATTCTACTTCATAGAAGTATTCTTCATCTGATGCAAAAGGTGGGTCCATAATGATTGACTCTAGATCGGAGTCACTTGCATCCTCAAATGCATCAGGGCTAGGTTCGCACTCTTCTAACACTGCCTCTCCCATGATTGGCTCTATGGAGAAGACTGAAATGTCATAGCCATCTTCATCACAGTGAGGTGTCCATTGTTCTTCATTGATGGCTACATCCATTGTTGCTAAGATTTCTGCCCAGCCGTGGGGTTCAAATTCTTCGTCTCGAAAAACTACGAGTGCATAGGCTGGGTCTTGAATTGATCTATGTGTCTCTTTTGCACCTATCTCTCTGGCTTCTTCTCTCTTCTCTTCTTCTACTGCTACTTTGCACATCCATAAGTGGGTGTCTTCATGCATCCATGAGGATCCTGACCCTATGGAATGCACCAATTCTGTATCATCTTTGGCTCTATGGATGGGATTCCATTGGATAGGAGGGACATCTCTATGAGAGTAATCTTTGAGATTCACTTTGGTCGTAACACCTAAGTGTTGTAGGTACAAAGAATTGGTTCCCCAATCCTGTACCACTTGCAACTGTCGCATAAAAGGTCGTCCCAAGATCATTTCATAGGCATGGTTCTTGCTAAAATCACATATAGCAAATGTATGCTCAAACTCGACACCACAGGTGGTGAGAGTTATTCCTTCTAGCAATCCTAAGGGTCTCTCTATGTGACCATCGGCCATTTGCAATTTCATCCTTGTGGGCCTGAGTGCAGGCTTACCCCAATGCTTCCATAGGGAAGTGGTGGCAATTGCAACTCCTGCACCTGAGTCCAAGATTGCCTTGGTGGTGTACCCCTGGTAGGTAATGGGGAGATAGGTGTTCCCTTCTTCACCTTCACACATGTCTCCTACATTATCCAAGGGTATCTTTGGCACTGTCCTATGTGATCCTACCTGGGAATGAGGTTTCACTATCGCTGGCACTTATTTGGGGACGTGTTTCCATAATTCAGGTCTAACCTTGAGTAGCTCTTCTAACTTGAGATTGCACTGCACTTTAGTGTTTTTCACTACCTCTGTGTTCCTAGGTAAGACTAAGTCCTCATGTCTTACCATGACCGTGGGTGCCCTCATACAAGTAGACTTAGCCTCCCATGGGCCTGTGAAGTGGGGTAATTCTTGTAGAGAGTTAGACTCAAAGTCTAGTCTTTCCTGAGAGTGGGTGCTCTCCTGCTCCTCATAAATGGATGGGATGTCTTGTGGGAATTGGTCGTGTGCATCATCCACAAGTTCAATGGGAGGAGGGACTTCACTTTCCTTAGCCCATTTGTCTTCTTGAATCTCTCGTAGGAATTCTGGTGTGAATCGATTCATAGAAGAAGATGTGTCTGGCTCCGTAGAGTTAGGCACACAGGCTTCAGGCGCATATGCTTCCTGGGCAGGAAGACCTGCTCTTTCACTTGCCTTGTCCTTATGTTGAGAGGCGGGTTCCTTTTCTGATTGTGCAATTAGCTTCTCTATTCTTTCTAACAATCCATCGAAGTGCAATTGTGTCTTCGCTGAACTAGAGATGTTAAATAGGCGACTGGCTTCAAACATGGTCTGAGCCAATTCCACCATCTTAGCACAAATTTTGGTTCGTTCTAGCTCTAGATCTGCTCTAGGGTAACACTTTTCATGATCAGTTACGTTTGGCCCTTCTTGGATTCTAGCCTGATATGCTTTAAGCATCATGTTTAGGTCCTCGGGAGCGGGATCTGCTAGGACTGATCCTACTCTTGGGAGTGGTGGGTTTAGGTGAGGAGGGTTGGAAGGTGGCGGGTCGGATGGAGATGGAAATGGTGGTGGTGGGGTAGTGTGAGAGGGAGTTTGAGATGTGAGTTCAGTTATCCTGGCCTTTGTTTCTCTGAGGCTTTCCTCGAGTTCACTCATCTTTTTCGCCCATTGCCTTTTCATTCTTTCACGACTATCTCTCCAAGCTCTCGTCCTCTTCTTTGTCATGCTCTCCGTTTCACTAACATCTGGGCTCTTTTCCTGGCCTACCCCTTTGTTGGCATACAAGTCAGATGAAGGGCATACTAGCGCAACGGAGGAGTCATGCACAATACGGAAACAAGGCCCAATCATTTTTTTCCATGGACCATTTACAACTCAAGTGATTTTAATCACTACACAAACATTGTAAATTCCGTTTTTGGTAGAATAGACTCCATTTTGTGCAAGCCGAGGAGTCCTCGAGCTTGAGGAGTGTAGCTCAGTGATGAGTAGCACCTCCTTTAATGTCAATCAGGGAAGACATGAGGATGGTATGAAGACCTCGAGCAAGTGAAGGCACAAATGTGTGAGTGAGAAGCACACTAACATGCACACACATACACACACACGCGCACACACGGCAAGAACAAAGAGAGTAAGACAATGGAATCACTTCTATTGCAACAAAGTTCCCATATAAGCTCAAAAATACAAGAAGCCCCTCAAAAATGAGCTCTCTAGCTCTATTTATAGTTTTTGACTAGCTTTGGCCCTGTCCAGACCTAGTGTCCGGCCTAGTTAAAAATTAGGTTCCAGGGCTTATTTGAGGGCTCAAACGAGATCTAAAAAATATGAAAATTGATAGGCAACTACTTCTAAGGCTCCTCAAGCTCAAGGACTCCTCGACTTGTACAAAATGGAGCTACAAAAAGGTGAAAATGGTATTTACAGGGGTTTTTAGTGATGAGAATCACTTTAAAATGATGTAAGGGTTTTGAAAAAAATGAAGGGTTGCCTTAGTGCTAGATCTGCATGTGTGTCCGTACTTGCTTCTTCCCGTATACTGTCAACACTCTCCCCCCCCTAGGGTCTGTCGCCTCTGACAGACCTCTGCTCCACTGTTTGATCAATGTACTTCTGCAGGAGGTCGGTTGCCACTTCTTGTTCCTTGATGCGTAGTCCCCGAACCAAGTCTCTCTGGAGGGCCTCCCAATTGACTACACCCGGTATGTCCGGTTGTGGCGTTGTGTAGAGTTCTGAGTGCATCGTTTGTTCGCATGCAAAGAGGTGTAACAAATGGGTGGGCCTTGGCGCGAACACCTCTGAGTGTGCTTCCCAGAACCCTGTGGTGAACATATCATCGAAAGTTTGCTTATAGCAGGCAGGGAGATATCTGATGCGTGCGTGCCATGCATAAGCAACGTGTATGCTTGGGGTGGTGCTCATATCATATAGCAGGTCATAATTACCATTAACAAACCCGGGAATCGGAGGCTGAATATGGCATACATTGCGGAAAGTTTTGAGCACCACCTGCATCATATCGAATATCTTGAGCATCATCTGGGCAGCTACATTTGGCATGGGGTGGAGGTGTGGCATCCAATGTCTGATGGTTGCAATCATGTAAGATACTGTGGGGGTGCCGGTTGGGGGTGCAATGGCGGGGTAATTAAGCCATTCTCTACAGTTTACATTGTTCTGAACCTTGATGGCGAAGGCTTTCCATGATCTTCTTCTTTGTACTGGCCCATAACAAGGGTTATACTTCAAATGCATGGGAGCGTGATCCCATGTTTTAAGCATTTCTGGATATGTTTCAAGTAATCTTTGCCTCCAAGTAGGTTGGAATATTGCCCCTTTTTTTGCTGCCTCTGGGATGTCCTCGGGTTCGAACTGTGTTGCGAACGAGGGGTACTTGTTGGTTATGCGTTTGATCTCAGCATTGTAGTCCGCCAACAATACAAAATAAGGTTTGTATTGTAACTCTGAGCTAGTTATCAACCGCCTAGGAGCCAAGTTCGAGAAATATTCAGACTTGAGTATGGTCTCCTCTATGGTTTTCATGGCTAGCATCTGAGTTGCAACACGCTCTTCGTGAGTGTGGCCCATCTCCTCTACCTGCTTCATCCATGCTGACGGGGGTTCCTCATATGTATCCTGTCCCTCTTCAGTGATCCTGCCACCTGGAAGAGGTTGTGGCTCATAATTATCTTCGAATGTTTCTTCCACCGGAATGACAATAGTTTCCTCTTCACTTGGCTGATCAGGTGGGGAGGGGGGTCGTTCATATTGTAACAACTTAATTTTTAACTCGGCCACCTGCTGACGTAGCTCTAGTACTTCATTGGTTACTGATCATTCCGGCTCTGGTGAGTTGCAGCATTGGCCATCTCTTTAGGTTCTCGTTGGTGTGGTGTAGGCACTTGGGCTTTCTGTAGGTCTTTGACTTGGTCAGCAAGCTGATCATGTGCTTCTAAGAGATTGGCATAGGTTTCCAATATTTGTTGTATGTTTTCTGAGGGGATGGCTTGGAATTTAGCAGGGTCGATGGGTGCCCCTGGAGTGTTTTCCATGGCCGCTTCTAGGTTCTCCTGGTTTTGTTGTTGTAGCCTTCTGTTCTCTTCTTGAGCCGCTGCTAGATGGCGACGTAGAAGAGCCATGTTGCGTTGAAGTCTCGCATTGCGGCCCATTTGTTCTCTGAGTTGTTCCTCCATAACTTTGCCTGTCTCTGCATACTTAGCTTCGAGTTCTGTCTTCGATTGTTGGAGGTCAGTCACCTGATGTTGTAGTGTTGTATTACCTAGTTCTAAGGCATCGACTCGTGCCTGGAGTTGAGCCGAGAGATTGCACAGCTCTGTGTTATTTTCTTCTAATAGCTTATACTCTTGCTTAAGTTGAGTGGCCGCTTCAACCATGGTGTCTAGTGCACTACTAAATGATGTGGATGCATGGGTAGAGGTGGAACATGCAAAGGGTCGGGAAATGGGGAAGGGAAAAGTGGATGATGTGCCTATGAGTGAAGTGAGATGTGATGATGGTGGAACATACATGGCGGTGGGTGCTCGTGTGGATGGTGAAATATCCATGGGATCGGATGTGATAGTGTGTGAAGAGTGAATTGTGAATACGGGAACGGTAGGTGGTGTGTTAGTGGTGGCAGTGAATGTGGGGGAGTGGGGTTGGGGAAGGGACTTTTTATTATAATTCTCCACCTGTTGGAGTATATTTACAAGGTTTGTCCAGAATGATGGTTGGGTGATTTGGGTTGATTCTGAGGGGGTTAACAGGGGTACAGTGGGTAGGGGTTGGGAGGAAGGGGCGGTGTGGGTGAATGGAAAAGGTTGGGATAAGGTTTGGCTAGTGGCAAGTGGTTGTCCCAGGACGGGGAGATAAGAGGGGTGACCTATTATGGTTTGATCGGTGGCAGGATGACCCGTGTGGGGTTCAAATATTTGGGCAGAAGTGATGGCTGTGGGTAAAGGGGAGGCGGTAGAAAAGGAGGTGTGTACAATGGGTTCATGTTGGGTGGACATCGGTTGTTCAGAAAGACAAGTGGAGAAGGGTTCTGAGGGTTGAATGGGAGGTGACGGTGGAGATGGTACCTGTGTATTTACATCTTGTTCGTCAGTGGGATTTGGGCTCGTCATGTGAACATCCTCTGAAACTATGGTAGGCAAGGCAGTAGAGACTTCCATTTGAATCATTTTCCCTCGTCGTGGCCGTGTATCAATCCTTCGTTGATCATAGGTAGGGTTTTCCTGATAGACCATTGTCCTCAATGCTTCCCCGATCCCACATGTCTCTGCCAATAGATTCAATGATTCCACAAAATGTGAGTTGACATTCTCGGTTTGAAGCATTTGGTTCACTAGAGCTCTATTCGCCTCTTCTGTCATCTTATGTCTTCTCTGTACCTGCTTGATTGTCTTGTATAGCCGTTTGAGTTGTGCCGTGTAGGCAGGGGCCTCCTCTTCACTGTCTTCTGGTTCATTTCTTTGTGCACCTTCCTGAATTTGTGTGTTTGGGTCATGAGGATGTTGTGCCACTTCTTCCCCATGTACTCTGCTTGTCTCGCCCCGTGGCTGTTCTCTTTGGACTGATGCTCCCGGATCAACATTGTCAGGGGAATCTTCACTGTCTGATAGGGGGACCGTCTGCAGGAATCTTTCAAAATCAAAGTTTGGATCCTCTGTGAAGGTGGCCATAGATGCAAACTCTGCATCAGTAGGTAGTGGAGGGGCGGATGGAGCGGGTTGTACCACCTCCCCAGCTTGAACTCCTTGAAGATGGATCGTGAAAGGTGCGACCTGAGCTTCTGGTCGGAGAGAAGCTTCGGTCGTGGCTTCTTGAGGGATCATTACCTGGGAGAGCGATCCACGCATTCATTTTGCAGGCTGGCTCCCTGACTTCCGCCCTTTGAACAACTCCAGTTGTGCATATTTTAGGGCTCTGGCAACCGGCACATCATATGCAAGACATCTATAGATAATTCTTGTAAGCGCACAACAGCCATGTAGAGTAGGCTTCCTCACACCCCGCTTGCCTGCCTCATACACTTGGTCCAAGATCCATACAGGCATCTTAATGGGCAAGCTTCCAGTCTCTGCTAGATATAGCCCATACCATATTTTCTTGTGAGGTTGGGTGAAACGGTCCTGAGCTGGGAATGCGAAGTGTTGGAGGCACATTCGCAATGGTATGGCGATGTTGGGGGTGAGGGCGCACATTTCTTTTAGCTTCTTGATTCTGTTGCTTTTCATCGACTCAGGTATCAATGGATCGCGGTCAGAAGGTACATGCGTGCCATACATCTGAAGTGCTTCCTTGATTAAAGTAACATTCAATTCGAACTTCCTCATTTCCTCCAGATTTGACAAGGAGGGCACCCAAAATGTGCCTGAATGATCTTTATCACCTGTCGGCTTCAATGTGGCAATTAGGTAGTAGCACCTGAGGAAATCGGGTTTAGGCAGAGCTACACTAAAATAAGTTTGTAATCCTGCTTTTTGCCAGATATCTTGAAGTGGAGCTGCATTTTGCAATGCTTCGAATTCTCGTGAGAAGAACTGGAAGGTCCACCACACTCCTCCACATTCCATCTTGGATTCCCAGATATGATCCGCGTCTCCCAAATCTCCTGGCATCTCATTGAACAGTGAGAATGCCCCTTTACTCTTTCGGTTAGGCCATTTGGTGGATCTGGAATAGGAATTCTCCGCACCTTCACGAACTCCTCAGGCCAAGCTGTTGGTGGGGCCTCCACCGGCATGGCATCCCAATTGATTGGAACACCAGAGCCTGCCTGAGAGCTTGTGCCTGCCGCGGTTGCCATGAGAGGAGGTTGCTTATCTGCTCGAAGAAGAAAGGCACATTAGTGTTGCATAGGAAATAAGACGTAATGGTGTTCCCTTCACAATACTAACATGACAATCCCGGAGGTCAGTGGTTAGTGGTGAAGTGTTTGTGATAGGTGTCAGTGGTGATTAGAGGTCAGTGTCATCCTAGATGCATACTTTGGTTATGCAATGGGCTCAGAATGCTCCTGTGTTAGAGTGGACGGATTTACAGAATGGGGTCAGGGGGTTAAATACACAGTTTAATTCTCCAAACTTTGATAGAGGATTCGTAGCTCTTAGAGCTAAAGACAGGTGAAGATTTCTGGATGAGAGCGTGATGTATTTGGGACCTTTTGGGTACCCATTTCCAGACATTCCTAGGGTTGATGGGAGTGGAGAGAGTGAGAAGTGTAGGTATCTTTTCTTTTTTTGAGTTGTTGGCCACGAGTGCTTGTGAAAGTTGCTTCATCCTAGTGCCTGAAGGTGAAGTAATTTGGGCTTGTAAGCAAGCCTTGGGCACCCATATCTATCTAGCATTAGGGGTGGCCTTCATTGACCGCTTAGGAACCCAAATAGAAATGGTATGCCTAGGGGTTATCCTAGGGGGCTTCTTCACTTTGTTCCTTGATGGTGAGGCTCGTTTCTTGTCTCCTTGAGAGTCTGCTATTAGAGTTGTGGGTTTTCCATCCTTGCATATCCAGATCTGCTTCGTGCTACGAGATGTCCCATGTTGCACGGGTTGGCGCTCCTTCCTCTTGATCAGCAGCCTCCTTCGTGTCGAGTGAGGTTCGGTCTGCTCGCTTAGAATCTTCTTTGTATCAGTTAGGAACTCCTTATTGGCTCCTGTACCTTCAGTACGATTGACAATCCTCTGCACCATAGAAGTTTGTACAAGAACAACATTGTTATCTTCATGTGGATTCCTGGAGGGACCAGGAGTTGGTGCCTGTTCTATTGGTTTGAGTGCTTGATTTTCTAATTCAACCGTGAGACGGCTTTGGCCTACCCAAGCCTGAAGAAGTCCACTTCTTAGGTTGAGGTTGACTGCGTGATCATAGATCCAGTCTTGGCCTAAGACAAGAGGTTCGGTCAGATCCTCGTCTTCACACACTAGCACTTTTGCTGGCATGAGGACCTCTTGTATGTAGAGGGGAAGATCCACCTCTCCCATGCAAGGGGTTTCAACACCTCCTAATCCTATCAGATATGCTTCTAGGGGTTTTACCTCCAATTGCAGCTGCTGGCAATAAGAAAGCCGAACTGCACTTGTGGCTGCTCCTAAATCAATTAAAGCTCTCACGCTTGTGCTGTCTCTTTGTCCTATTTCTAGGGTCACAAAAGGTCGTCGATCCACTATCTTATGGGTACGTTCACCTGAAGCCTCACACATGGCCATGTGATAGCCTGGAGACTCTTGAGTGTCAATCATAGGCTGATCCCTCCCTTGTCTCCTCAACTTCATTCGTCTGATGCGCTCTAAGGCCTCTGCCTGTGCTTCTTCTCGAATTCGTTTTTCCTCCGCTTTACGTTGCTTAGCAGTATTGAGTCGACTTAGCATTTCCTCCGTGAGGGGTTCCTGATACAGCTTGACTCTGCATCCGCTAATATAGTTTGGGAGAACATCACCCTCTAAAGTGGCTAGTTGTACTGCTCCACTCGTGGAGATCCTACTGATGATCATAGGTCCGTAGCCTCTCTTTTCTAGCTTCCTTGCGTGTTGTTTCAATGTGTAGACTAAAACTAGATCTCCTGCCTTCAAGCCCTTATCCTTCACATGGGCATCAAAGTATGCCTTCTGTCTCTTCTTAGCTGCATATATCCCTGCAGCTGCTCTCAGTCTTGTTTCTTCTAATCGTTCAAGGTCAAAAAGTCTAGAGGAGAGTTCATGACCCGTCCATTTGTGCTCTTGTGCTATTTTCAATGTAGGTATTAAGAAGTCCAACGGTAGCACTGCGTTTTGACCAAATACCATCTGAAAGGGGGTGGCTTGGAGTACCGTTTTGTAGGCGACTCGGTATGCCCAAACAGCATGGTGTAGCTGTTTGTCCCAATCAGAGCGTTTATTGTTCACTAATTTTGTCAATACATTGCATAGGATCTTATTGGTGCTTTCGGCTTGCCCATTGGCTTGAGGGTGATAGGGGGCAGACTTCTTATGCACTACCAAGAATTCTTGGAGCAGATTTTCAATGACTTCATTCAAGAAGTGAGTGCCTCTATCATTAACTAGCTCTATAGGTAGCCCGTATCTTGTGAATACATTCTCAAACAAGAATTTAGCAGTTGTCTGAGCGTCGTTCTTCGTTGTGGCTTTTACCTCTACCCACTTGGTTAGATAGTCTGTGGCAACGATGATATACTTAGCATGGGAACCCTTAGCTGGGGGATTGATAGGACCTACAAAGTCTATTCCCCACTTAGAGAATGCACGTCCGCCCATCATAGGCTTCAGTGGCATCTCATCTCTACGTATAGGATACTGGGTTCGCTGACAAATCTCACACCTCTTCACATAGGTATGGGCGTCCATGTGAAGGGTGGGCCACCAAAATCCTGCAAATAGGATTGCTTTGATCACCCTATCTGGACCAAAGTGTCCTCCTGCTACACCCTGGTGAGCAGTTTCCAAGATCTTTAGATATTCATTCTCATGAACACATAGTCTCAGGTAACCATCTTTTCCGCGCTTGTATAGATTATCACCAATGAGTGAGTAATCTAGGGCCTCTTGTTCTAAACTTCTTTGCCTCGTCAGGGTCATATCTTGAGGGAATATTTTCGTCCTCAGAAACGCAACTAGTGGCTCGCTCCAATCTGGCATCAGAGACACGCGATAAAGGATGGCATGTTCCACTGGTGGCTTAGTGCGACAAATTGGGCATTCCTTGCACATTCTATGGACTTCTGCTTCCATCGTTGGCCAGTACACTCCAAATCTCCTCAATGTTTGCAGGGTTCGTTGTTTTGAGTAGTGTTGCTCTAATGCACCTACATGTGCTAATTGCAACCACTTCGCATGCTCGTCCTCTTCCACACAACAAGCCAAGATCCCTTGATCCGTGTGCTTGTACATACTTCCTGCCATGATGTGATACTTTTGGGCTTTTACTACCTCTCTATCCTGTGTGGCCATTACTGAGTGGTTAGGCCCGTAGGTTAACACTGGCACTAATGGCTTCGCCCACTGTGGTACCACTTCCAAGTTAAACAAGTAAGCATCAGGTAAGTCATCTGACACTCCTTGTGGGGCTTCTCCTGATGTGAGCCTTGAGAGATGATCTGCTCTTAGGTGAGTTCTGCCCTTTCTCACTACTACCTCAAAGTCATACTCCATTAGTAAGAGAAACCATCTTACTAATCTGCCTGTATTACATGGCTTGTTTACTAGGTACAGTAGATCTTGGTGATCAGTAAAAAAATTTGAACTTATTTGCAAGCAAATAATGTCTAAATTTCTTAACTGCATATACCATGCCTAAGCCTTCTCTCTTAGTAGTGGTGTAATTTCATTCAGCTGCATTCAATTGTCTACTAGCATAGGCAATTGGGAGATCCATATTACCTTCACCAGTAGGTTGTGCGAGTACACATCCAATAGCGTAATTGGATGCATCCACATGAACATGGAATGGCCTGTTCCAATCTGGTGTGGTCAAGATTGGTGCTGAGCATAATCTTCGTTTAAGCTCCTGGAAGGAATTCTCACATTCATCAGTCCACTCAAAGTTAGTCAGAAGCCCGTACATGGGCTTTGCAATGACAGCATACATGTGAATGAACCGGCGGTAGTAACCAAAATGCCCCATGAAAGCTTGTACTTCCTTGACATTCCTTGGCCTAGGTAGCTCTGCTATGGCTCTCACTTTCTCTTCATCAGTGGATATGCCATTCTTTGACACTATGTGTCCTAGAATCTTGCCTTGCCTGACCATAAAGACGCACTTTTCTAGGTTCAGGAAGACTTGATATTCTCTACATTTGTCAAAGATTTGTCTGAGTTCAGGAATATGGGTTTGTCTAATGTTGGAATGAGCACAAAGATCATCAACATAGACTTCTAAGTTCTTTCTCAGGAACTCCTTAAATACATGGCACATTAATCTTTGAAAGGTAGCCGGTGCATTGGTAAGCCCGAATGGCATTACCCGAAAGGCAAATATGCCCCACTCCGTGGCAAAAGCCGTCTTATGTTGATCCTCTGGAGCAATGGCTACTTGATTGTAGCCAGAAAACCCATCTAGGAAGCTGTACACTTCCTTGCCTGCTACCCTTTCTAATAGATGCTCAGTGATAGGAAGCGGATAACTGTCTCTAATCGTGGCGGCATTAACTTTTTTAAGGTTAATACACACACGCAACTTTCCATTTTTCTTGGGCACCACTACAATGGGGGATACCCACTCAGTGTGCTCAATTTCATAGATAAATCCAGCTTCAACCAGTCTATCTATCTCCTCTTTAATCTTGGCAGCGTAATTATCGTTATATGTATAGGGCTTTTGCTTAGAGGCTTTAGCATCTGAGGTCATGGGGATAGTGTGTGAGCATATGTCAGGGTCAACACCTTTCAAATCCTTGTAACTCCAAGCGAATACATCTCTGTATTCTCTTAGCAAGGCTATTAATGCATGCTCTTCTTCCTCTGTTAGGTCATGGCCTATGTATGTGCATCTCTCCTCTCCTTCTTCTAGGGCCACTACTATTTTCTTGGTGGTTTCTTTGTTATCATAGGCCTCTCCTGATTGTGCCTCTCGTTTAGGCATTCTTATCATGACTCTCCTGTCGTCTCTATTTCATACTTCTTAAAATTTTCTGGGACCTCAAACAAAGATTCTTCCTCTTCTGGTGAGACTTCTCTCTTCTTTCATTTCTTTCCTTCTTCCTTCGGGGTCACATGTGTGGCTAATCTTACATCATTTGTAAGCTCTCCATGCCTCTGGGTTGAAATTCTACTTCATGGAAGTATTCTTCATCTGATGCAAAAGGTGGGTCCATAATGATTGACTCTAGATCGGAGTCACTTGCCTCCTCAAATGCATCAGGGATAGGTTCGCATTCTTCTAGAACTGCCTCTCCCATGATTGGCTCTATGGAGAAGACTGAAATGTCATAGCCATCCTCATCACAATGAGGTGTCCACTACTCTTCATTGATGGCTACATCCATTTTTGCTAGGATTTCTGCCCAGCCATGGGGTTCAAATTCCTCATCAGGAAAGACTACAGGTGCATAGGCTGGGTCTTGAATTGATCTATGGTTTTCTTTTGCACCTACCTCTTCTCTTCTTCTACTGCTACCTTACACATCCATAAGTGGGTGTCTTCATGCATCCACGAGGATCCAGATTCTATGGAATGCACAGACTCAGTCTCATCTTTGGCTCTATGGATGGGATTCCATTGAATAGGCGGTACGTCTCTATGAGAGTAATCCTTGAGATTCACTTTGGTCGTAACACCTAAGTGTTGTAGGTACAAAGAATTGGTTCCCCAATCCTGTACCACTTGCAACTGTCGCATAAAAGGTCGTCCCAGAATCATCTCATAGGCATGGTTCTTGCTGAAGTCACATATAGCAAATGTATGCTCAAACTCGACACCACAGGTGGTGAGAGTTATTCCTTCTAGCAATCCTAAGGGTCTCTCTATGTGACCATCAGCCATCTGCAATTTCATTCTCGTTGGTCGGAGTGCTGGCTTGCCCCATCGCTTCCATAGGGAAGTGGTGGCAATTGCAACTCCTGCGCCTGAGTCCAAAATTGCCTTGGTGGTGTACTCCTGGTAGGTAATGGGAAGATAGGTGTTCCCTTCTTCACCTTCACACATATCTCCTATCTTATCCAAGGGTATCTCAGGCACTGTTCTATGAGATCCTACCTGGGAATGAGGTTTCACTATCGCTGGTACTTGTTTGGCGACATGTTTCCATAATTCAGGTCTAACCTTGAGTAGCTCTTCTAACTTGAGATTGCACTGCACTTTAGTGTTTTTCACTACCTCTGTGTTCCTAGGTAAGACTGAGTCCTCATTTCGTACCATGACCGTGGGTGCTCTCATACAAGTAGACTTAGCTTCCCATGGGCCTGTGAAATGGGGTAGTTCTTGTAAAGAATTAGACTCGAAGTCTAATCTTTCTTGAGATTCGGCACTCTCCTGCTCTCCATAAATGGAAGGAAGGTCTTGTGGGAATTGATCGTGTGTGTCATCCACCAGCTCAATGGGAGGAGGAACTTCACTCTCTTTAGCCCATTTCTCTTCTTGAATCTCTCGCAAGAATTCTGGTGTGAACCGATTCATAGAAGATGATGTGTCTGGCTCCGTAGAGTTAGGCACATAGGCTTCAGGCACATAGGCTTCAGGCACATAGGCTTCCTGAGCAGGAATGCTTACTCTTTAACTTGCCTTGTCCTTGTGTTGAGAGGCGGGTTCCTTTTCTGATTGTGCAATCAGCTTCTCTATTCTTTCTAACAATCCATCAAAGTGCAATTGTGTCTTTGTTGAACTAGAGATGTTAAATAGGCGACTGGCTTCAAACATGGTCTGAGCCAATTCCACCATCTTAGCACAAATTTTGGTTCGTTCTAGCTCTAGTTCTGCTCTAGGGTAACACTTTTCATGATCAGTTACGTTTGGCCCTTCTTGGATTTTGGCCTGATATGCTCTAAGCATCATGTTTAGGTCCTCGGGAGTGGGATCGGCTAGGACGGATCCTACTCTGGGTGGTGGGTGAGTTAAGGGTGGTGTACTGAAGGGTTGGGGAATGGAAGAAGGTGGATTGGCGGGTAAAGGGAGAGGTGGTGGAGGGTTGGTGTGAGAGTGGTTTTGAGATGCGAGTTCACTTATCTTTGCTTTGGTTTCTCTCAAGCTTTCTTCAAGTTCGCTGATCTTTTTTGGCCATTGCCTTTTCATTCTTTCACGACTATCCTTCCAGGCTCTAGTCCTCTTTTTGGTTATACTCTCTGTTTCACTCACCTCGGGGCTCTTCTCCTAACCAACACCTTGGTTTTGTTGTAGTGCTTGGGCTCTTGTGATCACTTGCACAGGTGCAGTGGAAGTCACACTCCCTGTGGAGTCTACAACTAACCCAACAACATTGATAGGAGTGATTTTAGGCATGTTATTAGGGTTCTTTGGGCAATCTCGTAGGAGATGCTCTTTTCCGCAGTCTTGACAGAAACCCTGAATGGTTACTGGTTGAGGTGGTGTAGGGGCAGGCAGTGGACAATCACGTATAAGGTGATCTCCCTGACATCTGAAGCATGGTCTTCTAGGAAATGGGGGTCGTACCTGCCTAGGTTGAGGTCTAGAGTTTGGGTTTGTGTACATGACATTGGCATACTCAGGCTCCCCACTATTTTCACTTGGGTCCTCATAATAGTAGGACTCGTTATGCTCGGGTGACTGCATGTAGTAAGCCTGTGGACTATCAATATGTGTGGAGTCAAAACTATGGTCACTCGGATCACTGTCTGATAGCAATGGGGTGACTGGGACTATGGCTCTGTTCGGATTTTCTTCAGCAGATGCATATTTCACTGGGATCACATTGGTTGGAGCAGGGGGGTTGCTGCACTAGGACTGGTTGAGGTCTCTGCTGCCCTTGATAAGGTGGCTGATAAGTTTGTTGTGGTCTGTTGTATTGTTGTGGTGGGTACTGATTCTGGTATCTACCCTGTTGTGGATATGGCTGAGGGTAATTTTGCCTCACAATTTGTTTGTTATATGGGCAGTCTTGTGCAGTGTGGTTGGTGTACCTGCGCTCTATGGTGCAGTACTGGCTACTAGGATTCGCCTGTGGTTGGGCCATAATGGGACATACATTTGCCATATGGTCACCGCCACAAGTGTAACACCGCTTAATTGGGGCAAATCTCGGAATTTGTTTGCTAGAGACACCTAGTTTTTGAGCTACCTTCTCTGCAAGTTCCTCAATGGATGTGGATTGACCAGATGTGAGGCCACTAGAGCTATCAGAATCCTTATAGATTTTTGATAGTTCTAATTCCTCACCTAGATTGTCCTCAATGTCTATGCACATGCGCACGCACTCTTCTATCGTTCTGGGGTCCTTCAGATACACATATGACCTGAGCTTGGTGCTCAACAATCCATCCAAGAAAAAGGCCACTTGTTTGGCTGGCGTGGGTAACTCCGGCATCGGGCATCTCTCCAGGTACTGCCTAAATCTTCTTCCAGCTAGTCTGACCGTCTCTTGAGGTGTTTGTTTGAAGCTATGAATTAGTGAGGATGTGTTGTGCCTGATTCCACTCTTAGAAAACTCAATGATAAATGCCTCTAAGAGCTGGTCTATGTTTTTGAAATGCCTCTCATTTAGTGGTTGAAACCACGTAAGGACAGTGTTCCTAAGGGTTAGACCAAAAGCATTATATTGTGTGAATAGGTCCTCTACATGTTCAGCTTTCAATACTTGCCGAAATTCTGCCACATGGTCATAAGGGTCTCCCGTGCCATCGAAATAATTCTTCATGGACTTCACCAGTTGAGTTGGTCGCAGGGTTCTAGTGTGTTCTCTCGGCCTTGGCAAAGGAAAATTGTCAGCATTCCTTTGATTCCATGGGGTTCTATGTCTCTCAGGTTCCACTCTATTCCTTTCCGTTCTCGTTCTTTCGCTTCCCAGGGAGTTGACAAAACTTACCTCAGGTTTGTCTCTACTTCTATCTCTTTGAGCTCCATGAGCTTGGGAAGTCCCAGCTCCTTGGTGACCAAAGGACACATTAGACCTTGGTTGGGGAAAAACAAATTCACCCTTCCATGTGTAGGCATGTCTGCCATGCTCAGTGACCATGAAGATTCTCTCTGACGCATTGTCTAGGTAGGTTACTTGGCCTGGGCTATCAGGGTCTTTAAACTCATAGATTGTGAGGTCACTCACTTCCTGAGGTTGAGCAGATTTATATCTCCAAAAAGCCTCATCGGTTTCTCGGTTTAAAAGCAGATCTATGCTTTTATTATCCTGTGGAATCCACTGTGGAGTCATGATTCTGGTCAAGAAAGATTTACCACGGGGGGTTCTTGGCTCTTTCTCTAAGTTCCCTTGCTCTATATCACCCATGTCGGTCTCAGCAATCACATTTCCAAACTCATCAGTTCTATCAGGAAGAGTCGTGACTACATATATAGTCCCCTCTTTATCTAGGTATGCTCCATTCTCAAACTTGACTACCGGGTGGTCTAATCCATGGGGTTGATCGGGGTTCTTAATCTGGACCACCGATCTTCTCAGGCCATCTTCATAGATGCAAGCACCTAGATGATTAGTCCTGATGTATTCCAGTTGAGTCTTGTATGGTCCTTCTGGCTTTTCTAGATAAGCCAACCCTGAACTACCTACTGGTCTCTCCATGTGATAGGACATCTCAGAATCACTTGTTTCTGATCTGGGAGTGTATGAGTAATCACTCAACTGCTGGGCCCAAGGCCTGGCAGTGTGATTAACACTAGCTTCAGAAGATCTGAGGCTTTGTCTGTCTCGGCCTAAGTGTCTGCCTGATCTAAGGTTCATATGCCTGATTTATCTACCCCCTTGGACTCAAGCACACTCTTGTTGCAGGTTAATTTGCACCAATCACTTTGTTCTTTTGAGTTGAATATTATGTTTATGGTCTTGTCTGAAATCGCGTCGTCAGGCGTACTTAAGTGAATTTCCGCACTTGATAAGTGATCGATTCTAGTTTACCTTTTGTCCCTTAGAGTTTTCGCACTTAAGACCTACTTAATTCTTGCACTTGGTTGATTAATACTCTTGGACTTGATTCGTGCCTAACGTTGCCCTAATTAATTACCACACCTAAGTCGTACTTAGCCTAGGCTAGGAATTGACCAAGGAGGGTTGAGAGATCTTCCAACCTCAATTAGCTGGTTGACCAGACTGCTACACAAGCCCAGGAAGCCTTCTCCCAAGCTTGGTACTCACCCGTGCTAGCTTGCTTTGGATTGCCTTGGGTGCACACAATGTTCCTGCAAAAGCTCACCAGTCAGTATAGCTCTATTACCACAAGTATTTGAAAGACACACATCAATATTTTCAGCCCCCCTTGGAGTAACTCACTGTACCCCCTCAATCGTAGGACCACCTAGCCTCACCTAAAGGCCAACTTGAAAATACATGTTCTAAAACTCCCAACGAGACCAAAATCTCATCAATCGGAGTTCGTATGGTCAAGTTATGACCATTCAGGCATTAAAGGGTCAAAACAGGCTCTCAGGGTTCAGGAGATCCCTCTCTGGTTTCTAGGTCTTTTGCCCACTTCCAAGGTTCTAAGGTTATACCAAGGTGCCTAAAATTAAGCTCGACTACCCTTCAATTCACTCAAAAATAACCCTAAATTTTTCATGTGTTAAAGGCCGTGTATCGCGATAGGTCGGGTCGAGGTGTCGTGATAGGTCGAAGTGTCGCGATAGGTGGGAAGTGTCGCGATAGGTGGGAAGTGTCGCGATAGCTCGTGAGGTGTCGCGATAGCTCGTGAGGTGTCGCGATAGCTCGTGAGGTGTTGCGATAGGTCGAAGTGTCACGATAGGTGGGAAGTGTCGCGATAGCTCGTGAGGTGTCGCGATAGGTGGGAAGTGTCGCGATAGCTCGTGAGGTGTCACGATAGCTCGTGAGGTGTCGCGATAGGTCGAAGTGTCGCGATAGGTCGTGAGGTGTCGCGATAGGTCGAAGTGTCGCGATAGGACGTGAGGTGTCGCGATAGGTCGTGAGGTGTCGCGATAGGTCGTGAGGTGTCACGATAGGTCGAAGTGTCGCGATAGGTCATGAGGTGTCGCGATAGGTCGTGAGGTGTCGCGATAGGTCGAAGTGTCACGATAGGTCGTGAGGTGTCGCGATAGGTCGTGAGGTGTCGCGATAGGTCGAAGTGTCGCAATAGGTCGTGAGGTGTCGCGATAGGTCGTGAGGTGTCGCGATAGGTCGTGAGGTGTCGCGATAGGTCAAAGTGTCGCGATAGGTCGTGAGGTGTCGCGATAGGTCGTGGGGTGTCGCGATACCTTGTGAGGTGTCGCGATAGCTCGGGATATGGTGAATTTTTCTGTTCTGTCTAGTGATCCTGGGAGCTCTAGGCCTGCGCAGTGTCGTGGTGCACTCAGAATCGTGATTGGGTGAAGTTTTCGGAGTGTCGTGATAGCTCGAGCTCAACGCCTCGGGGACTGTGCAGACAGATTCCGTACCTGCTGAGCTTGCTGGAGGTGATGATGGAGCTGCCACCTGCAAGAAACATGCAAAAAACACACAAAACAAGAACACACACGCTCGCTCTCTCTCAAACTCGCACACAACAAATGAGGGGAATGACAAGGAAGAGGGAATATGTAGTGGAGAAGGAGGTGGAGGTGGAGATGGAGAAGGAGATGGAGAAAAATCAGAAATTTACCGACTACTTACCATTCCAACGCGTCCTCTCTACGTCTTACCATCACACGCTCGTCCTCAAAGCTCGAATCCCCGGCAACTGCGCCAAAATTTGGTGTAGCTCAGTGATGAGTAGCACCTCCTTTAATGTCAATCCGGGAAGACATGAGGATGGTATGAAGACCTTGAGCAAGTGAAGGCACAAATGTGTGAGTGAGAAGCACACTAACATGCACACACATATACACACACGCGCACACACGGCAAGAACAAAGAGAGTAAGACAATGGAATCACTTCTATTGCAACAAAGTTCCCATATAAGCTTAAAAATACAAGAAGCCCCTCAAAAATGAGCTCTCTAGCTCTATTTATAGTTTTTGACTAGCTTTGGCCCTGTCCAGACCTAGTGTCCGGCCTAGTTAAAAATTAGGTTCCAGGGCTTATTTGAGGGCACAAACGAGATCTAAAAAATATGAAAATTGACAGGCAACTACTTCTAAGGCTCCTCAAGCTCGAGGAGTCCTCGGCTTGTACAAAATGGAGCTACAAAAAGGTGAAAATGGTATTTACAGGGGTTTTTAGTGATGAGAATCACTTTAAAATGATGTAAGGGTTTTGAAAAAAATGAAGGGTTGCCTTAGTGCTAGATCTGCATGGGTGTCCATACTTGCTTCTTCCCGTATACTGTCAACAAGGAGTATTAGAACTAGCTACACATCAATTTTCATAATTTTTAGACTCTGTTTGAGCCCTCAAATAGGCTCTAGAACCTAATTTTTAACTAGGCCGGACACTAGGTCTGGACAAGACCAAAGCTAGTTAGAAAACTATAAAAAGAGCTAGAGAGCTCATTTTTGAGGTTAGATTGTTTGTGAATTGAGCTTATGTAAGAGACTTTTTGACTAATGCAAAGAACTCCATTGTTCCTCTCCTTGTTCTTGCCTTGTGTGCGTGTGTGTGTGTATGTGTGTGCATGCTTGTGTGCTTCTCACTCACACACTTGTGCCTTCACTTGCTCATAGTCTTCATACTAGTCCTCACGTCTCCACGGATTGACAATTATGAGGTGAATCTTCTCACGTTGGTACTCACCATTGTGCTAGAGTGACACCAAATTTGGCGCCGTTGCCGGGGAAAGAGCTTCGAGGACGAGCGTGTGATGGTAAGACGTCGAGTTGAGACATTGGAGTTATAGATAATATCCTTCCTTCTCTTTATTTTTCTTCATTTTTTCCTTACTTTCGCATCACCATCATCACCATCATCATCCCCACCATCTCCCACCTCCATCTCCATCTCCACAAAAAATTTCAGTTTTTGGTCATATTACACTCCCCACCTCATTTCCCTCATTTCATCGTGAGAGAGAGCGAGAGAGAGCTTGCATGCTATCTGTTTTTGGTGTGTTTTTGAGCTTTTATTGCAGGAACTAGCTATACCACCTTCTCCAGCAGTGTGCGCAGGTACGACAGACTCTGCACAGGTCCCGGGACGACGACCTCTGTCTGTCGCGACAGACAGAAAAACTTAATATTTTGTGAATGCGTTGTCGGGAAGATTTGCATCTTCCAGTTGATAACCAGAGGAAATAAAAGCAACTTAATTGGTGAATTCTAAACCTCTTTTTCATTGTTGATCAGTTGTTCTGGATTGAATTAACTACTTTTGAAGTGTTTGCAGGTACAAGAAATGATGAAGAATATGTGTTCATATTAGGGTTACCCTAATTACTCATTTAATGAGTGTTTTAAATTGATACATATAAGACAGATGAGTATATACCCCTAGGGTTTCATAAGTTTATATAAGTTAAGTCAGTAGGATTAATCCAAAGGATCTTAAATGATTCCATTGGGTTAATGTTAAGGGTTTAGATGATTTATCATGGGTTAGAGATAGGGTTTAGAAGGGTTTTAAAGGGTTTTCATGAGTTTCTGATGGGTTTCCAATAGGTTTTCTAGGATTTAATATATTTAAAGGGTTAACATAGATTTTATTCAAAAACATTAATATCTAAATTACATATTTATGTATTAAACATTAAACTATGTCATTAATAATTACTTTAATTATTTGTGTGCATTTAAAAAACTAAGGTTCTAATTAATTAAAAGCTTAACCTAAGCTTAATTTAATGGATTTATTTAACTAAGAAATATAGGCTAATTAAATTAAAATGATTAATTAAAAGGATAAATATCTAGTGGTCTATATGGATGCTAGAAAAAAGAATGGTATGTGAGTAATGTGGAATTAAAGTGAATTAAGGAATGGTCTGAAAGGAAGATGCACTTAAAGTGAAAAAGTTGGTTGACAGAAAAGAATGGTGAGAATTAATGAAAGAAAAAGAGAGGTGAAAGGAAGATGTGTGCATAAAGCTAATTAAAAGTGTGGTTGAGATGAGTGGGCAAAAATGCGGTTGTAAATTAAAAGTACCAAACCAAAAGAGTGGATTAGGAAGGACTTGTGTATGTATTTAAATGTGTGTTGAGCTCAAGTTTTTCCTAATGTTTTTTGCAGAAACATTGAAGATTACAATTAATTGAAGTGAAGACAATTGAAGTGAAGCGGCAGCCTAAAAATCCATTTAAATCTTATTTCTCATTTAGTCAACTATCCAATTGACTAGACATTTGTATTAGAGTTATTGATTTGAGCCATTAGCTTATCAATTCATTTGTTCAAGCAGATTTAGCATCAATATTATTTTCCATTGATTTCTTTGATGTCTTCTGAGTTATTCCATGAGTCCGAGCACACTAATATTGAAACATTGAAACGACAACCAAATCCATAGAAGTAGTGATACAAGAACTCATTAAAGATAATATTACTTCAAAATCATTAGTTTCTATATCTTATGACCAATGTTTAACTACCTTCTTAACTTTTTTCTTCCATTGTATCTCCTGAACCACATAGTCATGAAAATTTATTTCCACCAACTTTAGTTAGACAAACTCATCCAAAACCATTAGAAGCTACAGTAGAAGAGATAGTTAAAGATCAGATAACCGAAGAGTCATTATTTTTTAGCACTCAAACAAATAGCTATTGCCAGATATAAAGCAGCTTGTCCCTATGGTCCTTAGTCTGAGTCCGCTACAGACACCCTGCGTGTGCCGAACGATTTAGGCGGATAACTTGATCCACCATCTGAGCATCCCTCACGACCCGACATTGGTGAACCTGACGTGAAGATCAGCTTACGACTCAGACAGGTATTATCAGTTTGCATTGCATATACATTCATACGCTTTTACATCAGTGCAGCTGCGTCTTCATCCCTGGAAGCTGTGGCATTTACGTGAGCTTGCAATCTTCTTGGTGTCGAGGGCTGGTCTGGTGACCTGAGCGCCTCCACGAAGATTGGCAAGTAGGAGAACCTCGTCTCGCCACCCCTTTCATCAACAATTGAAGAACACAACGTTCGCACCCATTTTAGCAAACTATGTATTTAGGTTTTGATTCAAATCAATAAATGTATTGAATTTCACAGAAAGCATTGTTTTGAGCCTCATCTTCGAGCAGTTGGTATAATTTCTTTACCCTTACATTCTTGGGTGCAAAATTTTATTATTGGTATAGTTTAAAGGCAACTGTTTGTTAATCATAGGTTAAGCGTTAATCATAGCTTTACTTGAAGCATATTGGCATAGTATAAACTTAACAAACTGGACTCTAACGGAATTTCAGAATTATTAGCTGAACATAAGGAAAGAGTAACAAAAGAAGTTCAGGATATAGTTAGAATTGTTCAAGCTAGGTCAAAACAAACTTCAAAAATGGACGAGCTATTTCAAACTATGATGCACGAGACGCAAGGACAAAAAGTAGTTGAAACGTTATTAAAGGATAAAGGGAAATTTACTGGTATGAATGTTACAAATTATTTAGACACGTTTGAGGAATTAGCTAAGTTACACGGTTTACCTGAAACAAAGTGGAAATCCTATCTTGGACGTCTGGCCATAGGTACTGTAAAAGCTATTATGGATATACATGACAATAAGGAATGGGATGAGTTTAGAAAAGAGCTGCATAAGGAATTCTACTTAGAAGACTACAGTCAACATAGTAGAGAAGGATTTATGAAATGGATTAGTTCACCTAAGCCTCACATTTCTTTAACTCAACTCCATGGCGAATTTATGAAAAGATTCTCTCAATTACCTGAACAGGATAGGGTTGCCCTTACCCCAGATATCATTTTATATTTCCTTAAAATCTTGACTCCAGATATAAGGGTAGAGGTTGAGCGTAGGCTTGAAGAACCGGGAAAGAAATATGGGCTTACAGATGACTGGGGTGTAGTGAAAACTGTAGTTGAGGCGGTTGCTCATATGATCCAATGTAAAACACTCCTTTATGAATCGATGTCTCAACCATCTTCCAGTTTTCCTCCGATTCAGGCAACTAGGGATACACATATAGATTCAAAAGCTGAGCCTACACCATCCACATCTAGAGTACCAACCGAGTTACAATTTGAGATTTTGTTTAACAAGTTGGACAATATGATGCATATGCACGAGAATATGTCTAAAGAGGTAGCGGCTTTGCAGAATGTGGTGTATGCTTTAAACGTTCAAGATAAACCTGCAATGCAAGCTCATCCGACTATTTATCCTCAACCAGTAAATGCTCCAAATCCACCATTAGTAGCTCGGAAGCATCCTCTAGTACCTCCTAATCCACCTTTTATACCTCCTAATCCTCCAGTTGTACCCCAACCAATTCCTCAACCGATTCCTCAAGCATTTAACCAAAGAAATTTCAATGAAAGGAGAAATGCCAATGTGAGGAGATGTATCTGGTGCGATGCCACAGATCATTTGACTTATACATGTGAAGCATTGAAAGATGCGAAAGAGAAAAGACTTGTAATTGATATTGACAAGCGATTGTGCGACTATAGAACACATTTACCCTTAGCTGCCAATTGGGGAAAGGGAGGGATGCAGAAGCTGTATGAAAACCTTTCTGAGTCTTCGAAATCTACTTCTGCTGTTAAACTAGAATATGTTGATAGTGACTCTGATTCCGAACAAACAAGGGAAACAAGGAACTACTCAATTGAAGCTTTGATAAAGGCGAGAGATGATATTATGCAGAAAACTGCGTGGAACTCTCCTATCGATCAATTCTCGATATATTCGCATATTGCGAATGTTGAAGAGAAAAGAAAGAGGGATGATGAGCAAGATACAAATGATTCAGGTAGACGAATGACTAGAAGTAAGATGAGAGATGAGCCAAAGCCTAAGAAAGTTCAGTTTGAACAAGGCAAAAGTTCTAAAACAAATGAGGAGCGAAGAAAAGAAATTAGGGAGGGTAAACAACCTGTGTTTAGTGAGCCAATTCAAACATCAGACAAAGTAGAGCAAATTCCTAGAACTGAAACAAAACCTGAAGAGAAACCAGAAAAGAAACCAAAACGAGTACCGAAAGCTATTCTTATTTCTGAACTTGAACAAAAAGTTGATTCGAAAGAAATATTGTATGACATCTTATTAAAAAGTGCAGTAACAATGACTTTAGAACAAATCTTCTAAATAGCAAAAATTGAATTTAAGGAAAATTTTATTAAACTAATTAAAAGGAAGAGATTCCCTCTGTCACAAGAGGTAGAGATGCAAGATGTTGCCGATGTAACTCACTTGATGCATGAATCTCTTTCTTTAGAATCAGAGGATGAAGAAGATAATACCTGTAATGTGAACAAAAATTTCTTAGGGCCGTTTGTACCAGATGACGAAACAAAAAACCCAGAGAGTGATTTTAGAAAAAGTTTTTGGGCGAGAGGCACACCGGAGATTAAAGTTAACTTAGGAGATCAGAAGAGATCATATTCTGCTTTAGCCCTAATTGACTCTGGGTCTGAAATCAATGTGATTTCGAAAGGATTATATGATAAGTTTAAATGGCCTATTGATAAAAATCACGGCTGGATAATGCGAACCGCGGACAATGGTTGTGGATCACTCCTAGGAGCATGTGCCAACATACCTCTAATGATAGGTGGAATTTCTGAGACATTCCACTTTTTCATTCAGGACAACTGCTCTTATGAAATTATCTTAGGTCAACCATTTATATGTGAAGCCAGAATGGAGACTAAAGTAATAGATGACGGCTCAGCATACACAAGAATTCGATCTAAAGATGATCTACAATCGCTCCAAGTTATGATAGTCAGCCCAAACCATGTACGAAATAGGGAGCAAATTAAGAAGACGCCCATCCGTTCTCATGAAAAGATACGTGAAGATCATATGCCTCTTCGTGAGTTTGGAACTTATTATGATCAAAATTTTGCCTAGATGCCACTATTGAGCGAGACAACGGTGGTTCTTGGTTTGATGTCTCGCACCCATCTGTAGATACTTTACATAGTTTTTCTTTATATTTCCCTTCATCATATTTGCAATTCAGTCATTATAAACAAATTCCTAAAAAAATTATAAAACATTATGAAAAATTTTATAAAGAGAAAGGATTCATTTCATCTGATGAACACATTGAAACCGTAATTGAAACTTTATCTTCAAACTCATTGATTGAAGAACTTCAAAATATTTTGCATGAACAAGAAAATTTTAGATTTGTACTTTTAAATTCTATTGAGGAATATGATTTGGTTATTAAATTTGTCATGAGTAATGAAAAGGAAGCAAAAGTAAATACAAAATACAAAACCGTTGATAAAAAAATTAAACCGATTGCCCAATCATTACCACGAGAGAGTGAAGAGAAGTTTAGGAAAGTTACCAATGATCCTTATTTAAGAGAGCGCACAAATATAGGTCATACCTTCACAGAAGAAACTTTAAAGCTAATCAAGATAGGAAATGATGAAAATTTTTTGTTACCCGAGGAACGTGAACTATTTCAAAGAGTGATTAGAAAGCATGGAAAGGCATTTTCTTTATATTCCCATGAGATAGGTTGTGCAGACCCAAAAATTGTACCACCAATGATTATCTTTACAGTGCCTCACATTCCATGGAATCTTCGACCCATACCTGTTCCGAAAGCCCATTTACCAGAGTTAATGCGGCTTCTTAAGGAAAAGATTCACATGCGAATTTTAGAGCCATCGTCTGCACCCTACTCAAATAGGTGGTTTACTGTTCCAAAGAAAAATGGCAAGTTACGGTTCATTCAAGATTTACAACCTGTTAACAAGGTTACTATTAGGAATGTAGGTACTGGGCCCATTGTAGGGGAATTCGCTGAAGCCTTCGCTGGTCATGCCATTTACTCAATGGGAGACTTGTATTCTGGCTACGATCAATTTCAGAAAGTAGAGACATTACGACCATGAAAACTCCTTTAGGCTTAGTTCGCATGTGCACTTTGCCGCAAGGAGCTACTAATTCAGTAGCGCATATGATGAACGCCATGAATTCAGTATTACATGAATTCATTCCTAATATAGCCATGCCATTTATTGATGACATTCCTATTAAAGGATGTATTGAGAATGCGAAAGATGAAACTTTAGATTCCTCTGGCTGCAGGAAGTTTGTAGTAGATCATATCTCTGACTGTGAAAGGATTTTCCAGAGATTTGAAGAGGTTGGTCTCACATTCTCCATTGAGAAATCTGTTTTTGGTGTCAATGAGGTACTTATAGTTGGGCATTTATGTGGACATTACGGTCGGAGGCCATATCCACCTAAAGTCGACGCTATAAACAAGATTTCTGAAACCTGTAGTAATATTAGTGAGGTAAGACGATTCCTTGGTGCTTGTGTGTTTTATGCCATCTGGATCCCACACTATGCACATGTTGCAAACTGTCTTTATGCTTTACTAAGGAAGAATCGAAAGTTTCTTTGGACTGAAGAACACTCAAAAGCTATGAAAAAGTTAAAGAAATTACTTCTTGAAGCTCCTATTTTAAAGCGAGTAGATTATACTGATCAAAAGCCTATCATTTTAACTGTTGATACGAGCCCTATAGGAATAGGATGGGTTATTGGTCAGGACGATGAAGAGGGCAATATGTATGCTGTGAGATTTGGAGCAAAGATTTTGCACGATACGCAAAGAAATTATCCGCAAATTAAACGAGAACTATGGGGTTTAGTCACGGCATTAAAATCCGATAAAGAATATTTTATAGGTGCAAATGTAATAGTTGAGACAGATTGTCTACCTCTAATTGGAATGATTACAAACTGTTCATCACCCGACATTGCCATGCTTAGATGGATTTCATACATCAAGTTTATAAATCCTGTTTTGATACATATTGCAGGTAAATCTAATCCTGTGGCTGATATGCTTTCTCGAGCTAGATTTGATAATGAGGAAGAAACAGAATTAGAAATAAATGCAATTAATTATGATTCTAAAGCATACGCATATGAACAGTTTAATATTGAAGAATACGAAGGAGAGTGGCAGGATATTGGAAAGTATTTAAGTACTTTTGTTAGGACACCTTCATGGTCTTCAAATAGATTTCGGAATATTAGGAAAAGAGGTTACAACTTTTTTCTGAAAGATGGTTTCATTTGGAGACATGCGAGGGGAAAAATTAGATTGCCACAACGAGTACTAGGTACTAAGGATCTTCAGTTACAAGTCATGAAGAGTATGCATGATACTTTATGGGCAGGACATAAAGGTTTTGTAGCTACGTATGAAAAAATTAGAGAAGGATACTGGTGGCCAGGAATTTATGTTACTGTTAAAAATTATGTTACTTCATGTGACGTATGTCAGATTCATTCCTCAGTCAAACATAGGGATTCGTTGCATCCTACCTATCCACCATGCATCCATTATAAATGGGTTGTAGACTTAGTTACCATGCCCAAAGGTATCAATAAGATGAGATATATAGTCTTAGCACGTGAAGATCTTACGAATCATGTAGAAGGCCGAGCTTTAAGATCTAAGACAACCTTGAATGTATGCAATTTTCTTCTTGAGGATGTCATTTCACGATTTGGTTATGTAGAAAAGGTAGTGGCTGATAGGGGAGAGTTAGATGCGCAGGAGGCTAGAGAATTCTTTGCTAGGCATGGAATTTGCTTAGCCCTTACTACTGCTTACAACCCTGAAGCTAATGGGAAGATTGAGCGAGGGCATTCTCCTATTATTAAAGCAATTTCCAAAGCTTGTAATGGAGAAATTAAGAATTGGCCAACTTATCTGCCATTTGCGTTGTGGGCCGATAGAATGACCTGCACTAGAACGACGGGGTATATGCCGGCAGAGTTGATGTATTGCCAAAAACCAATTTTCCCTGTGCATACGCAAATTCTTACTTGGACTACTTTACCATGGGAAGATAATTTGTCAATAGAAGATTTATTAGCTCTGCGAATCCAGCAACTAGAGCAAGGGAATGAACGTTTAGAAGAGGCTATAGTTAAACTAAAAGATTCTCGATTGAAAAACAAGAAGTATTTTGATAAATCACATAGGTTAAGGCCAAAGCCGATTTATGTTAATGATTGGGTTTTACTGTATGACAGTACGTGTGATTCTCAGTATGATGCCCGTAGGAAACTTAAAAGACGTTGGTTTGGACCTTATGTGGTAGTCCAAACCTATGATAATGGAACGTATGCCTTACGCGAATTAGATGGCACGCCTCTTAAAAACTTAATTGCTGGCAAAAGAATTAAATTATTTAAACAAAGAGATAATGAAATGTATGAAGTAATGTTTGATGATGAGCATGATTAATAATGTATGAATGAATTTCTTTAGTGTGGGTTTCTTTTGCAGGAAAACCAAGAGAAGAGTTGAATATGAAATTTAATAATTTTGCGTGTCTAGCTGTTGCTCGTTGAGTTCTAACAGGTCTTTGAAGAACAAATTAAGATGCATAAAGATGAGCAGATTGAAGATGAATCAGATTGAAGATGAAGTTGATGTTAGGTCGTATTTTTCTTTGTCATACAATTTTGATTTATGTATTTTCTTTGCATTCATATAAAACTAATTGATAAAATCTGGAATGAAGAATATTAATTTATAAAGGACTCTATTTAACCATATTAGGAAAATAAACATAATTTATATTTCTACATTTATAGATTAAGTGAGATTTGTTAACAATAGAAGGATTTGTAGTTCATTTAGAGAACGAAAGTAGTTGTATATATGTAGGAGCATATTGTTGCATGATACATGTCTGTGAAAACCTAGATCTTTCTTGTCCATGCAGCTAGATCCTTAGCTCGGATTAAGGGGTTAAGCCTTTCCCCTTTAAAACAAAAAAAGTAGCGGAAAAAAAAAAAAAAAAAAGAATCTTGACATGGAAGTTATACCTTCTTTCACCCCAAAAAGGTATTTACATTTATTATCGAGATGAAGTTTACATCATATTTATATGAAGAAACTAGTTGTGAAAAAACACATCTAGTGATTAAAATTGGGCATACAAGGCGGCTGTCTGTCCAAGTAGATTTAGTAGATTTCTTTGGCATGCTTGATTGCTCTTATGTGAATGCATATATATAACGAAACCTGCATTTGGATGAATGAAAATGAATTCTGTTTTATACTAATCTTTACATAGTTTATAAATGGATAAAATATAAACTAATGTTTGTTGACTGAAAAGGTTAATAGTTTACCTTTATACTTTAATATGTTTTCATTGCCAGATGTAATTGAAATAAACTTCATGTGCATGTTGAAAAGATTTAAAATTTGATAAGATTAAATATATTTAAAAAAAGAATTGATGTTGTTCTATGATTTAATTTCAGGATAACCATTGAAAATGCCGCTTCCCTTAATCTGCAAGTTGGCCCATCGAGGACGATGTGCAGGTTTGGTGGCGGTGGATGTCGGGAAGATTTGCATCTTCCAGTTGATAACCAGAGGAAATAAAAGCAACTTAATTGGTGAATTCTAAACCTCTTTTTCACTGTTGATCAGTTGTTCTGGATTGAATTAACTACTTTTGAAGTGTTTGCAGGTACAAGAAATGATGAAGAATATGTGTTCATATTAGGGTTACCCTAATTACTCATTTAATGAGTGTTTTAAATTGATACATATAAGACAGATGAGTATATACCCCTAGGGTTTCATAAGTTTATATAAGTTAAGTCAGTAGGATTAATCCAAAGGATCTTAAATGATTCCATTGGGTTAATGTTAAGGGTTTAGATGATTTATCATGGGTTAGAGATAGGGTTTAGAAGGGTTTTAAAGGGTTTTCATGAGTTTCTGATGGGTTTCCAATAGGTTTTCTAGGATTTAATATATTTAAAGGGTTAACATAGATGTTATTCAAAAACATTAATATCTAAATTACATATTTATGTATTAAACATTAAACTATGTCATTAATAATTACTTTAATTATTTGTGTGCATTTAAAAAACTAAGGTTCTAATTAATTAAAAGCTTAACCTAAGCTTAATTTAATGGATTTATTTAACTAAGAAATATAGGCTAATTAAATTAAAATGATTAATTAAAAGGATAAATATCTAGTGGTCTATATGGATGCTAGAAAAAAGAATGGTATGTGAGTAATGTGGAATTAAAGTGAATTAAGGAATGGTCTGAAAGGAAGATGCACTTAAAGTGAAAAAGTTGGTTGACAGAAAAGAATGGTGAGAATTAATGAAAGAAAAAGAGAGGTGAAAGGAAGATGTGTGCATAAAGCTAATTAAAAGTGTGGTTGAGATGAGTGGGCAAAAGTGCGGTTGTAAATTAAAAGTACCAAACCAAAAGAGTGGATTAGGAAGGACTTGTGTATGTATTTAAATGTGTGTTGAGCTCAAATTTTTCCTAATGTTTTTTGCAGGTACTGTCTCCTGCTCTTTACTTTCTTCTGTTTTTCCTTCTTTCTCATTAGACCCTCCTCGTGCTCGGGATATTGAGCCGTCAGAAACATTGAAGATTACAATTAATTGAAGTGAAGACAATTGAAGTGAAGCGGCAGCCTAAAAATCCATTTAAATCTTATTTCTCATTTAGTCAACTATCCAATTGACTAGACATTTGTATTAGAGTTATTGATTTGAGCCATTAGCTTATCAATTCATTTGTTCAAGCAGATTTAGCATCAATATTATTTTCCATTGATTTCTTTGATGTCTTCTGAGTTATTCCATGAGTCCGAGCACAGTAATATTGAAACATTGAAACGACAACCAAATCCATAGAAGTAGTGATACAAGAACTCATTAAAGATAATACTACTTCAAAATCATTAGTTTCTATATCTTATGACCAATG
This sequence comes from Ceratopteris richardii, assembly GCA_020310875.1. NCBI lineage: Eukaryota > Viridiplantae > Streptophyta > Polypodiopsida > Polypodiales > Pteridaceae > Ceratopteris > Ceratopteris richardii. The sequence continues at coordinate 2,640,807 of CM035431.1, read as the reverse complement.
TTTAACTACGTTCTTAACTTTTTTCTTCCATTGTATCTCCTGAACCACATAGTCATGAAAATTTATTTCCACCAACTTTAGTTAGACAAACTCATCCAAAACCATTAGAAGCTACAGTAGAAGAGATAGTTAAAGATCAGATAACCGAAGAGTCATTATTTTTTAGCACTCAAACAGATAGCTATTGCCAGATATAAAGCAGCTTGTCCCTATGGTCCTTAGTCTGAGTCCGCTAGAGACACCCTGCGTGTGCCGAACGATTTAGGCGGATGACTTGATCCACCATCCGAGCATCCCTCACGACCCGACAGCGTGTTTGGCACCGTAACCTACACCATTAGAGCACTCCAAATCACTAGAAGTTTTTGAAAAATTTGCGTTTTTTCAGTCTATCGCGACAGACACCGTCTATCGCGACAGACACCGTCTATCGCGACAGACCACTCTATCGCGACAGACACCGTCTATCGCAACAGACCCATCTATCGCGACAGACACCGTCTATCGCGACAGACCACTCTATCGCGACAGACACCGTCTATCGCGACAGACCACTCTATCGCGACAGACCAAATCACGACAGACGACAGACACCGTCTATCACGACAGACACCGTCTATTGCGACAGACCACTCTATCACGACAGACACCGTCTATCGCAAGAGACCCATCTATCGCGACAGACACCGTCTATCGCGACAGACCACTCTATCGCGACAGACACTGTCTATCGCGACAAACCAAATCACAACAGACGACAGACACCGTCTATCGCGACAGACCCATCTATCGCGACAGACACCGTCTATCGCGACAGACACCGTCTACCGCGACAGACCCATCTATCGCGACAGACACCGTCTATCGCGGCAGACCCATCTATCGCGACAGACACCGTCTATCGCGATAGACCCATCTATCGCGACAGACCCATCTATCGCGACAGACACCGTCTATCGTGACAGACCACTCTATCGCGACAGACACCGTCTATCGCGACAGACACCGTCTATCGCGAGAGACCCATCTATCGCGATAGACAGACATTTTTGGCAAATATTAAGGGGTAAATTTTTTGGAAATTTAGGCTAAATTTTGGGCTTATTTGCACTCTCAAATACTCACACACTTGCAAAGGCCTTAGAAAAATGCATTAAAACTCCTGAAAGGTTTTGTTTGTCTGTTTAACCCCCTAAACCCTGAACGGTCATAACTTTTTCATACGAAATCCATTTTTTGAGCTCTAGGGCTTGTCGGAAAGCTCGTGGCATATACTACACGCGTTGATTTTCAGATAGGATATTTGGAAGTTGACACACTGAGGGGTAGGAACATCAAGGGAGCTCTAGAGGAAATTTTTAGCAATACAAAAGGGGGAACAAGGATCATTAAAAAAGTGTCTGAAATAAATTGTTTGTCAATTGAAGGATCAAATTGAAGCTAAACTTGGGGTTCTTACAGGATCATCGAGAGCTCTTGGAGAAAGCAAAGTAAGTGCCAAGGCGAACAAGCTTGGGAACGTGCTTCCTGGGTAGACCAGCATCGCCAGGAGGAGCAACTTGAGGTTGGAACATCACTTAACCCCCTCAGTCTATTCTTAGCATAGGCTAAGTGCGAGTAGTTGTTCTGATTGACTAGGGGTACGATAGGAACACTCAAGTTTGAAGAGCCCTTAATTTCTCAAGTGCAAGGGTAGGCTAAACTGTAGTCAGGGGATAACTTAAAGGAAAAGAACTTAAACTAAGCGGATGCAGAACATCAAGTACGACCCACGAAAGTGCTCCTGATGACGCTTAATTAAAAACAAGAAAACACGTCCAAAGGAACTTAAAAGAAACAAGTGACTCATACCAAAGAATCAGCAACGTACAAAGGGCATATGAACCTTAGGTCAGGTAGACACCTAGGGAGAGACAGACAAAGTCTTAGATCTTCGGAGGCTAGTGTCAATCATACTGCGAGGTCTTGGGCCCAGCAGTTGAGCCATCATTCGTATTACCCTAGTTCTGAGACTAGCGAGTCAGAGATGTCTCAAGGCATGGATAGACCTACGGGAAGTTCAGGAGTGCCATACTTGCACAGGGTAGAAGGCCCTTACAAAACGCAATTGGAATACCTTAGGACCAACCGATTGGGTGCTAGCATCTATGAGGACGGCCTAGGAAGATCTGTGGTACAAATTAAGAATCCTGATCAATCCATTGGGCTAGAGCGCCCAGCTGTCAAGTTCGAAAACGGAGCGTACGTAGACAAGGAAGGGACAATATATGTAGTCACCAGTCACCCCGATAGGACTGATGAATTTGGGAATGTAGTCCCAGAATCGGACTTAGATGACCTAGAGCAAGGGAACATGGGAGTAGAACCGAGGACCCCTCGAGGGAAATCTGTTCTTACGAGGATTATCACACCATAGTGGACTCCCCAAGATAATAAGAGCATAGATTTTTTTCTGAACCGAGAAACTGAAGAAGCCTTTTGGAGATATAAATCTGATCGGCCATTTGATATAGGAACAATCATGATCTATGAGCTTAAGGATCCTGATAGCCCAGGCAGAGTGACCTACTTAGATCACGCTTCAGAGAGGATCTTTGTGGTGACAGAAAATGATAGGCATGCTTACACTTGGAAAGGTGAAATTATTTTCCCCCAACCAAGATCAAATGTGTCCTACGGTCACCCTGGAGCGGGAACATCCCAAGCCCATGGAACTCAAAGAGACAGAAGTAGAGATAGGCCAGAAGTAAGCTTTGCTAACCCAGGGGGCAGAGAACGAACAAGGATGGAAACAAATAGGATGGAATCTGAGATAGATAGAGCTCACAGGAATCAAAGAAATGTGGATGAGTTCCCTCTACCCCGACCTAGAGAGCACACAAGGACTTTGAGACCAACTCAGCTAGTTAAGTCCATGAAGAACTACTTCGATGGCACTGGAGATCCATACGATCATGTGGCTGAGTTTAGACAAGTCCTGAGAGCTGAACAAGTGGAGGATCTATTCACACAGTACAATGCCTTTGGTTTAACCCTTAGGAACAGTGCCCTGACATGGTTTCAGCCACTAAACGAGAGACAGTTCAGGAGCATAGACCAACTCCTGGAGGCTTTCGTTATTGAATTCTCTAAGAGTGGCATAAGACATAATACCTCCTCATTGATTCACAACTTCAAGCAAACCCCTCAAGAGACCGTGAGACTTGCAGGAAAAAGATTTAGGCAATATCTTGAAAGATGCCCTATTTCGGAGCTCCCCACACCCGCTAAGCAAGTGGCTTTATTCTTGGATGGATTGCTGAGTACAAAGCTAAGATCCTATGTGTACTTGAAGGACCCTAGGACCATAGAAGAGTGTGTACGCATGTGCATTGACATCGAGGATAACCTAGGGGAGGAGTTAGAGCTTTCCAAGATATACAAAGATTCAGATAGTGCCTCTAGCCTCTCTTCCACGCAATCCACATCAATTGAGGAACTTGCAGAGAAAGTAGCTCAGAAATTAGGTGTCACTAGTAAACAGATCCCAAGGTTTGCCCCTGTGAAGAGATGCTACACTTGTGGTGGCGACCACATGGCGAATGTATGTCCCATTATGGCTCAACCCCAAGTAAATCCTAGTAGCCAGTACTGCACCATAGAACGAAGATACACAAATCACAGAGCACAAGACTGCCCATACAATAAGCAAGCTGTTAGGCAAACCTACCCTCAGCCATACCCTCAACAAGGCAGATACCAGAACCAATACCCACCACAACAGTATGCTAGGCCTCAACAAACCTACCAACCACAATACCAAGCCCAGCAAAGGCCTCAGCCTGTGTTAGCCCAACAACCTCCAGCTCCATCCAACGTGATCCCTGTAAAGTATGCAGGTGCAGAAGAAAACTTGAATAGAGCTATAGTCCCCGTAACACCATTGCTTTCAGAAAGTGATCCCAGTGACCCTAGCTTCGATTCTACACATGTTGATAGTCCCCAGGCATACTACATGCAGTCTCCTGAACAAGGTGAGTCTTACTATAGTGAAGAGCCAAATGAACCTAGTTGGGAATCAGATTACACAAATGTCATGTATGCAAACCCCAACCCTAGACCCCAACCTAGGCAAGTAAGACCCCCATTCCCTAGAGGACCATGCTACCGATGTCAGGGTGATCATCTCATTCGTGATTGTCCCTTGCCTCCACCTACACAACCCCAGTCAGTAACGATCCAAGGCTATTGCCAAGAGTGTGGGAAGGAGCATCTCTTATGAGATTGCCCTAAAAATCCTAATAATATGCCAAAAATCACTCCTATTAACGTTATTGGGTTAGTAGTAGACTCCTCAGGGAGTGTGACTTCCACTGCACCAGTATAGGTAGTGACTAGAGCTCAGGCATTGCAGCAAAACCAAGGGGTAGGCCAGGAAAAGAGCCTGGAAGTTAGTGAAACCGAAAGCATGACAAAGAAAAGAACTAGAGCTTGGAGAGATAGTCGTGAAAGAATGAAAAGGCAATGGGCAAAGAAGATGAGTGAATTAGAGGAAAGTCTACGAGACACCAAGGCCAAAATCATAGAGATCACATCTCAACCGCACTCTCACACATTCCCACCGCTATCATCCCCATCACCCTCCATCCCTCCACCCTCTAATACACCCCATGTAACCCACCCACCACCCCGAGCAGGATCAGTATTAGCTGACCCCACTCCTAAAGACATAGACATGATGCTTAAAGCATATCAGGCCAGAATCCAAGAAGGGCCAAATGTAACGGATCATGACAAGTGCTACCCTAGAGCTGACCTAGAGATAGAAAGAACCAAGCTTTGCACGAAAATGGTCGCATTGGCTCAGACTATGTTTGAAGCCAGTCTCCTTTTCAATTACTCGGGCTCAGCCAAGACGCAATTACACTTGGATGGACTTCTAGAGAAGTTAGAGGGCATAATTGCAAGATCTGCCAAGGAAGAAAAAAATCAAGAGAGAGATAAAGCAAGCAAAAACATGACCCATCCCCCATCAAAAGCCTATGTGCCCAAGTCCACGGAACCAGACAACCCCCTCTCCTTAGAAAGAATAGAGAATCTAATGGCACAATCACAAAAGGAACTCGCCCCTCAACACCATAACAAGGCTAGTGAAACAGCAGGTCTTCCTACCCAGAGAGCCTATGTGCCTGAAGCCTATGTGCCTAACTCTACGGAGCCAGACACATCATCTTCAATGAATCGGTTCACACCAGAATTCCTACGCAAGATTCAAGAAGACAAATGGGCTAAGGAAAGTGAAGTCCCTCCTCCCATTGAACTGGTGGATGACACACACGATCAATTCCCACAAGACCTTCCTTCCATTTATGGAGAGCAGGAGAGTACCGAATCTCAAGAAAGATTAGACTTCGAGTCTAATTCTTTACAGGAATTACCCCACTTCACGGGCCCATGGGAAGCCAAGTCTACTTGTATGAGAACCCCCACAGTCATGGTAACAAATGAAGATTCAGTCATACCTAGGAACACAGAGGTAGTGAAGAACACCAAAGTGCAGTGCAATCTCACTTTGGAAGAGCTGCTTAAGGTCAGACCAGAAGTGTGGAAACATGTAGCCAATCAAGTGCCCGAGATAGGAAAACCTCGTTCCCAGGTAGGATCACATAGGACAGTGCCAGAGATACCCTTGGATAAGATAGAAGACATGTGTGAAGGTGAAGAAGGGAACACCTATCTTCCCATTACCTACCAGGGGCACACCACCAAGGCAATTTTGGACTCAGGTGCAGGAGTTGCAATTGCCACCACTTCCCTATGGAAGCGTTGGGGCAAGCCAGCACTCAGGCCCACAAGGATGAAATTGCAAATGGCTGATGGTCACATAGAGAGACCCTTAGGATTGCTAGAAGGAATAACTCTCACCACCTGTGGTGTCGAGTTTGAGCATACATTTGCTATATGTGATTTTAGCAAGAACCATGCCTATGAAATGATCTTGGGACGACCTTTTATGCGGCAGTTGCAAGTGGTACAGGATTGGGGAACCAATTCTTTGTACCTGCAACACTTGGGTGTTACGACCAAAGTGAATCTCAAAGATTATTCTCATAGAGATTTTCCTCCTATTCAATGGAATCCCATCCATAGAGCCAAAGATGATACGGAATCTGTGCATTCCATAGGATCAGGATCCTCATGGATGCATGAAGACACCCACTTGTGGATGTGCAAAGTAGCAGTAGAAGAGGAGAAAAGAGAAAAGGCCAGAGATATAGGTGCAAACGAAATACATAGACCCATTCAAGACCCAGCCTATGCACCTGTAGTATTTCCTGACGAAGAATTTGAACCCCACGGCTGGGCAGAAATCCTAGCAACAATGGATGTAGCCATCAATGAAGAACAATGGACACCCCACTGTGATGAGGATGGCTATCACATTTCAGTCTTCTCCATAGAGCCAATCATGGGAGAGGCAGAATTAGAAGAATGCGAACCTAACCCTGATGTATTTGAGGATGCGAGTGACTCCGATCCAGAGTCAATCATCATGGACCCACCTTTTGCATCAGATGAAGAATACTTCCATGAAGTAGAATTTCAACCCCAAAGGTACGGAGAGCTTACAAGTGATGTAAGACTAGCCACACATGTGACCGTGAAGGGAGAAGGAAAGAAAAGAAAGAAGAGAGAAGTCACACAAGAAGAGGAAGAGTCTTTGTTTGAGGTCCCGAAAAATTTTAAGAAATATGAGATAGATGACAGAAGAGTCATGATCAGAATGCCTAAGCGAGAGGCACAATCAGGAGAGGCCTATGATAACAAAGAAACCACCAAAAAAATAGTTGTGGCCCTAGAAGAAGGAGAGGAGAGATGCACGTACATAGGCCATGACCTGACAAAAGAGGAAGAACAAGAGCTAATAGCCTTGCTAAGAGAATACAGAGATGTATTCGCTTGGAGTTACAAGGATTTGAAGGGTGTAGACCCTGACATATGTTCACACACTATCCCCATGACCTCAGACGCCAAACCCTCTAAGCAAAAGCCCTATACATATAACGATAATTACGCTGCCAAGATTAAAGAGGAGATAGATAGACTGGTTGAAGCTGGATTTATCTATGAAATTGAGCACACTGAGTGGGTATCCCCCATTGTAGTGGTGCCCAAGAAGAATGGCAAGCTGCGTGTATGCATTAACTTGAAGAAGGTCAACGCAGCCACAATTCGAGATAACTATCCGCTTCCCATCACAGAACATCTCTTAGAAAGAGTAGCAGGCAAGGAAGTGTACAGCTTCCTTGATGGATTTTCGGGCTACAATCAAGTAGCCATAGCTCCAGAAGATCAGCATAAAACGGCTTTTGCCATAGAGTGGGGCATATTTGCTTTTAGGGTAATGCCATTCGGGCTGACCAATGCTCCCGCAACCTTCCAAAGGCTGATGTGCCATGTATTTAAGGAGTTCCTGAGAAAGAACTTAGAAGTCTATGTTGATGATCTTTGTGCCCATTCCAACATTAGACAAACCCATATTCCTGAACTCAGACAAATCTTTGACAAATGTAGAGAATATGAAGTCTGCCTAAACCTAGAAAAATGTGTTTTTATGGTCAGGCAAGGCAAAATTCTAGGACACATAGTGTCAAAGAATGGCATATCTACGGATGAAGAGAAAGTAAGAGCTATAGCCGAATTACCTAGGCCAAAGAATGTCAAGGAAGTACAAGCTTTCATGGGGCATTGTGGTTATTACCGACGATTTATACACATGTATGCCATCATTGCAAAGCCCCTATACGGACTTTTGACAAACTTTGAGTGGACTGAGGAATGTGAGAATTCCTTCAATGAGCTTAAACGGCGATTATGTTCAGCACCAATCTTAACCACACCGGATTGGAATAAGCCTTTCCATGTTCATGTGGATGCATCCAATTATGCCATTGGATGTGTGCTTGCACAACCTACTGGTGAAGGTAATATGGATCTTCCAATTGCCTATGCTAGTAGACAATTGAATGCAGCTGAACGAAATTATACCACTACTGAGAGAGAAGGCTTAGGCATGGTATATGCAGTTAAGAAATTTAGACACTATTTGCTTGCAAATAAGTTTAAATTTTTTACTGATCATCAGGCATTGCTATACCTCGTAAACAAGCCATGCAATACAGGAAGATTAGTAAGATGGTTTCTCTTGCTAATGGAATATGATTTTGAGGTTGTGGTAAGGAAAGGGAAGACTCATTTGAGAGCAGATCATCTCTCAAGGCTCACATTAGGAGAAGCCCCACAAGGAGTGTCAGATGACTTACCTGATGCTTACTTCTTTAACTTGGAAGTGGTACCGCAGTGGGCTAAGCCATTAGTGCCAGTGTTAACCTACGGGCCTAACCACTCAGTGATGGCCACACAGGATAGAGAGGTAGTAAAAGCCCAAAAGTATCACATCATGGCAGGAAGTATGTACAAGCACACGGATCCAGGGATCTTGGCTTGTTGTGTGGAAGAGGACGAGCACGCGAAGTGGTTGCAATTAGCACATGTAGGTGCATTAGAGCAACACTACTCAAAACAACGAACCCTGCAAACATTGAAGAGACTTGGAGTGTACTGGCCAACTATGGAAGCAGAAGTCCATAGAATGTGCAAGGAATGCCCAATTTGTCGCACTTGGCCACTTGTGGAACATGCCACCCTTTATCGCGTGTCTCTAGTGCCAGATTGGAGCGAGCCACTAGTGGCTTTTCTGAGGACGAAAACATTCCCTCAAGATATGACCCTCACGAGACAAAGAAGTCTGGAACAAGAGGCCCTAGATTACTCACTCATTGGTGATAATCTATACAAGCGCGGGAAAGATGGTTACCTGAGACTATGTGTTCATGAGAATGAATATCTAAAGATCTTGGAAACTGCTCACCAGGGTGTAGGAGGAGGACACTTTGGTCCAGATAGGGTGATCAAAGCAATCCTATTTGCAGGATTTTGGTGGCCCACCCTTCACATGGACGCACATACCTATGTGAAGAGGTGTGAGATTTGTTAGCGAACCCAGTATCCTATACGCAAAGATGAGATGCCACTGAAGCCCATGATGGGCGGACGCGCATTATCTAAGTGGGGAATAGACTTTGTAGGTCCTATCAATCCCCCAGCTAAGGGTTCCCATGCTGAGTATATCATCGTGGCCACAGACTATCTAACCAAGTGGGTAGAGGTAAAAGCCACAACGAAGAACGACGCTCAGACAACTGCTAAATTCTTGTTTGAGAATGTATTCACAAGATACGGGTTACCTATAGAGCTAGTTAGTGATAGAGGCACTCACTTCTTAAATGAAGTTATTGAAAATCTGCTCCAAGAATTCTTGGTAGTGCATAAGAAGTCTGCCCCCTATCACCCTCAAGCCAATGGGCAAGCCGAAAGCACCAATAAGATCCTATGCAATGTATTGACAAAATTAGTGAACAATAAACGCTCTGATTGGGACAAACAACTACACCATGTTGTTTGGGCATACCGAGTCGCCTACAAAACGGTACTCCAAGCCACCCCCTTTCAGATGGTATTTGGCCAAAACGCCGTGCTACCTTTGGACTTCTTAATACCTACATTGAAAGTAGCACAAGAGCACGAATGGATGGGTCATGAACTCTCCTCTAGACTTTTTGACCTTGAACGATTAGGAGAAACAAGACTGAGAGAAGCTGCAGGGATATATGCAGCTAAGAAGAGACAGAAGGCATACTTTGATGCCCATGTGAAGGATAAGGGCTTGAAAGTAGGAGATCTAGTTTTAGTCTACACATTGAAACAACACGCAAGGAAGCTAGAAAAGAGAGGCTACGGACCTATGATCATCAATAGGATCTCCATGAGTGGAGCAGTACAACTAGCCACTTTAGAGGGTGATGTTCTCCCAAACTATATTAGCGGATGCAGAGTCAAGTTGTATCAGGAATCCCTCACGGAGGAAATGCTAAGTCGACTCAATACTGCTAAGCAACGTAAAGAGGAGGAAAAACGAATTCGAGAAGAAGCATAGGCAGAGGCCTTAGAGCGCATCAGACGAATGAAGTTGAGGAGACAAGGGGGGGATCAGCCTATGATTGACACTCAAGAGTCTCCAGGCTATCACATGGCCATGTGTGAGGCTTCAGGTGAACGTACCCATAAGATAGTGGATCGACGACCTTTTGTGACCCTAGAAATAGGACAAAGAGACAGCACAACAAGCGTGAGAGCTTTAATTGATTCAGGAGCAGCCACAAGTGCAGTTCGGCTTTCTTATTGCCAGCAGCTGCAAGTGGAGGTAAAACCCCTAGAAGCATATGTCATAGGATTGGGAGGTGTGGAAACTCCTTGCATGGGCGAGGTGGATCTTCCCATCTCCATTCAAGACGAAGTAATGACAGTCAAAGTACTAGTGTGTCAAGATGAGGACCTCACGGAGCCTCTGGTCTTGGGTCAGGACTGGATCTATGATCAGGCAGTCAACCTCAACCTAAGAAGTGGACTTCTTCAGGTATGGGTAGATCGTAGCCGAATTACAGTTGAATTGGAGAATGAGGCACTCAAGGAACTAGGCAAGGCACAAACTCCTGGTCCTTCGAGGGGCGCACATGAAGTTGACAGTGCTATTCTTGTCCCAAACTATATGATGCAGAAAGAGGCTTGTCTCAACAATGGAGCCAGGGTGAGGACGGAACTCCCTTCTTTTCCAAAGACTAGAAGGTTGCAACAACCAACGGCAGATCAAATACAGAAGATGCAGAACACTACCGATACTGGATGCCAAAAAAAGGAGCAAAGCAGATTGTTTCAACCATGGAAACAAGTATGGAGGCGAAAAGGCGAATACCCGGTTCAGACCAGGCCAACCCCCCGACCAAAACCTCTTATTAGTAGTCAACAACACGACACTAATAAGAAGTCCTTCATTAATTCTTCTGTGAAAGTGAAATCTATATAGGTACCCAAGAAGTCAATGAAGGCCAGCCCACAATCACGACAAATCTGGGTGCCTAAGGCTTGCTTGCGGGCTCAAATAGCTACACCAAGGCCGCAACCGGTACAACATGCTTTACTCACTCGAACATCTGAGGCCCAGTCTTACGCATCACGCACGGACACATATTCTTCCATGAGCACTAGTAGAATCACTTGTAAATGGGTCCCTAAAAAGCCTCATCTTCAAGAAGATACCCCTATCAAACTCTTCAGAGTCTCCACAAAATCAAGATCAAAGCCCACCCACTGCATTTGGCACCCTAAAACTTGTAATAAACCCCCGGACCCTAGTTGTAAATCCATGTCCACCTACTAACTACGTCACCCTCACACTCCATCATTACACTGAGTTCTTAGGTCCAACCAATTCCTAACTACACACACAAGCACCGAACACTTATTAACCTACTAATCCCTCCCGAACCTCATGATAATGTTGTAATGGGGACAAAACCGGTTCCAACTTGTCCTTTACAATGTTAACAAATGTTTCTATAATTTCACAGAATCAAGAGGCTAGAAGTGACATGGCAGAAGCGGCAGGCCCGAGCTCCCAAGTAGGAATACTTACTGCAGGAATCGATGTGGATAGTCTACCTGTGGATGTGCCACCAACTGAACGACCTGTGGAGCTGCAACACCTTCAGCAGATCCCGGTACCGGATCCCCCCACAGGGATCACAGAAAGAGTCCATGCCAATTCTCATTGGTTGAATGGCATGCCAGGTCCATTAGGAGAGGCCAAGTATATATGGGAGTCTAAGTGCGAGTATGACAGATCATGGGTTCGATTCCAATTTTTTTCCAAGGAGTTTGAGACTCTACAGAACACCGAGGATCTCCAGACCATATGGCAACGTGCAGGGCTAGCAGAATACTTTGAAGCACCACTACCTAAACCGGATCTCCTCCGATGCTATTATTTGGTCTCCACATTACAAGCTAATGAAGAAAAGGACAAACCAGGATCATTTGTTCTTCCTTCCTTGCTGGGCAACAACGAGTTAAAGAGGTTTGAACTTACCGTGGAGTTGGTGAGCTCTGCTTTGAATATGCACGGCACACATGTACCTTCTGAGAAGGATGCTCTCGTTCCTACTAACATGAAGGATAGGAAACTATTGAAGCTTAAAGACATGGCAGCACTCACACCAAACGTGTCCATCCCTCTCCGTATGTGCATGCAACATTTCGCTTTCCCCGGCCAAGACCGCTTCACACAACCACACAAAAGAATCTGGTTCGCTCTCTACTTGGCAGAGGCAGGTGCGTTACCAATTAAGCTGCCGGTATGGATTATCGATCAATTGTATGAAGCAAATAAAAGGTCTTCTAGGAAATTAGTGGTGAACGGTTGCTGTGCAATCACACGCATTATTTACCGATGCTTAGCATACGATGTTCCCATTGAACGTGCCTTAACTTGGGCACAATTACAAATGTTTAAGAGGCTCAAGACATCCTCACATCAATCCAAGCGCATGAGGGGTGCGATCCCTTGTGTCCAGACCAGGGAAGTTCTGACTACTCCTGAAGTATCGCCACGAAGGGAGACCACTGTACCTCCCTTTACCATTAGGATACCCAGGGCTGGATCTGAAACTACGACACAAGCTACCCCTTCAGCTCCTCCAGCTCCATCTGAATTTGAATTTGCTACGACTGGAGATGCTGAAGGAATGGATCCTCAGGACTTCGAAGCATTCTTACAAAGTACACAACTCTCTGATGTAGAGTATTATTCAGATGCAGAAGAACAAGGCACATCTTCACAAAGGAGAAGAAAATCTACAGACGACCGCCATGTACATTGGAGCGACACCCAGCAAGGTCAACAACAAGGACACCTCGAAGAAGAAGGAGCATATGAAGAGGAGACCACTAAAGCCCCAGCCTATACAGCAGAACTCCGAAGGCTGTATCAAATTATGGAACGGGTGCGATCGCAACAACTGCTCACCGAACAGAGTAGTAGAGTACTCATGACTCAGCTGTTGGAAGAAGCAGGAGTTGACTCAGAATATAGTGAAGGTCTCTTATTGATGGCAGAAACATATGGGGTAGTAGAAGCAGTGCGGACCGCCATTAGGAGGTCTCCAGTTCAATATGATCCACGAAGATTCCAGACACGACCACACTCAGGTAAGAATATCCAGATTCCCATTACAACGGCAGAAGGGCCAAATATTACATCCGAACCCATCAGGACAACCTCCCAAGCAACAGAAACTGTTAGCCAAGAGCACCCAGTCACCCATGAGGAATCCACCGAGCCACTACCACCCACACCCCCACCATCGCCTCCTAGAGCAGAAACGGTGGAAATCACCTCGGCCACTCAACCCACCGAACCAACCTTCATCTTCCGTACTCCCATCTCTAGTTCAACCCTATTCTCCACCACTGATAACCCAATCTATGAAGCAACCCCCATCACTACACAATCCACCGAATCGCTCATAGAGCCTGCCCTAGGACAACCATCCCCCATGCCCTCAGCCATAGGTCATCCTGACCCTAGGTCCATATTTGTTGAAGCTCAAAGTCAAGGACAAAGCATGGAAGCACATCAAAAGGTGGACACACAAGGAAAGAGAGCAAGTAGGGAGCTCCAAGAAGTGTATGTCAAATTTTCAGAAGAATCCCCTACAAAAATAGTGATTTCCATCACTAAAAACCATTGTAAATACCATTATCTATTTTTAGTAACTCCATTTTTTTTCAAGCCAAGGAGTCCTCGAGCTTGAGGAGTATTAGAAGTACCATCGTACCAATTCTCATAATTTTTAGACTTCGTTTGAGCCCTCAAATAAGCCCTGGAACCTAATTTTTAACTAGGCCGGACACTAGGTCTGGACAGGGCCAAAACTAGTCAAAAAACTATAAAAAGAGCTAGAGAGCTCATTTTTGGGGTTAGCTAGTTAGAGAATAGAACTTTTGTAAGAGAACTCATTTGCAATCTAAGCTTTCCATTGTTCCTCTCTTTGATCTTACTTTGTGCGCGTGTGTGTGTATGTGTGTGCATGTTTGTGTGCTTTCACTCACGCACTTGTGCCTTCACTTGCTCGTGGTCTTCATACCGGTCCTCACGTCTCCGCGGATTGACAAGTAAAGGAGGTGGTGCTTACGCTTGAGCTACACCAAATTTTGGCGCCGTTGCCGGGGAGAGAGCTTGGAGGACGAGCGTGTGACGGTAAGACGTAGAGTAGCGACGTTGGAAGGTAAAAAAATCATCATTTTCAGTTCAGTTTTTGAATTTTTCTTCTTCTTCATCTTCTTCATCATCTTCATCTCCAGTGCATCAGGGAAGCTTGGAAAAGGTAAGAAAATCATCTTCTGTCAAAGATCGGCCGAGTGTGGCGGACCATCGCGATGGTCTGCAAAGTTCGGAATTTGGAGAAGGCGACCACACCAGCGTGTAGAGCACACTTGCGCCACTAGGAATCCATACTTGCATTGCAAAAAATCGCATTTTGGTGGACCATCGCGATTGGCTCAGACCATCGCGATTGTGTCGCACCATCGCGATAGGCTCACGCCATCGCGACGGCTCGGCCGGAGCATCGCGACAGCCCAAAATCGGACCATCGCGACGGTTCACTTGAGCCATCGCGACGGTCCACTTGGACCATCGCGATTGTTCAGCTGACCTCGGGCCATCGCGATTGGCCCATGCCATCGCCACGACGGTGCCACGTGTCAAGATAGACCATCGCGACGGTTCATTTTTTCGGACCATCGCGACAGCCCAAAATCGGACCATCGCGATTGGCTCATGCCATCGCACTTGTGACCATCGCGACGGTTCACTTCGGACCATCGCGATTGTCCACCTTTGACCGTTGACCCACGCCATCGCGATTGTCCGCCTGATCACGCCATCGCGACGGTTCGACCTCACGCCATCGCGATTGTTCACTTCGGGCCATCGCGACGGTTCACCTTTTCGCACCATCGCGACTGTCCAAACTCCACGCCATCGCGACGGTTCGCTTGGACCATCGCGACGGTCTCAGACCATCGCGATTGTGCACCCCCATCGCAAATTTAGGGTCCCATTTTTTGATCAATTTTGGGGGTATTTTTGAGAAATTTTTGGACCATTATACTCATAGGAGGCCCCTTAGCTCATATTTGGAGAAAAACCTGTTTGTCAGTTTTTACCCCCCAGGGCCTGAACGGTCATAACTTTTTCATCCGAAGTCCATTTTTTGAGCTTAATAGCTCATTAGAAAGCTCTTGACGAGTACTACGTGACCTCAACTGTTTTTTTCTTAAAGGATACGTCTATTTTTAGATAAGCTATTTTGAGGTTGACCTAGTTTGGAACTAGGAAGCCAGGGGGCAAGCATTGAAAAATTGGGAAAAAGGGAAGGGACTTAAAAGGTGTATATACTCAAGTGCTTGATCATCCAACTGTGAATTGGTCTAATATTGGATTTTTCCAGGTCTAGCAAGGACAATCAAAGGCAATTCAAAGCAAGCTAGCAAGGGTGAGTTCCAAGCTTGGGAGAAGGCTTCTTGGGCTTGTGCAGCAGTTTGGTCAACCAGCTAATTGAGGTTGGAAGATCTCTCAACCCTCCTTTGTCAATTCCTAGCCTAGGCTAAGTACGACTTAGGTTTGGTGATTAACTAGGGCAACGTTAGGCACGAATCAAGTCCAAGAGTATTAATCAACCAAGTGCAAGAATTAAGTAGGTCTGAAGTGCAAAAACTCTAAGGGACAAAAGGTAAACTGGAGTCGATCACTCATCAAGTACGGAAATTCACTTAAGTACTCCTGACGACGCGATTTCAAACAAGAACATAAACATAATATTCAACTCAAAAAGAACAAAGTGATTGGTGCAAATTAACCTGCAACGAGAGTGTGCTTAGGTTCAAGGGGGTAGATAAATCAGGCTTATGAACCTGAGATCTGGCAGACACTTAGGCAAGGATAGACAAAGCATTAGGTCATCTGAGGCTAGTGTCAACCATACAGCCAAGTCTTGGGCTCAACAACTTAGTGGTCATCCTTACACACGAAGTTCAGAAACCAGTGACTCGGAAATGTCTTTTAGCATGGAAAGACCCACACGTAGCTCAGGCACTGCCTATTTACAGACACCAGAAGGTCCCTATAAGACCCAATTGGAGTATATCAGGACCAACCAATTAGGTGCTCGCATCTATGAGGATGGTCTAAGACGATCAGTGGCTCAACTCAAGAATCCTGACCAACCCTTTGGACTTGAACACCCAGTGGTCAAGTTTGAAGAGGGTGCTTACATTGATAAGGAAGGAACAATGTATGTGGTTACCAACTTACCAGATAGGACAGATGAGTTTGGAAATATCATTCCTGAGAATGATATAGGAGACCTAGAGAAAGGGAACCTAGGAGGAGAACCCAAGATCCCTAGAGGTAAGCCAGTCTTGACTAGAGTGATCACTCCAGAATGGATTCCTCAAGATAACAAAAGCATAGAACTATTCGTGAATAGAGAAATGGAGGAAGCGTTTTGGAGATTTAGGCCAGATCAACCCAGCCCAGTAATCACCATCTATGAATTCAAGGACCCAGAGACACCAGGGAAAGCTGTCTATCTAGATCACACATCTCAGAAATTATTCTTGGTATCAGATCATGACAGACATGCTTACACTTGGCAAGGTGAATCAATTTTCCCTCCACCAAGATCTAATGTTTCCCAGGGCCTCCAAGGAGCCGGATCATCCAAGGCTCATGAAACCCAGAGGGAATGAACTAGAGAGAGACCGGAGGTAAGCCTTGCAGACACTGTAGGCAGAGACAGATCAGGATATGGAACGGAAAGACCTGAAAGGGAGAGACATAGAGTTTATAGGCATCAAAGAGATGATCATGATTTCCCATTGCCTAGACCACGAGAGCACTCAAGAACCCTTAGACCCTCTCAAGTGGTTAAGACAATGAAGAACTACTTTGATGGATTTGGAGATCCTTATGATCATGTGGCGGAGTTCAAACAAGTGCTAAGAGCTGAACAGGTTGAAGACTTATTCACCCAGTTCGAGGCATTTGGTTTGACTCTTAAGGGTACTGCCTTAGCTTGGTTTCAACCTCTAAACAGTCGCAACTATAGAGAGATAGGTCAGCTGCTAGAAGAATTCATTGTGGAATTTTCCAAAAGTGGTATCAGGCATAACACATCATCCTTGATCCACAGCTTCAAGCAGACACCCCAAGAAACAGTGCGACTTGCAGGAAGAAGGTTTAGACAGTACTTGGAAAGATGCCCTGTACCAGAATTACCCACATCAGCCAAACAGGTGGCACTGTTTTTAGATGGCCTATTGAGCACAAAATTAAGGTCATATGTATACTTGAAAGAGCCTAGATCCATAGAAGAGTGTATACGGATATGCATTGACATAGAAGACAACTTGGGTGAGGAGTTAGGACTATCCAAACTCTATAAGGACTCTGATAGTTCTACAAGTCATACCTCTAAAACCTCCACTGAGATAGGTGAGATAGCTGAGCAAGTGGCCAAAAAGCTAGGAGTTCAAAATAGACAAATGCCAAGGGTCACTTCAGTGAAGCGATGTTATACATGTGGAGGAGATCACATGGCTAATGTTTGCCCATTGACGATTCAACCCCAAGGAAACCCTAATGCTCTGTATTGCACTATTGAGAGAAAATATACAAATCATACGACCCAAGATTGTCCCTATAACAGGCAGGCTGTTAGACAAAATTATCAACAACCTTACCAGAATCAGTACCAACAGCCATATTATAGGCCACAACAATATCAACCCCAATACCAGCAGCAATATCAGGCACCATATAGGCCACAACCAGTCCTAGGAAACCAACCACCAGCTCCTGCCAATGTGATCCCAGTTAAATATACGATGGCGGAGGAGAACCCTAATAGAGCATTGGTGCCACTAACCCCATTGGTCTCAGGAAATGATTCTCACGCTCATGGTTCAGACTACTTCCATGAAGATAGTCCACACGCTTATTATATAGAGTCACCTGAGCAAGGCGAGACTTCTCAATGTCAATATGAGACACCACCTATGGAACAAAATTGGGAGCCAGAATACTCCAATGTTATGTATACGAATCCAAATCCTGGGCCCCAATTGAGACAAGTAAGACCACAAGCCCCTAGAGGACCATGCTTTAGATGTCAAGGCGATCATTTCATTCGTGAATGTCCCCACCAACCAGCTCTGGGACAAGGGCAAAACATTACGATACAAGGCTTTTGTCCTGAGTGCGGCAAGGAACATCTTCCTAGAGAGTGTCCCAGGAATCCCTCTAGTGCACCCAAGGTCACACCCATCAACGTGGTAGGCTTTGTGGCAGATTCAAGTTCAAGTAGCAGTAATGTGGCTCCTGTACAGGCAGTTACTAGGGCACAGGCTGCACAACAAGCAAAACCATCTGAGCAATCAGAGTCAAGTGAGGCAGGAGAACCCAGTAAGAGGAAACCAAGAACATGGAAGGATACCAGAGAGAAGGCTAATCGCAGGTGGAACAAAAAGATATCTGAAATAGAAGAAAGCCTGAAAGATGCCAAAACAAAAATAGAAGACATTGCATCTCAAAGCCCCTCACATACCGAAGCTCCCTCCACTCCACCTCATTCCACCCCACCACCCATTATAAATAGACCGCAATCAGGGTCTGTTCTTGCAGACCCAACCCCAGAAGGCTTGGACATGATGTTCAAGGCCTACCAGGCTCGTCTTCA
Source organism: Ceratopteris richardii (assembly GCA_020310875.1). Classification (NCBI taxonomy): domain Eukaryota; kingdom Viridiplantae; phylum Streptophyta; class Polypodiopsida; order Polypodiales; family Pteridaceae; genus Ceratopteris; species Ceratopteris richardii. The sequence continues at coordinate 2,622,070 of CM035431.1, read as the reverse complement.
AGAAGGGCCAACAGCTGCAAACCTAGACAAGAGTTACCCTAGGGCAGATTTAGAGATTGAACGGATGAAAATGTGCATGAAAATGGTAGAACAAGCTCAAGCTATACTTGAGACTAGTCAAAAGTTCAATCAGGCAAACTCTGTCAAATCAGATTTGCACTTCCAAGGTTTACTAGAAAAATTAGAGCAGTTGGTAAACAGACCACAAATTTCTTTACCTCCACAGGCTCAACCAGTTATGGAAAGAGGAAGCTCACCACCAATGGGAGCTTATGTTCCTAATTCCACGGATGCTGGAATACCTTCTTCAATTCAACAGTACTCTCAAGAGTTCTTGCGGGAAATACAAGAAGAGAAATGGGCCAAGGAGAAGGGTAATTCCCCTCCTATTCCTGAGATTGATGATCTTCATGATCAATTTCCCCAAGACATTCCATCTATTTATGGAGATGAAGCAGAACAACAAGAAGGTGAAAGATTAGATTTTGAATCTAATACCCTAGAAGAACTACCTCAATTTCTAGGCCCATGGGAATCTGAATCTATCCAGATCAGAGCTCCCACAATATTGGTAAGAAATGAAGACTCAGTGATTCCAAGAAACACTGATGTCGTGAAGAACACTAAGGTTCAATGTCATCTCACGGTGGAAGAGCTGCTCAAAGCAAAACCTAAGCTCTGGAATCATGTGAAGGATCAGGTTCCAGAACTCGATTCCAATATGCCAAAAGTAGGCTCTAAGCAGAAAGTACCAGAGATACCTCTAGACAAAATCGGGGACGTGAGTGAAGGTGAAGAAGGTAATACTTATCTTCAAATCACCTATCAAGGTTACACAACCAAAGCAATCATAGATTCAGGTGCTGGTGTTGCTATTGCGACCACCTCCTTGTGGAAGCAATGGGGCAAGCCCACATTAAGACCAACTAGAATGAAGCTTCAAATGGCTGATGGTCATTTTGAAAGACCTCTAGGATTGCTAGAAGGGATCACTCTAACCACTTGTGGTGTAGAGTTTGAGCACACATTTGCTATATGTGACTTTGAGAAAAATAATGTCTATGAGATGATCCTAGGAAGACCCTTCCTACGACAATTACAAATAGTACAGGATTGGGGAACTAACTCCTTGTACTTACAACACTTAGGGGTCACCACCAAGGTCAATTTGAAGGATTACACCTTCAGAGATGTACCACCCCTACAGTGGAATCCTATCCACAAAGCGAAAGAAGACTCTATCTCCGTGCATTCTGGAAGTTCACCTGATCCATCATGGCTGCATGAAGATACTCACTTGTGGATGTGCAAGGTCGCAGAGGAAGAGGAAAAGCGCCTAAAAGCGAGAGAAGAAGGAACTTCCCCAGGAGATAGACCAATAAAAGACCCAGCCTATACACCGATGATATTTCCAGATGAGGAATTTGAGCCTCATGGTTGGGCAGAAATCTTAGCTACCATGGACATTGCAGTCAATGAAGAACAATGGACACCTCATTGTGATGAGGAGGGTTATGATATCTCAGTGTTCATGTGTCAGCCCCTGTTGGAAGAGTGTGATCCTAGTGAGCTCATAGAAGAAGAAGAGAATGACGATGATCTAGAATCCATTGTGATGGATACTTACTTTGACTCAGAGGAACACTATTTAGAGGACATAGGAGTGTTAACCCAAAAAGAAGAAGAACCCCTCACGAGTATTAAAACAATAAATTCAAAGGAAGGAAGTGAAGGAGGTCAAAAGAAAAAGAAAAGAAAAGCGGTGAAACAAGAAGAGGAAGAATCATTGTTTGAAGTACCAGAAAATTTCAAGAAATATGAAGTGGAAGACCGAAAAATTTTGGTACGGATGCCTAAGAGAGAGGCCATTATAGGAGAAGCATACGACAATAAAGAAAAGACCAAAAAAATTGTAGTGACCATTGAAGGGAACGAAGAACGATGTACGTACATAGGAGATGACCTAAGTGCAAAAGAAGAAGCAGAGCTTGTAGCTCTATTAAGGGAATATAGGGATGTGTTCGCATGGCACTATAGAGACTTGAAAGGAGTAGATCCAAAGATTTGCTCTCATACGATTCCGATGACCGCTGATGCCAAGCCCACCAAACAAAAGCCCTACACATATAATGACAATTATGCAGCCAAAATAAAGGAGGAAATTGACAGGCTGATTGAAGCTGGATTCATCTATGAGATTGAGCACACTGAATGGGTGTCCCCCATTGTGGTGGTGCCCAAGAAGAATGGGAAATTGCGAGTGTGCATTAACCTTAAGAAAGTTAATGCCGCTACAATCAGAGATAGTTATCCACTTCCAATCACCGAACATCTATTGGAGCGCGTTGCAGGCAAGGAAGTTTATAGCTTCCTTGATGGATTTTCAGGTTACAACCAAGTGGCCATTGCCCCCGAAGATCAACACAAAACGGCATTTGCCACAGAATGGGGAATCTTTGCATTTCGTGTGATGCCATTCGGTCTCACCAATGCACCTGCAACATTTCAAAGGCTCATGTGTCATGTCTTCAAAGAGTTCTTGCGAAAGAACTTAGAAGTATATGTGGATGACTTATGTGCTCATTCCCAACAAAGAAGATACCACGTCCCTGAGCTCAGACAAATCTTCAACAAGTGTAGAGATTATCGAGTGTGTCTAAACCCAAAGAAGTGTGTGTTCATGGTACGACAAGGTAAGATCTTAGGTCACATTGTTTCTAAGAATGGAATCTCAACAGATGAAGACAAGGTGAGAGCGATAGCAGAATTGCCAAGACCGAGGAATGTTAAAGAGGTACAAGCCCTTATGGGCCATTGTGGATATTACCGTAGGTTTATCCACATGTATGCCATCATAGCTAAACCTCTTTATGGGTTGTTAACAAATTTTGAGTGGAACGAGGAATGCGAGAAGTCCTTCAACGAGCTGAAAAGACGTTTGTGCACAGCACCAATATTGACTACTCCGGATTGGAGCAAACCCTTTCATGTCCATGTAGATGCCTCCAATCATGCAATAGGATGTGTGCTATCACAACCCACAGGTGAGGGAAACCTAGATCTGTCGATAGCATATGCTAGTAGGCAATTAAATGCAGCTGAACGAAATTATACCACAACGGAAAGAGAAGGCTTAGGCATGGTATATGCTGTGAAAAAGTTTAGACACTATTTATTGGCCAACAAGTTCAAGTTTTTCACTGATCATCAAGCTTTACTATATTTGGTCAATAAACCTTGCAATACAGGCCGCTTAGTGAGATGGTTCCTCTTACTAATGGAATACGACTTTGAAGTTGTTGTCAGGAAAGGTAGAACCCATCTTAGGGCAGACCATCTTTCTCGCATCACTTCAGGAGAGCCACCGCAAGGAGTGTCTGATGAATTGCCCGATGCTTATCTTTTCAATTTAGAAGTTGTTCCTAAATGGGCAAATAAGTTGGTACCAGTCCTAACCTTTGGGCCTGCAAATAAAAATGTGAAAACAAGCAAAGAAGAAATTGTAAAATCACAAAAGTATCAAATATTGGCCGGAAGTATGTACAAGCAAGATACCGAGGGCGTATTAGCCTGTTGTGTTGAGGACGACGAACATGCTAGTTGGATGCAACAAGCCCATGAGGGACTGCTAGGAAATCACTACTCTAAACAACGAACATTGCAGAATCTAAAACGTTTAGGAGTGTATTGGCCTAGCATGGACAAAGAAATACAGGAGTGGATCCAGAATTGTCCAGGGTGCCAGAAGAGACCCCCAGTGGAGCATGCCACTCTTTATCATGTGTCATTAATCCCAGATTGGAGTGCTCCATTGGTTGAGTTCATGAGATCGGGAACATTACCCCATCAGGCTAGTCTTGCAAGAAAACGGAGCATGGAGCAAGAGGCTCAAGACTATGCCTTAGTAGGAGACAACCTATATCGAAGAGGCAAGTATGGTTACCTAAGACTGTGCGTTCATGAATCAGACTATTTGAAAGTCTTAGAAACTGCACACAGTGGTGTTGCAGGTGGACACTTTGGGCCTGACAGAGTAATTAAGACCATTCTATTCTCAGGACTTTGGTGGCCCACTCTTCATATGGATGCACATACTTATGTGAAGAAATGTGACACATGCCAACGTGCCCAATATCCGATAAGAAAAGATGAGATGCCTTTAAGGCCAATGATGGGAGGGCGCGCATTCTCGAAGTGGGGTATAGACTTTGTTGGTCCTATTAACCCCCCAGCTAGAAACTCCCATGCAGAATACATTATTGTAGCCACAGATTACCTTACAAAGTGGGTGGAAGTAAAAGCCACGACAAAGAATGATGCTCAAACGATGGCTAAGTTCTTATTTGAAAATGTGTTCACTAGATATGGGTTACCAATAGAGTTGGTTAGTGATAGGGGTACGCACTTCTTGAATGAGGTCATTGAAAATCTCCTTCAAGAATTCATGGTGATACATAAGAAGTCTGCCCCCTATCACCCACAAGCTAACGGACAGGCCGAGAGCACGAATAAGATCCTATGTAACGTATTGACGAAACTTGTAAATAATAAACGCTCTGATTGGGACAAACAACTTCATCATGCTGTTTGGGCATACCGAGTTGCCTACAAAACAGTACTCAATGCTACCCCATTTCAGATGGTCTTTGGATAGAATGCCGTGCTACCATTGGACTTCCTAATCCCAGCCTTGAAAGTAGCACAAGAGCATGAGTGGAATGGACATGAGTTATCTTCCAGGATCTTTGATCTAGAACGCTTAGGTGAGACGAGGCTACGGGCAGCAGCAGGCATTTATGCTGCAAAGAAAAGGCAAAAGGCATACTTTGATGCCCATGTAAAGGATAAAGGGTTGAAGGAAGGAGATCTAGTGCTGGTTTATACGCTAAAGCAACATGCCCGCAAATTGGAGAAACGAGGATATGGACCCATGATCATTAATAGACTCTCCACTAGCGGTGCGGTTCAATTGGCCACTTTAGAAGGTGATATCCTACCAAACTATATTAGTGGATGCCGAGTCAAGTTATATCAAGAACCTCTTACAGAGGAAATGCTCATGAGACTCAACACTGCTAAAAAGAGAAAAGAAGAGGAGTTAAGGGTTAGAGAAGAAGCACAAGCAGAGGCTAGAGAGCGCATCAGAAGAAATAAGCTACGGCGGCTAGGCCTAGGTGTCAACTCAAAAGCCCCAAAATATCACATGGATATGTGTCAGAAATCGGGCATAACTACTTCTCAAATAATTGATCGCCGGCCCTTTGTGAATATAGAGGTAGGACAAGGAAAGAGTGTAAGGACTGTGACAGCATTGGTTGACTCAGGAGCAGCAACTAGTGCAGTTAGACTTTCATACTGCCAAGACCTGCAATTGAACATTGAGCCCATAGAAGCCTATCTCATAGGCCTAGGAGGCGTGGAAACCCCTTGTTTGGGAGAGGTGGAACTTCCCATCTACCTCCAAGATGTTCCAATAAAAGTCAAAATGCTAGTGTGTCATGATGAGGACCTCACAGAGCCACTTGTCTTGGGTCAAGATTGGATTTACGACCATGCTGTCAACTTGAACCTAAGAAGTCAACTTCTTCATGTTTGGGCACATGAAAAATGCATTACATTAGAATTGGAGAATTGCATGGCCACTGACCAAGACACCACACGCTCTCTTCTTTCCTCTAAGGCTAATCTTCTCGAACAAGATGTTGTAAATGTTAAAAGCTCTATGATCCAGACGGACGCAATCACTGAAGGACAGTCGCAAAGGCAAGATGAACCTTCTTCTTGTTTTTCAAAGAGTAAAGCATCCACAGTAGTTCAACCTCAGAAGCAAGCAAAACAATGCAAAACAGCTAGTCTATCAAATAGACAAAGAGCCTTCAAGCAGAAAGAAGTTATGGGCATGAAGCAGATCTGGGTAAAGAAAGGAGTGCAACCATCGACGTTGCCTCAAAGATTCCCACCCCACCAGATCGACCATGAAAAAAGAAGGAAGCAGTTCAGACAAGCTCAATCACAAGGTATCCAACAAGTTTGGGTGCCTAAGAAGTTAGCTGCAGCTCAACAAGGGCAATTACAGATGTGGGTACCTAAGAAGCTCCTCCATCCACAACAACCTTTGTTCTCCCACATGCAAAAGGTTTCAACAAAGAAGCCACGAAGAGAAAAGGGTAAGCACCACGTACAGAGACCAAAGGAAGATCAAATCAGCTCTTCAACATTAGTAGGAAGACATGCAAAAAGGATATGGGTTTGGAAGCCAAAAGTGCAAGTAGCCTCCACTGAACCAAAGCGTCAACCACACTGGATACCACAGTTCAGCAAGCATCCAAAGAGAAAGACGCCTGAAGTGACCTCTACAGTGCCAAATGATGTTCTAAAATGGACTCCAATAAGGAGGATTACATCAGTTCGCGACTCAATGGATACCTCCACCAAGGTCGGCATCAACCTCCACAAATAACACCGAAAGCCTCGACCGAGCAACAACCATGTGCTCCTTGCACAACCCTGTCTTTTGCACCATTCAGGTCATGCATTTCCAAAGTATGCATTAATATAGGGTCACATTACACGGCCGTGCATAGACACACTTGAGAATCCCACGCACAAGAGCACAGTGACATATGTCAAATATTTCTATTGATACTAACTTTTGTGTTCTTGTTTTGTGATATCCTGTTCCTCAAAAAAAAAAAAAAAAAAAAAAAAAAAAAAGAAGAGGAGAAAGAAAAGCGGGAGAAAGCTTGTTCCTAGGTTTGGCTTATGAAACATGAATGAGTCATGCTTAGTTGAAGGTAGAGCTGTTGATTACTGGGCATTTAGTAATTTGGATAGAAGTGTGTCTCGGCCAGCAGTGAGATTATTGCTGCCTTATCTGGCAGATGACAAGCATTTGGCATGAACATGGCATCTACAACTATGGTTTTCTCTTACCATGGTAGGAATGAAGAGCTTGAAGGTCCACAACTTGAGTGATGCTTAACTACTTCATGTACCAGAACATCCAAGGAGATATCTGCAAAGGGTAGTTCTAGAGGAGAAGACTCCTGCATATGGTGAGCTAAAGAGAATATGTGAAACTCAGCTTGTATAGTTTCCCGATGTTGCTTGCCAAGGAATATAAAGCAATTCAATTCTCAGTATTTCCTGAACCAGTATGGAACAGTAGCACTGGTGAATGGTCTATGTCAATCAGCATGGTTATCTCTTAGAAACCGGCACGTGTCCAATATTCCTCTGAGTGTCAATATAGGGAAGTGAACGTGCATGAGCCCAAGCTCAGAAATGCACATTGTTACTGACAAAGGTTGCTTTGAAAAGAGGAGAGGGGATCCACCACTCAAAAGATCTCATCAGTGGACAATCAACATGGACATTCATCAACAAGGTTCCATCCCAAAGGCCGAGTGTACAACACGAAGAGACAAACATCCATCAACCTTCTCCTTGGTAAGTATCTTTACTCTGGAAACACCATAACCATGATAGTTTAGGAAACCTCTTCGTCAGCATACCCTTGAGCACTTAGCTCAAGACCCGCAATTTTTGCACCATACTTCTTCCAATGCATTTTCCAAGTAAGCATGCGTAGGGCTACATTACAAGGCCGTGCACAAGGCACATACTTTTTTCAACCCAGGCACGAACACACTTACCCATCATTCATTATGGGTTATGAGTAGTTGGCATGACTGCTCTCAACATCATCTTTGGAAGAGCTAGCGGACATCTTGGGAACAACATCCATATCTCGGAAGCAAATTGAAGCCAGTAGTTGCTCCAAATCACTCTCGACAACCTCTTTTGAGCAACTTACAGTTTTGAAAGCTCACAACAACACATTCTTGCTGGAATCCAAGGAACCAGCTCATACAACGGATGGACACCACCTCTCAAAGCACTACATGGAACAGCCCTTCCAACAAGGGTCTGTCAGGGACGACAGACTCGAGAGGGGGGGGAGTGTTGAAGCTCAAAGTCAAGGACAAAGCATGGAAGCACATCAAAAGGTGGACACACAAGGAAAGAGAGCAAGTAGGGAGCTCCAAGAAGTGTATGTCAAATTTTCAGAAGAATCCCCTACAAAAATAGTGATTTCCATCACTAAAAACCATTGTAAATACCATTATCTATTTTTAGTAACTCTATTTTTTTTCAAGCCGAGGAGTCCTCGAGCTTGAGGAGTATTAGAAGTACCATCGTACCAATTCTCATAATTTTTAGACTTCGTTTGAGCCCTCAAATAGGCCCTGGAACCTAATTTTTAACTAGGCCGGACACTAGGTCTGGACAGGGCCAAAACTAGTCAAAAAACTATAAAAAGAGCTAGAGAGCTCATTTTTGGGGTTAGCTAGTTAGAGAATAGAACTTTTGTAAGAGAACTCATTTGCAATCTAAGCTTTCCATTGTTCCTCTCTTTGATCTTACTTTGTGCGCGTGTGTGTGTATGTGTGTGCATGTTTGTGTGCTTTCACTCACGCACTTGTGCCTTCACTTGCTCGTGGTCTTCATACCGGTCCTCACGTCTCCGCGGATTGACAAGTAAAGGAGGTGGTGCTTACGCTTGAGCTACAATATTCATGGGTTTCCCTGCTACCACGCAACCCTTCATGCCCTCCTCAACTCTACAACCACAACCCCCAACCTCCATCTCTCCACTTCTCCAATCCCTCCATAACTTCCTTGTTAAAACTTTTCAACCCAGGTCTCAACCATTCCCTTTATATTCAGCTCCCCACCCCACCTCTCATCTATTCACCACTTTCACACACACACCACCTACCATTCCAACGTATATGGTAGACCCCACACTCGCACCCACTCCTGAAAGTATGGACATTTCACCACCCACAACACCTCCCCCTCCCCCCATGCTTCCACCTCCTCCCATTCCCCCTCCACCAATTTCACCCACACACACGTCTTCAATAGACACATCATTCACTCTTCCCCTTCCCCAATTCCCTTCCCATGCATCTTCCATTGTAAACACCACCCCCTCATCTATAGGCAATGCATTGGACACCATGCTAGCTTGTGTATCAAACTTGAGGACAGATTACAATCAGCTCCAGCAACAGAATGAACGCTTGCAAAAGCACTCGGAGACACTACAACACCGCCTTGCTGCACTAGAGGACGAAAATGCTCGCCTCCACACACAATTCCAAACTCTCCAAGAGGCTCATGGCATATTGGAGGTACAGTTGCAGAACACAGATAAGGAAGCAATACAAGTGGTTGAAGGTCACCTACGGACACAGCTGGAACGCAATTCAAAGCTTCAGCAAAATATGGCCCTACTCAAGCGACATCTTGCTGCCGCTCAAGAAGAGAATCAACGCCTGCAATTACAAAATCAAGAGAACCTAGAAGCAGCTATCGAAAGCACACCTGGGGCACCCATCAGCCCATTTAAGTTTCAAGCAGTGACCCCCGACAATATCAAGATCATATTGGAAGACTATCCCATGCTGCTTGAAGCACATGACCTGCTATCAGAGGAACTGGGTCAACTGAAGTAGAAACACCAAAAAGAAACAACAGCAGCCTCTCAAACCACCTCCTCCGCGGCTTCACTTCTCACCGACTCAGAGGCCTTAAAAGATCTCCAGAAACAGGTCACCGAATTGCAAGCACGTCTACTACAATATGAGAGACCACCTTCCCCTCCAGAGGCTCCCACTGACGAAGAAGTAGTACAAATTCCTGTGGAACAGACATTTGAAGAAGAATACGACCCACAACCCTTCCTAGGAGGCCAACAAACGGAAGAAGCTCAAGACACATTCGAGGCACCACGGCCTCCATGGCTACGTCAAGTGGAGGAAATCGGGAGTTCTTACGAAGAGCGCACAGTAGTGCAAAATCAGGCCATGAGGGTCATAGAGGAAACTGTGCTACAATCTGCTTATTTCAAGAACCTGTCATCGAGACGCCTTATCCTCTCATCTGAACTCCAATACAGGCCTTATTATATTATCCTAGCTGATTATAATGCAGAAATACAGAGAGTCACGGGTCAGATTCCTACCTTTGCTACCCAATTTCAACCCGAAGAACTTCCTCCAGAGGCGCAAAAAGGCAAAATTCGTCAACCCACCTGGCGGCAGAAACTTCTAGAGACATATCCAGAAATGCTACGCACATGGAACAACGCGCCTTTACATCTCCTATACAATCCATGCTACGGTCCAGTTCCACGCCGCAGGTCTTGGAAGGCATTCAATATCAAAGTGCAGAACAACGCGCAATGCAAGGAATGGCTAAACTACCCGTACATTGCACCACCACAGGGACCACCGTCGGTAGCATACATGATGGGAACAATTCGCCATTGGATGCCGCGATTGAAGCCCATGCCAGACGTAGCAGCTCAAATGATGCTTAAAATTTTAGATATGATGCAGGTAGTCCTGAAAACTTTTAGAAATGCAGTTGCACCACAAATACGTCTCCCGGGGTTTACCAATGGAAATTATGATTTGGTGTATGACATGAGCACCACCCCCAGTATTCGTGTGGCTTACGCTTGGCATGCATGCATCAAATACCTCCCTGCATGTTACAAACAGACCTTCGAAGAAATGTTCAGATCAGGTTTCTGGGAGTATCACTCGGAGATCTTCGCACCGAAGCCAACACACCTGCTCCATCTCTTTGCTTGTGAACAAGCGATGTACTCTGAGTACTACACCACCCCACAACCAGAGGTCCCTGGCGCAATAAATTGGGATGCATTGGAAGCTGATCTAGCAAGAGGCTTAAGGATAGGAGAACACGAACTTGCCACCAATGTCATCCAATACTATATCGACCACCCGATAGAACAGAGGTCTGTCAGGGGCGACAGATGCTAGGAAGGGGGGAGTGTTGGCATACAAGTCAGATGAAGGGCATACTAGCGCAACGGAGGAGTCATGCACAATACGGAAACAAGGCCCAATCATTTTTTTCCATGGACCATTTACAACTCAAGTGATTTTAATCACTACACAAACATTGTAAATTCCGTTTTTGGTACAATAGACTCCATTTTGTGCAAGCCGAGGAGTCCTCGAGCTTGAGGAGTATTAGAACTAGCTACATATCAATTTTCATAATTTTTAGACTCTGTTTGAGCCCTCAAATAGGCTCTAGAACCTAATTTTTAACTAGGCCGGACACTAGGTCTGGACAAGACCAAAGCTAGTTAGAAAACTATTAAAAGAGCTAGAGAGCTCATTTTTGAGGTTAGATTGTTTGTGAATTGAGCTTATGTAAGATAATTTTTGACTAATGCAAAGAACTCCATTGTTCCTCTCCTTGTTCTTGCCTTGTGTGCACGTGTGTGTGTATGTGTGTGCATGCTTGTGTGCTTCTCACTCACACACTTGTGCCTTCACTTGCTCATAGTCTTCATACTAGTCCTCACGTCTCCACGGATTGACAATTATGAGGTGAATCTTCTCACGTTGGTACTCACCATTGTGCTAGAGTGACACCCTTGGTTTTGCTGCAATGCTTGAGCTCTAGTGATCACTTGCACTGGTGTAGTGGACATCACACTTCTTGTGGAGTCTACAACTAACCCAATAACATTAATGGGAGTTATTTTTGGCATATTGCTGGGATTCTTTGGACAATATCGTAAGAGATGCTCCTTTCCACATTCCTGGCAATAGCCCTGGATCGTCACTGATTGGGGTTGTGGAGGTGGAGGCAAGGGACAATCACGAATGAGATGATCTCCCTGACATCTGTAGCATCGTCCTTTAGGGAATGGGGGTCATACTTGCCTAGGTTGAGGCCTAGGGTTGGGGTTTGCATACATGACGTTTGTGTAATCTGACTCCCAACTAGGTTCATTTGGCTCTTCACTATAGTGAGACTCACCATGTTCAGGAGACTGCATGTAGTAAGCCTGGGGACTATCAACATGTGTAGAATCGAAGCTATGGTCACTGGGGTCACTTTCTGAAAGCAATGGTGTTACAGGGACTATAGCTCTATTCAGGTTCTCTTCTGCAGCTGCATATTTTACTAGGATCACATTAGCTGGGGCAGGGGGTTGTTGTGCTAACACAAGCTGAGGCCTTTGTTGGTTTTGGTAGGGTTGGTAGGTTTGTTGAGGTCTCACATACTGCTGAGGTGGATACTGGTTCTGGTATCTTCCTTGTTGAGGGTATGGTTGTGGGTACGTCTGTCTAACAGTTTGCTTATTGTAGGGACAATCTTGCACGGTGTGATTGGTGTACCTTCGTTCTATGGTGCAGTACTGGCTACTAGGATTAACTTGGGGTTGAGCCATAATGGGACAGACATTCGCCATGTGGTCGCCTCCACAAGTATAGCATCTTTTCACAGGGGCAAATCTTGGGATCTGTTTGCTAGTGACACCTAATTTCTGAGCTACTTTCTCTGCAAGTTCCTCAATTGATGTGGATTGCGTGGAAGAGAGGCTAGAGGCACTATTAGAATCTTTGTAGATTTTGGAAAGCTCTAACTCCTCCCCTAGGTTGTCCTCGATGTCAATGCACATGCGTACACACTCTTCTATGGTCCTAGGGTCCTTCAAGTACACATAGGAACTTAACTTTGTACTCAGCAATCCATCCAAGAATAAAGCCACTTGCTTCGCTGGTGTGGGGAGCTCCGAAACAGGGCATCTTTCAAGATATTGCCTAAATCTTCTTCCTGCAAGTCTCACGGTTTCTTGAGGGGTTTGCTTAAAGCTGTGAATCAATGAGGAGGTATTATGTCTTATGCCACTCTTAGAGAATTCAATAATGAAAGCCTCTAGGAGTTGGTCTATGCTCCTGAACTGTCTCTCATTCAATGGTTGGAACCACGTAAGGGCTGTGTTCCGAAGGGTTAGACCAAAGGCATTATATTGTGTGAATAGGTCCTCCACTTGTTCTGCTCTCAAGACTTGCCTAAACTCTGCCACATGATCGTATGGGTCTCCTGTGCCATCGAAGTAATTTTTCATGGACTTGACTAACTCAGTTGGTCTCAAAATCTTGGTGTGTTCTCTAGGTTGTGGTAGAGGTAAGTCTTCCATATTCCTTTGATTTCTTGGGGCTCTATGTACCTCAGGCTCTACTCTATGTGTTTCCATCCTTGTTCTTTCTCTGCCCCCTGGGTTAGCAAAGCTTACTTTGAGTTCCATGAGCTTGGGATGTTCCCGCTCCAGGGTGACCATAGGACACATTTGATCTTGGTTGGGGGAAAATAATTTCACCTTTCCAAGTGTAAGCATGCCTATCATTTTTTGTCACCACAAAGATCCTCTCTGAAGCGTGATCTAAGTAGGTCACTCTGCCTGGGCTATCAGGATCCTTAAACTCATAGATCATAATTGTTCCTATATCAATTGGCCGATCAGATTTATATCTCCAAAAGGCTTTGTCAGTTTCTCGGTTCAAAAGCAGATCTATGCTCTTATTATCTTGGGGAATCCACTCTGGTGTGATAATCCTAGTGAGAACAGATTTGCCTTGGGGGGTCCTTGGTTCTTCACCCATGTTTCCCTACTCTAGGTCACCTAAGTCCGATTCTGGGACTACATTCCCAAATTCATCAGTCCTATCGGGATGACTGGTGACTACATATATTGTCCCTTCCTTGTCTAAGTACACTCCGTTTTCAAACTTGACAACTGGACGCTCTAGTCCAATGGATTGATCAGGATTCTTAATCTCTACCAGAGATCTTCCTAGGCCGTCCTCATAGATGCTAGCACCTAGTCGGTTAGTCCTAATGTATTCCACTTGCGTCTTGTAGGGGCCTTCTACCCTGTGCAAGTATGGCACTCCTGAACTTCCCGTAGGTCTGTCCATGCCTTGAGACATCTCTGATTCACTAGTCTCAGAACTAGGGTGGTGCGAGTGGTGGCTCAGCTGCTGGGCCCAAGACCTAGCAGTGTGATTAACGCTTGCCTCTGAAGACCTAAGGCTTTGTCTATCCCTTACTAGGTGTCGTCCTGATCTAAGGTTCATAAGCCTAATTGAATAGCCCAAATTTCCCCAAGTACAACCTCGTTGCGGAGTCCTTTTGTATCAGTTACTTGATTCTTTTTAGTTGATTACCGTGTTAACATTCTTGTCTGATATCACGTCATAAGGTATATTTGAGTGTAGTTCCGCACTTAAAGTTGATCGTTCCACGTTAAGTTCTTTTCCTTTTAAGTTCTCGACAGTACAAAGATTGTGTCCTTAGCTTGAACTTGAAAGTTTAGGTATTCTTCAACTTGATAATTGCCTATCGTCACCCTGACTTACTCCTGCCTCTAGTCATTCTTAGCCTGAGCTAGGAATTGACGAAGGGGAGTTGAGAATATTCCGACCTTTCTTGCTAATCCTTGTTCTTTAGTGCTCGAGAAGTTGATTCTCAAGCTTGCACAAAGCCCTTGCTTGGACGCTCTCAATTGCTTCTCAATAGACCTGCATCAGTCCCAAGATTAGCTCCAGACTTAAATTCAAATGATAGACTAGACCACTTTCATGCATGTAACTCACCGACCAAATTATCTCTTGCCTTTATAAAAAAAACAATCCCAAGGATCCCTGAGTTTTCCTACCTCGGGTATGGCTAACTTCAAAAAACCCTATCCAATAATCCTGGTCTTAATCCTGGTTGTACTTCCCGCGAGCTTTCCAACAAAACAAGAATCACAGCGAACCGATTTCGTATGAGGAAGTTATGTCCGATCAGGGTTTAGGTGCTAAAACAGGGTTCAAAATAGTTTACTCAGGTAGAGAGGAATTCTTGAATCACTTGGGTTGCGGCCTCAACAAGCAATGCTAACCCCGAGTGTTTGTCCCACAAATTGACCAAATTAGCCCCCTATTCCTTGCCCTAAAAAATTGGCCAAATTTGCCCTTCTATCACATTCGCAAGTTCTGTCAGTCGCGATTGACAGGTCAATCGCGATTGATGTGTCGATCGCGATTGACAGGTCCGTCGTGGCTGTCAGTCGTGATTGATGGGTCAATCGCGATTGACATGTGGCTCGAAAAGTCAATCAATCGTGGTCAAAGGGTTGTTGACTCTATCAGTCGTGATTGATGGGTCGATCGCGATTGATAGGTCGGTCGCGAGGGTCTGTCCGTCGTGGTCAAACAATCGTTGACTGTGTCGGTTGCGATTGATAGAGCCATCGTGGGCTGTCAGTCGCGATTGACTGGTCGATCGCGATTGATGGCTCGATCGCGATTGACACATGTCACGCGTATGATCCGTCAATCGTGGTCAATCGGTCGTTGACTCTGTCGGTCGCGATTAACAGAGCCGTCGTGGGCTGTCAGTCGCGATTGACTGGTCGATCACGATTGACAGGTCCGTCCGTCGTGGTTTGTCGATCGCGATTGACAGAGCGATCGCGATTGACAGAAATCTGATGAATTTCAAAAATCTAAGCACAGTTTTGGGAAGCTCTAGGCCTGTAGATCATGGTTTTGTACTTTGTTTGGCAAATGGAGCATTTTTTTTGTCGGTCGCGATTGACAGAGGTCGGCGACACAGAGACAGTTGCCAAGATTTCCGTACCTGCGCGACGTGCTGGAGATGATGGGATGGCCAATACCTGCAAGCAAACTCAAAAAACATGCAAAAACAGTGCACACAAGATCGCTCTCTCGCTCTCTCTCACAAGTGAAATGAGGTAAATGAAAGGGGGAAGGAGATATAGTAAAAAAACTGAAATTTTTGCGATGATGGAGATGGAGGTGGGAGATGGTGATGATGGTGATGGTGATGAAGAAAACAAAAGGAAATAGATAAAGGTGAAGAAAATACCTATAACTCCAACGCTTCAACTCTACGTCTTACCATCACACGCTCGTCCTCAAAGCTCCATTCCCCGGCAACGGCGCCAAAATTTGGTGTAGCTCAGTGATGAGTAGCACCTCCTTTAATGTCAATCCGGGAAGACGTGAGGATGGTATGAAGACCTCGAGCAAGTGGAGGCACAAGTGCATGAGTGAGAAGCACACAGACATGCACACACCTACACACACACGCGCACACACGGTAGGACAAAGAGTGAGAATCAATGGAGTTCTTTAGATTCCTTTCAAAAAGCTCTTACCAGTTCATTTCAATTACAATCTACCCCCCAAAAATGAGCTCTCTAGCTCCTTTTATAGTTTTTGACTAGCTTTGGCCCTGTCCAGACCTAGTGTCCGGCCTAGTTAAAAATTAGGTTCCAGGGCTCTTTTGAGGGATCAAACGAGATCTAAAAAATATGAAAATTGATATGTAGGCACTTCTAAGGCTCCTCAAGCTCAAGGACTCCTTGGCTTCCACAAAATGGAGCTACAAAAATACGAAATGGTATTTACAATGGTTTTTAGTGATTAAAATCACTATTTGTGTAGGGATTTTCTCTGTTGATTTGTCGTACACATCTTTGAGCTCCCTATTTGCTTTTTCTTCTTGTGTGCTCCACTCCTTGATGTCTGAAAAATTTAGGTGGCCTACTTGCCAGATCTTCTTTGGCTACTGTGTCTGCTTGTGTTATCTCTTCGTTTTGACCCTCTTTGTCGTGTGGCTCCTTCGGTTCCCTGACTGCTGCCAACTCCAGCACAGTAGCAATTGATAAAATTCCTTCAATTAGCTTAGTAAGCTACCATTTGCAAGTGGAATGATGTAAAAAGATAAACTATGCTAAGAGAAATCAATTTAGCAAGATTAGCTATACCCCCGACTTTTTAGGACTGTAGCAGAAATAGACCAATGAGCACTTCGACAATGATTTCTCTGAATCTGCTGAATGGAATTTCTTCAATTTTTGATCGCATGTATTAGACTTCAAGCTGAATACAACAAGCTTTGAATCACTGAATTTGGAGTAGTATTGACGGAGATAGACCCTTGACAAGTTGACAGACTTTTGAGTAGACTAGCAGAGAAAACAGAGATGAATGATGTAAATGTATCTATTAGTTAACACGTGTACAATCCCATTGGCATGGATAGCATTTCCTAATGGTATATAGAGGTGTAGGCTATGATGTAGTCCTCACAGACACTCAATTACAGTAGAATGAAGCTCGGGATTGAAGTGATCTACCCTGCGACTTTTCATGTCCATTTTTATATGTAATGAGTAAAGTTTGAATTCAAATTCAAACTTTTGGCCCCCTATGATCAAGCCCCTAAATGCTTGGAGATATTCTCTCAATCAAGTGAGTTACTTTCTCCACGAATCACTTATGTAGGTGATTACAAAAGATTCTAAGTCAATTTGACTTTTACAATGAGATAAAGTGGTAATTAACCACTAGCATATGTTCCTATGATTCTTCATGGATGTAGAGTCTTCATGATATCTTCCAAGCCAAATGTGTAGGCTTGTGATTTACACCAACAGTGTATACGGCACTATACACTGATGTTTTATCCCAGGTTCAACCAGAAATGCATTAAAGTTAGAAGATATATGTTCTCCCCCTCGATCAGAATATAGGGTACCCATTTCACATACTGTCAGATTTTCAGCCACAAATAGAAACTCTTTGAAGCACATAAACACTTTGGACTTTGCTTTCAATGGATATTCCCATGCATGCTTGGAAAAATCATCAATGAAAGTCATGAAGTAAAGATAGTTTCCAAAAGAAGATGTTTGCATAGGACCATAGACATCACTATGTACAAGCTGCAATTTTTTAGTAGCTCGAACTGAACCATATTTTGGAAAGGAGCAACACT
This sequence comes from Ceratopteris richardii, assembly GCA_020310875.1. Lineage (NCBI taxonomy): Eukaryota > Viridiplantae > Streptophyta > Polypodiopsida > Polypodiales > Pteridaceae > Ceratopteris > Ceratopteris richardii. The sequence continues at coordinate 2,604,376 of CM035431.1, read as the reverse complement.
GCATTTTGCCCAAAATATAGCCTTCATAGACATGTTTTCCTAATGCCTCAAGTTTGGGCAAAGAGGACACTATTTCAGATTTCTATAGGCGTAGCAAACTAGCAAAATTCAAATGATTAAAGCATGCATGCCAAAGCTTTGCATTTGGCATAGCGTGAGAATCATGTACTGCACATGTTGAATCATTCACATATCTTTGATAGTCTATGAGCTTATACAACCCACGAAATAAAATGCCAGAAGCAATAATCACGCCACCATTTGATAGATCATGAATTGTACATCTGTCATCAACAAATTTCACAATCAAGACAATCTTGGGTAAAGTAGAAACTGATAACAGATTCTTTTTTATCTCTGGCACAAATAAAGCATCTAAAAATGTAAAAGAACTACCATCAGTAGTAGTTAGAATGATCTTACCAACTCCCATGATAGGATAAGAGGTGTTGGCGCATGTGACACTATTCCCTGTACGGGTAGGCTCAAGTAAAGTGAAGAAACTGCATTGTAAGGTAATAATGTTTGGTTGCCACACGGCAGGACAAGAGTGAGAATCAATGGAGTTCTTTAGATTCCTTTCAAAAAGCTCTTACCAGTTCATTTCAATTACAATCTACCCCCAAAAATGAGCTCTCTAGCTCCTTTTATAGTTTTTGACTAGCTTTGGCCCTGTCCAGACCTAGTGTCCGGCCTAGTTAAAAATTAGGTTCCAGGGCTCTTTTGAGGGCTCAAACGAGATCCAAAAAATATGAAAATTGATATGTAGGCAGTTCTAAGGCTCCTCAAGCTCAAGGACTCCTTGGCTTGCACAAAATGGAGCTACAAAAATACGAAATGGTATTTACAATGGTTTTTAGTGATTAAAATCACTATTTGTGTAGGGATTTTCTCTGTTGATTTTTCATACACATCTTTGAGCTCCCTACTTGCTTTTTCTTCTTGTGTGCTCCACTCCTTCATGTCTGAAAAATTTAGGTGGCCTACTTGCCAGATCTTCTTTGGCTACTGTGTCTGCTTGTGCTATCTCTTCGTTCCGACCCTCTTTGTCGTGTGGCTCCTTCGGTTCCCTGATTGCTGCGAACAGAAGACAATGGCTTTGTAGGCCTGATCCGGTGGATGGTTGAGAACTGCATAGCTTATTTCTAAAGTGCGTACATGAGCATCTGGATCATCTCCTGGGAATCCACCAAACTTCGTGTACGTCACTCCTGTTGGAGTCGACCTGGGTGGACATAAATGTTGTTGTTCGTTCATCCTGAGTGTATTATACCTTCCTTCTGTATCTCGGGGCTGAATATCTGAACTACCAGAACCTGTATTGTTGGATGGCGTACTTTTCGGTGCGATGATCTTGCTTAATATGCTTCGAATCTCTATTTCGAACAGCTTTCCTTCCTTCTTGATGTCCAGTGTATGGGAACTCGCTTCCAAGCACGGTGGTTGGGCTGAAGATTCAGCAAAAAATGCTAAACTGTCACCGAAAAACTGTGATTCTCTTATCGAAATATCACCGGAATGAACCGAAATTATGCCCAAATACGGTGTTTTTTCACCTTCGTCGATTTCTTTGACTAGAGTGCTTCTAATCGTAGATAAATCTGAATCTTTTTCCAAGATTATTAAACTAGTTTCCAACTGTGTCTTGGTAGGTTCTGGAATTACTATATCTTCGACAGACTCTGCTGAAATAGTACCGGAATGTACCAGAGGCGTAACACGTTCCACCGGAATATGACCAGAATCAATTCTAACGTTTTCTTGACAACTGGGCCAGACCTAGTTGTACTTTTACCTTCCAGAGTTGTCTTTAGTACATTAAGTACTCCAGACTGATGGTTCTTGGGATACGTTTCACCGGATCGAGTAACCGGCATGTATCATCTTTTGTACTAATCGCAGTATTACTTAACGAAACAGTCTGCAACAATCTGGTTCTGTTGCTACTTCCAATCAAACGATAATCTGGATGTGCGATTCTAACAGATGACTGGCAATCTTGATGCCACTTTCCCACAGACGATGCCAAGTGTTAAAGTGTTAACCGTGGAACAGTAACGCTGTGTTACTGACTAGCTGAAATCGTTACCAAATAAATATTAAACGTAAAACAGTGATTCACCGTAAACTGTGTTAAACTTTCAGTATCATTATCGAAAGGCGTTACCAGACTAACGTGGGTTCTTGGGAGTGGTAGGGGTCTGTTAGACAGAGGCCCTGTACTCTTTTCCCAATTCTTAGTCACAACATCAAAAACATGAATGCGCGTCTTAGCTCAGTTACTAGCATTAACTAGACAATACTTGATTTCTATATTCCTGCGTACCGAACTTCTCTAGACTAACCTGCTATTGGAACAGAGCAGTAGTCTGAGTTACAGACTCAACAGTAGTAATCAACCAGAGATAACACTTTAACCGAGAGATTCGTTTGTCATAACGCTTTACAGCGATCTCAAATAAAAGTTCACGTTTACCGAAAGCAATAGTTCGTCCTCGTCACCGAATACAATAAGTTCAATAAAACAAACAGAACGTATTCAACAATGCATCAGGTTGTCTATTCAACTCATACGGTAATATAACTACTCAACACGACTGAGAGTATGAAAATAACTGAAGAACACACAGTAATACAATACGATGATAGTACTCAGACACACAATCTGTCATTCAACTACTCGTTACGGTGAACTACAGTATGAACCGACGATGCAGAACATACTCAATCACCCAACAATACTCAAGACTTCAAAATAATGTAAACAATAATCTCACAAATGTTCAGGCGAACAATCTGGCAATTCCAAAAAAGACGTCTCTCTGACCATTCTCCTTACATTGCTTTATATAGAATTTACAAGATGCGTGTACCAACTTCTCGCGCGTATTTTGAAAATTCCGTTACATCCGGCAATCATTACATTTGTCCCACTCCGGTGGCCGACTAACAGTGTGTTCTGAAATGCAGATACCTCTTGCAAGATCTGCTTCGAGTTTTTCCCAATCTATGGGTTGAGGTTCCTCTGGTGGTGGGAGTCTCTATTGCATGGAGTATACCATTTGTTCACAGGCAAATAACTGGAGTAAGTGTGTGGACCTGCTTATGAACACCTCTGAATGGTATTCCCAAATACTGGTAGTGAACATTTCTTCGAAGGTCATTTTATAGCATGCCGATAGATATTTGATGGGACAGTGTCAGGCATAACACACCCGGAGTGATGGTGTCGTACTCATATCATAAGCTAAATCTTGATTGCCATGCTCGAATCCCGGGGTGTTCACATGTGGTGCTTTGACGAGATGAAAGACTTTGAATACGATCTGCATCATATCAAATATTTTGATAGTCATATGCACTGCTACATCATCCATTCATCGTAAACAAGGGAGCCGGTGGCGAATCGTGGCCATCATATAGCCAACAGTGATCGGTCCAGTGGGTGGAGTGAAGTATGGGTAATTTAACTAGTCTTGGCACTACTTGTTGTTCTGTACTTTGATTGCAAAGGCCTTCCTGGAGCGGGGATGTGGCATTAGTCCCCAACATGGGTTATACTTTAAATGGAGTGGTGCCTTGACCCATGTGCTCATCATTTCTGAATATTCTTGTAATAAATCATGGCGCCAAGTTGGTTGATATATTTCTCCTCTCTGCGCGTTCGTTGGCAAGTCTTCAGGCTCAAATTGAGTTGCATGGAAAGGTTTCTTGCCTGTTTCCTTTTCGATGGCCAATTGGTATTCTGCCATTAACATAAAATATGGCTTATATTGCAGCTCATGCCCATATATATACCTGCGAGGGGCCAATTGAGAGAAATAAGGGGACTGTAAAATACGCTTGTCGATCATAGCCATTGCGTGTAATTGAGCTTCCACACGTGCTGAGTGGGTTCGGCCAAGCTCTTCTACAGTCTTCATCCATGCGGGGGTAGGGAGTTCAAAAGTATTCTGGCCTTCAGTCGTGACTCGTCCGCCTGGGATGGATTGGGGTTCATATGCTTCTTCAAAAGTGTCCTCCATCGGGATAGTCACTATTTCTTCATTCGCTAGTAGTTTCGGTGGGGAATTTGACGTAGGGGGTGCTTCATAAGCTGCTACCTGTGTTTGAAGAGTCAATACCTGGGCCCGTAAAGCGTTAAGTTCCTCGATGATCTCAGGAGGTGTGGTCACAGGAGCTGGTGGTACTTGTTGTATAGATGCGTGTAACTGTAATATTTTGTGTTCCTCTTTGAGCTTCTGGTATTCTTCATTCATATTGTCATACTCCTCTAGTAGTCTGACATGATCTTCCAATAACATCTTCATAGATTCAGAGGGGACAAGTTTGAAACGACTAGGACTCAAGGGTTCATCCGGTTGATCTAGAGAAGCTTCCAAGTTTTCTCTGTTCTGTTCCTGTAGACATTGGTTCTCTTCTTTAGCTGCTGCCAAGTGACATCTGAGCAGTCCCATATTTCTAGTGAGCATTGCATTTTGAATAGTCTGATCCCTTAACAAGTTGTTAATATCTGTAACGGCCTCTTTTGTATTTTTTTTCACTTTTGAGTTCAAGTTTGTGGTAGGCCTCGCGTAGCTCTCGATAGCGGGTGTTCAGTGAGGCATTCTCGATTGACAGTGAATTAAGCTACGACTGTAATTTGTTCGTTGTCTGCTGTAGCATTTGGTAACTAGTTTCAAGAGTTGCAAACTCATCTCTCACTTGAGTCGTGCATACAAACATTTGACGGAAAGCTGTGTTGATTGTGGGTGATATTATTAATGGTGGAGTGAGTGAGGATGCTGTGTTTGTGGGTTTTGATGCAAGAGAAAGGGGAAATAGGGATGGGAATGTGGATGCAGTGGTAACTGTGGAGAAATGTGCTCTGCCTAAATGTGATGGTGCAATAGATGAGGTGAGTGGTGGTGCAGTGGGTGGTGATATGTCCATGTCACTGGAGGTGGTGTCGAGTGTAGTGACTATGAATAATGGAGTGACAATGGGTGCGTGAGTGGGTGTAAATACAGGATTTACAAAGGTTGCCGAGTAATTTAAAGATGGGGTCTCTTGTAGTGCTTGGTAGAGAGGGGAAATACAGTGGGTCAGGGAGGTGAAACGGGGGAAAAGGTCAATGGAGGGGGAAATGGAAATAGGGGTCTTGGACGGGTGGGGAAGGAAGGGAGGGATGGATGGAGAAATGGACTGGATAGAAGGGTTGAAGTCCTAGGTGGTAAGGTAGGTTGTGTAGGTGCGGAAAGGGTGAGAGGAATTGAGGCAACAAAGGCTTCTGCTACCGCACTATTGAAAGATGTGGATGGTCGGGGAGAAGCAGGGTGTATAGGAGAGACTGGAGGGATGAGAGGTGAAAGAGGAGTGATTGGTGTGGTGGCTACTTCAACAACAGTGGTGGTATGTACAGTAGAAGTGTGAGGCGCGGAGTGGATGATGATTGTTTCTTCTGCTAAAGATTCTTCAGGGATGAGGCATGCTTCTTGGGCCTGTTGTGTTGACTGGCCATCCGTTGATACATGAATATATTGACCCAATTTTGATAGCAATCGTACTCATCGTGGGTCAAACTGTGGTAGTGGCTTTCTCTACAGATAACATAATGCTTCATTAGTGCCTACTGACTTAACCAGTTCTCTGAATCCCTGCCTCTTGTAGCGAGTTCTTGTTCTACAAGTGCTTGGCTTTCTTCCTTTGAGAGTTTTTTGTGCACCCAAACTACTTGCATGGTTCGGTATAGCTTCTTGATTGCCAATGTATAGGCAACTGCTTCGAACTTTTCATCTTCATAAGTACTGGTGTCACCTTGGGTGCCCGTGTCTTGTTCCTGTTCATCAGTCTGCACATTCTCTTGAGATTCATGGCTGGCTTGACTGGCTTTATCGTCTCCCTCTTCATCATCTATTTCTATCCTTTCTTCTTCAGAGCTAGAGACAACTTGCCCTTGTGGTTGATCAAGGGCAGTTGTAGGGTAACTTGGTCGTTCATATTCCTGGGAGAAAAGTTGTCCTTCTGAGAATTGAAATTCATTCAAAAAAGCATCTAGCATTTCAAAATCAAACGTTTGTATCCATTGGTTTGGCTTCTAGGTTGGGTATAGGAAAAGTAAAAGCTTCCGCACCAATGGTGGTGGGAATTTCAGCTGCAGTGGTGGTAGGTTCCTGAACGGTGGTTGCTTGAGAGGTAACTGCACTGGTAGTACCTTCTGTGATGACTGGTCTTGATAGGCATATGCGAATGGGTTGTATCACAACAAGGGGTTCTGTAGGTGACTGTTCTGGAGATGGTTGAGGTGATGGGGACTCTAGAACTTGCAGGCATGGGATAGATCCTCGCATGCGCTTGCTTGCCTATCCCTTGCTGGAGTTTCTGGCCTTCTTGGTAGTCCCTTCGAAATCCTTCAATTCTTCACTTGTCATCACACACTCTATTGGCAAGTCATATGCCAAACACATATAAACAATTCTCATGAGAGCACAACATCCATGGATGATTTTTTTCCTTTGCCATCTGTGCTGTGCTAAATATAACTGATCAATAATCCAACTTGCAAGATCAACTATTTGGGGCCCAATACAAGCTAAATATAATCCAAATCAAATGCGTTTGTGGGGCATGGTAAAACGATCCTGAGCAGGCAATGCAAAATGTAGCATACAGATTCTTAGTGGCTTGGATATCTCAGGTGTGATTGCCAAGATGTCTTCCCATTTAGTAACATCACCATGCTTCATAGGCTCTGGAATTAGCCTTTCTCGCTTTTTCGGAGTGTGCATTCCATGTATCTTGATTGAAGCTCTAATCAAATCTTTAGAAAGATAAAACTTCTTAAACGGTGGTTCATTTACTAAAGATGGAAAAATAAAAGTGCCCGGCAAGTCCTTATTCTCGGAGGCTGTCAGTGTGGTTACCAAGTAGTAGCATCTATAGAAATCTGGTTTAGGCAATGGATCACTCAAGTATTCTGTAAAACCTACTCTTGCCCAAACATGCTTTAAGTCTTCTATATTTTGGAGCGCTTCAAATTCTCTAGAGAAGAACTGATACTTGCCCCATTTACTACTATCAAAAGTCAAATTGGCATCAAAAATAAAATCTGCATCTACCAAAGGTCCTACTAAACCTTGAAACCAATGTGAATTACGATGAGCTTTTTTGGTATATCCTCTAGGTGGGTCGTTGATGGGCATTGGTCCTCGGAATCCTTGAAATTCTAGCGGTGGTTCATTAGGATAAGATTCAGCCAATAAGTTAGCAAAATTTACCACAGGTACACTAGGGCCAGCCTCTGATGGTCCTTCTGTCTACATGATGAGTGATGCAAGTGTGTAGAAGAGTTGCTACAAAAGATTAGCACATTAGTATGGAAATTAATCATGATCCCATTAAAGTGAGACTGTAATCCCTTTCCATAACCGATGTGTAACCCGTGTAGCCAAGTGTTGTGATGTGGTTTATGGAATGATGTTTGCAAAACTACTGCATGTGTTGAAGCTGAATGTTGCTCTAGCACAATGGTGAGAACCACGTTAAGAAGATCCACCTCCTTAATGTCAATCCGCGGAAGAGATAGGAGTGATATGAAGATTGTGAATGTGAGATGAAGTGAGAGTGAAGGTGAGAAGCATAGAGATGCACACACACATTATGTACTTGAGTCAAGAAGACTCAAGGACTCGTGCCAATGAGATTGTACCTCTATTGCAACACAAGTGCATATAGTGGGAAATTAACACACATTTAAATGTCAATCCGATCGAACAACCTAACCAAGTGTATGAGGACATGTGCACACATGATGGAACATGAAGTGGTTCAGCTGCTATGAATCAGAAAAGACTAATCCACCTCTCAAGCTCACTAGGAAACTGAAAGTGTCTGCCACGATACCTCTTACAGCAGTTTTTAGAAAATCAAGGATTTCTCGCAGCTCCGAACTTTGAATATAGTAGGGTACTCATTTTGAAGCTCTCGACAAGACGCATCTATTGGAAGTGGTTTCACTTGATTTTGAGAACTCTGCTTCAAGTTATGACAAAAATAGTGAATGGCGGGAAGCACCCACACTCATGCCACAACTCCTACAAGCTTAGACACACACCACAGTAGCTCAAAAACAGTGGGGAGGGGTAGACAACAGTCCTACACACACATTCCAAGCATCACACACACAGACAAGATCAAAGAGAAGATGGAAATCTGCAAGAAAGAGGCAAATTCGAAATTTTGGAGAGCTCCTTCTTCACAATGGCAAAAAGTCTCTACAAAGAGTCACAAAGTGACTTATATACATGTGCCCTAAGTTTGGTCCTTTCACACAAGAGACCGGCACTTTATTCCAAAAAAGTGAATTTCCTACTAATTTACAAGGGATATTTAGAACAGATTGGGATTATGCATCTAGAGGACTCCTCTAGTGCATTAACCTGACTTGAAAACCTTTTTCAACTATCTGTCCCACACTAATCAAGTTTTTAGGTATTGTAGGAACATACAAAACATTGGTTAGCAAATCTGCTCCACTCTTGCATTTCACTTTTCCAATTGAATGTACACTATGTCTTGTATTATCACCTGTTTGAACTGTATGACTAGAAATGCCTTTTTCCAATTCTGACATCAATTCTATGTTTCTTGACAAATGATTAGAACATCCAGAGTCAATGTAAAATACCTTTAGATCTTCTTTGTCTGATGTGCTGATTTAATTCATCATCAATGATGTATGACTTTCATTCTGTGTGTCATTTGCATAGTTGTAGTAGGTGGTGTTGTAGGATTGATTCTGTCCCCAACTTCTTCCTCCACCTCTACCATAGCCTCCTCTTTGACTTTTTCTACCTCTTTGAAAATTACTTTGATATCTTCCACCTCGACCTCTGCTATTATTGTTTTGATTCTGGTTTGATCCTTGTTGATTGTGCCAACAGTCATGAGCCAAATGATTACTCAATCCACAGATCCAGCAAGCCTTCTTATTGTTATTTTGATTACCTCTACCTCTTCCAAAACCTCTTGCTCTTCCTCTGCCTGTGCCTTTACCTCTTGCATAATAAGCTTGAGAACTAGACTCCTCTTCATCCTTTGCTTTACCTTTATCTCCTTTCTTCTTATTCTTCATGTACATTGCAGAACTTTGACCTTTATCTCCATCTCCCTTCAAGTCTTGCTCATATGTGAGCATCAAACCAAGTAGTTGATTCAAATCTGGAACATAATGATTTAATGAAAGTTCTGTTGATAAGAAAAAAGGTTTCCACCTTTCATCTCCTCTCAAACCTGCAAGTAGTTGAGCAATCAATCTGTGATCTTCAACAACTTCATCTATGGATCCAAGACTATCTGCTAGATCCTTCATCTTAGCGACATAATCACTAATAATTTGACTTGGCTTCTTCTTGAATGTTGTAAACTCTGACCATAGACTTGCTTTCCTTGCTTTGGTAGTACTTTGGAAATGATACTCCAATGCATTCCATATATCTTCAGATGACTCCAATCCTCTGATGTGTGGTAGCAAATGATCAGAGATTGTATTGTAGATGTATGCTTTTGCACTTGCATCCTTCTTCTGCCAATGCTTTAAAGCATCAAGTTCTTCTTTCTTTGGTCGGCTTTCATCTTCAAATACTGGCTTCTCTTCTTCACCTGTTACATATACCATGAGATCCTTACTCATAAGTAAGGCTTCCATTCTCATTACCCATGCGGGGTAATTATCTCTGTCCAGCTTGTCAATGGAGATATGATCTGCCATAGTTCTTTCCTTCTGCTGCAACCTGTGAGCTTAAAGGATAAAGGATAATACCTTTTGAAGTTCTTTGTGTATGAGGATACTTTTGAAGTAACCTTTTGATGCCTTGTGTCTTCAAATGCTTCACCTTTCAAACTTTAATGGAAAACTTTACAAAACTTCTCGTACCTTTGTCGTCTCCTGCTCTCGAGAATCTTTCTGCTCTGATACCACTTGTTGATGTATGAAACACCACAAGAAATGAATTAAGGTGACACTAGAACACCTCTATGGTCACCATTAACTCATTGCCACTCCAAACTTTGAGAAATGATAGCCTAAAGTGAGAACTTTGCTTCTACAGAAATTCCTAGTCACCGAAATGACATACCTTCAGTATTTTGCTAATTTCTCCTAGCTCAAGTATTATTTCTCCATGAAACTTTATAGGCTGAAACTAGAAGAGTAGACAAGCTATCATATGCATCAAAGAATCTCTAGAACTCAAGTTATGGCCTTCACAAGATGACCCTGTATGACCTTCCAAAATTGGAATTTTTTCTTGTTTTAGTAATCCTGGTGTCCAAAAATAAAAAATTCGATGCCTGGCATCGAATTTCAGTCAAGGTTGATGCCGGGCATCGACTTTGAGCTTTTTTAGGCCTTTTTTCTGCACCAAAAATACTCTCTTTTACACACACATGAAGAAGACCACTTGTATGCTAGAAGTCGATGCCGGGCATCCACTTTATGCTGAAACTCGATGCCAGGCATCAAGTTGCTCCACAAACTTCATGTTTTTAAAAGATTTAACAATAGTTAACACACAGAGAATGGAAATAATAACTTATCAGCCAAGATTCGATGTCAGGCATCGAATTGCTCAGAAAACTTGAACTTTTGAATTCATCACACAGTAGGCAAGCATGGAGATGATGGAGAGAGACTCATACACAGAACTTTACTCAGTTCTTTCTCATAGCTATGAAAACTCAGAAGTTTTACAGATGCTTTCTCACTCAGAGAAGCCCGACTATACTCAGTCATATAAAATGAACTCCTTCTCCTACTTCTTCTCTCTCTCTCTCTCTATCTCTCTTCGCGTCAGTTGATACAAACTAACTTATATAGATTTTCTCATTCCCGTGACTTTTAAAAAACTTCTAGAACTAAAGTGAACTAACTTTACAAATATGATACATTTGTGAATTTGTCCCTTCACATAGGCATGGGGTTTTCTTCCTAAGATTTGACCTTCAAATATATGTCCAATTAGTGATTGTTTCTCCAACAGTTGATTCAACAGATTAGCGTGACAAATCATAAATTCTTTCCACTGTTGGGACTTAACTCCGTCCTCTGGTGCTTGTCGGTGATCCGCAAAAAAACTTGTTTCATAAGCAACCAGACGTGCATTCAAGTTTGAAGTCCTTTTTACAAAAATCTCTAAATCTATTTCGAAGAAGCCAGTGAAAAATGCTTCTTCGAAAGTTTGCATATACGTTGACGGCAAAAACATGATTCAAGAATAATATGCCATAAGTGTCAGGCGGCTTGGAATAGTGGATAGATAAAAAAATGAGTGCTTCCGATCCTTGCGTAATGCCAATGAAATTCAAAAAAGTGTCTTTTGCATGTTGGAATACTTTGATTACCGTAAGTAGCATGCTGAATATCTTATTTGTCATTTTAACAGCTAAATCAGGGACTGTAGCATATTTGGCAATCCAAAATTCCATAGTTTTTACCATATATTCCTCCGTCGATAGGTAATTATGTGGCGGACTAGGTAACAACGGATAGTTGAGCCATTGATTATTGATATTTCCCTGGCGCTGACCTTCCCAAAATTGCATCCAGGCTCGTCGACGGGGTACTGGGCAAAAAGATGGGTTTATTTGAAGCGCATAAGGTGATGCTTCCCACTGTACCCGCAGTGTAGGATTCTTTTCCAACAGCTTTCTTCTCCATATAGGATCTGCCTTCTCAAATTCTTCTTGGGTATAGTTGAATGTATTATGCCTGAAGTGGAGATTGTGGTCCGGATCTTTATTTGTCATAGTCTTTATATAATATCGCGTTTGTTCCTTAAGTAGTCCATATGGTACATTGAAGGGCTTCAGAATTTGGTCCAAGTTTTTGCTTTCTGTTTGCGCTTCCTTCATTACGTGGATGATTTGATCTTCAAACTCAGCCATAAGCTGGGACACCAGTAGTGCCCTTTCCGGTCGGCTTAATTCTGCAATTTCCCGAGTGTTATGTTCAATGAGAACCTCCTGTTCCTCCCTTATCGGTAAATGATGTGAGGCGGGAGAGAGAGGACGTACCTCAGTCTCCATAGTAGCCTCTGCGGATTTTGGAACTATTGGTGTCCCCTCCATTGTTTTCTGCTCTAACTCCTCTTGAAGCTGTTTAATCAATGCTTCTTTCTTCGTTATTTCCTCAATAGCCTGTGCAATGGTGTCCTTGTGTTTGAGAAGTTCTTGAGCAACGATGTCTAAATGATCTGTGTCCTCTTTACATTGTAGGAGATAACGGTTTTCAACTTTCTTCCATTTAGTTCGTAGGGCAGTCGTGTCATCCATGTACCTCTTTTCCCATTCGGCAATGGTGAGTTGCTCCTTTCTGAGCTGATCTTCATACTTAGCTATCCTTGTCTCCAATTCTTTGGTATCTTTTTTTGGTCTTTCTTGAACCTCTATTGGCTGATCATTGAGAAGGGCGGTCATGAGTTCTTTATTTCGATTCCTTAAGTTCTCTGCTTCCTCCATGGATACTTTGATCTGTGATTCTAGTATTTTGCTCTGGGCAACGATTCGTGCCTTCTCAGTCTCGCTAGCTTCGTATTTTGTCTATACTTCTTGCAGGTGTGCTTTTAATCTCTCGTTTTCGGCCATTAACTCATTGTACTGCTTTTTGGCTTCTTGGGCTTCTTTCTCTTTGTTTCTTAGGTTCTCTCTTTCAAAGTTCAATTCTCCTGAAAGGTTTTTACTCTTTACTTGAAGCTCGTGCTTGTCCTGCATTGCTTGATCATAGTCTTCATCAGCCTCAAGCATCAGTTGTTGTGTGTCTAGTGCGGTTCTGATCATATCTTGTACTACTGGCTTGAGCTGAGCTAAGTCGACATTTAACCATGTTCTAGGTATGCTTGGAGCTTCACCTGATTGCACATCTTTTCCTTGCTCCACGTGGATGGTTTCGTTGTGTGGTTGTCTAATTTGTAATTGTATGTTTTGAATCTTTTCTTGTTCCTCCAGGCCAACAGCTTTTGTGGCACTCCCTTGAAATGTGACATCCATGGGGGAAGGTTCTGCCACAACCCTTATCGGGGTGAAGGGTTCTTCGTCTTCCATTTTCTCTTCCTGAGGCTCCTTCTTTGGTATCTTTATGACATGTCGCGAGGTGGTGTGGCCTCCTTGATACTAATAGTGGAAGTCTCATTGATTTTTATCACATGCGTACCTTCCTGGTCTGCTTCTTGATTTGTGGTGTTCGTATTTGGATGCGTAATGTGATCATCCATCTTTATGTCATCGGCTTCTTCATTGTAGTTAACTTCATTCAACTCTGCCCATTTTCCATCATCCTTTGACTCACTTTGAATGTCCACATTTAATAGTGAGTTGTCTGGCTCTTCTCGTGCATCCGAGGATGAGCTTGAATTGTCCAGCCCTATTTCCCTATACCGATGGACTTTGGTGAGCTTTCTTCTCGCTTCCATTTCTTGTTGGGTCTATTGATAATGGTGGCCTTGCACCGGTAAATGGACTTGGCCTTCTGTATATTGGTGCGTCTCTTCCAGGGCCCTAGTTAAGTCTTCCTCTATAATCGGCCTTGGCTCTTCAATAGTTGTTTTCGGCAGTACATGTGTCCTTTTCGTGGCTGGAGTTTCCTCTTCCATTTGCTTGACTTCCCTTAGTCTCTTTGTGCCTCTCATTCTGGGTTGAGAGCTAGTTTCAGGTTCTTCTACAATCTTGAATCCTCTTTTCTTTTTAGGAACCGTGGCAACTTTGGCATACTTCGCCAGGGCCGTTGATGATTGCATTTCTTGCAGGTGCTCTCGAATGCCTAAAGCATGATAGATCAAGATAGTTAGAGCTACACTGCCGTTGAGGAACTTTTTATTATTCCATTGCTTTTTTGCTTCAAATAATCTTTCTTGGATGTACAGAGTCAGATTAATTTGATTTCCAATCTGCTTGATGGCATGTGAGAGTAATTGAACGATAATTTTTTGAGCGGCCGTGTACCGATGCATATTCGGGAAGCAAAAGTGTTGGTGGATTAGGCTGACTTCCTCCTCTATGTCCACTTGGTTGATGTCTGTAAATGTTCGGGTCTTTGCACCTCGGCTTTCTTCTTTTACCACGGTAATCCCATCCTTTTCCGAGCAGAAGGCTTCCTTAATCAAGTCATGTGTGAATTGAATGAAAACCCATTTGCCTACTTTATCCATCACTCGAGCCTCTGGCACCAATGGATCATGCAGCGCTGGCTGCAAGGTATTCATGACCTGTGTGCATCTTTGAAAGTCGGGCTTATAGACTGGCATCTCAAAATATTTATGTATGCCCGCTTTCTTCATAGTGTCTACGATAGACGGGAGTTCATGTAGTACTCAAAAATCCTGTGACATGATTAGGAATTGATGATCTGTATCCATAAATTTGATCGTTTCCAAGAAGAGGTACTCCCCAGCTGGTTGATCTTCTTGAAACCAGTGTCCCTTTGCCTTGGTGATACTCTAGAGTGGAAATTCCATCACTTCCTCTTGTACTGTTGCTTCGGAATCTTCAGAAGCCATCTGCACTTGTAAGGAAAAGTGCATTAGCTTCAAAGGAAAGTATGCAGCTATGTAGTGCATTGTAGTGATTATTGTCGTTCCATCACTCCGTCTCCCATGGTTCTATGAGTGAGATCTCTTACCACATCTTTTTATTTCTTATCCTGAAAGAAAACAAGCATTAGTATAGCCGAAGCATTTATTTATGTACATAGTATGTCCATTCCTAAGAGAGTTGAAGCTATGATCTAATCTCCCTTGGAGAATGTGCACCACTAATTTTATCAGGTACATCATGTGCCGAATGCGTGGCCTTGTAATGTGGCCTTATCATGCATACTTTAGGTGCAATTGACATGTCATGAGTGCAATTGGAATCTTTGTCAACTTGATGGTCCACTCTTTGTAGTTGCTTGGGTTTCCAAATCCCTTTCATGGGCGCTTGAATAGGTCGATTTCTCCCTTTGTTTCCTTGGACTTTCTTTGTTTGTTTTGTTTCCTTGATGGTTCTAGTGATAAGGGTGTTTTCATTTCTGTTTCCTGGATGACTGTGTTTTGGCTTCGTCACTCGTCTTTTCAGCCGTAGTGCTTCCTCCTGAGTGCTTATCTCCATCTTGGCTGCCTGTTTGACCTTTTTGGGGATCCATATCTGATGTCGTGCTCTCTGAGCTTCAATCAAAGGCTTGGGGAGCCATAATTGTAAGAGTCCGTTTGGTTTGGACTTTGGTGAAGCTGACTTTTTCGTTTCTATGTTCCCCTTATGAGCTGATGTTGACGTCTGCTCTTTCTCCTTCTGATTTTTGCATACCCATTGGTATTTGGTCGTTCTTTGCTTAAGTATCTAAGTGTCGGATTCCATATTAGTGGTCTTTTGGCTTGTTGAGAAGCTCCATTAGAGTTGGTTTCCTTAGTGGCTGGCTGTTCTTCAGCTGAATGTGGTTCTTTCAACTCTTCCGTGGACCTCGTAGGGTCGGAACTTTCTGCTTCTTTTAGATTTGTTTCTGAGATATTAAGACTGGGATCATTCTCCAGTGTCTTTTCTTGGCAGCTCTCTGAACGGTCGATGACCTTTGGTGGAAGTAAAGGCTTTTCTCCTAATAAACTGAAAATTTCCTTGTGCCCTATCTTGGCTGAAATATAGCCTTGAGCTAGGTTGATTCTTACTTTGTTCTCAATGATCCAATCTTGTCCTAGGATCAAATCCTCTATTAAATCCTCGCCTCTGCACACTAATACTCTTTGTTCCATGGAAGAATTTCCTAGGTGGAGAGACACTATTGCTGTTCCAATGCATTCTAGGGTTTGACCTCCAATTCCTCTCAATTGAGCTTTAGTGGGACTCATAATCATTTGTAGATCTTTTATGACCATATTACGTATGCAACTAAGTCCTGCTCCTGAGTCTATCAATGCATCTATCAATTTGTATTCTGTCTTGCCGATCCCTAGGTTCAGGTAAGGCTGTGACATGTATGCCTTCATCGTGTCCGGGTCATGGACTTGGTAGTTGGCCATAGGGATAGGCTCTTCTCCTTGGAGATAGCCTTCATCTCGTTGTCTTATCCATTCTTTCCTTTTCTTAATGCGTTCTAGGGCATCTTGTTGGACCTCCTCTCTAATCCGTTCTTCCTCTTTCTTCCTATTTTGAGCACCTACTAGACGTGTGTTGAGAGCAGTATGGGCACCCAAGGACTGACTAGACAAGGAAGCCAGCGGAGAGAGTCAGAGCGAGGTGATGGAGTAAGTAGACAAAGCAGTCGACGCAAATCTGGCAGATAGGCCCTTCAAATTTTTCCAAACCAACATCTTTATAACAGTGATTCTTATCACTAACAATCATTGTAAATACCATTTCATATTTTTGTAGCTCCATTTTGTGCAAGCCAAGGAGTCCTTGAGCTTGAGGAGCCTTAGAAGTACCTACATATCAATTCTCGTATTTTTTAGACTCCGTTTAAGCCCTCAAATCGGCCCTGGAACCTAATTTTTAACTAGGCCGGACACTAGGTCTGGACAGGGCCAAAACCTAGTCAAAAACTATAAAAAGAGCTAGAGAGCTCATTTTTGAGGTTAGATTGTAATTGAAATGAACTTGTAAGAGCTTTTTGAAAGTAATCTAAGAACTCCATTGCTTCTCACTCTTTGTCTTGCCGTGTGTGCGCGTGTGTGTGTATGTGAGTGCATGTTTGTGTGCTTCTCACTCACGCACTTGTGCCTCCACTTGCTCGAGGTCTTCATACCATCCTCACGTCTTCCCGGATTGACATTAAAGGAGGTGCTACTCATCACTGAGCTACACCAAATTTTGGCGCCGTTGCCGGGGATCGAGCTTTGAGGACGAGCGTGTGATGGTAAGACGTAGATTGGAGACGTTGGCGTTGTAGGTAATTTCTTTACTTTTCCTATTTTTCTCTTTCTTACCTTACCACCATCATCACCATCATCATCATCCCCATCTTCCACCTCCACTTCCATCATCGCGAAAATTTCAGTTTTTTGACTATATCCTCTTCCTCCTTTCATTTCCTTCATTTCACTTGTGAGAGAGAGCGAGAGAGAGAACTGTTGTGTGCTTTTCTCTGCATGCTTTTGGAGTTTCTTGCAGGTTTCAGCTTCATCATCCCCTCCAGCACGCCGCGCAGGTACGGAAATGTGCAGAACTGTCTCGCAGTCGCCGACTCCTGTCGATCGCGATTGACAGAAATTTTCATCTTTTGGTAAATCTGAGTGCACCACAGTGGACTACAGACCCTGCACACCACATTTCCACAAAAATTTTTGAAAATCTTGCAAAATTTCAGTCCATCGCGATTGACAGCTCTGTCCATCGCAATTGACAGCTCTGTCCATCGCGATCGACTGCCTGTCCATCGCGATTGATAGCCTGTCCATCGCGACTGACTGCCTGCCCTGTCCATCACGATTGATACTCTGTCCATCGTGATTGATAGCCTGTCCATCGCGACCGACTGCCTGTCTGTCCATCGCGACTGACAGCCTACCTGTCCATCGCGATTAATAGCCTGTCCATCGCGATTGACTGCCTGCCCTGTCCATCGCGATTGATACTCTGTCCATCGCGATTGATACTCTGTCCATCGCGATTGATACTCTGTCCATCGCGATTGACTGCCTGCCCTGTCCATCGCGATTGATACCCTGTCCATCGCGATTGATACTCTGTCCATCGCGATTGATACTCTGTCCATCGCGACCGACTCCTGTCCATCGCGATTGACAGCCCTGTCCATCGCGATTGACAGCCAATTTTAGCCAATTTTTTTAGGGTTTTTAAATTGAAGAGTTGGGCTAATTTTGGGCATAAACATCTTACTCTAAGGAGGCCTTAGGAAAACAACTTGGGGAAAACCTGTTGCACAGTGATCCTGTTTGAACCCTGTCTTAACTCTAGAACCCTGAACGGTCATAACGTTTTCATACGAAATCCATTTTGTGAGCTCTAGGGCTTGTTGGAAAGCTTGTGGCATATACTACACGCCCTCAACTGTTTTTTATAAAGATAATGCGTTGATTTTTAGCTAGGGTATTTTGAAGTTGACCATACCCAGGGGGATCAAAGTCAGGGGCTTAAGAATTGTTTTCCTAAAATTCACTATGCAAATTAGTATTTGTGCTACAGGAATGAGAATCATTGGTTCTGTCTGTGGAATTTAAATATTAAAGCTAACTTTGGAACTCTACAGATCTATTGAGCGCATCGAAAGGCGTTCAAAGCAAGTGTAAGTGCAAGCTTGGGAACACACTTCCTGGGCATTCAAGGGCAACCAAGCAGGATAGAAAAGGTTGGAAACTTTCAACCCTCTCTGTCAATTCCTAGTTTAGGCTAAGAACGACTAGAGGTAGGAGTAAGTCAGGGCGACGATAGGCAATTATCAAGTTGAAGCAGACCTAAACTCTCAAGTTCAAGCTAAGGACATTATCTTTGTACTATCGAGAACTTTAAAGGAAAAGAACTTAACGTGGAACGAGCAACTTTAAGTGCGGAACTACACTCAAATATACCTTGCGATGTGATATCAGACAAGACTTTTAACACAGGAATCAACTAAAAAGAATCAAGTAACTGATACAAAAGGACTTTGCAACGAGGTTGTACTTGGGCAAATTTGGGTTATTCAATTAGGCTTATGAACCTTAGATCAGGGCGACATCTAGTAAGGGATAGACAAAGCCTCAGGTCTTCAGAGGCTAGTGTCAACCACACTGCTAGGTCGTGGGCCCAACAGTTGAGCCACCACTCATACTACCCAAGTTCTGAGACTAGTGAATCCGAGATGTCTCAAGGTATGGAGAGACCTACAGGAAGTTCAGGAGTGCCATACTTGCATAGGGTAGAAGGCCCTTGCAAAACGCAGTTGGAATACCTTAGGACCAACCGATTAGGTGCTAGCATCTATGAGGACGGCCTAGGAAGATCTGTGGTACAGATTAAGAATCCTGATCAATCCATTGGACTAGAGCACCCAGCTGTCAAGTTTGAAAATGGAGCATACTTGGACAAAGAAGGAACCATATACGTAGTCACCAGTCACCCAGATAGGACGGACGAATTTGGAAATGTGATCCCCGAAGCAGACTTAGGTGACCTGGAGCAAGGAAACATGGGTGCAGAACCTAGAACCCCTCGAGGTAAATCGGTTCTCACTAGGATTATCACACCGGAGTGGATTCCCCAGGATAATAAGAGCATAGATTTGCTCCTCAATCGAGAGACTGACGAAGCCTTTTGGAGGTACAAACCTGATTGGCCAATTGATATAGGAACAATCATGATCTATGAGTTTAAGGATCCTGATAGCCCAGGTAGAGTGACCTACTTAGATCACGCTTCGGAGAGGATCTTTGTGGTGACAGGAAATGATAGGCATGCTTACACTTGGAAGGGTGAATTCGTTTTCCCCCAACCAAGATCGAGTGCATCCTATGGTCACCCTGGAGCTGGAACATCCCAAGCTCATGGAATGCAAAGAGACAGAAGTAGAGATAGACCAGAAGTAAGCTTTGCCAACCCAGTGGGCAGAGAAAGAACGAGGACGGAAACAAATAGAGTAGAACCTGAGATACTTGGAGCTCACAGGAATCAAAGAAATGCGGATGAGTTCCCTCTACCACGACCTAGAGAGCACACAAGGACTTTGAGACCGACTCAGCTAGTTAAGTCCATGAAGAATTACTTCGATGGCACTGGAGATCCATACGATCATGTGGCTGAGTTTAGGCAAGTCCTGAGAGCTGAACAACGTGCTAACATTTGATCCGTCAATGGCTCCATGAACCTTTTAACTCTACATCCACTTATGTAGTTAGGAAGAATGTCTCCATCTAGAGTGGTTAGATTAACTGCTCCACTAGTAGAGATTCTATTGATGATCAGAGGTCCATATCCGCATTTTTGTAATTTCTTGGCATGTTGTTTTAAGGTGTACACCAAGACTAAGTCTCCCTCTTTCAGTCCTTTGTCTTTTATATGTGCATCATAATATGCCTTTTGTCTTCTTTTGGCTGCGTAGATTCCTGCCACTGCTTGTAACCTAGTTTCATGTAACTTCTCGATTTGGTCGAGTTGTTGGGATAAATCATGTCTGTTCCATTCATACTCTTGGGCTACTCTCAAGGTTGGGATTAAAAAATCAATCGGCAAAATAGCGTTCTGCCCATACACTAAATTGAATGGGGTAGTTCCAATGGCAGTCTTATATGCTACTCGGAAGGCCAAAATTGCATGATGCAATTGTTTGTCCCAATCCGACCGTCCATTATTGACAATCTTTGTCAATACAGTACATAATACCTTGTTGGAACTTTCCGCTTGACCATTGGCTTGGGGATGGTATGGGGCTGATTTCTTGTGAATCACTAAAAATTCATTCATTAGCGACTCTATTACTTCATTAAGGAAGTGCGTTCCTCGGTCACTCACAATCTCAATTGGTAATCCGAAACGAGTGAATATATTCTTGAAAAGGAATTTAGCAGTGGTCTGAGCATCGTTCTTTCTCGTAGCTTTTGCTTCTACCCATTTGGTCAAGTAATCTGTGGCTACTATGATGTACTCCGCATGAGATCCTTTGTTGGTGGGTCGATGGGTCCTATGAAGTTGATACCCCACTTGGAGAATGCTCTCGCACACACTATAGGTCTTAATGGCATGTCATCTCTCCTAATTGGGTATTTAGCCCTTTGGCACGTTTCACAGCTTCGTACATAAGTCTCTGCATCCATATGTAGAGTTGGCCACCACAAGCCGACGAAGAGGATCATTTTGACAGTTCTCTCAGCTGAAAAATGACCTCCCGCGGCACTTGCGTGTGCCATCTCTAATATGGGTAGATACTCTCCTTCATGCATGCATAATCGTAATTGGTTATCCTTTCCTCTCTTAAACAATTGTTTTCCCATAAGTACGTAATCCTTGCTCATTTCTTCTAGGGATCGTCTTCTAGTCAAACTTATTCCCTCCTCATGTTCTCTGTTCTTTAGAAATTTAACCAATGTTTGACTCCAATTGGGTGCTATGGTTGAAAATGGTATGGACATATGATCCTCCGGGATTGTCTCGTGGCATTCTGCACAATTACTCATGTAGTCATGGACGTCCTTGGGCATGTCAGGCCAGTACACTCCTAATCTTTTCAATTCCCGAATGGTTCCATACGTTCCTTGGTATGTTCTCCATTTGTTCACATGTGCTTGCTCAATTAGTTGCTTTTGTTCATCCTCCTCGGCACATCTTAGCAACACTCCATTGGGTTCCTTATAGTACACACTTCCAGCAATAATGTGCAAATTTCTTGATTGAAGAATTTCCTTTTTGCTATTCATATTGATTGAGTGTTGTGGGCCGTGGGTGAGTATAGGAATTAATTTCTCTGCCCACTTTGGACATATTTCTAGATTGAACAATTATCTGGCAGATCATTGGGTATTCCACTTGGCGGTTCTCTGTGGGTTAACTTAGAAAGGTGGTCGGCTCTTACATGCGTGTTTCCCTTTTTTACTACCACTTCGAAGTCGAACTCCATTAACAGTAAGAACCATCTTACTAATCTTCCCGTGTTACAGGGTTTATTAACCAAGTACAGTAAGGCCTGATGATCTATGAAGAACTTGAATTTGTTGGCTAAAAGATAGTGTCTGAATTTCTTCACTACGTAGACCATCCCTAACCCTTCTCGTTGAGTAGTGGTATAATTCCTTTCCGCTTGATTTAGTTGTCTACTTGCATAGGCAATTGGGTGATCTAGCTTTCCTTCATCGGCCGGTTGGGCTAAGATACATCCGATTGCATAATTAGACGCATCCACGTGAATATCAAACGGCTTGTTCCAATTGGGCGTTTTCAGAATTGGGGCTGTGCTAAGTCTCTTTTTTAATTCACTGAATGCTTTCTCGCACTCCTCAGTCCAAGTGAATTGACTTAAGAGACCATACAGGGGTTTGGCTATTATGGCATACATGTGAATGAACCGACGGTAATATCCACAATGTCCCATAAAGGCTTGTACCTCTTTTGCATTCTTTGGTCTAGGAAGCTCTAAAATGACCTTGATCTTGTCCTCATCTGTGGATATTCCATTTCTTCAGACTATGTGTCCTAAGATCTTCCCTTGTCTCACCATGAAGACACACTTTTATGGGTTTAAGCAGACTCGATACTGACAACATTTATTAAATATTCTTCTTAATTCGGGAATGTGATCTCGTCTTTGATTCGAGTATGTACATAGATCATCTATATACACTTCCATGCTCTTCTTCAGGAATTCCTTGAAAACATGACACATCAATCATTGAAAAGTAGCAGGTGCATTAGTGAGTCCAAAAGGCATCACTCTGAAAGCATAGACTCCCCATTCGGTCACGAATGCGGTCTTATGTTGATCCTCAGTAGCAATATCTACTTGGTTGTATCCGGAGAATCCATCCAAGAAGCTATAGACTTCCTTTCCTGCTACTCTCTCCAATAGATGGTCTGTGATGGGTAATGGATAGCTATCGCGTATGGTGGCTGCATTGACCTTTTTCAAGTTAATGCATACCCTCAATTTTCCATTTTTCTTCGACACAACAACTAAAGGCGATACCCACTCGGTGTGTTCTATCTCATATATGAATCCTGCAGCTAGTAGTTTGTCAATTTCTTCCTTAATTTTGGTTGCATAAACCTCATTATACGTATAAGGGCGTTGTTTAGAGGGTTTTGCATCTGCAGTCATTGGTATTCGATAAGAACAAATACTGGGTTCGACACCCTTCAGATCCTTGTATGTCCATGCGAATACATCTCTATATTCTTGGATAAGTTGTATGAGTTCTTCTTCCTCTTCAATTAATACATCTTTGCCTATGTATGTGCATCGCTCCTCTCCGTCTTCCACTGTTACCACAATCTTTTTCGTTTGTTCTTTGTTGTCGTATGCTTCTCCATCTCTAGCCTCTCGTTTAGGCATTTGAATGGCTACCTTTCTTTCTTGTACTTCATATTTTTTAAAATGTTCAGGGACTTCAAAAAGATTTGGGTTCGGTTCCGTCTTGCTCATGTCTTCCACATGTTCTTGTACCAGGGGAGCAGCTTCGATTGCTAAGATCTTTGTTGGTTGTTGTCCCTCTTTACTTTGAATGGTGTCTAGGTAACCCTCTTTGGAGTCGAATTCCGATTCCATTTCTATACTCTCATATTCCTCTTTCCATTCTTTTTCCAAAAATTCCCCTTCTTCTACTTCTTGAAGAACAACCATATAAAGATTTACATCATAGCCTTCCTCATCTATGCACTCGTTCATTGTCAAAACTTCCTCATTCACACACACATCTAAGGTGGCTAAGATTTCCATCCATCCATGCGGTTCAAAGGTCTCATCAGGAAAGATTTGAGGCATGTAATCAGGGTCCTCTACTAGTCGGTAGTTAGGATGTCCTATCGGCCACAGTTGTCTTTTATTCTCCTCCTTCTTGGCCTCTTTGCACATCCATAACTGAGCATCCTCATGCATCCAAGATTGATCGCTCGATCTAGCACTACACATGGATAGGTCATCTTCTTCCTTGTGTATGGGATTCCACTGTAGTGGAGGGACATCTCGATAAGAAAATGTATGCAAGTTTATCTTGGTCGTGTTTCCTTGATGTTGTAGGTACAATGAATCTCTTTCCCAGTCTTGCACTACCCGCATTTATCTCATAAAGGATCGCCCCAATATCATTTCGTAGTTGTTAGCTTTCTTGAACTTACAAATGGCTAATGTGTGTTCAAATTCTACTCCACAGGTGGTTAACTTGATTCTTTCCAATATCCCTAAGGGTTTCTCCACATGTCCATCCGCTAACTCGAGCTTCATGTGTGTGGGTTGTAAGGCAGGTTTTCCCCATTTCTCCCAAATCTCCTTGGTGGCAATTCCTACCCCGGCTCTCGTGTCTAGTATAGCCTTGGTCATGTACCCATTGTAAGTGACAGGCAGACACGTATTACCTTCGTCTCCTTCACTAAACTCTCCACCTTTATCAACTGGGATTTGTATTTTAGAGGTGTTCCCTTCTTCCTTTCCTTCCTTTCCTTCCGTCTCTGGATCTAATTCTAAATGGCTTGCTAATTGTTTCCATAATTGTGGCTTAAGTTGAAGTAACTCTTCCACAGTCAACTTGCATTGTACTTTTGTTTTCTTGAGTTCCGTTAGATTGTGTGAACTTTGTTCTGAGTTCCCTTTTCCTTTTCCATGTACTGTGGGTGCTCGTACTATTATAGACTCCTTTTCGTATTCTCCCATGTAATTCGGTAAGGTGGAAATACTCAGGGTTTCCTCCCTCCTCCTATCGATATACTTTCTCATATACTTTCTCCAGGTTGGTATTTGGTTGATAAAACTCCACATCTATTTCCTTGAAAGGAGGTTTTGATACTCCATTTTTCTTCCATTGTTCTTCTCATAGTCTCTTCCATAATTCCTTCGGCCATTCTGCCTCTAAGTCCGGTATTGTTGACACAGGTTCATCTTGAGTTTTCATTTGCTCATACATGTTTTCCTTCCTTTTAAGTTCTTTACCTTGGGATCGGACACATTCTTCGTATTGATCATCTGTTATCCTTGTCTCTGGCAGAGCTGGGATAGTCTTTTCTAGGGTTGCTTGTGCTACCTCTATAAGTTTCCTACATATCGCTAGTCTTTCCTTTTCCAGCTCCCCTTGTGGGTAAAGTCTTTCGTGTTGCTCTATATTCGGCCCAGTCTTAATTCTAGCGTGGTAAGCTTGCAGACACATGTCTAAGTCTTCTGGTTTTGGGTCAACTAGAATTGATCCTGGTTTCTCTTTCTCTTGGATAAGTGGTGACACTGGGGTCTCCTCTCGGATCCCTTGTTCTTTATGTTCCCTTCTGTTTCGGGTTTGTTTTTTACTTTTTTGACTCTCATCTTTTGTCCATTTATTTTTGAGTTTTTCTCTTCTTTCCTTCCATTTTTGAGCTTTGGTGTTCTGTGCACTCTCTTGTGGATCTTCAGAATCTTCCACTACCTGAACTTTAGGACTTACGGTTTTATTGCTCTCTTGTTCCCGTTCTGGTTGTTTTCCTTTTTGTTGCCTTATCTGAGCTCTAGTAATGGCCTTCAATGGCACAGTATATTCCTTATCACTTCCAGACCCTTCTATCACTTCAATGACATTGATAGGTGCAGTGTCCTAGACTTTGGTTAGATTCTTTGGGCAATCTCTGAAAAGATGTTCCTTTCCACAATCACTACAAAATCCTTCCCACGTCCTAGGTGGTGGTGGATGGTAAGGTCGAAGGCACTCTCTAATAAAATGGTCTCCTCCGCACCTATAACAAGGTCCTCTTGATATGGGGGGTCTAATGGTTGGTCTCATGGGTGGTTGTGCTTTAGGAGCAGTATACATTAGAGTTGTGACCTGAGTGCCATAGCTTGGGTCATAGTTTCCATATACATAATAAGACGAATCATAGGTTGGTTCGTAATCTAACATATTGGCTTCATATGGGTAGTAATCTCCTGGTGGCAGCTCATATCCAGGGTTCGCTGATTCCTCATTGATTGTAGATGATGCTGGCACTATGGCTCTCTCCAAATTCTCTTCGGGCTGAGTATACTTCACAGGTACTACTTGTTGAGGTTGTGACAGTTGTGGTCCTAACACTGGCTGTGGTGGTGGATATGGTGCTTGTTCATATGGTCTTGATACTCCTGCTGGTGTTGGATAGTATCTGGGCATCTCTCTGCCTTGCTCTCTAGGTGGATATCCATATGGTCGATACTCGGGTGGTTGGAATGGTCTTGCTTGCCGATTGAATGGACAACTTTCAGTGGCGTGATTAGTGTATTTTTGTTCTATGTGGCAGTACAAAGCGGTTCCTGTTTGGTGTCGTCTGTTGTATGGGTAGTTTTGATGTGCACCGGTCCCTCCTCACACACACATGTGTGTGGGGTGATCTCCTCCACATAGGCTACATCTTCGTAGCATAGGCACTCTTTGAGCTGGGTGTTGATAAGTTCTTTGTCCCTGGACTCCTAGTTTTTTTGCTAATAATTCAGCCAATTCCTCCATATTACTAGAGTTGGAAGTAATGGTACTTCACGAGTCTTCTGATTTAGTGGGGCTGGGTGTACTCTTGAGGTCCTCAGCTAGGTTATCTTCTAGGTCAATGCATTCCTGAAGACATTCACTCAGAGTTGTAGTCTTTTCACGTACACTAAGGTCCTTAGGGTTCCATTCTTGAGTCCATCCAAAAATAATGAAATCATTTTTTGTTGAGTGGGTCTCTTTGCAAGAAGGCATCTATCCACATACTGATTGAATCTTCGGGCTGCTGTTTTCACTGTTTCATTGGGGTTCTGTTTAAAACTATGGATTAAAGACGCAGAATTGTGTTTGATCCCTCTCTTCGTGAATTCCCCAATGAATTCTTGAAAGAATTGCTCCATGTTCCCAAATTGATTAGGGTCCAATGGCTGGAACCAAGTTAGAGCCGTTCATGAGGGTGAGTCCAAAAGACTCATACTGCACAAAGAAGTCGTCTACTTGTTCTGCCCTTAGAACTTGTTTAAATTCGGCAATGTGATCATAAGGTTCTCCTAATCCATCATAATGATTTCTTACACACTTGGCCACTTGTATAGGTATCAGTCTTCTCATTGGTTCAGGCGGTCTTGGCATTACAAGGAAGACAGGGACTACTGGTCTAACTGGGGGCATTCCCGACTGCCCTCCTACTGGTGGTCGTGGTCTTATGGGTGGTCGGTACTGATTACCTACCCCTGCGTGGGCCTGATTATGTGTTTGCACTCCTGGAGTTTCGAATTGCACATGAGTACGATTTGGCACACTTCGTTGGCTAGTTTGTCCTGACGTGGTATGTTCTGTCTCTTGTTGATTTCCAAAAGGGTTTTGCGAAGTAGTTGCCTGATCTCTCTGAGGGAATACAGGCACACCCATGTATCTCAGCCGAGCCCTGTCTAAGGCACTCACTAGCCAATATCTCCTTTGATTTTTGTCCAAGTATGTGAGTCTAGCTTCATCTTCTGGATCCTTTAGCTCATAAAATGTCATGGGGCTTTCTTCTCTCCCTGGAGCCGGTAAGTCTGTTTGAAGCAGTAAGTTTGATCCATGGATCATATAGACTTCCAATAAATAGTCGTCTTGAGGTATCAAGTCTCCTCTCAAGACTTGAGTTACTTGGGATCTGCCTCTAGGGGTAGTCACTAGCTCTTCAGGGTTTGTTCTTCCGGAGTTTTCTGGTTCCACTAATTCTCCCCTTTCATTGATCATTTCAAGAAATTCAATCACGATGTAGATGTGACCAATTTTGTCTACGTATGCTCCTCCTTCATACTTGAGAGCACGTCGGGGCACGATTGTGGCATTCATGGAAGTTACCATCCTAGCCACAGATCTATTTAAGCCATCCAGGTAGATGGGGATCTCCTGGGCATTGGTAGACACATACTGCAAGGAAGTACGGTACTCTCCCTCTATAGTAGTCATGAAATTTCTACTTGGAGTTGGACCCTGCATGTCTTCCGAAGCCATGGGTATTTCCTCCTTTGAGTCACTAGAGGTCTCTGAATAGGCAGAGTGGTGACTAACTTGGGCAGCACTTCCCACAGAAGATATGACACTTCTTCGACTACTTAGCACTCTCCCTGACCTCAAGTTCATTCACCCTCCTAAGACTCTCTAAGTCTCAGATGCTCTCCTTGAGTGGCTCCTCCAAAGGCTCAAGTTACATGACAAAATGCTTCAACCACACTGGCCGATACCACTTCCAGGTGATATTGCACGAGGCGATACCAAGCTGGCCACGATACGATACTTGGAATCTACACGATACGATACTTGCTATAGCAGGCGATACGATACTGAACTAGTGCCATGATACGATACCAACAATCCTCGTGATATGATACCTGAGCATCGAGACGATATGATACTAATTTCGGTCACGATATGATACCACTTCTTTTGCATGATACGATACTCGAAGCCCTACGATACGATACTAGATTGCTCAAGCGATAGGATACTAGAGCATACGCCGATACGATACCAACTTGGTATCGCAATACGACTCCCGACAATGAGACGATACAATACCAAGACAAGAGGCGATACGATACCACCAACTTGTACGATACGATACCAGTTATGGTATCGCGATACTACACTAGGAAGTGGGCGATACGATACTTCTGGGATTAACGATACGATACCACGATCATGGGTGATACGATACCAAGGTCCTCGCGATATGATACCTGAGAACCAAGGCGATACGATACTGAAGATGGTATCACGATATACGAATCAGGCAAGTGGACGATACGATACCACAATAAGTAACGATACGATACTACTGGGTAAAGTGAGATCGTGATACCAACTTGGTGACACGATACCAGATTGGTATCACGATACCAAGACTAGTATCCAACGATACGATACCTTGGTGAGTATCGCGATACAAGGGAATTTTGGTATCGCGATACCAAAACTCAACCGATCGCGATACTCAAGCCAAATAGACTAAAAGCTCACAAAACTTTCCACCCCCTTGCTCTTCTCATACACCTCTTCACTCCTAGCCCACAGTCCCTTTCAATGGAATTCAAAAATCCACAGTCTTCCCCCCCACGATACCGCGCATGCCTTAAATTACTCGTTTGTGCCTTTTTAGAGTGTTTTTATTCACTGTATTTTGTG
Organism: Ceratopteris richardii; assembly: GCA_020310875.1. Classification (NCBI taxonomy): domain Eukaryota; kingdom Viridiplantae; phylum Streptophyta; class Polypodiopsida; order Polypodiales; family Pteridaceae; genus Ceratopteris; species Ceratopteris richardii. The sequence continues at coordinate 2,575,646 of CM035431.1, read as the reverse complement.
GAATCTTACCTTAGTGCTACCTTGCTTGCACCTTTAGCTCAAAATCTAACTTTGAAGGTCTGAAATGCACGATACTCCTCTCGCGATACCGGTCGCTGCTTGCAGACGATACCAGAGTGCAGTGAAGTATCAAATGAGTCAATTTTTTTGGTTTTTGTACCTTTTTTGACAGGAATTGAACATTGCTAATTTTAGATAATTTTTGGGCTTTTTTTAGTGGTCTTGGCCTACTCCTACTTCACGTTTCTCCACTTCTCCTCTCCTTCTTACCTAACCCTAACTCCTACTTCTCTCCCTTCCTACTAACCCTAAACCTAAAAACTCATTACACACACCTTGGGGATGTGAAGTAACAAGTGCTGAAGTGATTGACTACTTGCCACAGAACGAGTTCACTTCTACAAGTACGATTCCATCACACTCGATTTATAACCATCACGAAGGCACCTTGGCTGAGTGTTCCCCGGCAACGGTGCCAAAAACGTGTGTACTTGAGTCAAGAAGACTCAAGGACTCGTGCCAATGAGACTATACCTCTATTGCAACACAAGTGCATATAGTGGGAAATTAACACACATTTAAATGTCAATCCGATCGAACAACCTAACCAAGTGTATGAGGACATGTGCACACATGATGGAACATGAAGTGGTTCATCTGCTATGAATGAGAAAAGACTAATCCACCTCTCAAGCTTACTAGGAAACTGAAAGTGTCTGCCACGATACCTCTTACAGCAGTTTTCAGAAAATCAAGGATTTCTCCCAGCTCCAAACTCTGAATATAGTCAATATAGTACTCCTTTTGAAGCTCTCGACAAGACACATCTATTGGAAGTGGTTTCACTTGATTCTGACAACTCTGCTTCAAGTTATGACCAAAATAGTGAATGGCAGGAAGCACCTACACTCACGCCACAACTCCTACAAGCTCACACACACACCACAATAGCTCAAAAACAGTAGAGAGGGGTAGACAACAGTCCTACACACACATTCCAAGCATCACACACACAGACAAGATCAAAGAGAAGATGGAAATCTGCAAGAAAGAGGCAAATTCGAAATTTTGGAGAGCTCCTTCTTCACAATGGCAAAAAGTCTCTACAAAGAGTCACAAAGTGACTTATATACATGTGCCCTAAGTTTGGTCCTTTCACACAAGAGACTGACACTTTATTCCAAAAAAGTGAATTTCCTACTAATTTACAAGGGATCTTTTACAACAAATTGGGATTATGCATCTAGAGGACTCCTCTAGTGCATTTACATGGCTTGAGGGAATTCTCTAGGACTTTGAAGAAGAAAAATATGCCCATTAATTCGAAAATTTTGGGGCTCTTCTCTTTTACTCCTTTGCTCTGCAACACACATACACACACACAACAAAGAGACAAGCAAGACACAATGGAAGGTAGGAAATCAACTCTAATACTCAAGAACACTGTTACAAGCTCAAAATAGCTCTAAGCTTTTCTCTACTCAAACAAGCTAACACTCAGTAACCTCAAAAATGAGCTCTCTAGCTCTTTTTATAGATTCTAGACTAGTTTTGACCAGTTTCACATCTAGTGATCGGCATAGTTAAAAATAGGTTCTAGATGCTATTTGAAAGGGTAAACGGTGTCTAAAAATAACCAAACTTGGTACGCTCATTCTACCTAAGCTCCTCAAGCTAGAGACTCGGCTTGCACAAAATGGAGCTATAAATTGAAAAAAGGGTTTTTCTATGTTACATATGGTACAAAAGTGATGAAAATCACTGTTGAGTGTTTGAAAAAGTAATATAAAACATATCTGTTTGAAAAAATGATTCGACTGACTCCCTGCTTCCTTGTTATGCTCTATCTTTACATGCTTCGGCGTCTTCTATGCCTCTGACTACTACCAACAGCCCCCTCCCTCTCACTTTTGTCGTCCTCCAAAGAACCTTGTTGCGGGATCTATCGGATGTAATTCTGTAGGAGGTCTTGAGCGAGGGTGTGCTCTGATATTCGAATGCCTTGGGCTAGATCGGCCTCGAGTTTCTCCCAATCAATGGGCTGCGGTTCATCTAATGGCGGGAGTCGATAATGCGTGGAATATACCATCTGTTCACAGGCAAATAATTGAAGTAAATGTGTAGGCCTGCTGATGAACACTTCCGAATGATATTTCCAGAAACCAGTTGTGAACATTTCTTCAAAAGTTTGCTTATAGCATGCCGGTAAGTACTTGATTCTACAATGCCAGGCATAACACACCGGGAGCCATGGCGTTGTACTCATATCATATGCTAGATCTAGATTGCCATGCTCGAAACCCGGGGTGTTCACATGGGGTGCCTTGAAGTGACGGAAGACTTTGAATACCATCTGCATCATGTCAAATATCTTGACAGTCATGTGTGCTGCTACATCGTCCATATGTCTTAAGCGAGGGAGCCAGTGGCGAATCGTTGCCATCATGTATCCAATTGTTGGTGGTCCTGTGGGTGGATTGAAGTACGGGTAATTCAACCAATCCTGGCATTGCTTGTTGTTATGTACCTTAATCGCAAATGCCTTCCAAGAACGACGACGTGGCACTCGTCTCCAACATGGGTTGTACTTTAAGTGTAGAGGTGCCTTAACCCAAGTGCTCATCATCTCTGGATAATTCTGTAAGAGATCCTTGCGTCAATCTGGTTGATAGATTTCTCCTTGCTGCGCGTCTGTTGGCAAATCGTCAGGCTCAAACTGAGTAGCATGAGAGGGTTTCTTGCCTGTTTCTTTCTCTATGGCCAACTAATACTCCGCCATTAACATAAAGTAAGGCTTGCATTGTAGTTCATGCCTTGATATGTATCTGAGAGGGGCCAAATGAGCAAAATAAGGAGACTGTAAAAATTCTTTCTTCAATCATTGCCATGGCGTGTAACTGCGTCTCTACCCTTGCTGAGTGGGTTGTTCCAAGTTCTTCTATCGTCTTCATCCATGCGGGATTTGGAAGTTTGAAAGTCGTCTGGCCTTCGGCCGTGACTCGTCCGCCTGGGATGGGTTGGGGTTCATATGCTTCTTCAAAAGTTTCCTCCACCGAAATAGTTATTATTTCTTCCTCTGCTAGTAGTTTCGGTGGGGAGTCAGGCCTTGGGGGTGCTTCATATATGGCTATCTGTGATTGAAGAGTTCATACCTGGGCCCGTAATGCATTGAGTTCCTCGATGATGTTAGGAGATGGGTCCGTAGGGGTTGGTAGTCCTTGTTGTACAGAGCTCTTAACTGCAATATCTTGTGTTCTTCTTTGAGCTTCTGGAACTCCTCGTTCATGTTGTCGTATTCATCTAACAATCTGACATGATCATCTAGTAACATCTTCATAGATTCTGAAGGCACGGCCTTGAAACGGTTGGGACTTAATGGTTGGTCAGGTTGATTTAGGGCAGCTTCTAAATTCTCTCTGTTCTATTCTTGTAAACGCTGGATCTCTTCTTTTGCGGCTGCCAAGTGTTGTCTGAGTAAGCCCATGTTCCTGGTGACCATCACATTGCGAATAGTCTGTGCCCTTAACAAGTTGTCTATGTCTGTGACGGCCTCTTTGGTTTTTTCTTCACTTTCTAGTTGCAGTTTATGATAAGCCTCTCGTAGCTCATGGTAACGAGTGTTTAGTGAGGCATTCTCAATGGATAGTGAATTGAGCTACGACTGTAAATCATTGGTTGTCTTCTGCAGCGTCTGATAATTATTGCTAAGAGCTACAAATTCATCTCTCACCTGAGTCATGCATGTGAACATCTAGCAAAATGTGGTGTCTATAGTGGGTGATAATATTAGTGAAGGAGTGAATGCAGTTGCAGTGTGTGTGGGTGTTGATGCAAAGGGTAAGGGAAATGGGGATGGGAATGTGGATGCAATGGTGATAGTGGAAAAACTTGAGGTGCCTAAATATGGTGGTATAATGGAAGATGTGTGTGGTGGTGCGGTGGGCGATGAGATGTCCATGTCATTGGATGTGGTATCGAGTGCAGTGACTGTGAATAATGGCATGAGAGTGGGTGCGTGCATGGGTGTAAATACAGGATTTACAAAAGTTGAAGAGTAATTTACAAAGGGGTTCTCTTGTAGTGCTTGGTGGAGAGAAGGAAGAGGAAAGGCAGTTGGGCGGGGAGGTGAGACTAGGGAGAAGGTTAATGGAGGTGGGAATGAGAAAGGGGGTCTTGGAGGTGTGGGGAAGGACGGGAAGGATTGTTGGGTTGTAGGGTATGCACACATCTTCATTTGTGCATGAGAACCCTCCCTAGACCATGAGAATAATCCTCTTTGTATATACTTGAGTGTCACATGTGAACACTCTCCAAAAATCAACTTTTTGATATTTCCTCATACCATAGTGTAGGTGAACTTGGGTATTTTCTTTATTTTTCTCTCTTAAAGCAAATCCCACGTAGAGAAATCCTAGAAATCCCCACGCATGCTTTTGGAAGATTTGTTTGTTAGGAAAGAATATCCTAGAAGATTGGCAGTTAGAGAGAGAATCACCTTTTTGACTTTTCAAAGAGGCACATGGGGAATAGAGCTTAGCCTATAAATATGTGCTCATTTTTGTAAAGAGGGGAGCTTTTGGTCGATGTGCTCTCATGTAAAATCCTTTATCAATGGAAGATGCTCTCATTTACTCCAAGAAGACTATTTAGATTTACATGTATTGTGTCTTGTGAGTGTGTGAGTGGTGTGTGTGTGCCTATGCATGTCTCTCCTTTGCATAAGTAGAGTAGTTGTATTTGCTTGTATTTTCCTTATGGACAAGGATCCTTGACTCCCTATTCTCCTTGTTTTCAAGCATGTGGCATAGCATGTGTCTGATGCCAATGGCTTGAACATGTGGGAGATAGGGGTGGATGAGAGGAGAGTCACTCTTGAGCTTTCCTTCTTGCTTCCATGCAAAGTGGTGTGGGTTTTGGACATTCCTTGCTACAACCTCAACACTTTTTGGCACCGCTGCCGAGGATGGTCGGCCTTTCATCACTTGGAGAGCTCAAGAACATGTGGTAAAGTATTGTGTTGCAATTTCTTTTGCTCATTTACGTAGGATTTGATTTTGTGCATGGCACTCTCTCCCTTTCATTGGGCCATTAGTTCCCCATTTTCTTGTTTTTTGTAGTGTTGTTTTAGTTCATTTCTGTTTGATGCATGAAAACACCTCCTACCTTCTTCTCTCTCTCTCTCTCATTTCTTCACATATACACACTCTCTCACACTCACACTCACTGTGGCATCACTCTCATCTCTGCCACCTCTTCTTCAGTGATGGCTTTGATTGGAGAGAGGGGGCACACACTCTCTTGGCCTCTTCCCTCTTTAACTCTGAATATTTTTTTCTTCTCACAAATAGTAGCAAGGGATCTTCGAATTCCCAACATTTCGAACTACACGTAACTATGTGGTTATAAGTAGTATTGGACTGTTGAAATTCACTCCTTCAATAACAAAAAAAAAGGAGCACACGTGTGACTGGGATATATGCGAATTCAATGTGATTGTGAAGGTTTGGTAGAACACTTATTGTCATAAATGTAGCGTTAACTCTCACATTGCGTGAGGTGAATGGGGGGGCGAACTTCGATTTCCTTTCATTTGGGTTGAGACACGAGCTCAGGGCGATGGCGGGGTGAAGCATTCTGCGTATACTCTGCTTCCTCACCTCAGAGCTAGGGATTCTGGCTCTTGCTTGAGTCTGATTTCATCCTTGCAACCCTAAGGATTTCTCTTTCCGTCTTTTTCTTTTCATGATCTCACCACTACCGCTGGTTTCAGCTCTGCAGAAGCTTCTGCGTTTTCTCTCCTTTGGAGCATGAATGAAAGCCCTCGGGAGCTATCCTTAATAGATGTGTATTTTGGTTGCCTTAGCGTCTGCTATACAACCAGGTTGTCATGAAACCGGTTCGGTGCAGCATCCGTGGTTTTCTCCGTATACCTTTGCCTTTTGGTTTCACTGTTGGCAGATGTCGCTGGGCAGGGGGGAATGATTCTTTGGCTTCTAGATTGCCTGCATTGCTTCTTTTCTGCACTTACTAGCATTTTCTCCCTCATATGAATGATGGATGGGGTCAAGCATTATTCATGATCCATCTGCCTAGTTTTGCTTCACAACAGAAAGTATAGGCAGATGATGCGCATGTCCATGTGATGCCATTTCGGTTGTTGCGTGTCTTCTGCATGGGCTTTCCGAGTTTTTTGCATGACAGGTATTCTTTTGTGTTTGGGGAAGCTTCAGTCCCTATGCCTCCCTACTTGTTCTGCCCTTCTGATGTCTGCAGGAGTACCCACACTAGTCTCTCCTCTCATTGATGCATGTCAAGAAGGCGGCAAGCATTGAACCATAGTCTGCCAGAGCCGGCCGAACAATTCCTCTGATCGAATCTTTCCTTACCAAGCACCTTGTGTAGTAATAAGCTAGCAGTTGACTCTTTGGTGATCTCAAGGGCTTCTATTGCCAGTACACATGCTTATTCATGTACCCATATTTCTTCTGTTTTGCATTCGCTCAACCTTGGCTTTTCTTCCAAGGACCAAGAGATGTTGCTTCTGACGAGTTATGGAGCTCTTTCAAACTAATAAGGAGTATATGTTCTATGGGTGTAACTTGCTTTTTGTTTAATCCAACCTGGTGGTTGATGTCTACATGTTGGTACCCTCGATGTAGATGGTAGGGAATCTTTATGGTTGGGCTGGGTTCCGGTGGAGCTTTTTTTTTGGGGTGCTATATCGCCTTACCTGCTCGATGCCGTTGAAGAAGAAAACTACTTGGCTACTGCCGACGGGTTATGTTATGCTTCAGGATGTGCATCCATTGGCTTTCCTGATACTAGAGATTCGAATCGGATGATCTTTGAAAGGAATCAAGGTTTGAGTCAGTAAAGTCCTGAAGCATTGGTTGTGATTGTAGCACTAAAATGTGTGACATAGATTATTTTGTTTTGATGTATTAAACTCTCTATGATACAAATTTTGTCTATAATCTGCTATATATCAAATTACCTATGATGAAGCCAAGATAATCCTAAGATTGGCCTAGTAGTTACTTCACGGTTGATGAAAATTACAAGTCAATAAGATTTTGTGCCAGTTTGGAATTAACGTCTGACTCTTTCCATCTGTATAGGGTGATGATCCTTTTGTCATGCAAAGGGATTATTACATTCGATGATTGAATTTGACCTCTGAGTTTTATGACTTGCCATTCACTAGGGTTTGTGCTAATGAAGCAGGGGCCATGAATTCAAGAAATATCTTTTGTTGCAATGACCTTTGAATGTCAGCAAAGAAACAATAATGTTTTCCCCTCTTGTATTTGGCATACTCGCATTCACAAAGGTAGAAATATATAAACTATTGAAGGGTTTGTCTGATATGCGTGCACATTCACGAGCTTTACACGAATGATGGTTTTCTAACATGCTGATAGGGGCACAAGCAGTAGTCAGTGGCCGTTTTTAATGAAGGCACATGACTTTGTTTTACACCACACATAGTGTAAATTTCTTGAAAACGTTTGGGATAAACAGATATATGTCGTATGATTCTAATCGATTTTTTATGGAGGAAAAGACTTGGTATCCTAGGATGACCTTCTATTGGGACGTAACTCATTAAAGATTGTGGTAAGTAATTCCACTTAAGATGTGAAAGTAGTAGGGTGTAGCTATGCAACCTAGCCACTAACATGTGGGGTCCTGTCATTTCCTCCTATCTGACATACCTGACAAAAATTCGGATGTATTGTTTAAATGGTAATGCCTCTCATCATTCACCAAGAACATCGATTCTTAGAAATCCAAATGGTGGACTAATTTGTATCCATGCATACTTGATGCTGACTGATGTGCCCGTAATAAGTATCAACTCACTTGGGTCTACTGTCACACCTTAGGAGGACTCCTTGTGTTTGTTATCACTCTCGTTAATGCTTGGATACTAATGGAATAAATAAATCATGTTGATTCCCTTTTGAAGTTATAACCTTGCACAATAGATTCATAGGGGCTCTATTTTCTTGTATTCACTTTATGATCTATCAATTTTCAAATTCTCTTGTTCTTAGTGTTTCCCTATAGGGAAATTTGATAAAGGGTCAGTGTTGTTTTTTCTTCTTTGAATATGGGTGGAAACATTGAAAGATCGGTGGAACCATTCCAACCTTAGCTGTTGACATGTTTATGCCCAAACGAATTTACCTTTAGTGATCTCAAAAAAAAATTGGGAGTTTTGACTACGTAAGGAGATAATGATTCTCGATATTTCAAGCATGGAACTTGGACTTGGATGTCAAGCTAGAAGTTTCTTAGTTATTGATAGTCTGACAGAGCTTATCCTTGACTGAGTTACTGGTAGAGTATGCTTGAGATAATGTGTGCTCAGTTTAGTCAACATAATAGTATTTCTTGGCTATGTTTTGAAAGTGTGTACAAGTTCTGGAATCCTACAGTGACTACACATAGGTTTGAGATGTGCCCCAGTCATTTTTGAGCTGTGGATAAGGTTGCTTGTAGCTTAATAAATCTTGAGGATTGCTTCTTGAAAGGTGTTTTCATTCGGTCCCTCCTAAAAGGTATAAAAATAGATCTAAAAGGATTGGCAGACAATGTTGTCGGTGGGAAGTTTCTTTGACTTATCAATTAGGGAACGGTTTAGACTACACATAAATTTCTCTACATGGAGCTATATTATGCTTAGAAATCTCTCAATTTGGGGGCATGGGAAGGTCATGATTTCCCTTATTTTTTGATGAACTGCCTCCATTCTTCATTACAATTTTTTCAAATGATGTTTTTCTTAGTTGTTGGTCCCAAAGCTTATGGTGGGAGGTTTCTGGGATTGTGCTACACACAGTCTAAGTCTTATTGTTATTATACTATAAGATCACTCCTCATCTTGTATAATGGACCAAGATTATAAATGTTGGATGAATATGAGCTATGTAGGAATCTGCATAAAAGACTTATGTCCATAATTGTGACAATCCATCGTTTCCTGCTGTAAGGTTGCCGGATTGGCATATTGTAATTTCATATTTTTCCTATACCGCACGAACCGAAAGGTCGTAGCGAACTGTTGTATCTTTCTATAAATTTAATGAAAAGACACTTCAGTGGCTCTCTGGTAGCGCAGAGACGAAGGAGATTGCCAAACTGTCTGTCTGGGCGATTGGCGTTCTGCGGAGATGTCGTCGTAGTGCAGTATTATCAAATCATGAGTATTGTTAACTCTTACTTTGTTTAATTGCATTGATTGTGATTAACTCAGTACTGTTAAGTGGTCGATAATAAGTCTGTGCAACGGTGTTGAATAACTCCTGCGTTGCGTACTGTGAAAAGTCTAACCAGAATTTTGACAGTAAGCTGTATAAAGGATCCGATAGTGAACATTAACATACTGCTGATTTGATACGTTAATTGGGAAAATTAAGTTACACGGCCTCTGATTTATCAGACCTCTACCACTCCCAAAAACCCGAAAGAACTTAAAAGTGCATGTGACGGAAACACACTTTTAACACTGGCACCGTCTATGGGATGGTGGCATAGACGGTGAATAATTAGTAAGGTGGAATAGTACGCAAGTGGTGCAGAGGTGATATATGCCGGTTACTCGGTCCGGCGAGTCGTATCCGAAGTACAGGAGAGACCAGCATCCTTGGGCGGTACCAAATTTGTTAGGGATACCCCCAGGCAGCAGAAGTATAGACCGGTTAAGCCCAGTTGTCGAAGGAGCGGAGCCCGATAGCAGTGATTCCGGTAGAATTCCGGTGACACATGAGGAAATTCCGATAGATTCTGGTGTAATTTGGGTGCAGTCTGCAGAAGGTACAGTAACTTCGGAGTGTACAAGGACGCAGTGCGCAGTTGACCCGACACCGTCTGGTCAGAATTCGAACTTTTCCAAGGATAAAGTGGTGTTACCCAGAGAGATCATTTCCGATGAAAGAGTACCCTGTTTTGGGGAGAGTTTGACAAATTCCGGTGATAGTTCAGTCCCAGTTGTAGGGAATTTACAAATTTTCGGTGACTATGTGATACTCCCTGGTGAATCTTCATTTTGGACACCACTGTTCGCAAATTCGTCTACCTGGGATATCAAGGCTAAGGATAGGCTCTTCGATTTGGAGATCCGTAAGAGATTGAACGCTATTTTCAAGCTGGAAGGTGAGCAGTCTGACCACACAGATTCCGAAGGACCAGAAACACCTCCTCAGAACTCAGGAGACAGCAACGGTACTACTAATAGCACCATGAGTGGACAACAACAACAGCAGCAACAGCAACAACAACAGCAACAGCAACAACAACAGCAACAGCAACAACAGCAGCAACAACAACAACCACTTCCACTTTGACCTGTTCCAATAGGGGTGACGTACACAAAGTTCGGTGGATTTCCAAGTGACGACCCTGATGCACATGTGCGTACCTTTGAGATAAGTTATGCCGTACTAAACCATCCAATCGATCCGGTGTACAAGGCCATCGTATTCTAGTCAACATTAGTCAATGAAGCAACGAGGTGGCTAGCAGAGTATGATATAACCCATTTCATTACCTATGAGGAGGTAAGGGATGCGTTTTTGCAAAGGTTCCGGCTGAAGAAGAACCCTGCCGAAATTTTCGATTACTTGCAGAACAATAGACAGAGTCCGCACCAGACTGTTTAGGAATACGCAACGTTGTTTAGAACTCATTTAAGACAATTGCCTCCCGCACTTGCTAATCTACTGGATGATGTGATAACTCAGTGGTTCATTAACGGTCTAATCCCACAGTTAAGACAAATTATGATCATCCGCTGTGTAGGGGCTATGACACTAGATGCTGTTATTGTGATGGCTCTATAGCTAGAGCATAAAGTTGGAGGATTCACTGAAGACTTGGAGTGGCTGAAGGCCAGTAAAAACGTTATAGATGATCCGGCTAAACAGATGTATTGCACCAAGTGCAAAAATCTAGGGCACACCAGTGCTACCTGTGCCCTTAATCAGATGTATTGTGCCATCTGCAATACCACCGGACATTCAATAGAAAATTGTGCATATAATGCCAAGGTGCATGGACGAGAAGCTATAAACGCCATTATACAAGAACCAGGTCAGCGAGCAACCCACTATGTGCCACCGCAGATGCGAAACAATCAATCGCAAGGATACCAAAATTACCGGGGACAGCAGAATACTAACTTCAATGCAAATCGATGGCAGGCGAGTACATCAGCGGAAGGTACTTCTCTACCACCACCTCGATGTAATTTTGCGGTGAGATTGGCCACATCTGGAGATTTTGCAAGGATGCCGCCGAATACGACAAAAGGAAGAAGGAACATCAAAATCCGATGACCAACATGGTCTATATCTCACCACTGGAATCACAAGCCGTAGTGATCTAGACACGATCAAGTAAGCAGTTGCAACCAGCAGCTGAGGTGTTTGAACCTGGTATCTGCAAACAGCTCTGAATGTATACCAAGGCCAGTCAGTGGGCCACTAAAGAACCAACTGTATTCCCTGATCCAATTCCGGTGACACAGGCTCCCCTGCCAAAGGTGAGAGCGCATGAACAAGCCTCTACCCTAGTAACAAGAGAATCATCATGAAGAGTGCAATTCCAACTGACCAGGTATGGGATATTCTCTCGAAGTCTTCAATTACACTCCCTTTGGGGCAGCTACTCGCCTTGGTGCCCGGAGTTAGGCAGCAATTCCAGCAACAGGTCAGTCCTGGATCTCCCACTACTCCGTCGACTGCAACAATACAACCGGAAAATAATTCTACGGTGGATCATTTAGTCCCCTTAATCACTGTTTGGCATAAAAATCACAAGATCACTCAAGTGTTAATTGATGGCGGTTCGGGTGTGAATATAGCAACTACAGCTCTTGTAAGAAATTGGGGTGGACCCAGATCGAGCCCGTCCAATTCTTTGTCAGAATGGAAGACCAATCCCGAGTCCATCCGGTGGGACTAGTCCAGAATATCGCAATTACTTTATAGGGTACCATGTTCAAAATGACTTTCGTAGTCTTAGAACTACTAGAATCCAGTCTCGACTATAATCTTCTTTTCGGTCGACCATGGTTGAAACAGGCCAAAGTTACATAGGATTGGTCAGCGCAGGAATTGACTTTCAAAGATAATCACCGTAAATATGTTGTCAAACTGGATGCCATTCAGCCCTGTTCATGCCAGACCCTATGTAGTAGAGTCGGTCCACATGTTGGATGGCTTATCTGACGATGAAGAAGAGGCATATCTGAAGAACAATAAAGATTTGATTTCCTTAGGTACTATAGATCTTCAAGCTGTAGTAGACAACTAGAGTCCGGCAGCCTGTACGATTGTTCCCGTGACCGGAGATGCAGATGCAGATGATAGTGTTGGTATGGATGGAGCCACTCTACATCAACTTTTACAATCAGCTAACGACTTGGGGAAACCTCATCAATTTTATGTCCCGGAAGACCAATTAGTAACCTATAATTTGGGTGATGAAGTTAACCTGTGACCTGTTAAGATTAAGGCAGGACTGTCCGAGGCATTTCAAGATGACTTGATTCGACTCTTGTGTGAGTTTTCTAATGTTTTTGCTTGGGACTATCGCGATATGAAAGGTCTTGATCCGCGGATCTATCAACATCGGGTCGTGCTTAAACCAGAGGTGAAGCCAATTAAACAATCCAGTTACCGAATGAATCCCAATTATGCAACACAGGTCAAAGCAGAACTCGATCGGTTATTGAAGGTGGGATTCATTGTACCAATCGAACACGCTGAATGGATATCTCCGATCGAGATTGTTCCGAAGAAAAATAAGTAGCTATGAATCTGTGTGGATTACCGGAAGCTGAATGCGGCCACGATACCTGATCCATTTCCTCTCCCCTTTCTCGACACAATGCTTGACAGAGTGTCCGGGCACGAGATGTACTCCTTTTTGGACGGCTACAGTGGTTATAACCAAGTCAGAATGGCTGAACAAGACATACCGAAAATAGCTTTCATTACGAACTAGGGTGTTTTCGCTTGTACGGTCATGTGGTTTGGGTTAAGGAATGCTCCTAGCACATTTCAACGTTGTATGCAGAAAGTCTTTTCACCCTACCTGACTACTTTTATGCAAGTATATTTAGATGACTTCTCATTATTTGGCAAGATTGCGGCGCACTTGTATCATTTACGGTGCTGCTTTGAGAAATGTCGTGAGTATCGACTCTGCATGAACCCGACAAAATCTGTTTTTGCGATTTCTTGTGGTAAACTCCTTGGACATATTATATCTGCACAAGGTATCCAAGTCGATCCAGAAAAATTCGCAGCTGTGTTGGAAGCACCCGTCTCTACAACGCCGAAAGAAGTTATGCGCTTCTTGGGTCAAATCCGGTGGCATGGCAGGCATCTACGGTGGCTAGTCCATTTAGCAACACCACTTAATCGGCTTATGAATAGTACTCCACGACAATATGAATGGACCCCAGAATGCCAAACTACATTCGATCGTCTAAAAGGATTATTGACGCAGGCTCCAATTTTGCAACCTCCTGATTGGGACTACCCATTCCATGTCCTTGTAGATGCATCGGATATAGTCATTGGCACTGTTTTAATGCAGCAAACAGAGAAATGGTCTCGGCCTGTCTACTATGCAAGTCGCCGACTCGCTTCTGTGGAAAGGAATTATTTAGTGACCGAAAGAGAATGTCTCGGGTTGGTGTATTCTGTGAAGAAATTCCAGCATTATTTGCTCGGCCGAAAATTCACCTTTCACATGGATCATGCCGCACTTGTATATCAGGTCTGACAGCAATATTTAGGTGGTCACTTGGCTCGTTGGGTTTTATTGCTACAGGAATTCGACTATGAAGTGATTCATCGACCCGATACAACACATGCCTTAGCAGATTTTCTCTCTCGGTTGGATTCCGGTGAAGCTCCCGTGGGCGTTGATGATACCACACCAACAATTTACGCTGCTGACCCACCTCGTGATGAATCTACCGAACATCCTGTGCCGCCTACCTATTATGATACTGTTGAAGCTCAAAGTCAAGGACAAAGCATGGAAGCACATCAAAAGGTGGACACACAAGGAAAGGGAGCAAGTAGGGAGCTCCATGAAGTACATGTCAACTTTTCAGAAGAATCCCCTACAAAAATAGTGAATTCCATCACTAAAACCTTTGTAAATACCATTTTCTATTTTTGTAGCTCCATTTTGTGCAAGCCAAGGAGTCCTCGAGCTTGAGGAGTATTAGAAGTACCATCATACCAGTTTTCATAATTTTTAGACTTCGTTTGAGCCCTCAAATAAGCCCTGGAACTTAATTTTTAACTAGGCCGGACACTAGGTCTTAATAGGGCCAAAACTAGTCAAAAAACTATAAAAAGAGCTAGAGAGCTCATTTTTGGGGTTAGCTTGTGAGAGAATTGAGCTTTTGTAAGAGAACTCTTTTGCAATCTAAGCTTTCCATTGTTCCTCTCTTTGATCTTACTTTGTGCACGTGTGTGTGTATGTGTGTGCATGTTTGTATGCTTTCACTCACGCACTTGTGCCTTCACTTGCTCGTGGTCTTCATATCGGTCCTCACGTCTCCGCGGATTGACAAGTAAAGGAGGTCGTGCTTACGCTTGAGCTACACCAAATTTTGGTGCCGTTGCCGGGGAGAGAGCTTTGAGGACGAGTGTTGTGATGGTAAGATCGTAGATTTGCGACCTTGGAAGGTAAAAAAACTATCATTTCAGTTCATTTCCTGTTTTTTCCTCTTCATCTTCATCATCATCATCATCTCCACCTTCTTCCATCTTCTTCTTCATAGAAATTTCTTGTTTTTAGTGCATTTTCACCATTTTCATACCATTTTTCATGCATTATTGTGAGGGAAGGAGTTAGGAGGTACAAGGTAGAGCAAGCGCTGTGTTTTTTCCATGATTTTTTGCTCATACGGAGCTCGCCATTGCCGGCTGTAGCTCAGTGATGAGTAGCACCTCCTTTAATGTCAATCCGGGAAGACGTGAGGATGGTATGAAGACCTCGAGCAAGTGGCGGCACAAGTGCGTGAGTGAGAAGCACACAAACATGCACACACATACACACACACGCGCACACACGGCAAGACAAAGAGTGAGAAGCAATGGAGTTCTTAGATTACTTTCAGAAAGCTCTTACCAGTTTGTTTCAATTACAATCTAGCCCCAAAAATGAGCTCTCTAGCTCCTTTTATAGTTTTTGACTAGCTTTGGCCCTGTCCAGACCTAGTGTCCGGCCTAGTTAAAAATTAGGTTCCAGGGCTTATTTGAGGGCTTAAACGGAGTCTAAAAAATACGAAAATTGATATGTAGGTACTTCTAAGGCTCCTCAAGCTCGAGGACTCCTCGGCTTGCACAAAATGGAGCCACAAAAAGGTGAACCTGGTATTTACAAGGGTTGTTAGTGATGAGAATCACTTTTAATTGATGTAAGGGTTTGAAAAATTAAAGGTTGCCTTAGTGCTAGATCTGCGTGAATGCTCATAATTGCTTCTCCATGAAGAAAATTATTGGCCTACTTGCCAAATCGTCGTTGACTCCCTTCTCTGCTGCTAACACTCCCCCCTCTCTCGCGTCTGTCATCCCTGACAGACCCTTGTTGGGAGGGTCGTTGAATGTAGTATTCGACAACATCTTGCGCTAAGTGATGTTCGGCAATCCTCAATCCTTTGGCCAAATCGGTTAGTAGAGCATCCCAATCTACCGGCCCGGGAACCTCTGGATGTGGCATTCGTAACTTTTCTGAGTGGAGAGCTTGTTCCACTGCAAACAATTGTAATAAATGTGAGGGCCTGGGAATGAAGATCTCTGAGTGATATTCCCAGAACCCGGTGACAAACATCTCTTCAAATGTTTGTTTGAAGCAGGCCGGTAGGTACTTTATGCGGGCATGCCATGCATAGACAACATTAATGGAGGGCGTTGTGCTCATGTCGTAAACCAGATCCTGATTGCCTTCATTGAATCCGAGCGCAGAGAGATAAGGCTCCTTAACGTTCTTGAAGGTTTGGAAGGTGACTATCATGAGTTCAAAAATTTTAAGACACATCTGTGTCATGACATCTGGTATGTTTTTGAACCTGACGCCCCAATGCCGAATTGTCGATATCATGTACCCTACAGTAGGTTGACCTTTAGGTGGCGCCAAGTAGACATAGTTGAGCCACTTCTCGCAGCCTTTGGTTGTCAGCACCATCTTTGTGTATTCCGGCCATGACCTTCTTCAGAAAACAGGACAGTAGCAGGGATTGTACTTGATATACAGTGGCATGTTATTCCATGTGCGATTCAGTTCCGGGTAGGTTTCTAGCAGTCGAATTCTCCAAGTCGGTTGGTGAATATTTCCCTACTTGGCACTTTCTGGGATATCGTCTGGTGCAAACTGTGTGGCAGAGGTTGGTTCCCGTGAGGTGTGGTGCTTGATTTCAGCATTATAGTCCGCCATTAAGACGCAAAATGGAACATACAAGTCGTCGGAGGTGCTGATCCACCTGTGATGAGAGAGATTCCTAAAATAGTCTGATTTTATGACCACCTCTTCTAAGCGTGACATCGATGCTATCTGGACTGCCACCCTATCATCATGAGTTGTGGCCACTTTTTCCAATTTCTGCATCCATTCCGGAGTCTCTATTTCAAGGGTGTCCATGCCCTCATCTGTTCGCTTGCCTCTAGATGCTGGCATCGGAACGTACGGGTCCTCAAAGGTTTCCTCTACTTCGATTGGCACTAGGTCTTCAGGTTCTGGTTCTGCCAAGGGGGAGGGTTGTCATTCATATACAAGCACTTTCTTTTGTAATTCTTCGAGTTGTGCTTTGAGCGCTGCTACTTCGTCGGCTGTGTCAACTGTGGTTGGGACTTCTTTGGGTGGTGCTCGTTGAGTTGCCAATTGCCTTCGTAGTTCGTCTCTTTCCTTTTCTAAGGCTGCATGGGCGTCGAGGAGATCCGCATGGGTTTCCAATATAATCTGCATATTGTCCAAGGGAATAGCCTTAAATCTCTCCGGGTCAATTTCCTGTGGGGAACCTTCCATGGCTAACTCCAAGTTCTCTTCGTTTTGTGTCTGAAGCCGTCTATTTTCTTCTAGGGCTGCAGACATATGCTTCCGTAATAGCGCCATGTTGCGGCGGAGCTTGAGGTTCTCTGTGATTTGTGAGTGTAGCAAATCATCCATATGTTGTCTTTCTTCTGCATCGGGTTGCGGTGGATTTGCCACAAGTTGCTCATGTTGTTCTTGCAATGCACTAAACTGCTGTTGTAATTGATGCTTTTCTTTCTCTAAATCAATGAATCTTCCTTGTAACTCTTCATGACTCCTGAACAAACTTGTATGCTGAGCATCGAGGTGCTGATAGTGTTGTTGTAACTGAGACATGCACTGATACATATTATTGAATACATTATTACTGGGGATGGATGCAGGGAGGGTGTGATGTGCAGAGGGGAAGGGAGAGAGGAAGGGAAGTGTGAATGCAGTGCTGGAAAATGGTGAAGTGGGTGGTGGGGGAATGGGAGATTGTGGTGGTATGGGGGGAGGGAGAGGTGCGGTGGAAGGTGATATGTCCATAAAATCCGTGGTGTAAACAATAGTGGGAGTGATTGTGAATAGTGGAATTGTGGGTGCAGTGATTGTGGTGAATGTGTACAGTGGTGTGTGCAATTGTGAATGTGAACTACCCGAAAGTGTGAGTGGGGGGATGGGGATGTCAGTAGCTATCGTTAGGGTTACAGTGTTAATGGAGGTATATACACGGGAGGTGTTGAGAGGGTGTGTGGGTTGATTGGCGGTTTGTGCTTCAGTCATGGCGGTGGGCTCGGAGGCGGTAACGGTGGTTGTTACATTGGTAATGGGAGGTGAATGTGGTGGAGAGGGAGGCGAAGGTGGTAAGGGAGGTGATGGAGGTGCACTTGATATATGGGCTTCCTCGGTGTCGTGAGCGGTGTGTGCAGTGCCCGTGGTTGTGGGGGTGCCTTGTGGTCCTGATCCTAATACATTCATTTGTTTCCCTGCTCGTGGGGGACGTCTTCCGTATCTTCTTTCCATTCTGCGTGATTGTGCCAGGGCCGTCTGCACTGCCTCAGGTACTCCTAGGGCATCAGAGATCATATCTAGTGTGGCACGATACTGCTCGTCAACTCCTTCCTCCTCAAGGATTTGGTGCATGATAGCCTTTCCTGCGGCAAGGGATAACTTATGTTGTTGTTGGACCCTGTTGATGGTATCGTAGAGCTTTTTCAGCTCCTTTGTATATGCTGGGGCACCCTCTAACTCCTGTATAACTTCTTGCTCATAGTCATGCGCCCCTTCATCAGAAAATCCTTCTTGTTCATCCTCTTGGTCTCCTTCTCCTTCATCTTCCACTTCTACCACTTCTGGTTGTCTTGTCTGGGGTTGTTGTGCGGTCGTTTGTTGTCCACTACCCTGCTCTGCCTCAACTTCCGCATTAACGGCTTCAATAATTCTAGCCACTTCCTCATCCGTTAGATCTTCCAAAGTAAATCCATGAGGAAATTCCAGATCAGTAGGCACTGGTGGAAACACAAGGTTAGGGCCCTCTGTGCTGTGCCTGGGTAACCTGATAGTGAAAGGTTGCACTCTTCGAGGAAGCCTTGGAGTTGTTTCTGGTGTTAGGGTTGCACCGCGGGGTTGTGCACAGGGCATCTGTACGGTGCCTCTCATCTTCTTAGAGGGAGGTCCGACAGTGGACAATCTGCGTTGAAACTCCTATGCTCTGGACCAAATGAGGGCCCGTTGCACCGGTACATCATAGGCGAGACATCTATAGACGATTCTGGTGAGCGCGCAACATCCATAGAGTACAGATTTTTGTTTCTTGTACCATCGTTGATGAGCCATATGGATCTGATCGATAACCCAGTGGGGCATATTGATGGTCAAATCAAAGGCATCCGCTAAGTAGAGGCTAAACCAGATCTTCTTGGGAGGCATTGTGAACCTGTCTTGCACGGGGAATGCGAAATGTTGCATGACCATACGTAAATGAATGGCTATCGTGGGAGTCATCGCCACCATGTCCTTCAGTTTTGTCAGATTCGTGTTCTTCATATTATCGGGGACCATAGTCTCCTTCTCTGTAGGAATGTGCATTCCGTGCATATCGAGAGCTTCTCTTACCAAGTTGATAGTCAAGCGGAAACGTTTCAGCTCATTGCCTCTTGTGAGTGAGGGAAGCACAAAGGAGCTGTATCCTTTTTTGTCTTTGCTGGGAGTGAGAGTGCTAATCAGGTATGAGCACCTTAGAAAATCGGGCTTTGGTAGTTGGAACTTGAAATAATCATAGAGCCCAGCCTTCTTCCATATTGGCTTCAGTCCCTCGTTATTCTGTAGCTTTTCAAACTCTCTGGTAAAGAAGTGGTATCTGCCCCAACGTCCATTGAATTCTACCTCGGACTCCCACATGTATGTGCCTTCACCCAAAGGTCCCGCAACATCACTGAACCAGTGTGAGGTTTTGCCCACCGGCATTGTGTGACCCTGTGGAGGATTCTGAATCCGTATGGCATGTAATGCCCTTAATGCCGCTGGTCATTCCTTTAATTCCTCCTCCACCGGAAGGCTTTCAATGTCCACAATTTGGGGGCTGGTGCTTGCCTGGGAGCTAGTTCCTACCGTATCTGCCATGTTACTTCTTGCTTCCTGTCTCTGTGAGAATATAGAAACTAGTGTTAACATTGTACAGGACAAGAGAGAACCGTTGTTGCTCCCATTACAACATTAACACGAGGGTTGGGAGAGATTAATGGGTTAGTACGTGCTCGGTGTGAGTGTGTGTGTGGTTAGGAGTTCAGTACACCTAAGAGCTAAGTGGAATGATGTAGTGTGATAGTGATGGGGTTAGTAGATTATCATGGATTTACAATTGGGGTCCGGGGGTTTGTTACAAGTCTTAGGCTGCCAAATGCAGTGGATGGGTTTTGCTCTTGGTTCCTTAGAGACTCTCGAGAGCTTTATGGGTGTGTCGGCTTGACAATGAGACCTTTTAGGGACCCATTTACAAGTGATTCTATTCGTGCTCATGGGCCTTGGTGTGTTCCTGAGTGTTGAAAACGAGTGGATGTCGGCGGTGTGAGTGAATGGACCACGCTGTAAGGGGTGTGGCCTTGGTGTAGCTATTTGAGCCCGCAAACAAGCCTTAGGCACCCAAATTTTTCTTGATTGTGGGCTAGCCTTCATCGACTTCTTGGGCACCAAAATAGACTTCACGTTAACAGAAGAACTTCTGAAAGACTTCTTATAGGTGTCGTGTTGTTGGTTACTAATGAGAGGCTTTGCCCGTGTGATTGACTTAAGTGCAACCGCGTGTTCGCCTTTCTGCACCCATACTTGTTTCACTAGCTGAGACACTTTGCTGCGCAGGTGCTTTTGATCTCCGACATAGGTAGTACCCTGCTTCTTCTGCCGTTGATTCACCTCTGGTTGTTGCTTCTCTCTGACCTTTGGAAAAGAAGGGAGTTCCGTCGCATCCCTGACTCCATTTTTGCGAACATCATTCCTCTGCAACACATAGTTTTGGACAAGAACAGCATGGTCATCTTCATGTGTATTCCTGGAAGGACCAGGAGTGTGTGCCTTTCCTAGCTCCTTGAGTGCTCCATTCTCTAACTCTACGGTAATTCGACTATGATTGACCCATACCTAAAGAAGTCCACTTCTTAGGTTTAGGTTGACTGCATGATCATAGATCCAGTCCTGACCCAAGACAAGAGGTTCCGTGAGGTCCTCGTCTTGGCATACTAGCACTTTAACTGTCATTGCCTCATCATGAATATAGAGGGGAAGTTCCACCTCGCCCATGCAAGGGGTTTCCACGCCTCCCAATCCTATGAGATATGCTTCCACAGGATTGACAGTTAACTGCAACTCTTGACAGTAAGACAATTTAACAGCACTAGTGGCTGCGCCTGAGTCAATCAAGGCTCTTACAGTCCTTGCACTCTTTCCTTGCCCTATATCTAAGGTTATGAATGGACGTCGGTCAGTTATCCTATGTAAGCTAACACCTGAAACTTCACACATAGCCACGGAATATCCTGGATCTGCATATGCATCTGGCACAGGTTGCTCTCTACCTTGTCTTCTTAATTTCATTCTCCGTATGCGCTCTAGGGCTTCTGCTTGAGCTTCTTCTCGAATTCGTTTTTCCTCCTCTTTACGCTGCTTAGCAGTATTGAGTCGACTTAGCATTTCCTCCGTGATGGGTTCCTGATACAACTTGACTCTGCATCCGCTAATATAGTTTGGGAGAACATCACCCTCTAAAGTGGCTAGTTGTACTGCTCCACTCGTGGAGATCCTATTGATGATCATAGGTCCGTAGCCTCTCTTTTCTAGCTTCCTTGCATGTTGTTTCAATGTGTAGACTAAAACTGATCTCCTGCTTTCAAGCCCTTATCCTTCACATGGGCATCAAAGTATGCTTTCTGTCTCTTCTTAGCTGCATATATCCCTGCAGCTGCCCTCAGTCTTGTTTCTCCTAATCGTTCAAGGTCAAAAAGTCTAGAGGAGAGTTCATGACCTGTCCATTCATGCTCTTGTGCTACCTTCAATGTAGGTATCAAGAAGTCCAAGGGTAGCACCGCGTTTTGGCCAAATACCATTTGAAAGGGGGTGGCTTGGAGTACCGTTTTGTAGGCGACTCGGTATGCCCAAAGAGCGTGGTGTACCTGTTTGTCCCAATCAGAGCGTTTAGTGTTTACTAATTTTGTCAGTACATTGCATAAGATCTTGTTGGTGCTTTCGGCTTGTCCATTAGCTTGAGGGTGATAGGGGGCAGACTTCTTATGTATTACCAAGAATTCTTGGAGTAGATTTTCAATCACTTCGTTCAAAAAATGAGTGCCTCTATCACTGACTAGCTCTATAGGTAGCCCGTATCTAGTGAACACATTCTCAAACAAGAATTTTGCAGTTGTTTGAGCATCGTTCTTCGTTGTGGCTTTTACCTCCACCCACTTAGTTAGATAGTCTGTTGCAACAATGATATATTCTGCATGGGAACCCTTCGCTGGGGGATTAATAGGACCTACGAAGTCTATTCCCCACTTAGAGAATGCACGTCCACCCATCATAGGTTTCAGTGGCATCTCATCTTTACGTATAGGATACTGGGTTTGCTGACAGACATCACACCGTTTCACATAGGTATGTGCGTCCATGTGAAGGGTAGGCCACCAGAAGCCCGCAAATAGTATTGCCTTGATCACCCGATCTGGTCCAAAGTGTCCTCCTGCTACACCTTGGTGAGCAGTTTCCAAGATCTTGAGATATTCGCTTTCATGGACACATAGTCTCAAGTAACCATCTTTACCGCGTTTGTATAGATTATCACCAATAAGTGAGTAATCCTCGGCTTCTTGTTCTAAACTCCTTTTCCTCACCAGAGTCATGTCTGGAGGGAATGTTTTTGTCCTCATGAAGGATACTAGTGGTTCACTCCAATCTGGCACTATGGACACTTGATAAAGAGTGGCATGTTCCACAGGTGGTTTAGTGCGACAGATTGGGCATTCCTTGCACAACTTTTAGACATCAGCTTCCATAGTCGGCCAATGTACTCCGAGTCTCCTTAGGGTCTGTAAGGTTCGTTGTTTTGAATAGTGTTGCTCTAATGCACCTACATGTGCTAATTGCAACCATTTAGCATACTCATCCTCTTCCACACAACAAGCCAAGATCCCTTGATCCGTGTGCTTGTACATGCTTCCTGCCATGATGTGGTACTTTTGGGCTTTCACAACCTCTCTATTCTGTGTGTTTACTACAGGATAGTTAGGCCCGTATGTCAATACTGGCACCAATGGCTTAGCCCACTGCGGCACCACTTCCAAATTAAACAAGTAAGCATCAGGAAGATCATCTGATACTCCTTGTGGGGCTTCTCCAGATGTGAGCCTAGAGAGATGATCTGCTCTCAAATGAGTCCTCCCTTTTCTCACCACTACCTCAAAGTCGTATTCCATTAGTAAGAGAAACCATCTTACTAATCTTCCTGTATTGCATGGCTTGTTCACGAGGTATAGCAATGCCTGATGATCAGTAAAAAATTTAAACTTATTTGCAAGCAAATAGTGTCTAAATTTCTTGACTGCATATACCATGCCTAAGCCTTCTCTCTCTGTAGTGGTATAATTTCGTTCAGCTGCATTCAATTGTCTACTGGCATAGGCAATTGGAAGATCCATATTACCTTCACCAGTAGGTTGTGCGAGTACACATCCAATAGCATAATTGGATGCATCCACATGAACATGGAAAGGCTTGTTCCAATCTGGTGTGGTTAAGATTGGTGCTGAACATAATCTCCGTTTCAGTTCCTGAAGGAATTCTCACATTCATCAGTCCACTCAAAGTTAGTCAGCAGTCCGTACATGGGCTTTGCAATGACAGCGTACATGTGAATGAATCGGCGGTAGTAACCACAATGTCCCATGAAAGCTTGTACTTCCTTGACATTCCTTGGCCTAGGTAGCTCTGCTATGGCTCTCACTTTCTCTTCGTCAGTAGATATGCCATTCTTTGACACTATGTGTCCTAGAATCTTTCCTTGCCTGACCATAAAAACGCACTTTTCTGGGTTCAGGCAGACTTGATATTCTCTACATTTGTCAAAGATTTGTCTGAGTTCAGGAATATGGGTTTGTCTAATGTTGGAATGAGCACAAAGATCATCAACATAGACTTCTAAGTTCTTCCTCAGGAACTCCTTAAATACATGGCACATCAGCCTCTGGAAGGTTGCTGGCGCATTGGTAAGTCCAAATGGCATTACCCTAAAGGCAAATATGCCCCACTCTGTGGCAAAAGCTGCCTTATGCTGATCTTCTGGAGCTATGGCTACTTGATTGTAGCCCGAAAATCCATCGAGGAAGCTATACACTTCCTTGCCTGCCACTCTTTCTAAGAGATGTTCTGTGATGGGAAGCGGATAGTTATCTCGAATTGTGGCTGCATTAACCTTCTTCAAGTTAATGCATACGCGCAGCTTGCCATTCTTCTTGGGCACCACTACGATGGGGGATACCCACTCAGTGTGCTCAATTTCATAGATAAATCCAGCTTCAACCAGTCTATCTATCTCCTCTTTGATCTTAGCAGCGTAATTATCGTTATATGTATAGGGCTTTTGCTTAGAGGGTTTGGCATCTGAAGTCATGGGGATGGTGTGTGAGCATATGTCTGGGTCAACACCCTTCAAATCCTTATAACTCCAAGTGAATACATCTCTGTATTCTCTTAGCAAGGCTATTAACGCATGCTCTTCTTCCTCTGTTAGGTTATGGCCTATGTATGTGCATCTCTCCTCTCCTTCTTCTAGGGCCACTACTATTTTCTTGGTGGTTTCTTTGTTATCATAGGCCTCTCCTGATATTGCCTCTCGTTTCGGCATTCTAATCATGACTCGCCTGTCGTCTATCTCATACTTCTTAAAATTTTCTGGGACCTCAAACAAAGATTCTTCCTCTTCTGGTGAGACTTCTCTCTTCTTTCGTTTCTTTCCTTCTTCCTTCGGGGTCACATGTGTCGCTAGTCTTACATCATTTGTAAGCTCTCCATGCCTCTGGGGTTGAAATTCTACTTCATGGAAGTATTCTTCATCTGATGCAAATGGTGGGTCCATAATGATTGACTCTAGATCGGAGTCACTTGCATCCTCAAATGCGTCAGGGCTAGGTTCGCATTCTTCTAGAACTGCCTCTCCCATGATTGGCTCTATGGAGAAGACTGAAATGTCATAGCCATCCTCATCACAGTGAGGTGTCCATTGTTCTTCATTGATGGCTACATCCATTGTTGCTAGGATTTCTGCCCAGCCATGGGGTTCAAATTCCTCGTCTGGAAAAACTACAGGTGCATAGGCTGGGTCTTGGATTGATCTATGGGTTTCTTTTGCATCTATCTCCCTGGCGTTTTCTCTCCTCTCTTCTTCTACTGCTACCTTGCACATCCATAAGTGGGTGTCTTCATGCATCCGTGAGGATCCTGATCCTATGGAATGCACAGATTCCGTATCATCCTTGGCTCTATGGATGGGATTCCATTGGATAGGAGGGACATCTCTATGAGAGTAATCCTTGAGATTGACTTTGGTCGTAACACCTAAGTGTTGTAAATACAAGGAGTTGGTTCCCCAGTCCTGTACCACTTGCAACTGTCGCATAAATGGTCTTCCCAAAATCATCTCATAGGCGTGATTTTTGCTGAAGTCACATATGGCAAATGTATGCTCAAACTCGACACCACAGGTGGTGAGAGTTATTCCTTCTAGCAATCCTAAGGGTCTCTCAATATGACCATCGGCCATTTGCAATTTCATTCTCGTTGGCCTGAGTGCTGGCTTGCCCCAACGCTTCCATAGGGAAGTGGTGGCAATTGCAACTCCTGCACCTGAGTCCAAAATTGCCTTGGTGGTGTATTCCTGGTAGGTAATAGGAAGATAGGTGTTCCCATCTTCACCTTCACACATATCTCCTATCTTATCCAAGGGTATCTCGGGCACCGTTCTATGTGATCCTTCCTGGGAACGAGGTTTTGCTATCTCGGGCACTTGATTAGCTACATGTTTCCATAATTCAGGTCTAACCTTGAGTAGCTCTTCCAACTTGAGATTGCACTGCACTTTAGTATTTTTCACTACCTCTGTGTTCCTAGGTATGACTGAGTCTTCGTTTCTTACCATGACTGTGGGGGTTCTCATACAAGTAGACTTGGCTTCCCATGGGCCCGTGAAGTGGGGTAATTCCTGTAAAGAATTAGACTCGAAGTCTAGTCGTTCCTGAGAGTGGGTGCTCTCCTGCTCCTCATAAATGGATGGGATGTCTTGTGGGAATTGATCGTGTGCATCATCCACAAGTTCAATAGGAGGAGGGACTTCACTCTCTTTAGCCCAGTTGTCTTCTTGAATCTCTCGTAGAAATTCTGGAGTGAATCGACTCATAGAAGATGTGTCTGGCTCCGTAGAGTTAGGCATGTAGGCTTCAGGCACATAGGCTTCAGGCACATAGGCTTTCTGGGCAGGAAGACTTGCTCTTTCACTTGCCTTGTCCTTTAGTTGAGAGGTGGGTTTCTTTTCTGATTGTGCAATCAGCTTCTCTATTCTCTCTAACAGTCCATCAAAGTGCAACTGTGTCTTCACTGAACTAGAGATGTTAAAGAGGCGACTGGCTTCAAACATGGTCTGAGCCAATTCCACCATCTTAGCACAAATTTTGGTTCGTTCTAACTCTAGTTCTGCTCTAGGGTAACACTTTTCATGATCAGTTACGTTTGGCCCTTCTTGGATTCTGGCCTGATATGCGTTAAGCATCATATTAAGGTCCTCGGGAGTGGGATCTGCTAGGACTGATCCTACTCTTGGGGTTGGTGGGTTTAGGTGAGGCGGGTTGGATGGAGATGGTATGGAGGGTGGCGGCGGAGGTGATATGGATTGAGGCGGGGGTGACTTGTGAGAGTTTGGTTGAGAGGTGAGCTCCACAACTTTGGCTTTTGTTTCTCTTATGCTTTCTTCTAATTCGTTCATTTTCTTTGCCCATTGTCTTTTCATTCTTTCACGGCTATCTCTCCAGGCTCTAGTCCTTTTCTTGGTTATGCTCTCCGTTTCACTAGCTTCTGGGCTCTTTTCCTGACCTACGGCTTGGTTTTGCTGCAATGCTTGAGCTCTAGTGACTACCTGTACTGGTGTAGTGGAAGTCACGCTCCCTGAGGAGTTTACAACTAACCCAATAACATTTATAGGAGTGATTTTTGGCATATTGTTAGGATTCTTAGGACAATCTCGTAAGAGATGCTCCTTTCCACACTCCTGACAATAGCATTGGATCGTTACTGACTGGGGTTGGGTAGGTGGAGGCAAGGGACAGTCACGAATGAAATGATCACCCTGACATCGGTAGCATGGTCCTCTAGGGAATGGGGGTCTTACCTGCCTAGGTTGGGGTCTAGGGTTGGGGTTTGCATACATGACATTTGTGTAATCTGATTCCCAACTAGGTTCATTTGGCTCTTCACTATAGTAGGACTCACCATGTTCGGGAGATCGCATGTAGTAAGCCTAGGGACTGTCAATATGTGTAGAGTCGAGACTATGGTCACTAGGATCACTTTCTGAGAGCAGTGGTGTTACAGGGACTATAGCTCTGTTCAGATTTTCTTCTGTAGCTGCATACTTTACAGGGATTAAGTTGGATGGAGCTGGAGGTTGTTGGGCCAACACAGGCTGAGGCCTTTGCTGGGCTTGGTATTGTGGTTGGTAGGTTTGTTGAGGCCTAGCGTACTGTTGTGGTTGGTATTGGTTCTGGTATCTGCCTTGTTGAGGGTATGTTTGAGGGTAGGTTTGCCTAACTGCTTGCTTGTTGTATGGGCAGTCTTGTGCTGTATGATTTGTGTATCTTCGTTCGATCGTGCAGTACTGGCTACTAGGATTTACTTGAGGTTGAGCCATAATGGGACATACATTAGCCATGTGGTCGCCACCACAAGTGTAGCATCTCTTCACAGGGGCAAATCTCGGAATTGGTTTGCTAGCAACACCTAATTTCTGAGCCACTTTCTCTGCAAGTTCCTCAATTGATGTGGATTGCGTGGAAGAGAGGCTAGAGGCACCGTCAAAATCTTTGTAGATTTTGGAGAGCTCTAACTCCTCCCCTAGGTTATCCTCAATGTCAATGCACATGCGTACACACTCTTCTATGGTCCTAGGGTCCTTCAAGTACACATAAGATCTCAATTTGGTACTTAGCAATCCATCCAAGAATAAAGCCACTTGCTTAGCTGGTGTGGGTAGCTCGGGAACAGGGCATCTTTCAAGATATTGCCTAAATCTTCGTCCTGCAAGTCTTACGGTCTCTTGAGGGGTTTGCTTGAAGCTGTGAATCAGCGTGGAGGTATTATGTCTTATGCCACTCTTAGAGAATTCAATAATGAAAGCCTCTAGGAGTTGGTCTATGCTCCTGAACTGCCTCTCGTTTAGCGGCTGAAACCATGTCAGGGCAGTGTTCCTAAGGGTCAGACCAAAGGCATTGTACTGAGTGAATAGATCCTCTACCTGTTCAGCTCTCAGGACTTGCCTAAACTCAGCCACATGATCGTATGGATCTCCCGTGCCATCGAAGTAGTTCTTCATGGACTTAACTAGCTGAGTCGGTCTCAAAATCCTTGTGTGCTCTCTAGGTCGTGGTAGAGGGAACTCATCCGCATTTCTTTGGTTCCTGTGAGCTCTAAGTCTCTCAGGCTCTGCTCTATTCGTTTCCATTCTCGTTCTTTCTCTGCCCACTGGGTTGGCAAAGCTTACTTCTGGTCTATCTCTACTTCTGTCTCTTTGCATTCCATGAGCTTGGGATGTTCCAGCTCCAGGGTGACCATAGGATACATTCGATCTTGGTTGGGGAAAAACGAATTCACCCTTCCAAGTGTATGCATGCCTATCATTTTCTGTCACTACAAAGATCCTCTCCGAAGCGTGATCTAAGTAGGTAGCACTACCTGGGTTATCAGGGTCCTTAAACTCATATATCATGATTGTTCCTATATCAATCGGCTTGTCTGGTTTATACCTCCAAAAGGCTTCATTGGTTTCTTGGTTTAGCAGCAAATCTATACTCTTATTGTCCTGTGGGATCCACTCTGGTGTGATAATCCTAGTCCGAACCGATTTACCTCGAGGGGTTCTAGGCTCTGCACCCATGTTTCCTTGCTCTAGGTCACCTAAGTCTGCTTCGGGGATCACATTTCCAAATTCATCCGTCCTATCTGGGTGACTGGTGACTACGTATATGGTTCCTTCCTTGTCCGAGTATGCTCCATTTTCAAACTTGACAGCTGGATGCTCTAATCCAATGGATTGATCAGGATTCCTAATCTGTACCACAGATCTTCCTAGGCCGTCCTCATAGATGCTAGCACCTAATCGATTGGTCCTAAGGTATTCCAACTGTGTTTTGTAAGGGCCTTCTACCCTGTGCAAGTATGGCACTCCTGTACTGCCTGTAGGTCTCTCCATACCTTGAGACATCTCAGATTCACTAGTCTCAGAACTTGGGTAGTACGAGTGGTGACTCAACTGCTGGGCCCAAGACCTAGCAGTGTGGTTGACACTAGCCTCTGAAGACCTCAGGCTTTGTCTATCCCTTACCAGATGTCGCCCTGATCTAAGGTTCATATGCCTAGATAAGTAGCCCGATTTTTGCCCAGAGTACAACCTCGTTGCCGATCAAGTGGTCTCAGTCACTTGATTCTTTCTAGTTAATTATCGTGTTTAAGGTCTTGTCTGATATTACGTCGTCAGGAATACTTGAATGTTCTTCGTACTTTTAGGTTGATCGTTCCACGTTAGATTCTTTTCTTAATGGTCATCGCATCACAAAGAGATTATATTTAATCTTGGACTTGAGTGCATAGGTAGTCTTCAACTTGGTTGATGCCTATCGTTGCCCTAACTTACCTCTAGCACTATTCGTACTTAGCCTGAGCTAAAAAATGACAGAGGGAGTTGAGAATATTCCAACCTTTTGTTTCCTGCTTGGTTGCCCTTGAATGCCCAGGAAGTGTGTTCCCAAGCTTGCACTTACACTTGCTTAGAGCGCCTTTCGATGCTCTCAATAGATCTGTAAGAGTTCCAAAGTTAGCTTTAAGATTTAAATCCCAAGGACAGAACCAATGATTTTCATTTCTGAAGCACAAACACTAATTTGCATAGTGATTTTTAAGAAAACAATTTTAAAGACCCCTGATTTTGATCCCCCTGGGTATGGTCAACTTCAAAATACCCTATCTGATAATCAACGAGCTTTCCAACTTCAAAATACCCTATCTGATAATCAACGTGTAGTATATGCCACGAGCTTTCCAACAAGCCCTAGAGCTCAAAAAATGGATTTTGTATGAAAAAGTTATGACTGTTCAGGGTTTAGGGGGTTAAAACAGGATTCAATCTGGCTGACAGATCCTAGGATTTTCTCCCAATCACAAGTGTAGGAACCTCCAAAGTGTTAATGGATTGACTATTTTGCCCCAAAATTATCCCAATTTTGAACAAAATCAAACCCTAATTTTTGGCCGAAAAGCCTGTCAATCGCGATCGACAGGTCTGTCAATCGCGATTGACAGAGGCGTCCGTCGGGCCTGTCAGTCGCGATGGACAGTGTCAATCGCGATCGACGGTATCAATCGCGATCGACAGAGTCGATCGTGGCTGTCAATCGCGATCGACGGTATCAATCGCGATTGACACGTTTTCCGGATTTTTCACCGAAATTTCAGTCAATCGGTGGCCTATCAATCGCGATGGACACGTGGCTACGCACAAAAGTCAATCAATCGTTGAATTTCAGTCGATCGCGATTGACGGTGTCAATCGCGATTGACAGAGGTGTCGGTCGTGGCTGTCAATCGCGATCGATGGTATCAATCGCGATTGACAGGGTCCTACGTGGCAGTCTGTCGGTCGTGAAGTCTGTCGATCGCGATTGAGAGGGTCTGTCAGTCGCGATTGACAGGGTCTGTCGATCGCGATTGACAGAGGCTGTCGGTCGCGATTGACAGAAAAACACGGAATTTTTCTACTGTTTTAAGTGATTTGGGATGTGCTCATCATGCTTGTGCTAGTGGTGAACTTTGTTTTACCAAATGATCGAATTTTCTGTCGATCGCGATCGACAGAGGCTGGCGACTGCGAGACAGATTCGACGAGTTTCATACCTGCACAGCGTGCTGGAGGGGATGATGATGATGATACGTGCAAGAAACACAATAAACATGCAAAAAACAGTGCAAGCAATATTGCTCTCTCGCTCTCTCTCACAAGTAGAATGAAGGAAATGAGGTGGAGATGGTGATATGATCAAAACTGAAGATTTTCGCGATGATGGAGATGGAGGTGGGAGATGGTGATGATGATGAAGGTGATGAAGATGGTGAAGAGAAAACAAGAAAATAGATGAAAGTGAAGAAAATACCTACAACTCCAACGCGTCAACTCTACGTCTTACCATCACACGCTCGTCCTCAAAGCTCGATCCCCGGCAACGGCGCCAAAATTTGGTGTAGCTCAGTGATGAGTAGCACCTCCTTTAATGTCAATCCGGGAAGACGTGAGGATGGTATGAAGACCTCGAGCAAGTGGCGGCACAAGTGCGTGAGTGAGAAGCACACAAACATGCACACACATACACACACACGCGCACACACGGCAAGACAAAGAGTGAGAAGCAATGGAGTTCTTAGATTACTTTCAGAAAGATCTTACCAATTTGTTTCAATTACAATCTAGCCCCAAAAATGAGCTCTCTAGCTCCTTTTATAGTTTTTGACTAGCTTTGGCCCTGTCCAGACCTAGTGTCCGGCCTAGTTAAAAATTAGGTTCCAGGGCTTATTTGAGGGCTTAAACGGAGTCTAAAAAATACGAAAATTGATATGTAGGTACTTCTAAGGCTCCTCAAGCTCGAGGACTCCTCGGCTTGCACAAAATGGAGCCACAAAAAGGTGAACCTGGTATTTACAAGGGTTGTTAGTGATGAGAATCACTTTTAATTGGTGTAAGGGTTTGAAAAATTAAAGGTTGCCTTAGTGCTAGATCTGCGTGAATGCTCATAATTGCTTCTCCATGAAGAAAATTATTGGCCTACTTGCCAAATCATCGTTGACTCCCTTGTTTGCTGCTAACACCGACGCTCAGAAATTTGAATTTCCCACCAAAAAACGCGATTCTGTGATGAAAATCACGATTCTGTGAAAAATCAAAATTTTTGAAAAAATCACGATTTTCTGTTTTCCCGCCTAAAAGTTGGCTGAAAGAATCACGATTCTGTGGTCATTCTCAGAATCGCGATTCTGTGGTTGTGCTCAAAATCGCGATTCTCATAAATCACGATTTTTAGCCAAAAACACGATTCTGTGAAAAAGGCGATTCTCAAAAACACGATTTTGTGAAAACACGATTTTGTGAATCACGATTCTCTGAGACAAAATCGTGATTCTCTAAAACACGATTCTGTGCTCAAAATCGTGATTTTCATGTCAAAAGACACGATTCTCTAAAACACGATTCTGTGCTCAAAATCGCGATTTTCATGTCAAAAAATACGATTTTGTGAAAACACGATTTTGTGAATCACGATTCTCTGAGACAAAATCGCGATTCTCTAAAACACGATTCTGTGCTCAAAATCGCGATTTTCATGTCAAAAAACACGATTTTGTGAAAACACGATTTTGTGAATCACGATTCTCTGAGACAATTGCGATTCTATAAAACACGATTCTGTGCTCAAAATTGCGAATTTCATGTCAAAAAACACGATTCTCTAAAACACGATTCTGTGCTCAAAATCGCGATTTCAAAACACGATTTTGTACTCAACATCACGATTTTCAAAAACACGATTTTGTGCTCAACATCGCGATTTTCAGAAACACGATTTTATACTCAACATCGCGATTTTCAAAAACACGATTTTGTGCTCAACATCGCGATTTTCAAAAACACGATTTTGTGCTCAAAATCGCGATTCTCTGATTTCACAAAATCGCGATTCTCTTGAATTCACAACATCGCGATTTTCTCTAAAAGGTCGTGTTTGCCTGTTTTGACCCCCAGGAGCCTGATTTGACATAACTTTTTCATCCAAAGTCCATTTTTTGAGCTCTATAGCTCCTTGGATAATTTGAAGTTGACCTTCAAGTGGGACCTGGAACCCAAGGGGACTCCAAAGGATTTTTGAACCATACCAAGGGGAAATTTTGGACTCTTAGCCAAAGCTTATGAACCTGAGGTCTGGTAGACACCTAGGCAAGGATAAACAAAGCATTAGATCTTCTGAGGCTAGTGTCAACCATACAGCTAAGTCTTGGGCGCAACAACTAAGTGGTCATCCTTACAGACTAAGTTCAGACACAAGTGATTCAGAAATGTCTTTTAGCATGGGGAAACCTGTAGGTGGCTCAGGGACTGCCCATCTACAAACACCAGAAGGTCCCTATAAGACACAGTTCGAATATATTCGGACCAACCGATTAGGTGCTCGCATCTATGAGGATGGCCTGAGGCGATCAGTGGTCCAACTCAAAAACCCAGATCAATCCTTTGGACTTGAACACCCGGTGGTCAAGTTCGAAGAGGGTTCATACATTGATAAGGAAGGAACCATGTATGTGGTTACCAACCAACCAGATAGGACCGATGAGTTTGGAAATGTCATTCATGAGAATGAGATAGGAGACCTAGAACAAGGAAATGTAGGACAAGGACCCCATACTCCTAGAGGTAAGTCAGTTTTGACCCGAGTGATCACTCCGGATTGGATCCCTCAAGACAACAAAAGCATAGAACTATTCTTGAATAGAGAAACAGAGGAAGCCTTTTGGAGATTCAAGCCAGATCAACCTAGTCAATTGGGCATAGTCATCATCTACGAGTTCAAGGATCCAGAGACACCAGGCAAAGTGGTCTACCTGGATAACACATCACAGAAAATTTTCTTGGTAACAGAACATGATAGGCATGCATATACTTGGAAGAGTGAATTGATTTTCCCTCCACCAAGATCCAATGTTTCCCATGGCCTCCAAGGAGTAGGAACATCCCACGCTCATGAAGCCCAGAGAGAAAGAACTAGAGAGAGACCTGAGGTAAGTTTTGCACACACCGTGGGCAGGAATAGGTCAAGATTTGAAAATGAAAGACCTGAAAGAGAGAGACATCAAGCACATAGACAACAAAGAGATGAACAGGATTTTCCATTGCCTAGACCCTGAGAGCACCCATGAACCCTTAGACCCACTCAAGTGATCAAGGCCATGAAGAATTATTTTGATGGGTCAGGAGATCCTTATGATCATGTGGCCGAGTTTAAACAAGTGTTAAGAGCTGAACAGGTTGAGGATTTGTTCACCCAGTACGAGGCATTTGGTTTGAATCTTAAGGGCACTGCCTTAGCTTGGTTTCAACCACTGAGTAGTCGCAACGA
Organism: Ceratopteris richardii; assembly: GCA_020310875.1. NCBI lineage: Eukaryota > Viridiplantae > Streptophyta > Polypodiopsida > Polypodiales > Pteridaceae > Ceratopteris > Ceratopteris richardii. The sequence continues at coordinate 2,541,645 of CM035431.1, read as the reverse complement.
TCATTGGCAAGCAGCGCCATATGCATTCCAGGTAAACCCTTCATTTTGTCCACTACCACGCAGAAGGGATAACAGGGAATTTTCGGATTTGCAACAAAGCGGCACTATAAATAAGCAGTGGCTCAATTATCCTATGCTTCCGAGCCCGCCACATAACTACTTGCCAACGGAGGATTATATGGTCAAAACCATAGAATATTGGCTACAGAATTATACGACAGTACCTGACTTAATTGTAAAAATGACCAATAAAATACTTAGCATGATCCTTACAGTCTTGAAGGTATTCAAGCATGCGGCCTACACCTTTTTGAACTTCATCGGTATTAATCAAGGCACGGACATCCTCATTTTTTATCTCTCCGTTATGCCTAGCAGACAGACAATAATGGCATATTTTTCCAGATTAATGTTCTTGCCAAGTGTATATATGCAGACTTTCGAAGAAGCTTTCTTTACAGGATTTTTTGAGATGGATTCAGAAATTTTTTTGAAAATGTCATCCAATTTAAATGCCAGATTAGTAGCATATGAACTTAGCTTCTTCGCAGATCACAGACAACCACCCAACGACAGTGTGAAGGCAGAACAATGGAAACAACTCATGATACGTGAAGCAAATCTGCTAATTGATACAGAGCAAAGAGTATATCAAACATATGCCCGTCGCTTATCAAAGCCTGTCGGGGACGATAGAGTCCAGGAGGGGGGCAGTGTTGAGGGAGAGTCAAGTAAGAAGAAGAAAAGAAGAAGACAACAAAAGAAGCAGCTTCACTAAAAAGAAATATTTGAAGACATATCTCTGCAGGAAGCCCCGCAGGGGCGCATTACCCATCTCTGCACAGAGCCTCGCAGGGGCACGCATCAGGCAACACGGCAATCATCCAAGTCCGGCACGGTGAAAGAAAGCAAACAGGCTCAAAGCAATACAACAGGGTCAGATTTGTGCAACCAGGACAAATCAGAGGACCAAAAGTCAGAAAGGGGAGAGGCCGAAAAGTTCAAGAGGGTGACTAAGAACAGCACATTCCTAGTCACTGGTGGCGTGCGTGGCAACCCCAATCAACAGGCAAGACAAAAGCAGCAGGCTCTAATGTAGTAGAGCTTGAGTCAAGAACAGGCCATCAAAGCTGCATGTCTGTTTAAATGCAGGCAAAACCGACCAAGGGTAGCGTGCAAGAGAAATGAAGCAATCAACTGACGAAAAGCTAAAGCCTGTCAAGGGATGACAGAGACGAAGAGGGTGAGAGTGTTGCAGAGCTAAAAAGAGCACAAAGCAGAGAAAAAGACGGGCCCCAAAATTTTTCCGATTTGGACATCATACTTTTGTATCATAATCATTCTTGTAATATAATTCCCGTTGTAAATGCACTAGAGGAGTCCTCTAGATGCATCCCCACATAAGATTAGAGATTTACCCATGTAAAATAGTAGGAAATTAGTCTTTTAGTGAATAAAGTGCCGGTCTCTTGTGTGAAAGGACCAATTTTAGGGCACTAGTATATAAGTCAAATGTGACTCTTTGTAAAGGACTTTTTGCCATTGTGAGAATAGAGAGCACAAAAATTCGAATTTGTGTCTTCTTCACTCCATATCTTCTTCTCTGTGAGCTTGTATGCATGTGTATTGCTTGGAAAGAGTGTGAGTTACCGTTGTCTATCCATGAGAGTGTTTGTTTGCTGTAGGTAAGGTGTGTGCGAAGTGTAGGAAGTGCTGAAGTGTAGGAAAGTTTTCCTGCAACTCAGTATTTTGCTCATAACTTGATGTAGGAGTGTCAGAATTGCGTGAAACCACTGCCATTGGATGCGTCTTGTCGAGAGCTTTGAAACGCATATCTATTCGCTATATTTGGAGTTTGGAGCTGGGAGAAAAGTCCAAAATACTGACGGCTGCTGCACCAAGTATCGTTTCGCCATGACCAGCAGTTAAAGCTTGTTCGATAAGTCCTGACCTTGTTTACACTCTTGAGTAGTTCTTTTGCATTGATCATTACATGATTGCATGTCCTCATACACTCGGCTAGGTTTGTATACTCTTTGGATTGATAATTAAAAGTGTGTATCCCCACTATATGCACTTGAGAGGGGATTGGGGTATAGTCTCTTTCTCCGCAAGTCCCTAAGTTGGTGCTTAGGTCAACACAAAGAGCAAGAGGTGGTAGATTTCAGAGAGGAAACTTCAGAGGTAGAGGTGGTAGGAATTCTTTTGGAAGAGGTGGAGGAAGAAGCTTCCAAAATCAATCCTATAATAACACCTACTACAACTATGGATCAGATCAGAAGGAGGACTCGACTCTCATTATGAATGCAACATGTGAAACCTCACATGAGGACATGAGAGTGTTCTATATTGATTTAGGATGTAGTAATCATTTAAGTGGAAATATTGCTTTGATGACTGATCTAGATCATAATGCAATTAATCATACAGTTCAGACAGGTGATAATACAAAGCATAAGGTAAAGTCAATTGGTTCAGTCAAAGCTAAAGATGGGAGCACTCTTCTGAGTAAGGTTCTTTATGTTCCCACAATTCCAAAGAATTTGATCAGTGTAGGTCAAATTGTGGAAAAAGGATATGAGGTAAGGTTCATCAATGATGGAGTCTATGTTGAAGACCCTAGTCAAGGGTATAAACAGGTTGTTACAGGAAAGAAGGAAGGGAGGCTTTTCACATTGAAGGTACAAGGAAATGTTGGGCATGCTATGTTCACATATGGAGAGCAGAAGGTATCTGAATTGGATCTTTGGCATAAAAGACTTGGACATTTCAATGAGAGAGGTATTAAAGAAATGATTAACAATGATTCAGTGCTTGGGTTGCCTAACATTGCAGGTCAACACATGACATACAGACGTGAGGCATGTCAATTAGGTAAGGCCCATAAGCAACCTTATTCCAAGCATGGGTTTATGTATTTAGAAAGACTTGAGTTGGTGCATACAGATGTGTGGGGTCCTTCAAAGGACTTTAGTATAAATGGTTCAAGATATTATGTCATATATGTTGATGATGCTACCAGGTGGATCACAATTTATGTGATTAAAGAAAAGTCAGAAGTGTTTAATACATTTAAACACTATCATGCATATGCAGAAAGGATTACAGGTCAAAAATTGAAGAGACTAAGGTCAGATGGAGGGGGAGAGTATTTTTCAAATGAGTTCAATGATTACTTGTGGAATGTAGGTATAAAGAGAGAAGTTACTTGCATGTACTCTCCTCAACAAAATGGGGTAGCAGAAAGAAGAAACAGGACACTTGTTGAATTTGCAAGGTCCATGATGAAAGAGAAGAATTGTCCAAATTATTTGTGGACTGATGCTGTTAATACAGCTACATATTTGGTTAATAGATTGCCTTGTAAAGCTTTGCAAGGTATGACACCATATGAAGCTTGGTGGGGTAAGAGACCTACCTTGGATCATTGCAGAATATTTGGATGCTTGGCATATGCATATGTGCCATCTCAATTGAGGCATAAGTTGGAGCCTAAGGCAGAAAAATATGTATTCATTGGTTATGATGATAAGCAAATGGGATACAGGTTGTGGAGTCCATCCACAAAGCAATTCCTTGTATCCAAGGATGTTACATTTGATGAGCAAGGTACTTGGTATGCAAGTAAATATAATATACATGTAGATGTTGAAGAAGTAGTGGATCAAAGGAAAGGTAAAGCAAAGATTCAATTACTTGATGAAAATGAGAATAATGAAGCACAGGTTGAAGTTGAAGAGAGGCCAAGGTTTGATCCAGAATGTGATGAACCAGAGACTTCAAAAAGTGTAGAAGTTAGGAGGTCATCTAGGCACAAATGGCAACCCACAAGGTATAGCTATGACACCTCATTCTTGACTACTAAAGATTATGCTTATTTGGTAAAAGGAGATGAAGATCCATCTACATATGATGAAGCCAAAGGCAAGAGAAATTGGGAAGAAGCCATGCAAGAGGAGTATGATGCATTGATAGAGAATCAGACTTGGGATCTGGTTCCTAAACCTAATAGCCAGAAAATTATTGGATGTAAGTGGGTTTACAAAACAAAAAGATTTGCAGATGGAAGTGTGTCTAGGTACAAAGCCAGACTTGTTGTGAAAGGGTATGCACAGACATATGGAGTGGACTATGATGAGACCTATAGTCCTGTGGCAAAAATGACAACCATCAGAACTCTCATAGCAATTGCTGCTTGCAAAGGTTGGAAGTTATCTCAATTAGATGTTAAAAATGCTTTCTTGAATGGATACATTTCAGATGAAGTTTACATGGAGCAACCAGATGGGTTCAAAGATCAAGTGAGTCCAAATTATGTGTGTAAGCTCAAGAGAGCTTTGTATGGGTTGAAGCAGGCCCCAAGGGCTTGGAATTATAGGCTTGTAAAATTCTTAAAAGATCTTGGATTTCAAGCATCAAAGGCAGATAGTAGCTTGCTAGTCAAAGCAAGTGAAGATGGACTCATTTATGTTTGTATTTATGTTGATGACATAATACTTACAGGAACGGATGATAAAGGAATACAAATGATCAAGAAGCAGATGGAGAAAGAGTTCAAAATCAGTGATTTGGGGAACTTGTCATTCTTCTTGGGAATGGAGATTTTATATACTCAACATGGAGTATATGTGACCCAAGAAAGGTATCTTAAAAATTTGCTAACCAAATTTAAAATGGAAGATTGCAGGGTTGCACCTACACCATTGGAAGTGAACCATAAATTGTCTAGATTTGGAGGAGAAGAATTCAGAGACATGAAGCTCTATCAAAGTTTGGTTGGTAGCTTGATTTATGCTACATTAACAAGGCCTGATTTGTCATATGCAGTTGGTGTGCTTTCACAATTCATGCATTGTCCTAGAAAGGAACATTGGATTGCAGGACAAAGAGTACTTAGGTACATCAAGGGTACACTCAGAGAAGGACTGTACTATGGATTTACTTCTGATACAAGAGTGAAGATATATAGTGATGCAGATTGGGCAGGTAATGTGGATGATAGAAGATCAACGCATGGATATTTGTGCTATGTAGGAGACAAATTGATTTCATGGTGTTCTAAGAAGCAACATACAGTTGCTTTGTCATCTACAGAAGCAGAATATAAAGGTATGGTGGAAGCTGCAAAGGAGGTAATATGGCTAAAGACACTCATGAAGGTTTTTGATGTGATTCAAAGTACTCCTATTATTTGTGGAGACAATATGAGTTCTCTATACTTGGCAGCTAATCCTGTGTTTCATGCTAGAACTAAACATATTGAAATACAGTATCATTTCTTGAGAGAGAATGTTATTGATAAAGAGATTGAAGTCATACACACTCCTACAAAAGATCAACTTGCAGATATGATGACAAAAAGTTTAGATGGACCAAAGTTATAGAAGTTCAAAGACATGGCAGGAATAAAGAAGATGCAGATAATCACAATTGATGATTGAGGGGGAGTTGTTGGAGCAAGACAATCAACAAATTGTGATTATACAAAGGGTAGAAGTAAAGACATGAAGAGAAGATTGAAGATCAATGTCATGAATTGAAGGAAAGAATCAGATAGCAAAGTTCTTTAATCAAATGTACATTAATTCTTTAGATACTTCAATATACTTGAAGTAGTTACGAGTTAGGACTTGTAGATATATATATATAAGTACATGCTTGTAGTCGTATGAGATATAGAGAAGAGAGTATGAGATGAGTTAGTTGATGTACATTGTACAAATCATCCATCAGATGTATGAAGGAAATAGATAAGTGAAAATTTCAGATATGGCACGTCGATCTTCTCTCCCATTCTCCTTCTGTGCTTAATCTTTTGAGAAATCCTTTTGCACCTATCTAAGTCCATAGCTAATCTATCTATGACTAGAATTTGAGAAGTTAATTGCAATCAGGTTGAGAGAATTCAGTTTAGGAACATTCATATGTGAAGATGTTCTGAGAGTCGTCAAAACTGGCGTAGATTTCATGTTCAGAGAAATGGACATTTCTCAGTGCACAATGTAAAGTTTTACACAAGTGAGGGCTCAAAATCTGAGTTGAGAGGTAAGCCATCTATGGCTAAAAGATCTTGATCAAACGGGATTTATTTTGGGAGAACCAGTGTTAAGAAGTTACAGGTGTTAAGGTTGCCATTGCAAAGAAGCTGTTTCAGACATAAGTAAAGTGTTTCACACATTTCTCACAGTATACTCAATCATTTTGAGAAATTTAACTTGGAGAAGTTGCGCAACCTTAAGGCAAAGCATTGTGCAAAGTTTTATCAAAAACTTTACAGGATTGATTAGTCAATCAGTAATTAATCTGTGGCAGACTTTTCAGGAAATTTCAATTTTCAACAGTTAGTCAAAATTCTGATAATTTGGTGATTGTTTTCTAAAATTAAGTGGAGTCTGAAGTTGTTCTTGATATAGAGGAGTTATAAGTTCAAGTACAACTTGTTCTTTTGGAGATTAACACTCTCCATCACATACCCTACAACCCAACACTATCCCTCCCCTAGACTTTGTCATCCTCGACAAAGCTAAGAGGAAAGGATCATACACAACTGAACTTTATCCAAGTTGAAATCTTCATGTCTTCAAAATCTGCAATTTCTATAGTCAGCAAAGCTTCATGCAGCAAGTCTTCAGGTCTTCAAGGATCTTTAAATTTGTAGCACATCTATCTTTAAGCCTTGAGTCCTTCTTTCAATCTGCAAATCTTCAATCTTCAAAGTTGATCGACACAATCCCCTTGGGGGGCAGCCAGCCCAGCATTCCTCCCACTATGCAATTTTTGGTAAGGCTGAAAATGCCTTCACCAGAAGCTCCCAAACCTGAAATGGCATAAAAAAGAGCAAGTAGACCGCATCTAATAAGGAGATAAACATTCACTTCAAATTTAGTTTCCACTTCAGGGTACATCAAGTCCCATAGGACTAGCTTAAGTCCACATATAGAGCTAGCTATTCCTGCATTCTGCAAATTAAAGCACCAAAAGCCAAGAACTCAAGTGGTAGTCCTTATGACTTATATTTGTGACATGTCACCACTATTTAAAGCACAATCACTTAGTTTATATGACAACCAATGAGCAGTAGGTGAGCATGGATGAGAGCAAAATACAACATTCAGTGACTAAGGCCATGTGTATCTTTGGCTAAGTAGACATGCTTGGACAAGCGTTAAATAACTTTTAAGTCATCAAGAGGGATTTCTGTGAATCATGGTGTCTCATCTAACGGGACAAAGGATGAATGCAATCGTTGTTCCTAGTGCCTGGAATGTTAGTTATAAGCAAGCCATTTCATTGTAAAGAGATGCAATGAGTAATTAGCCTGTAATCGAGTGAGCGCATCACAAAGTAAATTAATTCAGAATTGATAAAACATGTAGGCCCAATCCCACAGGGTCAGACATGAGATTTCAAAATGATCATTAAACCTAGGAGTATTCAAGAAATACATTATTCACAAGAGAGCATCTATAGGAGTCAAAAATGGATCAATGCTAAGTGTTGTGTGTGTTGGCCTATACTACATTAAGGGAGCATTGTAAAACCAGGGCATTTCTTCCCTGGCAAAAAAACAAGCATTTGGATTCTTGTGACCGTGTTTCCAGCTTTTTTGGAACAAGATATTCTCCCGACATTTTCCAAATAAAATTGAACAGAGTGTGTACAACAAAAGAGAGTTAACAGAGAACCTCACTATTTATGAAATGCAATTGATTGTGCAAAATTTAGAATTTCTTTCAGGTGTTTTTTTTTGTCAACTTCCCTCCCCCCGAAAGCATCTTAAGCGTCACTACTCTACCAGAAGCTACAACGGTAGAGATAGAATGAACTGATGGCTTTAGCAATCATGCTCGAACACTAGTACACAATCATAGCCATAGAGCAAAATTTACAAACATTCTGGCATATTGAGACAATGATTATGGAATCATGCTGTAAAGTAGACTGAATCTAGAGCCATAGAGTGAAACAAGTATTTAGAGAATTTTTCACCAATCTTGGCAAATCATAAAACTTTTTCTAGTGTCATGAAATTTTCCATCAGAAACCAAGTTGCACTGAAACAAGTAGTGTTTTGATGTGAAACAAGAGAGGAACTGATAAGCCATAAACCTGCATCATAGATTGAATCTTGAAGATGGCATGCAAGATGTATAGCAGTGCTATTATAGAAATGTATCTTTGAAAATAGTCACAAGTGTGAGGATGCTTCTAACTCTTCAAGAGATAGCCCTAGTACAAGCCTATACCTACAACCTGTTCCTATTTCAACCGAGTCATTTAAATCATCTGCAATTACTAAAGCTTACCAGTATCACATGAATATGAACACTATGGGTCCATCACACACCGCTCTTGAGAAAGTTCATGGAAGAATACACATATTTATCATGAATTTTTGAGTCAGCAGTGTTAAAAGTGTGTTTCCGTCACAGGCACTTTTAAGTTCTTTCAGGTTCTTGGGAGTGGTAGGGGTCTGATAAATCAGAGGCCCTGTAACTTAATTTGCCCAATTAACTTATCCAATCAGCAGTACGTTAATGTTCACTATCGAATCCTTTATACAGCTTACTCTCAAAATTCTGGTTAGACTTTTCACAGTATGCAATGCAGGAGTTATTCAACACCGTTGCACAGACTTATTATCGACCACTTAACAGTACTCAGTTAATCACAATCAATGCAATTAAACAAAGTAAGAGTTAACAATACTCATGATTTGATAATACTGCACTACGACGACATCTCCGTAGAATGGCAATCGCCCAAACAGACAGTCTGGCGATCTCCTTCGTCTCTCCGCTACCGGAGAGCCACAGAAGTTTTTCATTAAATTGATAGAAAGATACAACACTTTGCTACAACCTTTCGGTTCATGCGGTATAGGAAAAATATGAAATTACAATATGCCAATCCGGCGACCTTACACTGGCACGCACGGTGGACTTGAACCTACAACGGAAACAAAAGTTAAGGCTCGTCTACGATGTCTTGTATATACATGGTTCTGGCTAATTTAAAAGTTTTGGAGATCTTCTGTTTCAAAGAATCCAGCATTAGCTTTAAGGTTTCCGGCTCTACTAATTGTGCGCCAGTGCGAACAGAACTTGTTGCAATCACTTGACTCATCAAAATTTCTTTCTGCATCTACAAAAATGCCTCCTGCAAGTAAAAATCATTTGCAAGGGCTGCATCACGGCTCAATCTCATATCTTCAATCTGTTTATCTATTCTGGATAAACGCTCTGCTTGATAACCGAGCTGCTTTTCTTTTCTCTCCAGCTCTTGAGCTTGATACTGAATAGTCTGGTAATATGCGTCTCTTTCCTTCTTTATCCCTGCTATCTCCTTCTGAAGTTGAAGAGTCAGAGTTGTTTTGGCTTTAAGATCAGAGTTCACCTGAAATAAATGAGCAGTTGCGGTCTGGAGTTCTGCATTAGTTTGTTTAGCTAAATCCACCATCTCCTGGCCTCTCTGCACTACTTCATCAAGCTGAAGTCGAGTTTCTTCCAATAAATTCCCAAGTGCCACGCGAGCATCTTCTTTATCTTGTACTAATTGTTTTAACTGTATAATCTCTGCATCACGAGCATTTAACAAATCATTTTTGGCTCTTAACTCAGCCAATGCAACATCTCTTTGTGCAATCAAAGAATCCTGTCCGGCAATCTGTGCTTGAAGTTGTTGAATCTGTACGTGCAGGGCATGATTTTTGACTTTCATTGCATCCACTTCTTCCTGTAAGGGGGTAATATCAGCTTCTAATACATCGACTTTGTGTTGTAAGTCTTGGGATACTATCGGTTGCCATCTTCAATTGTATTAGTAGTTGCTGCGAAAATTGGATCAACATACGACCCATGGACTCTAATTCAGTAAATATTGGAACCGGAAGAGGAGGAGGAAGTGGCTGAGATGAAGAGGCTGATAATAGGTGAGGGGAACGTGGTGGAGAATAATTGGGTGAAGAAGATGAGGTAGCGGGTTCTTCAGGGACAATAGGTTGAACTAGGACAATTGGCACCGTAGTCTGCATGATACGCACCAGCAGTATTCTTGTTGTCTGTTGCATTGTTGTTTCCGTTCTGTTAATTATCGAGTCCACCAAAATAATCACTTCATTAACTATTTCCGTAACAATAGCTTGCACATCTTCTGAGGTGTCCTGCTGAGAATCCGCATGAGAAGAACTTGCTTCGGAATCAGCAGTGGGCGTACTTAGTTCCTTTTGCTGGGTTGGAGAAGACTGGGCAGAAGAATCAATAGGAATCGATGTTGCGGTGTCCTGGAAGATCTCTTCTTCATTTACGGCATTGGAACCTTGCACCTGGCTCTCCGATGGGCTTATGTGGGTGCGTTTCAGACGAAGAAGTTGGAAAAGATCTTCATCCTCGTCGTCTTTGAGCACTTGAACAGAGTCTTCATGGAACAAGATAGGAGCATTGGGAGGCGGTTGCGCGGCTTGGAGTATCGGAAAAAGGAAGGTAAGGATATGTGGTAAATGAGAGCATGGAAGATCACCCTTATTAACATGTTTAATAACCGTAACACATTCAGGGTGAATGCACCGGAAATAATAAGAGGCAAAATTGACAGGCTCACGAGAAGCCGTGTCAATCATCGAATAAAATGGACGAGAAATCTCGTAAGTACGTTTCTGTAAATTAAGGATAGCAACTAAGAATTGTAAGGCGGTCTGTTCAGGATCAGGGCGACGGAGAATGGCGTACTCATTCGATGAGTGCCGTGGGAATAATTCGATCATGGTGGCTACCGGAAGGAGAGGACCATTTTCCAATCCTTCCATAGGGAGATGGAAAGCTGCAGCAAATGACGCTAACGTGATTACTACGTGAGACAGTAAACATGTAATCGGCCAACTCTGCTCCGTAGCAGGTGTGGAGGCAATGGCAGCAATAATCTACGCGTAAAAAGGGTGACACTCCACTGAATGCCAAGGCAATTCAGTGAAATTCAAAAGACCTCGGATGCGCAGAAACTCACTCACGTCCGGGGTGAGTCCTTCACGAAAGGTAGCAACGTTGGCTAATGCTTCCATGATGCGGACGCGAAAACTCAAGACTGCAGAGAACACAGCAAACACAGAAAACACAACGCACAGAACACACAGACACAATAGCGATTAACAACGAAAAGAAGAAGATTAAGTAGACACTCGACAATGTGAAGCGATCAAAAACTCTAATCATCGCGCGGTATGGAAATGATAACCTCCATAATTACAGTGTGCATGCATGAGCAGAATTAGTAACACAGGGCGGCGATTAATCATAATTAGATATCAAAACGAGGAGATTTATGGTCTATATTCAACCAAAATACAGAAATAAAAATAAAGTAAGTGAGACGCGAAAAAATGAGGAACACGTTAGTGGTGATCAAGCGGTTGGTGATATGGACGTAGCTTTGAACCATTAATCACTTTAGGAAGAGGAACTCCGGTCAAGGTAGTCAACCGAAAAGTAGCTGGTCCCACTTGCTCACTAATCCGGTAAGGACTGAACCACCGTAATTTAAATTTTACAGCAGAACGATTTGATTTAGCATTATAAAATAGCACAAGTTGGCCCACCGTAAAAACTGGAGTTTTGAGAAACCGATCATGGGTACGTGCTTGCCGCAACTGAACTTCTTGGAGAAATAGGAAGCTTTCCCAATGATGTTCATCCAAGGCTCTGAGTGCTTCCAATCGAAATGGTAAAGAGTCTTTGGGCAGTAATTTTTGAGTTAGGGCCACGCGTAAGCTTGGCACTACGAGCTCCATCGGCGCGATTGCTTCCAACCCATAAGCAAACTTGGAAGGGGTCATTCCGGTTGCAACTTTGTATGTAGTCCGGTATGCCCATAACACTGCGGGTAGTAACTGATCCCAACGTTCTGGTGATTCCACAATCAATTTGCGAAGCATACTCAACAACGTTTTGTTGGTACTTTCAGCTAAACCATTAGCATGAGGATAGTACGGTGAACTGAATTTATGCAGAATTTGAAAAGTGTGCGTTAATACTCGCATTAAATTGTTAGCAAAATGGGTTCCTTGGTCTGTCACAAGTTCCAGAGGTAGTCCATAACGTGGGAAGACGTCCTTCATCAGGCATTTTGCCACGGAAACAAATGTGGTGGATCGTAAGGCCCAAGCTTTTGCCCACCTGGTAGCGTAATCTGTACAGGTCAGGATGTAACGAGTGTTGCTAAGGATCGCTGGTGGTGTGATTGGCCCAATAAAATCAAGACCCCACTTCTGAAAAGGTTCCAAAGGTAATACAGGTTGCAGAGGAAAGAAGTGGTGCTGTAATGGCTGTCCAGATCGTTGACAAGTGTCACACTGTTGCACAAACTGAGTCACGTCTTTATACATGGTTGGCCACCAAAGCCCACTTTGCAGAATCTTCCGATGAGTAAGATCTGCTGCAAAATGTCCACCGGAGGGTATTGAATGTGCCATAGCAATAACCGAGTCTGCTTCATGAGGTGGGATACAACGAAGTAAGACACCAGTATGATCCATATAGTACAACTGTCCTACAATCAACTGGAATCTGCGATTGTAAACTGTAATTTTTTGCCGCATACCAGGAGGTGTATGAGGAGGAAGACATCCATCAGTCAGAAAAGTTAACAACCTATCTGTAGCTCAAGCGTAAGCACCACCTCCTTTACTTGTCAATCCGCGGAGACGTGAGGATCGGTATGAAGACCACGAGCAAGTGAAGGCACAAGTGCGTGAGTGAAAGCACACAAACATGCACACACATACACACACACACGCACAAAGTAAGATCAAAGAGAGGAACAATGGAAAGCTTAGATTGCAAAAGAGTTCTCTTACAAAAGCTCAATTCTCTCACAAGCTAACCCCAAAAATGAGCTCTCTAGCTCTTTTTATAGTTTTTTGACTAGTTTTGGCCCTGTCTAGACCTAGTGTTCGGCCTAGTTAAAAATTAGGTTCCAGGGCTTATTTGAGGGCTCAAACGAAGTCTAAAAATTATGAAAATTGGTACGATGGTACTTCTAATACTCCTCAAGCTCGAGGACTCCTCGGCTTGCACAAAATGGAGCTACAAAAAAAGAAAATGGTATTTACAAAGGTTTTAGTGATGGAATTCACTTTTTTTGTAGGGGATTCTTCTGAAAAGTTGACATGTACTTCATGGAGCTCCCTACTTGCTCCCTTTCCTTGTGTGTCCACCTTTTGATGTGCTTCCATGCTTTGTCCTTGACTTTGAGCTTCAACACTCCCCCCCCTCTCGAGTCTTTCGTCCCTGACAGACCCTTGTTGTAGTGGTTATTCCAAGTAGTGCCTTGAGAGGGAGTGTCCCTTCTGTATGAACAAAAGTCGTCTAACTTCCAGATGTGTCTGGTTCTCCATCTATCACTACGAGTATTTGCAAGTTGTAGTCTCTTGGTATGTGCTTCTTCCTTGGATTCCAGCTTGACTATGTCATTGTGAGTCTCCGTTGATGTTTTCTAGATCTTCCACAGTTAATGTTCATAGTAGTCATGCCAAGTACTCATAACCCATATTGAGTGATGGGTAAGTGTGTTCGTGCAAGGGTTGAGGAGAATATGTGCCTTGTGCACGGCCTTGTAATGTAGCCCTATGAATGCTTACTTGGGAAATGCATTGGAAGAAGTATGGTGCAAAAATTGGGGGTCTTGAGCTAAGTGCTCAATGATATGCCGACGAAGAGGTTTCCTAAGCTATCATGGTTATGATGTTTCCAAGGTAAAGATACTTACCATGGAGAAGGCCGATGGATGTTAATCTCCTCGTGTTGTACACTCGGCCTTTGGGATGGAACATTGTTGATGAATGTCCGTGTTGATGGTCCACTGATGAGATCTTTTGAGTGGTTGATCCTCTCTCCTCTTTTCAAAGCAACATTTGCCAAATACTGAGAATTGAATTTCTTTATATTCTTTGGCAAACAACATTGGGTAACTACACCAAGCTGAGTTTCACATATTCTCTTTAGCTCACCATACGCAGGAGTCTTCTCCTCCAGAACTACCCTTTGCAGATATCTCCTTGGATGCTCTCGTACATGAAGTAGTTAAGCATCACTCAAGTTGCGGACCTTCAAGCTCTTCATTCCTACCATGGTAAGAGAAAATCATAATTGTAGATGCCATGTTCATGCCAAGTGCTTGCCATCTACCAGATAAGGCAGCTATAATATCATCTGCTAGCCGAGACACACTTCTATCCCAACTGATAAATGCCCAGTAATCAATAGTTCCATCTTCAACTAAGCATGTCTCATTCATGTTTCATGAGCCAAACCTGGGAACAAGTTCTTCCTCTCTTTCTCTTTTTTTTTTCTTTTTTTTTTTTCTTCTTTTTTTTTGTTTTTTTTTTAATTTAATAGGAACAATATCACAAAACAAGAAGACAGAATTTAGTATCAATCAATAAAAATCTTTGACATATGTCAATGTGCTCTTGTGCCTGGGATTCTCAAGTGTGTCTATGCACGACCGTGTAATGTGGCCCTATATTAATGCATACTTTGGAAATGCATGACCTGAATGGTGCAAAAGATAGGGTTGTGCAAGGAGCACATGGTTGTCGCTCGTCGAGGCCTGATGTCACCTGCAGATGTTGATGTCATCTTTGTTTGAGGTATCCATTGGATCTTGAGATGACCACTGATCCTTCCTCTTGATAGGGACCCATTTTAGAACAGCATTTGGCACTGTAGAGATTACTTCAGGCGTCTTCCTCGTTGGATGCTTTCTAAACTGTGGTATCCAGTGTGGTTGGCACTTTGGTTCGGTGGAGGCTACTTGTACTTTTGGCTTCCAAACCCATATCCTTTTTGCATGTCTTCCTACTAATGTTGAAGAGCTGATTTGATCTTCCTTTGGTCTCTGTACGTGGTACTTACCCTTTTCTCTTTTTGGCTTCTTTGTTGAGACCTTTCGCATGTGGGAGAACATAGGTTGTTGTGGATGTAGGAGCTTCTTAGGTACCCACATCTGTAATTGCCCTTGTTGAGCTGCAGCTAACTTCTTAGGCACCCAAACTTGTTGGATACTTTGTGATTGAGCTTGTCTGAGCTGCTTCCTTCATCTTCTGGCCTGGTTGACTTGCCTGGATGGGCTTTGTGGGGGCAAGGCTGGTGGTTGCTCTCCTTTGCGTACCCAGATTTGTTTCATACTCGGAACTGCGTTCTTGTCAAATGGTGTCTTTCTATTTGATGTAGCAGTTGTCGTGAACGGTTGTGTTTGCTTGTGTGGTGGACTCACTACTGTGGCTACTTGATTCTTTGGAGAAGAAGAAAGATCCACCCACCTTCGAACCTGTTCTTCCATGATTGACTCCTTCTGCATCATAGAGCTTTTGACACATACAACATCTTCTTCCATATGATTAGTCTTAGAAGAACTACAAGATGTGACATCTGGATTTGTGAGCATGCCATTTTCTAGTTCTAATGTAAAGCATTGTCCCTGGACCCAAACTTGAAGAAGTTGACTTCTTAGGTTTAAGTTGACTGCATTGTCATAAATCCAATCTTGTCCTAAGACAAGTGGTTTTGTAAGGTTCTCATCTTCACACACTAGCACTTTGACTTTCATTGGAACATCTTGCAGGTAGATGGGAAGTTCCACCTCGCCCAAACAAGGGGTTTCCACACCTCCCAATCCTATGAGATAAGCTTCTATGGGATTGATGTTCAACTGCAAGTTTTGGCAGTAGGATAGTCTAACTGCACTACTTGCTGCACCTGAGTCAATCAATGCTTTCACAGTCCTTGCATCCTCTCCTTGTCCTATCTCTATGGTCACAAAGGGTCTTCGGTCAATGACTTGAGAAGTCGCTATGCCTGACTTTTGGCACATATCCATGTGATATTTTGGGGCTTTTGAGTTGACATCTAGGCCTAGTCGCCTTAACTTATTTCGCCTTATGCACTCTCTAGCCTCGGCTTGTGCTTCTTCTCTCACCCTTAACTCCTCTTCTTTTCGCTTCTTAGCAGTGTTGAGTTTCGTAAGCATATCCTCTGTAAGAGGTTCTTGGTATAACTTGACTATGCAACCACTGATATAGTTTGGCAAGATGTCTCCTTCTAGAGTGGCCAACTGAACTGCACCGCTACTGGATATTCTATTAATGATCATGGGTCCATATCCTCTTTTTTCCAACTTACGGGCATGTTGTTTTAGTGTATAAACCAACACTAGATCTCCCTCTTTCAATCCCTTATCCTTGATGTGTGCATCAAAGTATGCCTTTTGCCTTTTCTTTGCAGCATAGATGCCTGTTGCCGCGCGTAGCCTTGTCTCACCTAAGCGTTCTATATCAAAGATCCTAGAGGACAATTCATGTCCACTCCACTCATACTCTTGTGCTACTTTTAAGGCAGAGATTAGGAAATCCAATGGTAGTATAGCATTTTGTCCAAAGACCATCTGAAATGGGGTGGCGTTGAGTACCGTTTTGTAGGCAACTTGATAAGCCCAAACAGCATGATGAAGTTGCTTGTCCCAATCAGAGCGTTTATTATTTACCAGTTTTGTCAATATGTTACAGAGGATCTTATTGGTGCTCTCGGCTTGTCCGTTAGCTTGTGGGTGATAGGGGGCAGACTTCTTATGTATCACCAAGAATTCTTGGAGAAGATTTTCAATGACTTCATTCAAGAAGTGTGTGCCTCTATCGCTCACCAACTCTATTGGTAGTCCATATCTCGTGAACACATTCGCGAATAAGAACTTAGCCGTAGTCTGAGCATCATTCTTTGTTGTGGCTTTCACTTCTACCCACTTTGTAAGGTAATATGTGGCTACAATAATATATTATGCATGGGAGTTTCTAGCTGGGGGGCTAATAGGACCTATGAAGTCTATGCCCCACTTCGAAAATGCACGCCCTCCCATCATTGGCCTCAAGGGCATCTCGTCTTTTCTAACTGGATATTGTGCACGTTGGCATGTGTCACATTTCTTCACATAGGTATGTGCATCCATATGAAGAGTGGGCCACCAAAGTCCTGAGAACAGAATGGTCTTGATCACTCGGTCAGGACCAAAATGTCCACCTGCAACACCACTGTGTGTAGTTTCTAAGACTTTCAAATAATCTGATTCGTGAACACACAGTCTTAAGTAACCATCTTTTCCTCTTCGGTATAGGTTATCTCCTACTAAGGCATAGCCTTGAGCCTCTTGTGCCATGCTTCGTCTTCTTGCTAGACTAGCCTCTTTGGGTAATCTTCCCGATCTCATAAACTCTACCAATGGAGCACTCCAATCAGGAATTAATGACACTTGATAAAGGGTGGCATGCTCCACTGGTGGTCTCTCTTTGCATATTGGACAGTTCTTAATCCACTCATGTATTTCTTTGTCCATGCTAGGCCAATACACTCCTAAACACTTCAGATTCTGCAATGTTCGTTGTTTAGAATAGTGATTTCCTAGCAATCCTTCATGAGCTTGCTGCAACCAACTACTATGTTCATCATCCTCGACACAACAAGCTAATACACCCTCAGTATCTTGTTTCTACATGCTTCCTGCCAATATGTGATATTTTTGTGATCTTACAATTTCTTCTTGTGATGTTTTCACATTCTTATTTGCAGGGCCAAAGGTTAGGACTGGTACCAACTTATTTGCCCATTTAGGAACGACTTCTAAATTGAACAGATAAGCATCAGGTAATTCATCAGACACTCCTCGCGGTGACTCTCCTGAAGTGATGCGAGAAAGGTGATCTGCCCGAAGGTGGGTTCTACCTTTCCTGACAACAACTTCAAAGTCATATTCCATTAGTAAGAGGAACCATCTTACTAAGCGTCCAGTATTGCAAGGTTTATTGACCAAATATAACAAAGCTTGATGATCAGTGAACAACTTGAACATGTTGGCCAATAAATAGTGTCTAAACTTCTTCACAGCATATACCATGCCTAAGCCCTCTCGCTCAGTTGTGGTATAGTTTCGTTCAGCTGCGGTGAGTTGTCTACTAGCATATGCTATGGGCAAGTCTAAGTTTCCTTCACCTGTGGGTTGTGCTAGCACACATCCTATGGCATGATTGGATGCATCCACGTGTACATGGAATGATTTATTCCAATCAAGAGTGGTCAGTATTGGTGCTGTGCACAAACGTTTCTTCAGTTCATTGAAAGATTTCTCGCATTCATCGTTCCACTCAAAATTAGACAACAAGGCATAAAGGGGTACATGTGGATAAACCCATGGTAATATCCACAATGGCCCATAAAGGCTTGTACCTCTTTAACATTCCTTGGCCTTGGTAGCTCCGCTATGGCTCGTACCTTATCTTCATCTGTTGAAATTCCATTCTTACAAATAATATGACCTAAGATTTTACCTTGACGCACCATGAACACACACTTTTCTGGGTTCAGACACACTCGATATTCTCTACACTTGTTGAAGATTTGTCTGAGCTCAAGGATGTGAAACCTTCTTTCTTGGGAATGAGCACATAAATCATCCACATACACTTCTAAGCTCTTTTGCAAGAACTCTTTGAAGACATGACACATGAGCCTTTCGAATGTTGCAGGTGCATTGGTGAGCCCAAATGGCATCACACGAAATGCAAAGATTCCCCACTCTATAGCAAAAGCTGTTTTGTGTTGATCTTCTAGGGAAATGGCTACTTGATTGTAACCTGAAAACCCATCAAGGAAGATATAAACTTCCTTGCCTGCAACCTACTCCAAAAGGTGTTCCGTGATTGGAAGTGGATAACTATCTCTGATAGTAGCGGCATTAACTTTTTTAAGGTTAATACACACTCGCAACTTTCCGTTCTTCTTGGGCACCACTACAATGGGGGACACCTATTCAGTATGCTCAATCTCATAGATGAATCTAGCTTCAATCAACCTATCAATTTCTTCTTTTATTTTGGCTGCATAGGTATCATTATATGTGTAGGGCTTCTGTTTGGTGGGCTTGGCATCAGTAGTCATGGGGATAGTATGAGAGCAAATTCTTGGATCTACCCCTTTCAAGTCTCTATAGTGCCATGCAAACACATCCCTATATTCCCTTAATAGAGCTACAAGCTCCATTTCTTCTCTTGCACTTAGGTCATCTCCTATATATGTGCATCTCTCTTCGTTCTCTTCGATGGTCACTACAATATTCTTGGTCTTTTCTCTATTATCATATGATTCTCCTATGATGGCCTCTCTCTTAGGCATTTGTACCAAAATTTTGCGGTCGTCAACTTCATATTTCTTGAAGTTTTCTGGTACTTCAAACAATGATTCCTCCTCTTCTTGTTTCACTGATTTTCTTTTCTTTTTCTTTTGACTACTCTCACTTCCATCCTTTGAGTTTATTGTTTTAATACTTGTGAGAGGTTCTTCTTCTTTCTGGGTGAACACTCCTATATCTTCTAGATAGTGCTGCTCTGAGTTAAAGAAACTATCCATCACAATGGACTCCAGATCATCGTCATTCTCTTCTTCTTCTATGACATCACTAGGGTCACATTCTTCTAGCAAGGGCTGACACATGAACACTGAGATATCATAACCCTCCTCATCACAATGAGGTGTCCACTGTTCTTCATTGACAGCAATGTCCATGGTGGCTAAGATTTCTGGCCAGCCATGAGGCTCAAATTCCTCATCTAGAAAGATCATCGGTGTATAGGCTGGGTCTTTAATTGGTCTATCTCCTGGCGAAGTTCCTTCTTCTCTTGCCTTTAAACGTTTTTCCTCTTCCTCTGCGACCTTGCACATCCACAAATGAGTATCTTCATGCAGCCATGATGGATCAGGTGAACTTTCAGAATGCACAGAGATGGAATCTTCTTTCGCTTTGTGGATATGATTCCACTGTAGCGGTGGTACATCTCTGAAGGAGTAATCCTTCAAATTGACCTTGGTGGTGACCCCTAAGTGTTGTAAGTACAAGGAGTTGGTTCCCCAATCCTGTACTATTTGCAATTGTCGTAGGAAGGGTCTTCCTAGGATCATCTCATAAACATTATTTTTCTCAAAGTCACATATAGCAAATGTGTGCTCAAACTCTACACCACAAGTGGTTAGAGTTATCCTTTCGAGCAGTCCTAGAGGTATTTCAAAATGGCCGTCAGCCATTTGAAGCTTCATTCTAGTTGGTCTTAATGTGGGTTTGCCCCATTGCTTCCACAAAGAGGTGGTCGCAATAGCAACACCCGCACCTGAATCTATGATTGCTTTGGTTGTGTAACCTTGGTGGGTGATTGGAAGATAAGTATTACCTTCTTCACCCTCACACATGTCTCCTATTCTATCGAGAGGTATCTCTGGAACTTTTTGCTTAGAGCTTGTTTTTGGCATGTTGGAATCAAGTTCTAGAACCTGATCCTTCACATGATTCCAAAGCTCAGGTTTTGCTTTGAGCAGCTCTTCTACAGTGAGATGGCACTGAACCTTAGTGTTCTTCACGACATCTGTGTTCCTTGGAACCACTGAGTCTTCATTTCTTACTAGTATTGTGGGGGCTCTAATCTGGAGAGATTCAGATTCCCATGGGCCTGGAAATTGAGGCAGTTCTTCTAGGGTATTAGATTCAAAATCTAATCTTTCATCTTCTTGTTGTTCTGCTTCATCTCCGTAAATAGATTGAATGTCTTGGGGAAATTGATCATGAAGATCATCAATCTCAGGAATAGGAGGGGAATTACCCTTCTCCTTGGCCCATTTCTCTTCTTGTATTTCCCGCAAGAACTCTTGAGAGTACTGTTGAATTGAAGGAGGTATTCCAGCATCTATGGAATTAGGAACATAAGCTCCCATTGGTGGTGAGCTTCCTCTTTCAATAATTGGTTGAGCGTGTGGAGGTAAAGAAACTTGTGGTTTGTTTACCAATTGCTCTAATCTTTCTAGTAAGCCCTGGAAATGCAAATCTGATTTGATAGAGTTTGTCTGATTGAACTTTTGACTAGTCTCAAGTATGGCTTGAGCTTGTTCTACCATTTTCATGCACATTTTCATCCGTTCAATCTCTAAATCTGCTCTAGGGTAACTCTTGTCTAGGTTTGCAGCTGTAGGCCCTTCTTGAAGTCGAGCCTGGTAGGCCTTGAACATCATGTCCAAGCCTTCTGGGGTTGGATCTGCAAGAACAGACCCTTCTTGCGGTCTATTTACAATGGGTGGTGGGGTGGGATGAGGTGGAGTGGATGGAGTTTCGGCATGCGAGAGGTTTTGAGATGCAATGTCTTCTATTTTTGTTTTTGCGTCTTTCAAGCTTTCTTCTAGTTCCGATAACTTTTTATTCCACTTGCGATTGGCCTTCTCTCTGGTATTCTTCCATGTTCTTGTTTTCCTCTTACTAGGCTCTCCTAATTCACTCGACTCTGATTGTTCTGTTGGTTTATCCTGTTTTAAGGCTTGTGCCCTAGTGACAGCTTGTATAGGAGCCACATTGCTACTACTTGAACTTGAATTTGCCACTAAGCCTACCACATTAATGGGTGTAATCTTGGGTGCACTGTAGGGGTTTCTTGGACAATCTCTGGGGAGATGGTCTTTGCCACAATCAGGACAAAAAGCCTGTATTGTGATAGCCTGTCCTTGACTCGGAGATGGTGGGTGGGGACAGTCACGAATGAAATGGTCACCTTGACATCTGAAAAAAGATCCTCTAGGGGCTTGTGGTCTTACTTGTCTCAGTTGGGGCCTAGGGTTAGCATTTGCGTACATGACATTGGAATATTCAGGCTCCCAATTTTGTTCCATAGGTTGTGCCTCATATTGATATGGGTAAATCTCACTATGTTCAGGTGACTCTGTGTAATAAGCATGTGGACTACCTTCATGGGAGTAGTCTGAACTATGAGCATGAGAGTCATTATCTGGTATCAATGGGGTTAGTGGGACCAATGCTCTATTTGGATTTTCCTCTCCCACGGCATACTTGACTGGAATCACGTTGGCAGGAGTTGGTGGTTGGTTTCCCAAGACTGTTTGTGGCCTATATTGTGCTTGATATTGCTATTGTTGTCGATAATATGGCTGTTGGTATTGGTTATGATACCTACCTGGTTGGTAAGGTTGTTGATAATTCTGTCTAACAGCCTGCCTATTATAGGGACAATCTTGAGCTGTGTGGTTCGTATATTTTCTCTCAATAGTGCAATATGGAGCATTCCTTTCTCTAATGTTTTGGTTTTGCATTGGGCATACGTTAGCCATGTGGTCACCTCCGCAAGTATAACACCGATTCAATGGGGTGACTCTCTGTGTTTGTCTATTTTGGACTCCCAGCTTCTTGGCAACTTGCTCAGCTATCTCTTCTATTTCCGTGGAGATTTTTGAAGTATGACTAGTAGAACTACCCGAATCTTTGTAGAGTTTGGACAATCCTAACTCCTCACCCAAGTTATCTTCTATGTCAATGCACGTCCGCACACACTCTTCTATGGATCTAGGCTCTTTCAAGTACACATATGATCTTAACTTAGTGCTTAGTAAGCCATCTAAAAACGAAGCCACTTGTTTGGCTGGTGTGGGTAACTCTAGAGCAGGGCATCTCTCTAGATACTGTCTGAACCTTCTACCTGCTAGCCGCACTGTTTCTTGGGGTGTCTGCTTGAAGCAGTGGATCAAAGATGATGTGTTATGCCTGATACCACTCTTGGAAAATTCTACAATGAATTCGTCTAGCAGTTGACCTATATCGCGACCTCTTGCATGGCTTCTCTGAGTTTTTCTTTAGTGGCCAGCAATTCTTTACCAACGTCAGCTACATTATCCATATTTTCCTTGTAGCTTTGTATCAATTTGGCGTTCACCTTTTGTAATTGATTCCTCAATTCATCTGTTTCATTGGTGTATCGGCTCTTCCATTCCTCTATGTTTGCTTGTTCTTGTTTTAGCAGCTCTTCATATTTTGAGATTTGATCTCTCAATTCTTTTTCTTTGGTTTCTGTGGATTCTTGTTGCTCGATTGGTTGATCATATAATAATGACTTCATTAATTCCTTATTCCTGTTTCTCAATGTGTCATTTTCTTCCATATAGACTTTTAGCTGTGTCTCGAGTAATGTACTTCTAGCTCTCATTCTCTCTTTGTCCGCCTCGCTGGCATCATATGATTTCTGTAAATTTGCGAGCTGTGCTTGGAGTTGGTGATGCTGAGTGATTAAGGATTCATATTGCGTTTTTGTATCGAGCCACTCATTGCTTTTGATTGTGAGCTGCTTTTGTGTCGCGATGAGCTGTGATGATAGTTGTTCGCTCATTATCTGGAATTGATGCTTTTCTCGCCTTGCTCTATCATGGTCTGCATCTATATCCATCAATTGCTGTTGTGTGTCCATGGCTATTTGAATCATCTGCTTGACTACAGGCTTCATCTGAGTAACATCCACATTAAGCCATGTTTTTGGTATACTTGGTTCTTCTCCGGTATTGACATCTTTTCCCTGTGCCACATGTAATGTAGTGTCATGGGGTTGCCGAATTTGAAGTTGGATCCTTGGCTCAGCCACCATGTCGTCTTTGTTTCCTTGAGGTGTGTTATCCGGTACCTCGATCGTAATTTGTTCTTTTCTTTGTAACTCTTCTGTTTCCTTACTTGATGGAGTTTGGACTTCCTCTTTGATAGGTGGTTTTACATAAGTAGCATTGGCAGGAGCTTCCTTGATGCTTATCTTTGTAGTATCATTCAACTGAATGACATGCTCCCGTTCAATGGGATCTGCTACATTCTGTTCCATTTCTTCATGATTCCCTGGCGTCACTTCTACTTGATCGAGCTCATTCCATTCTTCTTCTTGAGTTCCTGTCCGTATATCGGTATCCAAGGTATTCTTTTCAGGGCTGGAATCTGTATTGGTGCTGGAATCATCGATCCCTAGTTCTTTGTATCTTCCAGCCTGTTTTGGTGTCTTCTCTGGACTCCGTTGTTGTTTCTCTTGACTTGCTTGTCTATAGTGATGACCTTGAATATTCAAGTTTACCTGCCCTTGCATATATTGATGTGTTTCTTCAAGGGCAGCGGAAAGATCTCTCTTTGTAATAGGCATTTGAGCCGTCGTGATTTTCGGTAAGAGATGAGTCCTCTTTGATTGTGGTGTAGCTTGGGCTTCCTCCTCCCGTAAACGCTTTGTACCCCTCATGGGTTTTTGTGTGCTGGTTCCAGCTTCCTCAACCGCAACAACTGCTTTCTTTTTCTTAGGGACCGTAGCAGATTTAACGTATTTTGCGAGCCCTTCTGAGGTCGGCATCTCCCTTAAGCAATTTTTCATCTCAAGAGCTTCATATATCAATAAAGTTAATGCAGAACTGCCATTCAAGAACTTCTTCTGGCTCCATTTCTTGTGGGCTTCAAATAGCCGTTCTTGGACATACCCTGTTAAATTTATTTTGTTTCCTATTTGTCGCATGGCATGTGATAGTAGTTGCATGACAATTTTTTGCAGAGCCGTGTATCTGTGCATATTGGGGAAACAAAAATGTTGATGCACCAGACGGACAGCATCTTCAATGTCAATTCTGTTTATCTCCAGGAAGGACCTCTTCTTCGGATCATGACATTCCTCTTTGACATTCGTAATTCCTGTTTGATTCCATCCAAAGGCTTTATTGATGATTTCGTGAGTGAATCGGATGGTTTTCCATGTCCCTACTTTATCCAATACTCGTGCTTCTGGGACTGATATTTTTGTTGCAGCCGGTTGCATGGTATTCATGACTTGTGCACATCTTTGAAAGTCTGGAACATAGATCGGCAATTTGAGAAATGATTTTATGCCTGCTTGTGTCCATACATCTTCAATATGAGGTAACCCTTGTATTATTGTCTTGAAATCCTGTGACATGATTGGAAAATAGTGATCTGTATCCATAATCTTAATAGTTGCCATGAAAATGAGTTCCGAGACTGGTTGGTCATCACGGAACCAATGGCCTCTTGCTCTGGTTACTGATTCCAATGGAAGAAGCTGCACCTCTTCCTGTTGCGTAGCTTCTGAATCAGTTGATGCCATCTGCACTCAATATAGAGTATGAATTAGCAGCCATATTTTATCAGAAATCCTCCTTATTTGTTTGTCATAAGCTCGATATTGCTCCGAGTGAATGGTGTCGCCCCTTTCCCGTGTGTGTGAGAAAGGTAATACCTGGATTTTTTACATTTTTACATATTTTTATATTTTCATCTGAAAAGGAAAACAGAAAAGTTAGTTTATAGCCGAAGCGATTATTATTATTTTTTGTAGTGATTTCCTTAATGTATGTACAAGTGCTCTCCTATTCCCCAATGAGGAAAATGTGCTTGACTATCTTGAAATAGAAGAAGGATGTGCTGAATGCTTGGCCTTGTAATGTGGCCCTATCATGCATACTTTGGGTCTCGAAGGCTCCATATGTGTGCAATTGGAAGTAGTTGGTTGATGCATGTCGTTTGTTCTATCTTTTGGTATCCAAATCTGCTTCATTTTGCTGGGCTTTGTTGTATGTTGCCTCATTCCGATGAATGGGGCTCTTTTCTTGTTGTATGTCTGCTCGATCTGATTTGTAAATCTCGGAATGGCTCGAGTTGCCATTACAGACTCCTTCTTTCTCCAGTAACTCCTTTTTTGTGGCTGTTTTACTTGTGGACTATATTGGTTCTTCCAGTGCTGAGGATCATTATTCCGGCTTAGTTTCTTTGGAGCGCATGATTTAGGAATCCAGATTTGTGAACGATCCTGTTGAGCGGCTACTACTTTCTTTGGAATCCATATTGTAGCAGTTCGTCGGTGACTTCGTTGTTCCGACTGAGTTGGTTTCTTCTTTGATTGTTTGTTCTGATGTCGGTTGTGCTTCTGTCGTCGAAGATACTCCTCCACTTGATCTTTCTTTATCCACGCTTGGTTAGAGTATGGAATAGGGTATATTTTAATAGGTACAGATTTTGAATTACTCAGAGGACTAGTCTCTCTTTGGCATGGTGCTACACAGAGGTTGGTTTCAGATTGATTGACACTCATGACTTGCTAGACTAGAAAATTGTGTGCACGCAGAATTCAATGTGTCCTCGCATATAGTACTCGACGAAGGTGTTTCTATAGTGCTAGTGATCATACATTCATGACTTTGTTCATTGGAATGAACTTTTTGCTCTATGCTCACAGATTTGATTGGTCGTTCATCTAGCAGACTGAATACTTCCCGGTGTCCTATCCTTGCTGAGATGTATCCTAAAGCCAATTGAATGGTCACCTCATATTCGTAAATCCAGTCTTGACCTAACACTACCTCTTCAAGTAAATCCTGATCATGACACACTAATAGCTTTTGTTCCATGGTGTTGTTGCCAAGATGCAGAGGTAAGGTGATCTCACCTATGCATTGAGTAATCGTTCCTCCTATTCCTATCAACTGTGCCATTGATGGGCGTACTTCCTCATGGAATTTCTGGGTCAAAGAAAGCTTGATACAACTTACAGCAGCTCTTGTGTCAATGAGAGCATCCACTAAGTGGTACTCCGTTCTACCTGCTCCCAAATTTAAATATGGTTGCATTTTCTGTGATCCTAGGTTTTGAGTGGCTCTAAAATTAGCCATTGGGATGAGTTCTTCTCCTAGTCGATATCTCTCATCTCGCTCTCTCATCCACTCCTTCCGTTTCTTTATTCTTTCCAATGCTTCCTGTCTCGCTTCTTCTCGTATTCTTTCCTCTTCTATGCGTCTATTCTTGCCTTTGATTAATCGAGACATTGTTTCTTCGGTCAATGGTTCTAGATATTTTTTTACTCTACATCCACTGATATAGTTTGGTAATACGTCTCCATCTAAGGTTGCTAAGCTAATGGCTCCACTTGTAGATATACGATTTATGATTCATGGACCATATCCTCTCTTTTGCAACTTCTTTGCATGTTGTTTCAAGGTATATACCAAAACTAAATCTCCTTCCTTCAAATTTTTGTCCTTAATGTGCGCATCAAAGTAGGCTTTTTGTCGTCGTTTAGCAGCATAAATGCCTGCTATTGCTTGTAACCTAGTTTCGTGAAGCTTTTCTATTTGATCCAATTGAGTTGATAGTTCATGGCCTGTCCACTCATAAGTAGTTGCTACTCTTAGAGTGGGAATTAAGAAATCAATTGGCAAAATAGCATTTTGTCCATATACTAAGTTAAAAGGAGTAGTGCCTATAGCAGTTTTATAGGCTACTCGAAATGCCCATAAAGCATGCTGTAATTGCTTATGCCAATCTGATCTTCCATCGTTAACAATTTTAGTGAGAACTCTACACAAGATTTTATTCGAACTTTCGGCTTGTCCATTGGCTTGTGGGTGATAAGGAGCTGATTTCTTATGAATTACCAAGAATTCATTCAACAAAGCTTGTATAACTTCATTCACAAAGTGCGTACCTCTATCACTCACAATTTCTATTGGTAGTCCAAATCTCGTGAAAATGTTTTCAAAGAGAAACTTGGCCGTGGTTCTTGCGTCATTTTTCTTGGTTGCTTTGGCTTCAACCCATTTGGTCAGATAATCTGTTGCTACAATTATATATTCGGCATGGGATCCTTTCGCTGGTGGGCTAATAGGTCCTATGAAGTCTATTCCCCATTTCGTGAAAGCTCTGGCACTCATCATGGGTCTAAGTGGCATCTCATCTCTTCTAATTGGATATTTCGTTCGTTGACAAGTATCACACCGTTGCACATATGTTTTGGCATCTTGGTGTAGAGTTGGCCACCACATTCCAGCAAAGAGGATCATTTTTGCTGTTTTATCTGCTGAGAAGTGCCCTCCTGCAGCTCCTGTATGTGCCATCTCCAAAACAGAAAGATATTCGTCTTCGTGAACGCACATTCGTAATTGGTTATCTTTCCCTCGTTTAAAAAGTTGTTTTGCTATAATGGCATAATCCTTACTTTGTTCTTCAAGCGCACGTTTCCTTGCTGAAGTAGCTCCTTCGGGATATTCTTGAGTTTTCAAGAACTTTACCAGTGGCATGCTCCACCTTGGTGCTATTGTAGAATAGCATAAAGTTGAGTTCTCATCTAGAATTTGTTCTTGACAGGTTTGACAGGTTGATACATAGTTATGTGCATCTCTTTGCATGGTTGGCCAATATATGCCAAATCTCTTGAGTGTTTGCCACATTCCATTTGCATTCAAATGAGTTTTCCATTGGTTTACATGTGCTTTCTGAAGCCACATCTCCTGTTCCTCTTCTTCTACACATCTCATTAACAATCCACTTGAATCTTGGTGATACAAACTTCCCGCAATTATGTGAAGGTTTTTAATCTTCCAAAGGTCTTGGGTTTGGTTTTGCGTGATCCCATCTTTAGGTCCATGAGTAAGTATAGGGATCAACTTTTCTGCCCATTGAGGACATACTTCCAGGTTTAAAAGGTACGTATCTGGCAAATCATCGGGTACTCCTATGGGGGGTTCTCCATGCGTCATTCTTGATAAGTGATCTGCTCTTATGTGAGTATTTCCTTTCTTGACGACTACCTCAAAATCAAATTCCATTAGCAATAAAAACCATCGTACTAGTCTTCCTGTATTACAAGGCTTGTTGACTAGATACAGTAGGGCTTGATGATCAATGAAGAATTTGAATTTGTTTGCCAACAGGTAATGTCTGAACTTTTTGACTGCGTACACCATCCCTAGGCCTTCTCTCTCCGTGGTAGTATAATTGCGTTCTGCTTGATTTAATTGTCTACTAGCATAGGCTATAGGGTGGTCTAGTTTTCCCGTATCTGCAGGTTGAGCTAAGATGCAACCAATGGCAAACTTGGAAGCATCCACATGAATGTGAAACGGCTTATTCGAGTTAGGTACTCGAAGGATTGGTGCTGAACTCAATCGATTCTTTAACTCGTTGAAGGCTTTTTCACATTCTTCGGTCCAATTAAATTGAGTCAATAATGCATAAAGAGGTCTTGCAATTATGGCGTACATATGTATAAATCTTCGATAGTATCCACAATGTCCCATAAATGCTTGAACTTCTTTAGCAGTCTTAGGTCTTGGTAATTCCAGAATTACCTTGATTTTGTCTTCATCAGTTGAGATTCCATTTTTGGAGACAATATGTCCTAATATTTTCCCTTGTCTAACCATGAAGACACATTTTTCTGGGTTAAGGCATACTCGATATTGTCGACATTTAGCAAAGATCTTTTCTAGCTCTGGGATATGTTCTGATCGTATAGCTGAGTAAGTACAAAGATCATCCACGTAGACCTCCATACTTTTTCTTAGGAATTCTTTGAATACATGGCACATCAATCTTTGGAAGGTGGCTGGGGCATTAGTCAAACCAAAAGGCATGACTCTAAAGGCGTATACTCCCCATTCAATTGCGAACGCTGTTTTATGTTGGTCTTCAGGAGCAATAGCTACCTGATTATACCCTGAAAAGCCATCCAGAAAGCTATAGACTTCCTTTCCTGCTACCCTTTCCAAGAGATGATCTGTAATTGGTAATGGGTAACTATCTCTTATGGTCGCAGCATTTACTTTCTTTAGATTGATACACACTCTCAACTTTCCATTCTTTTTCGGTACAACCACCAACGGTGACACCCATTCCGTGTGTTCAATCTCATATATGAATCCAGCATCTAGTAATTTGTCTATTTCTTCTTTTATTTTGGCTGAATATACATCATTGTAAGTATATGGTCTTTGTTTAGAAGGTTTGGATTCAGATGTCATGGGAATTCTATGCGCACATATAGAAGGGTCTACTCCTTTCAAGTCCTTATAGGTCCATGCAAAAACATCCCGATATTCCCTTATGAGGCGTATTAACTCTTGTTCTTCCTCCATTGAGACATCCTGTCCTATGAAAGTACATCGTTCTTCTCCTTCTTCCAACGTTACCACTATCTTCTTGGTTTGTTCTTTATTGTCATAAGCTATTCCTGGCTGTGCCTCTCTTTTAGGCATTTGAATAGCAATTTTCCTCTCTTCTACTTCATATTTCTTGAAGTGAGCTGGCACTTCAAACTGATCTTGTGGTCTGTTTTCTTCATTCTGTGGCTCTTTATCTAACTCCAGCTCTTCTTTCTGTGTAGGTTCTTTATAGGTTTCGTTAGCTGTGATGTTTACTTTTTGATTTTCACCCTCAGGTTCCATTGGTTCTGGTTCCATTTCAATGCTCTCATAGTCCTCCTTCCATTCTTTCTCTATCACTTCTCCTTCTTCAGCCTCCTGAAGGACTACTACATACAGGCTCACATCATAACCCTCCTCATCGATACATTCGTTCATGGTTATCACTTCTTCATTCACACATACATCAAGGGTCGCTAAAATCTCCATCCAACCATGAGGTTCAAACTCTTCATCCGGAAATACTTGTGGCATGTAAGTTGGATCTTGTACAGACCTTGCTATTCCTTGTTTCTGCTGCCATCCTTTTCTCCTCTCCTCTTCCTTCTTTGCAGCTTGGCATATCCATAGATGAGTGTCCTCGTTCATCCAAGATTGATCAGTAGAACCTACGCTGTGAACTGACTGATCGTCTCCCTCCTTATGAATTTGATTCCATTGTAGAGGTGGGACATCTTGATAAGTGTACGTATGTAGGTTAATTCTAGTGGTGGTTCCTTCATGTTGTATGTACACCGCATCTTTTCCCCAATCTTGTACGACCTTTAACTGTCTCATGAAAGGCCTTCCTAGGATCATTTCATAATTGCTTGGCCTTTCGAAGTGACAAATTGCTAGAGTGTGTTCGAATTCCACTCCACACGTAGTGAAAACTACTCGTTCCAACAATCCTAAGGGTCTTTCTGTATGTCCGTCTGCCATTTGTATTTTCATGCGTGTTGGTCTTAATGCTGGTTTTCCCCATTTCTCCCAAATTTCTTTGGTAGCAATACCAACACCAGCTCCTGAATCTAAAATGGCCTTGGTAGTGTATCCCATATAAGTAATTGGAAGGCAGGTGTTTCCTTCATCTCCCTCACTAAAGTCTCCTACCTTATCCACCGGAATTCTCACCGTGTTGACTTCGTCTGCTATCTCTTTCTTTTCCTCCTTGACTTCCCATTGATTGATTAATTTCTCCTTCAAATGTGGTTTTACCTTCAACAGTTCTTCGAATGTTAGGGTACAAGGGATTTTTACCTCTCTAAGGCGTTGTATGATCTCAGATGTTTGGACTGATGGGTTCGTTTCTCGTTTCCTCATTGAGGGAATACGATACAATTCTGAATTGTGTTCGTACTCCCCTGTGTAATTGGGTAGTTCATTTACATCTTTCTCTCCTTGGTCACTAGCATCCATCGGAAAAACTTCTTCTAAATTTAGTTCAGGTATTGAATCCTCTATTTCGTTTTATGCTTCTAGTTCTTCAAAGGGTGGTTCCACTCCCTCCACTCTCTTCCATTTGTCCTCTTGAACTTGTGCCCATAGATCTTTAGTCCATTCTCCTTCTACTTCAGGAACCATGGATCCTTCCCTTCTCTCAATACCACATTCATCATTCTGTGTTCTACTCACTTCAATTTTTTCGTGGTCATGGGTGATGATGCACCCTTGGAATTCTCTTTCAGAAATTTGGGTATTGGGTAAAGGTGATGCAGGTTTTTCTAGGGTCTGTTGGGCAACTTCTATCAATTTCTTGCAGATCTCCAACCTCTCTTTTTCTAAGTCGCCTCTTGGATATTCTCTTTCATGTTGTTCTATGGTAGGTCCTGCTCTTATTCGTGCCTTGTATGCCTGAATCCACATGGCTAATTCTTCAGGCATAGGGTCAGCTAACACTGATCCTACCTCCTCTTTTTTGTACTGCTCATCTTTGTTTCCTTCTTCCCTCTTCGATTCTTCTTTTGGTTTTTGTTCGTTTTCCTCCTTTTCCTTCTTTTGTAATAACTTATTTTCTTTTATCCTATCTCTTCGGTACTTCCATCTCTGGGACCTTTTACTTGCAATACTTTTCTCCAGTTCTTTTGAGTCTTCAACTCTTTGAGGGATGGGTGTGTTCACCTCCCTGTTATTTTGGTTGTTCTCCTCCGTTTTATTAGGGTTTTCTCCGGCTTTGGCTCTTGTTATTTCTTTTAATGGTATTGTGTACTCTTTATCACTCCCTGACGATTCGATTACTTCAATTACATTGATTTGCACGTTAGATGTAACCTTGTTGGGATTCTTGGGGCAGTCTCTGAAAAGGTGTTCCTTACCACAATCACTACAGTAACCTTCCCAGACTCGTCGTGGTGGTGGTGGGTTTGGCAATGTGCATTCTCTGATGTAGTGATCACCTCCACACCTGTAACATGGTCCTCTGGGTACAGGCGGTCTGTTCATGGGTCGGGGTGGTATAGTTTCTCTAGGAGCTGTGTACATTAATGGCACATAGTCCTGCTCATATCCGTAGGAACTATCTGGTACTTCCATGCCATAGGCATATGGTTCATACAGTTGTCCATATTCTATCATAGAACTTTCATAATTGGGATATGCGCCTTGACTATGGTCGTATGATGAGTCATATGGTTCATTACTAGCCAAAGATGTGGCTGGTACTAAGGCTCTCTCGAGGTTTTCTTCAGGTTGAGCTATCTTGACTGGGACAACGTTCTGAGGATGGGGCGGTTGCTGTCCTAGTACAGGTTGTGGTTGGGTGTATCCCTGATACGCATATGGTCGTGGCACTGGTGCCTGTGGCTGATAAGAAGGATATCTAGAGGCTTCACCTCCCTGATCTCTATGAGGGTATCCATAAGGTCTCATGTATGGTTGTGCTGGTCTCGCTTGCCTATTGTAAGGGCAATTTTCTGTATTGTGATTTGTATATTTTTGTTCCACACTGCAATATTGTAGAGGTCCTGGGACAGGTGGTCTATTATAGCCATAAGCAGGTGGTGGGACTACTCCCCTAGTACACAAGTGAGAGGGATGGTCACCTCTGCACTGCATACATCTTCTGAGCATAGGTACTCTCATAGGGTTATTGGGGTAGTTCCTCTGTCCTTGAACGTTCAACTTCTTCGCTACCAAATCGGCTATTTCCTCTACATTATTTTTAGGGATTGATGTGCTACTGGCCGAATCTCCACTTTTCAAGCTACCTTGCGATATTTTCAGATCCTCTGCTAGGTTGTCTTCTAGATCTATACATTCCTTCATGCATTCTTGCAAAGTCTGAACTCTCTTTACATATACCAATGATCTCAAAGATCCGTTCAACAATCCTTCCAAAAATAATGACACCATTTTATTTTGGGTAGGTCTCTCTTCTACTGGGCATCTGTCCACATACTGTTTGAATCTTCTTGCAGCTAATCTCACTGATTCGGAAGGGGTTTGCTTAAAGCTGTGGATCAATGATGAAGAATTGTTTTTAATTCCTGACTTAGTGAATTCTTCAATCATTTCCTGATAGACTTGCTCCATGTTTTGAAAAGTATTGGGGTCCAATGGTTGAAACCATGCTAACGCTGTGTCTGATAAAGTAAGACCAAAGGACTCATATTGAATCAAAAAGTCTTCTACCTGTTCGGCTCTGATTACTTGTTTAAATTCCGCTATATGATTGTAAGGTTCACTAGAGCCATCATAGTGATTTCTCATGCATTTGGCAACTTGGATTGGCCTTAATCTTCTTCCCGTTTTGGGTGGTCTAGGCATTACTGGAAAAATTGATCTCCCTATGGGTATACCTGGTCCTCTTACTACGGGCGGTCTGACTGGCGCATGAATTCCATGTCTTGGGTCAATAGTT
The DNA here is from genome assembly GCA_020310875.1 of Ceratopteris richardii. NCBI lineage: Eukaryota > Viridiplantae > Streptophyta > Polypodiopsida > Polypodiales > Pteridaceae > Ceratopteris > Ceratopteris richardii. The sequence continues at coordinate 2,507,949 of CM035431.1, read as the reverse complement.
GGTTGAGGTCGGTAATTAGGGTTATTTGTAGGCATTGCGAACTGCACATGTGGTCTGACTGGAATTTGAGTTTGTTGTGTTTGCTGAGTATGTTGTGTTTGGCCCGACTGCGGGTATGAATCATTATGGGATGTTCCAAGTGGATTTCTTGAAGTAGTGGCTTGGTCCCTAGGGGGAAACACTGGGATATTCTGATATTTCAACTCAGCTTTTTCCGCTTCTGTTAAGGGCCAATATCTTCTCTGATTCTTATCCAGATATGTGATGATGGTAGGGAAATCAGGATCTTGTAACTCATAGATGGTGACTGGATTAGGAGCAGCTTCCCAAATTGAAGAATGTGCTCTAAGAAGATACTCCATCCCATTGATCAAATATACATCCATTAAGGTGTCATCTTGGGGAATCAGGTCTCCTCTCCATATCCTAGCAACCGTAGATCTCCCTCTAGGTGTAGTTACTTGCTCTTCATTCCCATCTCCAGTTAAGTTTGAAGCATTATTTTCTTCACCATGTTCATTTATATTTTCTGGGTGTTCAGTGACGACATATTGGATATCTCTTTTGTCCATGCAAAATCCTCCTACGTACTTGACTGCTGGTCTAGGCACCATGTAAGCCTCTGAAGCTTTCTTTAACCTGGCCACTGATCTGTTTAGACCATCCAAATAAATAGGGATCTCATTGTGGTTGGTGTTCACGTACTCCAGGGAGGTCGTGTACTCTCCCTCAATGATCGACATCCTGTCAATCATAGGTACTGTGTTCTGCATATCCTCTGAAGCCATGGGAATTTCTTCCTCTGACTCACTGGAGGTCTCTGAGTAATGTGAACGGTTACTTGGCTCTGCTACACTACCTACAGAAGAGATTACACTTCTTCGGCTTCCTAGAGTTCTTCCGGATCTCAGGTTCATCCACCTAACAACTCTGATCAGTCCTTGCAATCTTCTAGCCTCTGGGGTTCTTCACTAAGGGTCAAAATTCTAGGAAGAAGGTTGGCTAAAAATTGACTGAAATTAACTTTTCAAGTCACGATACTTAACCTCCAAATTCACAATACACGATCTCTGGGTTTAGACTATACTCGATACTTCAACACAGACGATACACAATACTTGCAGCAGACGATACCCGATCTTTGATCTGAAACGATACACGATACTTATCTTAGACGATACTTGATCGCTGACAAAACGATAAACGATACTTATTAGGTATCGCGATCGCTGAACCAAACGATCTCTGGGCCAAACGATACACGATATTTGATGAAAACGATACTTGATACTTGAACACAGACAATACACGATACTTCCTCCAAACGATACACGATCTCTCACAAAACGATACCTAAAAAACGATCTCTCGCAGACGATCGCCGGAAAAACGATACACGATATTGTTAGGTATCACGACCGCTAAACCACACGATACACGATCGACGAAAGTGAGGATACACGATACTTGGATTGAAACGATACACGACACAGATCAAGTATCGCAATCTTTGATCAAAACGATCTCTAGGCCAAACGATACGCGATCTCTGGGAAGTATCGCGATCTCTGAGAGACGATACCGATCTTTGACTGAAATGATACACGACACACGATACTTCTCAAGTATCGCGATCGGTATGAAACGATACACGATCGATGATACACGATCAACGATCGCTGGCAAAACGATCTCTGGCCAAGTATCGTGATCGGTATGAAACGATACTCGATCGGAGGGAAATATCGGGATACTCGACCACAGGAGCAAAACGATACTTGATAAGTATCGCGATACTCGACCGCGGGAGCAAAACGATACTTGACCCTTAGACAACTTTTGAAAAATGTTTTTTAAGTTTTGTTTGCACCCAGATGTTTTCTAAGGTCTCTCACCCTCTCCTCACTCTCTGTATCATTCAAATCACACTTTGCAACCTCTGCAACTCCTAAACGATACCTGACGCAGATCGTTTGACACTGATATAGAATTTTTTGAGTGATGAAGAAGAACTAGCAACTGAGTGGCTCACCTTTGATGCCCTTTCTCACTCTTCTAGCACCTTTTCTTGCTTAACGCAGCTCCACATGCTCAGGCACGACACACGATACTCAGCAGTTCGTCCCACGATACTTGTTCAAAAACACAAGTAACTTACAAAGTGACTTTTTTTGGCTTTTATAGTTGGGATGTTCTTACTTACAAAAAGGAAACTTTACTGAACAAAGACTAACTCCTACTCTCCGGGCTTGACCTACTCTTTCCCTAACTCCTACTTCTCTACTCCTTCCACTCACTTCCCTAGACTAAAAACTCACTACACACACTCCAAGAATGAGAAGTAGCAAGTGCGGCTGAAAATGACTTACCAAAGAAGAGAAAACTTCCACTCCTCCACTTACTCCAGTGCAAAAAAGCTTCTTACCATCACACGAATGCCTCGGTTTGATTCGTCACTCCCCGGCAACGGCGCCAAAAAGTGTGTTGACCTAAGCACCAACTTAGGGACTTGCGGAGAAAGAGACTATACCTCAATCCCCTCTCAAGTGCATATAGTGGGGATACACGCTTTTAATTATCAATCCAAAGAGTATACAAACCTAGCCGAGTGTATGAGGACATGCAATCATGTAATGATCAATGCAAAAGAACTACTCAAGAGTGTAAACAAGGTCAGGACTTATCCAACAAGCTTTAACTGCTGGTCATGGCGAAACGATACTTGGTGCAGCAGCCGTCAGTATTTTGGACTTTTCTCCCAGCTCCGAACTCCAAATATAGCAAATAGCATATGTGTTTCGAAGATCTCGAGAAGACGCATCCAATGGTAGTGGTTTCACGCAATTCTGACACTCCTACCTCAAGTTATGAGCAAAATACTGAGTCGCGGGAAAACTTTCCTACACTTCAGCACTTCCTACACTTCGCACACACCTTACCTACAGCAAACAAACACTCTCATGGATAGACAACACTAACTCACACTCTTTCCAAGCAATACACATGCATACAAGCTCACAGAGAAGAAGATATGGAGTGAAGAAGACACAAATTCGAATTTCTGTGCTCTCTATTCTCACAATGGCAAAAAGTCCTTTACAAAGAGTCACATTTGACTTATATACTAGTGCCCTAAAATTGGTCCTTTCACACAAGAGACCGGCACTTTATTCACTAAAAGACTAATTTCCTACTATTTTACATGGGTAAATCTCTAATCTTATGTGGGGATGCATCTAGAGGACTCCTCTAGTGCATTTACAACGGGAATTATATTACAAGAATGATTATGATACAAAAGTATGATGTCCAAATCGGAAAAATTTTGGGGCCCATCTTTTTCTCTGCTTTGTGCTCTTTTTAGCTCTGCAACACTCTTTGATTAAAGTTCTGATAATTACCATTGTTCTGATTATTGTGCCAACAATCATGAGATAGATGATTGGTCTTACCACATATCCAGCAAGCTCTTGCATTATCTTTGTTGTTTCTGCCTCTTCCTCTACTTCTGCCATTTCCTCTTCCTCTTATGAAATTTGCTTGGTTTGAAGTACCTTCTTCTTCACCTGATTGTTGCTTTCCTTTGTTAGCTTTCTTCTTGTCTTTAGAGTACATTGCATGACCTGCACTCTTATCAACCTCTCCTTTGATATCATTCTCAAAAGTTAGCATATGACCTAACAATTGATTCAAATCAGGAGTGAAGTGATCTAATGAAAGTTTTGTAGACAAAATAAAAGGCTTCCACTTCTCATCTCCTCTTAGCCCTGTGAGAATTTGTCTTACCAATTTATCTTCTTCAATATCTTCATCCACTGCACCTAAAGAATCTGCAATGTCCTTCATCTTTGTCACATAATCAGAGATTGATTGTGAGGCCTTCTTCTTGAAAGTAGTAAATTCTGCCCATAGTGAAGCCTTCCTTGATTTGGTTGTGTTTTGGAAATGCTCTTCCAAAGCATTCCAAATGTCACATGCACTTTCAAGTCCTCTAATGTGAGGAAGCAAATAGTCATTGACTGCCATGTAGATTATGCTCCTTGCTTGAGCATCCTTCTTCATCCAATTATTCATGTCTGCAAGCTCCTCTCTAGTTGGAACACTAGAGTCTCTAAATTCTGGCTTTTCTTCCTCTCCTGTGATGTATCCCATCAGATCTTTGCTCATAATATGAGCTTCCATCCTCATTGACCATGCAAGATAGTTCTCTCTATCCAGCTTCTCAATTTGGAGACTATCTCCCATTGTTTCTTTACCTGTATTGCCAATTCTTTAATCTTTATGAGAAATAAATGTACCTTGACTTTGAATCTTACTCCTTCTGATCCTTTTGATAACTTCAATGTGTCTACCTTCAAGTTTTCTTCAACCTTTATCCTTTTGCACCTTTGAGATGTAAAGATTTGTATTTCTGCAGTAGTCGGAGTCTTCTTCACTTCAATTTTGACACATCCTGCTCTGATACCACTGATGGAGAGTGTTAATCTCCAAAAGAACAAGTTTTACTTGAACTTAGAACTCCTCTATACCAAGAACAACTTCAGACTCCACTTAATTTTAGAAAACAATCACCAAATTATCAGAATTTTGACTAACTGTTGAAAACTGAAATTTCCTGAAAAGTCTGCCACAGATTAATTACTGATTGACTAATCAATCCTGTAAAGTTTTTGATAAAACTTTGCACAATGCTTCGCCTTAAGGTTGCGCAACTTCTCCAAGTTAAATTTCTCAAAATGATTGAGTATACTGTGAGAAATGTGTGAAACACTTTACCTATGTCTAAAATAGCTTCTTTGCAATGGCGACCTTAACACCTGTAACTTCTTAACATTGGTTCTCCCAAAGTAAATCCCGTTTGATCAAGATCTTTTAGCCATAGATGGCTTACCTCTCAACTTAGATTTTGAGCCCTCACTTGTGTAAAACTTTACACTGTGCACTGAGAAATGTCCATTTCTCTGAACATGAAATCTGCGCCAGTTTTGACGACTCTCAGAACATCTTCACATATGAATGTTCCTAAACTGAATTCTCTCAACCTGATTGCAATTAACTTCTCAAATTCTAGTCATAGATAGATTAGCTATGGACTTAGATAGGTGCAAAAGGATTTCTCAAAAGATTAAGCACAGAAGGAGAATGGGAGAGAAGATCGACGCGCCATATCTGAAATTTTCACTTATCTATTTCCTTCATACATCTGATGGATGATTTGTACAATGTACATCAACTAACTCATCTCATACTCTCTTCTCTATATCTCATACGACTACAAGCATGTACTTATATATATATATATATATACAAGTCCTAACTCGTAACTACTTCAAGTATATTGAAGTATCTAAAGAATTAATGTACATTTGATTAAAGAACTTTGCTATCTGATGCTTTCCTTCAATTCATGACATTGATCTTCAATCTTCTCTTCATGTCTTTACTTCTACCCTTTGTATAATCACAATTTGTTGATTGTCTTGCTCCAACAGTATGCACACATCTTCATTTGTGCATGAGAACCCTCCCTAGACCATGAGAATAATCCTCTTTGTATATACTTGAGTGTCACATGTGAACACTCTCCAAAAATCACCTTTTTGATATTTCCTCATACCATAGTGTAGGTGAACTTGGGTATTTTCTTTATTTTGCTCTCTTAAAGAAAATCCCACGTAGAGAAATCCTAGAAATCCCCACGCATGCTTTTGGAAGATTTCTTTGTTAGGAAAGAATATCCTAGAAGATTGGCAGTTCGAGAGAGAATCACCTTTTTGACTTTTCAAAGAGGCACATGGGGAATAGAGCTTAGCCTATAAATATGAGCTCATTTTTGTAAAGAGGGGAGCTTTTGGTCAACATGCTCTCATGTAAAATCCTTTATCAATGGAAGATGCTCTCATTTACTCCAAGAAGACTATTTACATTTACATGTATTGTGTCTTGTGAGTGTGTGAGAGTGGTGTGTGTGTGCCTATGCATGTCTCTCCTTTGCATGAGTAGAGTAATTGTATTTGCTTGTATTTTCCTTATGGACAAGGATCCTTGACTCCCTATTCTCCTTGTTTTCAAGCATGTGGCATAGCATGTGTCTGATGCCAATGGCTTGAACATGTGGGAGATAGGGGTGGATGAGAGGAGAGTCACTCTTGAGCTTTCCTTCTTGCTTCCATGCAAGGTGGTGGGGGTTTTGGGCATTCCTTGCTACAACCTCAACAAGGATGGAGGGAAAATTGGACTGGATAGAAAGGTGGATGTTCGAGGAGGAAAACTATGTTGGGTGGGTGTAGGAATTGTCGGATGAATGGAAGTAAGGAAGGCTTCTGCTACAACGCTATCCAAAGATGTGGATGGTCTGGGAGAGATCATATGTATAGGGGAGATTGGAGATACGGGAGGTGAAAGAGGAGCGGTTGGGATGGTAGGTACTTCGGTCACAACGGTGGTATGTACAATAGTAGTGTGGGGTGGGGAGTCAATGACAATGGTGTCTTCTACCACTGAGCCTTCAGGGACAAGACCTGCTTCTTGTGTCTGTTGGGATGACTGAGCTCCCGTCAGTACTCAAATGTATTCGCCCAGTTTTGATAAGAGTCGTACTCGTCGGGGTCAAATTTGTTGGTGCAGATCAATCACCAATTGAATGTTTGAAGACTAAAGAATGAAGGATGAGATGAATTCTTGAAGCTTGGAAGGAAGATACATTCAGAGTATGTGAGGAATGTACACATATGTACATAGTTCACTTAGATCTTTGATTAGTCATAGACTTGTACAAATTTATCTATAAATACCTTGAAAATGTCGAGGTGTGATATGAGAGCATATGAAAGAATAGATAGAAATCAAGAAAGGTGAAGTTAGATGTCATGAGACATGTGAAAAGTTAGTTGAGTTTTCTCTCATCACTCAACTGTAACTTTCTGAGAAAATTGAAGAAATATTGCGCCCGATCTTTTTGTGTCTGCTCCTTCTGTGGTAAATCATTTGTGAAATCCTTTTGAGGATATCTAAGTTGTTAGTTGATGAGTCTTTGACCAAAGTTTTAGAGTCTAATTGTAAACAGGTTAGGAGAATTATCTGTAGGAACATTCATATGTGTTGAGTGTTCACAGTCTCCTGAAGCAGGCGCAGTTTTCGAGTCCAAAGAAATGAGTAGTGCTCAGTGCACAGTGTAAAGTTTTACACATGTGATAGCTCAAAATCTAAGTTGAGAGATAAGCTATCTACAGCCAAAAGGATTTGGCAAAACGGGTTCGACATTGTGAGAACCAAAGTTAAGAAGTTAGGGGTGTCAAATCGACTTCTCAGAAGTGCAGATTTGAACATAGGTAACTTGTGAAGTTGATTTCTCAAGTTATACTAAACCTTTTGAAGAACTTTAACTTGGAGGAGGTGCGCAATCTCTAGGCGACACTCCATACAAAATTTCATAGAAAACTTTAAAGGTTTGATAAGTCAATGAGAAGAAATTGTGCAACAGACTTTCTGTGTTTCATCTTCTTCACATAATTTTTAACTTTTGATAATTTGGAGATTGGACCTCTAATTTGGTAAAGGTTTTGACTTACTCTTGGTATAGAGGTGCTCTAATCACAAGAGTAGGTTGTTCTTTTGGTGATTAACACTCTCCATCAGTGGTATCAGAGCAGGAGACATCAAAATCAAGAAAAGGAGGATCCCGACTGCTGCAGATTCAAGAATTTCAACAATTGAAGAGTCAGAAGGTGAAAGTTTGAAGGCAAAGCTTGAAGAGGAGACCATACAACATCAAGAAGGACAAAAGGAGTCTAATTCGAAGTAAAGGTACATATATTGTTCATAAAGGTTGAAGTTTTCAATACACAGGAGGACACAAGATGGGAGATTCTCTTCAGATAGAGAAATTGGATAGGGAAAACTATCCTGCATGGTCAATGAGGATGGAAGCTCATCTTATGAGCAAAGATTTAATAGCCTACATCACAGGTGAAGAGGAGAAGCCAAGTTTCAGAGATCCTAGTGTTCCAACTAGGGAAGAGTTAGCAGATTTGAAAAATTGGATGAAGAAAGATGCTCAAGCTAGGAGCATTATATATATGGCAGTCAATGATTACTTGTTACCTCATATTCGAGGTCTTGAAAGTGCAACTGATATTTGGAATGCTTTGGAGGAGCATTTCCAGAATACTACAAAGTCAAGGAAGGCATCCTTATGGGCAGAGTTTACAACCTTCAAGAAGAAGGCTTCTCAATCTATTTCAGACTATGTAACAAGGATGAAAGACATTGCAGATGCATTAGGAGCTGTTGATGAAGACATTGAGGAGGATAAATTGGTAAGGCAAATTCTTACAGGCTTAAGAGGTGATGACAAATGGAAGCCATTCATTTTGTCTACAGAGTTATCACTTGATCATTTCACTCCTGATTTAAATCAGTTGTTAGGTCATATGCTAACATTTGAGCAGGATGTTAAAGGAGATAGTGACAAGAGTGCAGGTCATGCAATGTACTCAAAGGACAAGAAGAAGAATAGCAAAGGAAAGCAACAAGCAGGTGAAGATGAAGGCACAACTAGTCAAGCCAACTTCCTAAGAGGAAGAGGAGGTGGCAAAGGTAGAGGAAGAGGCAGGAATAACAAAGATGGAGGCAAAGCTTGCTGGATTTGTGGTAAGACAAATCACTTGGCTAATGACTGTTGGCATAATACTCAGAATAATAATGGATACAGTCAAAACTATAACTCTAGAGGAAGAGGAGGCAGAAATCAAAGAGGTAATTTCAGAGGCAGAGGTGGTAGGAGTTACTTTGGAAGAAATGCAGGTAGAGGATTCCAAAGTCAACAATACAACAACACCTACTACAATTATGCTTCAGATCAAAAGGAGGATTCAACATTAATAATGAATGCTACTTGTGAAAGTCAGAGTGAAGATCAGAGAGTCTTCTACATTGACTCAGGGTGTAGCAACCACCTGAGTGGTAATATATCTTTGATGACTGATTTGGAGAATAAGGTGTTTAATCATGTTGTTCAAACAGGTGACAACACAAAGCATAATGTGAAGTCAATTGGATCAGTGAAGGCCAAGGATGGTAGTACCTTATTGAGTAAGGTCTTGTATGTTCCTACAATTCCTAAGAATTTGATAAGTGTAGGACAAATTGTGGAAAAAGGTTATGAAGTAAGGTTCACTAATGATGGAGTATATGTGGAAGACCCTAGTCAAGGGTATAAACAGATTGTTTCAGGGAAGAAAGAAGGAAGACTATTTACATTGAAGATTCAAGGCAATATTGGTCATGCTATGTTCACATATGGAGGACATAAGATCTCTGAGTTAGATCTTTGGCATAAGAGGCTTGGACATTTCAATGAAAGAGGTATTAAAGACATGATTAACAATGGTTCAGTGCTTGGTTTGCCTAATGTTGCAGGTCAACATATGACATACAGATGTGAGGCATGTCAATTAGGTAAGGCTCATAAGTCTTCCTACTCCAAGCATGGTTTTATGTACTCAGAGAAGCTTGAGTTGGTACACACAGATGTGTGGGGACCATCAAAGGATTACAGTATAAATGGATCAAGATATTATGTGATTTATGTTGATGATGCTACTAGATGGATCACTATTTATGTGATCAAAGATAAGTCAGAAGTGTTTAACACATTTAAACACTATCATGCATATGCAGAAAGAACTACAGGTCATAAGTTGAAGAGACTAAGGTCAGATGGAGGGGGAGAGTATTTCTCTAATGAGTTCAGTGATTACTTGTGGAATGCAGGTATAAAAAGGGAAGTTACTTGCAGGTACTCTCCTCAACAAAATGGTGTTGCAGAAAGGAGAAATAGAACACTTGTTGAGTTTGCAAGATCCATGATGAAGGAGAAAAATTGCCCTAATTATTTGTGGGCTGAGGCTGTAAATACAGCCACTTATTTGGTTAATAGATTACCATGTAAAGCCTTGTAGGGTATGACACCATATGAGGCTTGGTGGGGTAAGAGACCTACCTTGGATCATTGCAGAGTTTTTGGATGTGTGGCATATGCTTTTGTGCCATCACAATTAAGGCACAAGTTGGAGCCTAAAGCTGAAAAATTTGTTTTCATTGGTTATGATGACAAGCAAATGGGCTATAGATTGTGGAGTCCATCTACAAAGCAATTCATGGTTTCTAAAGATGTTACATTTGATGAGCAAAGTACTTGGTATGCAGGTACAATCAATATCAATACAGGTAATGAAGAAGAAGTGAGCCAAAGGAAAGGTAAATCAAAGGTTCAAATATTTGATGAACAAGAGAATAATGAAGTGCAGATTGAAGTGGAAGAAATACCAAGATTTGATCCTGAATATGAAGAACCAGAAACCTCAAGAAGTGGAGAGCTTAGGAGGTCTACAAGGAACAGATGGCAACCTACAAGGTATAGCTATGATACTTCATTTTTGGCCACAAAAGATTATGCTTATATGATGAATACAGATGAAGACCCTTCTACATATGAAGAGGCAAGAGGTAAGGAAAAATGGGAGAAAGCTATGCAGGAAGAATATGATGCATTGATGGAGAATCAAACATGGGATTTGGTTCCAAAACCAAATAGTCAGAAAATCATTGGATGCAAATGGGTTTACAAAACCAAGAGATTTGCAGATGGAAGTGTGTCTAGATACAAAGCTAGACTTGTTGTCAAAGGGTTTGCTCAGACTTATGGTGTTGACTATGATGAGACTTATAGTCATGTGGCAAAGATGACAACCATCAGGACACTTATAGCTATTGCTGCATGTAAAGGTTGGAAGTTATGTCAACTTGATGTGAAAAATGCTTTTCTGAATGGTTATATTTCAGATGATGTGTTCATGGAGCAACCTCAAGGGTTCAAAGATAAAAGGTATCCAGATCATGTGTGCAAGCTCAAGAGAGCTTTGTATGGCTTGAAGCAGGCCCCAAGGGCATGGAACTATAGACTTGTAAAGTTCTTGAAAGAACTTGGATTTCAGGTGTCTAAGGCAGATAGTAGCTTGCTTGTCAAAGCAAGTGATAATGGTTTCATATACATGTGCATATATGTTGATGATATAATCCTTACAGGTACAGATGAAGAAGGAATACAAAGACTCAAGAAGCAGATGGAAAAGGAATTCAAAATAAGTGACTTGGGAGACTTGTCATACTTCTTGGGCATGGAGATTACATATACTCAACATGGAGTATTTGTGACCCAAGAAAGGTATTTGAAGAACTTGTTAATCAAGTTTAAAATGGATGATTGCAGGGTAGCACCTACACCAATGGAGGTGAATCACAAATTGAGTAAGTTTGGTGGTGAAGAGTTCAAGGACATGAGACAATATCAGAGTCTGATTGGTAGTCTTATCTATGCTACTTTAACTAGACCTGATTTATCATATGCAGTAGGGGTTTTGTCTCAATTCATGCATTGTCCTAGGAAAGAGCATTGGATTGCAGGTCAAAGAGTGTTGAGGTACATTAAGGGTACACTCAATGAAGGTTTGTATTATGGGTTTACCTCATATACAAATATCAAAATCTATAGTGATGCAGATTGGGCAGGTAATCCAGATGATAGAAGATCTACTTTTGGATACATGTGTTATGTGGGAGATAAACTTATCTCATGGTGTTCCAAGAAGCAACATACAGTTGCTTTGTCTTCTACAGAAGCAGAATACAAAGGCATGGTTGAAGCTGCAAAGGAAGTGATTTGGCTCAAGACCTTAATGAAGAGTCTTGACATTGTGCATGGGATACCAATTTTATTTGGAGATAACATGAGTTCATTGTACTTAGCTGCTAATCCTGTTTTCCATGCTAGGACCAAACACATTGAGATTCAGTATCACTTTCTAAGGGAGAAAGTGATGGACAAGGAGATTGAAGTCATTCATACTTCAACTAAAGATCAGATAGCTGATATGCTTACAAAGAGCTTGGATGGACCAAAGCTACAGAAGTTTAAAGATATGGCAGGTATAAAGAAGAAAGGAGAAACCTCAATTGATGATTGAGGGGGAGCTGTTGGTGCAGATCAATCACCAATTGAATATTTGAAGACTAAAGAATGAAGGATGAGATGAATTCTTGAAGCTTGGAAAGAAGATACATTCAGAGTATGTGAGGAATGTACACATATGTACATAGTTCACTTAGATCTTTGATTAGTCATAGACTTGTACAAATTTATCTATAAATACCTTGAAAATGTCGAGGCGTGATATGAGAGCATATGAAAGAATAGATAGAAATCAAGAAAGGTGAAGTTAGATGTCATGAGACATGTGAAAAGTTAGTTGAGTTTTCTCTCATCACTCAACTGTAACTTTCTGAGTAATTGAAGAAATATTGCGCCCGATCTTTTTGTGTCTGCTCCTTCTGTGGTAAATCTGTGAAATCCTTTTGAGGATATCTAAGTTGTTAGTTGATGAGTCTTTGACCAAAGTTTTAGAGTCTAATTGTAAACAGGTTAGGAGAATTATCTGTAGGAACATTCATATGTGTTGAGTGTTCACAGTCTCCTGAAGCAGGCGCAGTTTTCGAGTCCAAAGAAATGAGTAGTGCTCAGTGCACAGTGTAAAGTTTTACACATGTGATAGCTCAAAATCTAAGTTGAGAGATAAGCTATCTACAGCCAAAAGGATTTGGCAAAACGGGTTCGACATTGTGAGAACCAAAGTTAAGAAGTTAGGGGTGTCAAATCGACTTCTCAGAAGTGCAGATTTGAACATAGGTAACTTGTGAAGTTGATTTCTCAAGTTATACTAAACCTTTTGAAGAACTTTAACTTGGAGGAGGTGCGCAATCTCTAGGCAACACTCCATAAAAAATTTCATAGAAAACTTTAAAGGTTTGATAAGTCAATGAGAAGAAATTGTGCAGCAGACTTTCTGTGTTTCATCTTCTTCACATAATTTTTAACTTTTGATAATTTGGAGATTGGACCTCTAATTTGGTAAAGGTTTTGACTTACTCTTGGTATAGAGGTGCTCTAATCACAAGAGTAGGTTGTTCTTTTGGTGATTAACACTCTCCATCAAAATTGCGGTAACAGCTTCCTCTGTAAATATCTTATGGCTTCGTTAGATCCCACTGATTTGACAACTTCCCTGAAACCTTTGATGGTATCTTAATGGCAGCTCTAATCAAATCTTTAGACAGATAAAACTTCTTATATGGCAGATCATTTACCAATGACAGCAAAATAAATGTTCTTGGCAGATCCTTGTTCTCCGAAGATGTCAAAGTGGTGATTAAGTAATAGCATTTGTAGAAGTCTAGTTTAGGCAAAGGATCACTGAAGTATTCTCTGAAGCCAGCTCTTGCCCAAACATGCTTCAAGTCTTCTGTATTCTGTAATGCTTCAAACTCTCTTGAGAAAAACTGGTACTTGTGCCATGTGCGGGTATCAAAAGTCAAATTGGCCTCAAAAAGGAAATCTGCATCCGCCAATGGGCCTGCTAATCCTTGGAACCAATGAGAGTTGCGATGAATCTTCTCAGTATATCCCCTAGGAGGATCGTCAATTGACATAGGTCCTGGAAATCCCTGAAATTCTGGTGGTTGGGCCGTAGGATGTGGTTCGGCTAGTAATTCGCCAATACTCCCCATAGGTATGCTGGAGCCAACTTCAGATGGTCCTTCTATTTGCATGATGAATGATGCAAGTGTGTAGAAGATCTGCTACAAAAGATTAACACATTAGTATGGAGATTAATCATGATCCCATTAAAGTGAGACCGCAATCCCTTTCCATAACCGATGTGTAACCCATGTAGCCGAGTGTTGTGATGTGGTTTATGGAATGATTGTTGCAAAAACTAATGCAGGTCTCTAGACACCTACATGCTTCAGATGATGCATACATTTATTGATGAGATGTTACTACAAGTGATGTTGGGTTATAGTGTGTGGATTTGTAAAAGGTTCAGTCGTGAATGAGTTATTACAAGGTTTTAGATTAGTGGGGGTGGGAGTTGTGTTAGATAAGGGGGTCGGAGAAGTCGTTTGGATACGTTTCGGTATCCACTTCCTAAGAGTTTCTGAACGGGTGATATGTGTCTGCTGAGGGACAAAAGGTGGTATCCGCTGTGGTGGTGGTGAGGGGTGAATTGGTTTCCAAGGGGTATATGTTACAAGGCTTGAGTGTTGAGCTATGGTACACTGTTTGGGTACCTAAATTTGCATGGGTGTGGGTTGATTCATAAGCTACTTCTTGGCGATCCAAATTTGTCGAATGTTCGTACTCATAGAAGAAGGTCGAGAAGGCTGTGGATATTGCTTTTGCTTCTGTTGAAACTTCTTTTTGTTATTGTCCGCGTTGGTGAAATCTGTGGGTGGTTTTTGTTCTTTTGGCACCCATATTTGTCTCGTGCCTCTTACTTTGTGATATTGACACTACTGCTTTCTTTGTGTCGTCTGATATGGTTGTCAGTCTGGGTTCCTTCATCGGGGTTGACTCCGTAGTGGTTGAGGTTGAGAGGTCGGATGGACACTCTGCTTTGGAAAAGAAGGGAGATCCAACACTTGGGAAACTTTCCCATTAAGAAGTGCTCCGTTTTGTACTATTAATCTAGGCCAGTCCACAGTAAGTGTGGAAGGATGGGCACTACAGGGTGTTTTGACCATGTGGCTACTCATGCAGTCCACCTGACCGCTGATTATCCCCATTTGTCCAACAATCATCCCCATTTGTCCGCTGATGTAACCCACCTGACTGCTGATTCTGTCCATTTGACCAAGCGGTTGGGTGGTTGCCCCTTCTAATTCGTAGGAAGCCCAAGGGAAAATCTCCTGACATCCTTCTGATTGACAATTGTCCATCGCCAAGCCCGTGTGGGTTGGTGTAGACGTAACGTGACTCATCTCACCAAAGATCTTCTGGTCCTCCTTCGCATGTTGTTCATATGTTCTAGGGTTATATACCTCAGGCAGAGGGTTGTTAGGGAAGTCAAGCGGTATCACTCGCTTCTGATCTAAGGTTCCAATCTGTAAGGAGCCTTGTCTAAGATTTAGGTCCACTGAGTGATCGTACATCCAATCTTGGCCAAGGATTAGGGGTTCTATCAGGTACTCGTCATGGCACACTAGTAGTTTCGTTGTCATGGTCACATCGTGTATGAGGATAGGAAGGTCCACCTCACCCATGCAAGGGGTTTCCATGCCTCCTAGCCCTATGAGGTACACCTCAATTGGCCGCATTTCTATTCCTGAGTCCTTATATTGGGACCATCTAATCACACTAGTCGCAGCACCTGAGTCAATTAAAGCCCTGAGCTCTTGGCAAGGGTTGTCGTGCTCTAGCCTGACTGTAATGAATGGTCTCCTATCCACTATGCTAGGATGAGTACTTGACTTTGCTTGACACATGCCATGGGGTATCAGGGTGTTGTTTCCAAATGGTTATAATGTTCTCTCCCTAGTCCTTGTCTTCTTAGCTTCATGCGCTTAATGCGTTCTATAGCTTGTACCTCAGCTTCAGCACGTATCCTATTTTCTTCCTCCTTATGCTTCTTTGCCAATGTGAGTCGTTTAAGCATATCCTCAGTAAGAGGTTCCTGATATAACTTGACTCTACAGCCACTAATGTAATTAGGCATTATGTCTCCTTCTAAGGTGGCTAATTGTACTGCTCCACTTGTTGAGAGTCTGTTAATGATCATAGGTCCATAACCTCCCTTTTCTAGTTTCCGTGCATGTTGTTTTAGTGTATATACTAGGAATAAATCTCCTTCTTTTAAGCCTTTATCTTTCACATGTGCATCGAAATATGCTTTTTGTCGCTTCTTCGCTGCGTATATTCTTGCTGCTGCTTTTAGCCTGGTTTCTCCTAATCGTTCCAAGTCCATTATTCTTGCTGATAATTCATGGCTGGTCCACTGATGTTCTTGTGCAACCTTAAGGGTCAGTATCAAGAAGTCCAAAGGAAGCACAACATTCTTACCAAAAACCATCTGAAAGGGAGTTGCATTGAGTACGGTCTTGTAGGCCACTCGATATGCCCAAACAACATGGTGTAACTATTTGTCCCAATCTGAACGTTTGTTGTTCACGAGTTTCATCAGTACGTTACAAAGGATCTTGTTAGTGCTTTCTGCCTGACCATTGGCCTGAGGATGATATGGTGCGGATTTCTTGTGAATCACCATAAAATCCTATAGCAAATATTCAATGACTTGGTTTAGAAAGTGAGTTCCTCGATCGCTCACTAAATCTATAGGCAATCCATATCTTGTAAAGACATTTTCAAATAAGAATTTTGCAGCCGTGTGTGCATCATTCTTTTTTGCGGCTTTTGCCTCTACCCATTTGGTAAGATAATATGTCGCAACAATAATGTATTCTGCATGTGTACCTTTTGCAGGGGGGTTAATGGGTCCTACAAAGTCTATACCCCACTTAGAAAATGCACGTCCTCCCATCATGGGTTTCAATGGCATTTCATCTCTGCAAGTAGGAAATTGAGTTCTTTGGCACACATCGCATCTCTTTACATAGGAATGTGCATCCATGTGAAGAGTGGGCCACCATAATCCTGCAAAGAGGATGGCTTTGATTACCCTATCGGGTCCAAAATGACCTTCTGCAACACCTTGGTGTGCAGTCTCTAGTATGCTCAAATAATTGCTTTCATGAACACATTGTCTTAAATATCCATCTCGTCCTCGTTTGTATAGGTTATCGCCAATAAGTGAATAGTCGTGAGCTTCTTGCTCTAGACTCCATTGTCGTGCTAAGATCATTCCTTGAGGGAATGTTTTCGTCCTCAAGTATGTCACTAAAGGTTCACTCCATTCTGGTGTGAGAGACAAGTGATATAATGTAGCATGTTCTACTGGTGGTCTTTCACAACAAACAGGGCATTCTTTACACAACTTGTAGACATCTGCTTCCATAGAAGGCCAATATACTCCTAATCTATGCAGATTCTGCAATGTACGATATTTCGAGTGATGTTGAGAAGCCGCGCTTCCCAAGCCCTGCGTTCTTCTCTGTCTTGCCTTGCCTTGCTTTGTTTTCCCTTGATTTCCCTTGCTAGACCGGTAAAAATCCAATATTAGACCAATTTCAAATGGATGATCAAGCACTTGAGTATATACACCCTTAAAGGTCCTTTCCCTTTTGCCCAAAATTTCAATGTCTCCTAGTTTTCCTAGTCCCAACTATGTCAACCTCAAATTAGCTTACTCGTCAAGAGCTTTCTAACGAGCTATAAAGCTCAAAAAACAGACTTCGGATGAAAAAGATATGACCATTCAGGCCCTCGGGGGTGAAAACTCACAAACAAGTTTTTCTCCAAATATGAGCTAAGGGGTCTCCTATGAGTGCAATGATCCAAAAATTTTCAAAAAATGGCCCCAAAATTGGTCAAAAGTTGAAACCCTGAAAATTGTGTTTGAGGTGGACAATCGTGATGGTCTGAGATAATCGCCATGGTCCAGGTGAACCGTCACGATGGCGTGGCACAATCGCGATGGTCCGAAGGAGCGAATTGTCGTGATGGTCCAAAATGAATGATCGCGATGGTCCGAAAATGAATGATCGTGATGGCGTGATCTGCAAACCGTTGCGATGGCATGAGTGAACAATCGTGATGGTGTGAATGAACCGTCGCGATGGTCTGATCAGCGAACAGTCCTGATGGCATCAGTCAACGGTCAACAGGACAATCGCGATGGCGTGAGCTCGTCGCGATGGTCACAAAGCACGATGGCATGAGCCAATCGCGATGGTTTAAATTTTGAGGTGTCGCGATGGTCTGAGGGTATCATCGCGATGGTCTAGCTTGCCACGTGGCAGCATCGATGCGATGGCATGATCCAATTGCGATGGCGTGGGGTCGACGTGATCATCGTGATGCCGTCCCGATGGGTCAAGTGAGCCGTCGCAATGGTCCGGCCGAGCCGTCGTGATGGCATGAGCCAATCGCGATGGTGTGACACAATCGCGATGGTGTGAGCCAATCGCGATGGTCCACCAAAATGCAAATTTTGCAAATGCAACAATGGATTCCTATATGTGCAAGGGTCGCCTATACGGTGGTGAACTCGCTTACCTCAAATTTCGAACTTAGCAGACCATCGTGATGGTCTGACACAGTTGGCATTTTCTATTAGAAAATGATTTTCTTACCTTTTTGCAGCTTTCGTGATGCTCTAGAGCACTATACTTGCAACAAAACTCAAAAACACAGTAGCACATGCATGCACAAAAACTCTCTCTCTCTCTCGCATGCACAAATGAGGGGAAATGAGGAGAATGGGTGGATATGGTGAATTTTTTGATTTTTTTGGAGTGGAAGAAGATGATGCGGTGATGAAGATGGAGTATGGGGGAGGTGAAAAACACTAAAAACTAACTAAAAACAACAACAAAAACTGAAATTTTTACCTTCCAACGCCACTTCTTGCTATACTCTTACCATCACATATTCGTCCTAGACTCGATCCTCGGTAATGGTGCCAAATTTGGTGTTGCTCTAGCACAATGGTGAGAACCACGTTAAGAAGCTTGAACTCCTTAATGTCAATCCGCAGAAGAGATAGGAGTAATATGAAGATGTGAGATGAAGTGAGAGTGAAGGTGAGAAGCATAGAGATGCACACACACCTACACATACACAACGAAGCAATACACAATGGAAGGTAGGAAATCAACTCTATTACTCAAGAACACTCTTACAAGCGCAAAATAGTTCTAAGCTCTTCTCTAGTCAAACAAGCTAACACTAAGTAACCTAAAAAATGAGCTCTCTAGCTCTATTTATAGATTCTAGACTAGTTTTGACCGCTTTCACATCTAGTGACCGGCATAGTTAAAAAATAGGTTCTAGGTGCTATTTGAAAGGGTAAACGGTGTCTAAAAATAACCAAAATTGGTACACTCATTGTACCTAAGCTCCTCAAGCTCGAGGACTCCTTGGCTTGTACAAAATGGAGCTGTAAATTACAAAAAGGGTTTTTCTATGTTACATATAGTACAAAAGTGATGAAAATCACTATTGGAGGTTTTGAAAAGTATTTATAAAATATAAGTCTTTGAAAAAATGATTCGACTGACTCCCTGTTTCTTCGTTATGCTCTGTCTTTACATGCTTTGGCGTCTTCTATGCCTCTGAATACTGCCAAAAGTGTGTAAGTGTGTATGTGTCTGCGTGTGTATGTGTTTATGTGTGTGTGTATGTGTCTATGTGTGTGTATGTGTGTATGTGTGTATGTGTATGCATGTATGTATGCATATGCATATGCATTACATTGTCGGAAAGTTTTCAACTTTCCAGTTGATGACCAGATAAATTGAAATTAACTTAATTGGTGAATTCTAACCTTTTATATCACTGTTGATTAGTTGTTCTGGATTGAATTAACTCCTTTTGAAGTGTTTGCAGGTACAAGAAATGATAAAGAATATATGTTTATATTAGGGTTTACCCTAAATATTTAATTAATGAGTGTTTCATATTTATACATGCTTGATTCATGGGTATTTAACCCTAGGGTTTTCTAAGTTCATATAATTTTATGTTAGTTGGGTTAATCTGAAGGGTCTCAAAAGATGTTAATGGATTAATGATAGGGTTCAGAAGAGTTTTAAAGGGTTTGCATGGGTTTCTCAAGGGTTTTAGTAGGTTTTCTAGGGATTTAGTATGATTCAAGGGGTAAAATAATTGGTATTTAATTAAATTAACCTATAGATTAAACATTGCTTATTACAAAATTCAATTATGATTTAATTAATTACTTTATTCATGTGTGTGCATTTAAATCCTAAGGTTATCATTAATTAGAACCTTAACCTAATTTAAATGAATTATTTAATGAGGGGAAATAGGATAATTAAATTATAAATGATAAATGAAATGGATAAATATCTAGTGGTGTGTATGGATGCTAGAAAAAAGAATGGTATGTGAGAAATGTGGAATTAAAGTGAATTAAGGAGTGGTCTGAAAGGAAGATGCACTTAAAGTGAAAAAGTTGGTTAAGAGAAAGAGTGGAGAGAATTAGTGTAGATGAAAAGAGAGGTGAAAGTAAGTTGTGTAAATAAAGCTAATTAAAAGTGTGGTTGAGATGAGTGGGCAAAAGTGAGATTGTAGATTAAAAGTAGAAACCAAAAGAGTGGATTAGGAAGGACTTGTGTATGTATTTAAATGTGTGTTGAGCTCAAGTTTCTCCTAATGTTTTTTTTTTCAGGTACTTCCTCTTTCTTCTTCTCACCTTGCCGTGTATGTGTAGGAGAGAATTTGGTTTGTTTTTCTCTGCATTAAATTATCTAGGGAAAGATTGTTATTTTCTTTTCCTCTCTCTGGTGGCTGTAGCATCTATTGCATCCATGTAAGAGAGAGAGAAAGCAAAAGGCTCTATCTGCGTAAGTCTAGAGAGAAAGATCACGCAGTTTCGAACTCACAAACCCTTAGGGTGATCGAGCGGCCGAACAAGGGAAGGAGAAGGGCCGTAGCTGGAGTTCTGAAGGCCCTCTTCTTACCTACGGCTTGTAGCATAGGGTCGTGCAATGTTACAATCTACAGTTTTTCTATTGCAGATAGTAGTATTCCTGGGAGTGCTCGAATCATTGCACGGGGGACACGCTGATCATGTGAGGAAGCAAAGAATAGTCTAGTCTCTTCCGTCGATACAGGGAATCTCCTGAGTAGAAGAAACAATAATCAGAGAGAGCAGGAGAGATTGACTGGTGGGATCTGCACATGCAGAGGAGTGAAAAGAAGCGCACATGGAGAAAATCAAGGAATAAGGAACGATCATCGGAGAGTTAATGGATGGACATAGAAACTACGACGGCTGCGCAGAGAAGGGGGAAGATACTGATTAAATCTGAGGGGCTGCTTGCGCCAGGTGACATCTGCGAGGAAAAAGGGAAAATTGGGATGTTCTGAGTTCATGCATAGGAGCGATCCTGCACACAAATGATCTGTTTTTAACTCTGGTACAGAGAGGATTCTAGGATGATGGGAAAGGTACATGCACGTGAATGGAGGTAGAGAGGGCACTTCGTTTTTCTGATTCTTTCACTGAAGCATAGAGGCAACGGAGATCTCTCACAAGAATGAGCAAGAAAAACCGAAGGATTATAAGGTTATGGATGTGATTTCATGAAGAGCAAGCAGCACATGACATTCGAATTCTATTCAGGCCAAGTACGCAAAACTGCGGAGTTTCATCGGACGTTACTATAATTGTTGCCGATTGTATCTGGAACTTGAACTTTAAACCCTCCAGACAGTCAAGAAGATGAAGACCCTGCTGATCGTAAGCTGTTTGTTCGAGGGCTTAATTTTTCTACCGACAAACCTTCCCTACAGAAGGCGTTCGAGGAGTATGGCAGCGTTGAAGATTGCTTGGTCGTTGTGGACAAAACCACTGGAAAGAGCAAGGGCTTTGGGCGCGCGGAACGCCGATGCTGTTGCTGCTTGGTGCCAGACTCCCATTCAAGTCAATCGGGACCTATCATATGGTGATGGTGTGCGTATGATAAATGATCCGATCAAAGTACACATGCACACCTCATCATCTGGCGTACAGTGTGCCCCTCTCCGGGCATCAGTCATGACTCAGCTTGACAGGCCTTAGACAGATCAAGTATTATCTCTTGAAGCAGAAGAGTTTGTTCTTGACAGAAGCATGTTTATGACATCAGCAGAAGAGCGATATACGGATGCTGCTCGCATCAGAGAATGTGCATATGCTAGCGCTGTAGAGAATCCGCGATTCGAGAGAGAGAGAGAGAAGAGAGAGAAGGAGAGAGAAGGAAAAAGAGAGAAGAGAGAGGAGAAAAAAAGAGGGGAAGGCGCAGAGAGAGAGAGAGAGAAGGAAAGAACGAAAGAGTGAGAAAAAGATATAGAAAAGCGAGACAGCCTTAATCGAGTTCGTAGAGAGAGAATGTTAGAAATAGATATACATATGTGTGTGTGCATATTCATATAATGCATGTAAGCCTTAATCGAGTTCGTAGAGAGAGAATGTTAGAAATAGATATACATATGTGTGTGTGCATATTCATATAATGCATGTAAGTCTAGGCCATGAACTTGTGTGGTAATGGGTATACTTAGGTGTTAGTATATGTTTATGCCTTTAGCCTGATCATTATAAGAGTATATATATATGTGTGTAAATAGAAATAGATGAATGCATATGATTGTATGGTATATGATGCATATATTATATGATGAATGCATAAGTATGATAAGTGCATGTGTATGCATGATTGTTTTAGAATTAGCATGTGTGCATGTGTATGTATGATTGAGTTTATGTTATGTACATGCATAAAACATAAATGAATATTAAATGCATGATTGTGTGCTTGCATGTATATATGTGTATGCATGAGATGCACAAATGCATAAGCATGAAAGTTAGGATAAGTATATGCATATGTGTACATTACAATGAGTATTAGCATGATGTATGCATGAGCATATATAGTAAATGCATATGCTAAAATTAATGCATATATAAGCCAAAGATTTTTTTTGTGCATTCCAATTAATGTTAATGCATGAGTATGAGGATGCATGAACATCTATAAATATGGATGTTGAATTAGTTTATGCTAGTTTGAATGTGTGTAAAAATGAGTAATTACATATGAATGTAAATGTTTGCATTTAAGTATGAATGCATATGTATGCATGTGGAATGTTACTTAACATGATGAGTGCAAGTAAACATGTGTACATGAGGAATGTATGCATGTATGTTTTAAAATGAATATGAATATATGTTTTAGAATGTATGTGTATGCAAATGCTAAATGAATTATGTCTTGAAAGTTATAATTTCTTGTAATATTACTAAAACCTAATGTTTTTTTTTCAGAAACATTGAAGATTAAAAAGCAATTGCAGTGAAGTCAAGAAAAGTGAAGAGAAGCAGCAAGATTCAAGATTCATTTAAAGCCATTGCGAAGTGTCAAGGAGTGCTGATAAAGAACCACGCATACAAGATTTCACGATTTCAAACTTACTAAGTTGTATAGGATTAGAATTTTATGGTAGCACTGATTATATGCCCTTGTATAGACTGAAATAGTTTGATATTGGCATTCCTTATATTGTGTTTTTTTCTGCAACTTTATTGAGACCTTAATTTTTCATTCGTATGTCGCAAAGCATAGGAACTACTAGTCGTTCTACAAATGAGTCTGATAGGAAGCACAAATTAGAACACTTAATTCGAGGCACATTGCTACCATCTCCAATTGAGAATTCATATAACAACAAAAATATCGAACCTGAAATAATTAAAGATAAAATAGTTCACGAGTCTTTACGCCCGATAGAATACGATCGTCTTGTTTCTCGACTATTACCGTTATTTACTATCGTTTTGCCTGAGCCGGAGTTCAACGACGACTTATTCCCACCGAAATTAGTGCGAAAACCGAGCTCAGAACAAAGTACAACTGAAGAAAAGGACATAATTAAAGATCAAATTACCAGTGAGAACTTAGTTTCACCTTATCAAATAGAAGCTATTGAACGATATAGAGCAGCTCAGCCTTACGGTCCTTAGACGTTTCAAGTTGTACAATTACCTATTCCAAATTTCTTAGATTTAAGACTAAGTTAGAATTTCTTTTACCTGAGACGAAAGAAAAATATACCTAGACCACCTACGATTGTCTCATACACCCTGCGTGTGCCGAGGGATTTAGTGGCTGACTGATCCACCAGCCTTATGCCCGCAACTTCCCGACATCTTGGTGAACCCGACGTGAAAGTTCGGCATGACATTGTAGGTATAAAGGTATATTTACTTTCTGTTTTGCATATGCATATATAGATAATTTGACGATTGAAGCAGAAGATCGACATCCTTTGTAGCTGCAGCTGATTGATCCTCGTCACGTCACCTTTATCCATCAACTTTCATAAAAGTGACGATTGCACATGCATGAAAAGATTTTGCATTGAGCACATTCACAACGAACCTCTTCATCAAGCTGGTTGATCAGGTATATTTATTCTTATTCTGTTACATAATAGTAGGAAAGTTTCCTTTATTTCTATTTCTAAAGCAGTAGGAAATTTTTCTTTATTGCATAGTAGTAGAAAAGTTTCTTTATTACAAAATAGTAGGAAAGTGTTCTTTCTCTCTATTTACCTCATAATAGGAAAAGTTTCTTTATTGCAAAATCATAGGAAAGTTTTCTTTTTGGTTACAACATACTAGGAAAATTTTCTTTTTCAAAGCAGTAGGAAATTTTTCTTTAGTTTTGTTGGCAAAGAAGTAGGAATATTTTCTCTATTTCTGTTTCTTTTACCACGGAGTTGTATCAGGATCAAGATATAGACGGATTATTACGAGAATTATATACGTATATTTCATATTTATCTATAAAGTTAGACTTATCCACTATGGCTGACCACTTTGAAGAACAGCGAATTTGGAAGATCATTGATGCAATTAAAACAGATAGGGGGGGGAATTTAATGGAATAAATGTAACAGCTTATCTTAAATATTATGAACAATTGACAGAACAATATGGATTACCGGAAGACAATAAAAAAGATACATTTATACGAATTGCTCATGGGTTCACTAGAGAGAGAATTCAATTGAGAGTAGTTCAACCAAACATGACTTGGGCGGATTTCAAGATTCGGCTTCTTACTGAATTTTCGCATGAAGATTACAGTAAGAATAATAGAGCCACATTCATGCGATGGGTAGGAACAACAAAGTTAGACCAACACATAACGCAGGGATTAACTGAGTTTGATATCAAATTTAACCAAATTCCTCAAGCAGACAGAACAGCTCTTGAACCAGATAAATTAAGAAATTTTCTAAACATGCCAGATCCATCTCTTAGACGAGAGCTAGAACCAATGCTTGAGGATGGAGCGACTGCAAGTGGGCTTACTAGAAATTGGGATAACGTTCGTGCAGCTGTCCATAGGTTAGCCCAAAGACAGGAGCAAAATCAGATACAAACTCCAAGAATATATGAAAGAGATGTGCCAGGAAAGATAGATAATGACCCCATTCCTCATAACCCTAGAAAGGATGACTCTGAAATTACAATGTTAAAAACATCAGTAGAATCACTTGTCAAACATGTGGAGACTTTGGCGACTGAAATAGCTACTATAAAGAGTATGCAAGAGCTTAAATTGAGAGATCAGGAGAGACCAAAAGAATTAGAACAAAATCCTAGGAATCAGATGCCAGCTAGAAGACCATTTAACCAAGCACGTCGATGTCTCTGGTGTGATGATTTGGAGCATCCACACTGGACATGCAACTTATTCAAAGAGGCCAAGGATAAGAATTGGGTCACAGAAGTAGATCGAAAGATCTGTGATTATGTAACAAAAAGGCCTTTGGCATCAAATTATGGGAAAGGAGGTATGAAAACCTTCTTTGAAGCCTCCACAAGCCAAAATACATATGCTTGTAGGCTGGATAGTGAAGACTCTAATTGTGATTTCTGGGAGCAGGTTTATGATACTGCTAGTAGAGGCAAGTTATCTGTTGAGAACTTATATGCTACGAGCTCGGATATTAGATCAAAAACATGTTGGAATGAGCCAGTAGACATGTTCTCAGTTTATGCCCACAAAATTAATATAGATGAGAAGAGGAAACGAGATGAAGAGGGACAGTCTAAACGAACAACTAGGGCTAGAAAAGAGGGTGAAACGACTGATACAATTAAAGAACCGCCTATGATGGAGCCTAGTCAGGAACCAAAACAACAGGAACAAGAAAAGAAGCCTCAAAATAAGGGTAAAGGAAGGAAAGTAGGAGAAAATTTAGAAAAGAAAACTACAAGTGAAGATCAACCTAATGAATCACAACCCATACGAGAAGAAAGAAGTAAGGAAGAAAAACCGAAAAAGAAACCGCCAACTTTCCGATTGATCTCGCAAATCGAGAAGCAAATAGATATTCGGAAAGTTATGGATGAAAAAATCATGAAGGCAGAAGTAACCATGACATTAGAAGAATGATTAGCATTTTCAAGAACAGATGTGAAGGAAGATTTCATGAGTATCATTAAAAGACGAAGAGAACCTATCGAGTATAAAACGGAAGATATTGAAATGGAGGAAAGAAAAGATCAAGATGAACCGAAAGTGAGTGTTGTACAAATAAATGAATCTGAGTATAGAGAATCGTCTGATCGTAGAAATTATTTGGGACCTGTTATTGGACATTTGGAAAAAGGAAATGATGACCCAAATAGCCATTGCACTCAGAAACATTGGGCTAGGGGTACCACTGAAACTATGGTTAAGATAGGTAATAATAATAAACCGCAAGTAGCATTAATCGATTCAGGATCAGAAATTAATGTAGTCTCACGGGAGATTTATAATGAGGGAAAATGGCCCATAGATAGGGACCATGGATGGAAAATGAAGGCAGCCAACAATGCTTCTGGCTATCTACTAGGAGCTTGTGCAAATGTTCCTATTACTATTGGAGATGTTAAAGAGGAACATAATTTCTTTGTTCATGATGACTGCTCGTACCCAATTATTTTGGGGCAGCCGTTCATTTGTGAACAAAGAATGGAGACAAAAGTATTGGACGATGGAAGTGCTTTTGCAAGAATTCGTTCTCGTGATGGCCTTAAATCGGTTCAATTCATGACGCTTTGTATAAACCATCCTCGTAATCGTAGGTCTTTAAGAAAAACTCCTTTAAGACACTTAGATCAGGATTTCGACTAAATGCCACTGTTGAGCGAGATGACAGTGGACTTTGGTTCGAAATCTCGCAAAATCTTGTACAGAAGTTAGATAAAATGACTGTTTACTTTCCGTCTGCTACTTTAAATATTTTTCATTTTAAACAAATTCCTAGAAAACTTAGAAAAAAATACGAAAAACATTTGAAAACCAAAGGATATCTATTAATGGATGAAAGTATTGAACATATTATTGAAACTACACATTGCTTTTCAACATTAGAAGAATTAGAACTTTGTTATCAAAGTAAGTCTAATTCCCATATTCTTATCTCTTCACTTGATATCTATGCATTAATTCAGGAATATGCCTCTAGTATTGATCATGAGTATGATGCCTTCGTGGAGACCAAATACAAAACTGTTAGTAAGAAGGTTAAACCCGTAGCTCAACCACTACCAAAATTCAGTAATGATATTATAAAGAATGTAAGTCATGAGCCAATCCTCAGAAATCCGATAAATATTGGCCATGTATTTACTAAAGAATCCTTAAATCAAATTAAATTAGATGCTAGTGGTTTCCTTCTTCCAGCAGAAAAAGAGTATTTTCTAAAGATTATTGAGCAACATGGAAGAGCATTTTCTCTTGAGCCTTCAGAGATAGGATGTGCAGATCCTAAGATAGTTTCACCGATGATTATTTTCACTATTCCCCATATTCCTTGGAATTTGCGCCCTATTCCTGTACCTAAAGCTCATCTTCCAGAGCTGATTAGATTACTTAAAGAAAAAATTCATATGCATATTTTAGAATCTTCTTCAGCTCCCTATTCAAACCGTTGGTTTACTGTGCCCAAGAAGAGTGGAAAACTTTGGTTTATCCAAGATCTTCAACCAGTTAATAAAGTGACCATTAGAAATGTGGGTACAGGTCCAATTGTGGATGAATTTGCGGAAGCATTTTCAGGCAATTCTATATATTCAATGGGTGATCTCTACTCTGGGTATGATCAATTTCAATTAGCTTTACAGAGTAGAGACATTACTACCATGAAAACACCTTTGGGATTAGTTAGGATGTGTACATTACCTCAAGGTGCGACCAATTCAGTAGCACACATGATGAGTGCAATGAATTTGGTTTTGCACGATTTTATTCCTCACATTACTATGCCCTTTATAGATGACATTCCCATTAAGGGTTGCTTGGAAGAAGAGAAAGATAGCACTCTGGATGAAGATGGTTGTCGTAGATTTGTTAAGGCTCATATCCTTGATTGCAAAAAAATCTTTGAGCGATTTATTCAAGTTGGCTTAACATTATCTATAGAAAAATCTACTTTTGGTGTTAATGAGGTCCTCATTGTAGGTCATCTTTGTGGCCATTATGGACGGAAGCCATATCCTCAAAAAATTGATGCCATTAGTAAGATTTCGGAGATATGTCAAAATGTGAGTGAAGTTCGACGATTCTTAGGAGCCTGTATCTTCTATGTTATATGGATACCACATTTTGCACATATAGCTGACTGTCTTTATGATTTATTACGAAAGAAAAGAAAATTTTTATGGACAGAAAAAACATACTCAAGCAATGCGTAGATTAAAGAAGTTGCTTCAAGAAGCTCCAATCCTTAAACGAGTAGATTATACGAATAATAAGCCTATTATTTTGACTGTTGATACTAGTCCTATTGGAATTGGCTGGGTCATAAGTCAAGATGAAGAAGAGGGTAGAAGATATGCTATTAGATTTGGAGCTAAGATTTTACATAATACTCAAAGAAATTATCCTCAAATTAAAAGAGAACTTTGGGGTTTAGTCACAGCTCTAAAGTCCGATAAAGAATATTTTATAGGAGCAAATGTGATAGTGGAGACAGATTGTTTACCGCTAATTGGAATGATCACAAACTGTTCTTCACCGGATATTGCAATGCTTCGTTGGATTTCTTATATTAAATTTATAAATCCAATTTTAATTCATATATCAAGAAAATCTAACTCTGTTGCTGATATGCTCTCAAGAGCTAGGTATGATGAGAATGATGAAGCCAAAGTAGATACTAATACGATAAATTATGCTTCCCAAGTTTATGTATATGAACAATTTAATTCAGATGAATATGAAGGAGAGTGGCTAGAGATTGGAAAGTATCTTAGTACTTTAGTTAGATCACCTTCATGGTCTTCAAATAGATTTAGAAATATTAGAAAAAGAGCATTTAACTTTTTCTTAAAAAATGAATTACTTTGGAGACATGCAAGGGGGAAGATCAAAATGCCTCAAAGAGTATTAGGTACTAAGAATCTTCAGATGCAAGTTATGAAGAGCATGCATGATACTTTATGGGCCGGGCATAAAGGTTTTGTTGCCACTTATGAAAAAATTAGAGAGTGTTACTGGTGGCCAGGTATTTATGTGAATGTAAAGAATTATGTGGATTCTTGCGATGTATGTCAAGTTTATTCATCGGTTAAGCATAGGGATCCACTTCACCCTACGTATCCACCATGCATACACTATAAGTGGGTAGTAGACTTAGTAACCATGCCCAAAGGTATCGACAGAATGAGATACATAGTTCTTGCTCGAGAAGATCTTACTAATCATGTGAAGGCCGAGCTCTAAGATCAAAAACTACTTTCAATGTATGAAAATTTCTTTTAGAAGATGTGATTTCGAGATTTGGGTATATTGAAAAAATAGTAGCCGATAGGGGCGAATTAGATGCGCAAGAAGCTAGGGAATTCTTTGCTAGGCATGGAATTCGTTTAGCTCTTACGACTGCATATAACCCTGAGGCTAACGGAAAAATTGAAAGAGGGCATTCTCCTATCATAAAAGCGATTTCTAAAGCTTGCAAAGGAGAACTGAAAAATTGGCCAAAATTTTTGCCATTTTCTTTGTGGGCTGACAGAATGACCTGCACTAGAACGACAGGGTTTATGCCGGCAGAACTCATGTACTGCCAAAAACCAATTTTTCCAGTGAATACTCAAATTCTTACTTGGACTACGCTTCCTTGGGAAGATAATCTATCTACTGAAGACTTGTTAGCTCTAAGGATTCAGCAACTAGAGCAAGGGAATGAGAGATTGGAAGACGCTGTAGCAAAATTAAAAAATTCTCGGCTTAAAATAAAAAATATTTTGATAAATCACATAGGTTAAGGCCAAAGCCAATAAAAATTAATGATTGGGTATTGATATATGATAGCACATTTGATATACAGTATGATGCCCGTAGAAAATTAAAAAAGCGTTGGTTTGGACCTTATGTGGTGGTCAAAATCTATGAAAATGGAACGTATGTGTTGGCATACAAAGCAACAAAGGAGTCATGCACAATACGGCAACAAGGCCAAATCATTTTTTTCCATGGATTCTTTACAACTCAAGTGATTTTAATCACTACACAAACATTGTAAATTCCGTTTTTGGTAGAATAGACTCCATTTTGTGCAAGCCGAGGAGTCCTCGAGCTTGAGGAGTATTAGAACTAGCGACATATCAATTTTCATAATTTTTAGACTCTGTTTGAGCCCTCAAATAGACTCTAGAAACTAATTTTTAACTAGGCCGGACACTAGGTCTGGACAAGACCAAAGCTAGTTAGAAAACTATAAAAAGAGCTAGAGAGCTCATTTTTGGGGTTGGATTGTTTGTGAATTGAGCTTATGTAAGAGACTTTTTGACTAATGCAAAGAACTCCATTGTTCCTCTCCTTGTTCTTGCCTTGTGTGCGCGTGTGTGTGTATGTGTGTGCATGCTTGTGTGCTTCTCACTCACGCACTTGTGCCTTCACTTGCTCATAGTCTTCATACTAGTCCTCACGTCTCCACGGATTGACAATTATGAGGTGAATCTTCTCACGTTGGTACTCACCATTGTGCTTGAGTGACACCAAATTTGGCGCCGTTGCCGGGGAGAGAGCTTCGAGGACGAGCGTGTGATGGTAAGACGTCGAGTTGAGACATTGGAGTTATAGGTAATATCCTTCCTTCTCTTTATTTTTCTTCATTTTTTCCTCACTTTCGCATCACCATCATCACCATCATCATCCCCACCATCTCTCACCTCCATCTCCATCTCCACCAAAATTTCAGTTTTTGGGTCATATTACACTCCCCACCTCATTTCCCTCATTTCAGTGTGAGAGAGAGCGAGAGAGAGCTTGCATGCTAGCTGTTTTTGGCGTGTTTTTGAGCTTTTGTTGCAGGAACTTGCTGTACCACCTCCTCCAGCAGTGTGCGCAGGTACGACAGACTCTGCACAGGTCCCGGGACGACGACCTCTATCTGTCGCGACAGACAGAAAAACTTAAAATTTTGTGAATGCATGTTTGGCACGGTAACCTACACCATTGGGGCACTCTAAATCACTAGAAGTTTCTCAAAAATTTGCGTTTTTTCAGTCTATCGCGACAGACACCGTCTATCGCGACAGACACCGTCTATCGCGACAGACACCGTCTATCGCGACAGACCGAAATTCCACGACAGACAGCGTCTATCGCGACAGACCCGTCTATCGCGACAGACACCGTCTATCGCGACAGACACCGTCTATCGCGACAGACAGACATTCCGCGACAGACACCGTCTATCGCGACAGACCGAAATTCCACGATAGACACCGTCTATCGCGACAGACCCATCTATCGCGACAGACACCGTCTATCGCGATAGACCGAAATTCCACGATAGACACCGTCTATCGCGACAGACCCGTCTATCGCGACAGACACCGTCTATCGCGACAGACCGAAATTCCACGATAGACACCGTCTATCGCGACAGACCCGTCTATCGCGACAGACACCGTCTATCGCGACAGACACCGTCTATCGCGACAGACACCGTCTATCGCGACAGACAGACATTCCGCGACAGACACCGTCTATCGCGACAGACACCGTCTATCGCGACAGACACCGTCTATCGCGACAGACCGAAATTCCACGATAGACACCGTCTATCGCGACAGACACCGTCTATCGCGACAGACACCGTCTATCGCGACAGACCCATCTATCGCGACAGACACCGTCTATCGCGACAGACAGACATTTTCGGCAAAAATTAAGGGGTAAATTTTTTGGAAATTTAGGCTAAATTTTGGGCATATTTGCACTCTCAAATACTCCTACACTTACAAAGGCCTTAGAAAAATGCATTAAAACCCCTGAAAGGTTCTGTTTGTCTAGTTAACCCCCTAAACCCTGAACGGTCATAACTTTTTCATACGAAATCCATTTTTTGAGCTCTAGGGCTTGTCGGAAAGCTCTTGGCATATACTACACGCCCTCAACTGTTTTTTATAAGAATAACGCGTTGATTTTCAGATAGGATATTTGGAAGTTGACACACTGAGGGGTAGAAACACCAAGGGAACTCTAGAGGAAATTTCTAGCAATACAAAAGGGGGAACAAGGGTCATTAAGAAAGTGTCTGAAATAAATTGTCTGTCAAGTGAAAGGTCAACTTGGAGCTAATCTTGGGATTGATGCAGGTCTATTGAGAAGCAATTGAGAGCGTCCAAGCAAGGGTTTTGCGCAAGCTTGAGAATCAACTTCTCGAGCACTAAAGAGCAAGGGTCAACAAGGAAGGTCGGAATACTCTCATCTCCTCTTCGTCAATTCCTAGCTTAGGCTAAGAACGATCAGAAGTAGGAGTAAGTTAGGACGACGATAGGCAACTATCAAGTTGAAGCATACCTAAACTTTCAAGCTCAAGCTAAGGGCATAATCCTTGTACTGTCGAGAATTTTAAAGGAAAAGAACTTAACGTGGAACGATCAACTGTAAGTGCGAAACACCATTCAAATATTCCTGACGACGTGATATCAGACAAGACCTTAAACACGATAAAATAACCAAAAAGAACCAAGCGACTAATCTAAAGTAACTAGCAACGAGGTTGTACTCTGGGCAAAGAATTGGGCTACTTAGATAGACATATGAACCTTAGATCAGGACGACATCTAGTAAGGGAGAGACAAAGCCTTAGATCTTCAGAGGCTAGTGTTAACCACACTGCTAGGTCTTGGGCCCAGCAGTTGAGCCACCACTCATACTATCCTAGCTCTGAGACCAGTGAGTCAGAGATGTCTCAAGGTATGGACAGACCTACGGGAAGTTCTGGAGTGCCATACTTGCACAGGGTAGAAGGCCCTTACAAAACGCAGTTGGAATACCTTAGGAACAACCGATTAGGTGCTAGCATCTATGAGGATGGCCTAGGAAGATCCGTGGTCCAGATTAAAAACCCTGACCAATCCATAGGACTAGAGCATCCAGCTGTCAAGTTTGAAAACGGTGCATACCTGGACAAAGAAGGAACCATATACGTAGTCACCAGTCACCCAGATAGGACAGATGAATTTGGAAATGTAATCTCAGAAGCGGACTTAGGTGACTTGGAACAAGGAAATATGGGAGTAGAACCTAGAACACCCCGAGGCAAATCTGTTCTTACGAGAATAATCACACCAGAATGGATTCCCCAAGATAATAAGAGCATAGATCTCCTTCTGAACCGAGAAACTGAAGAAGCCTTTTGGAGATATAAATCTGATCGGCCATTTGATGTAGGAACAATCATGATCTATGAGCTTAAGGATCCTGATAGCCCAGGCAGAGTAACCTACTTAGACCACGCCTCAGAAAGGATCTTCGTGGTGACAGAAAATGATAGGCATGCTTACACTTGGAAAGGTGAAATCATTTTCCCCCAACCAAGATCACATGTGTCCTACGGTCACCCTGGAGCGGGAACATCCCAAGCTCATGGAACTCAAAGAGACAGAAGTAGAGATAGGCCAGAAGTAAGTTTTGCCAACTCAGGGGGTAGAGAAAGAACGAGGACGGAAACGAATAGAGTAGAACCTGGGACACTTAGAGCTCACAGGAATCAAAGAAATGCGGATGAGTTCCCTCTACCACGACCTAGAGAGCACACAAGGACTTTGAGACCAACTCAGCTAGTTAAGTCCATGAAAAATTACTTTGATGGCACAGGAGACCCATACGATCATGTGGCAGAGTTTAGGCAAGTCTTGAGAGCAGAACAAGTGGAGGATCTATTCACACAATATAATGCCTTTGGTCTAACCCTTAGGAACACAGCCCTTACGTGGTTCCAACCATTGAATGAGAGACAATTTAGGAGCATAGACCAACTCCTGGAGGCTTTCGTTATTGAATTCTCTAAGAGTGGCATAAGACATAATACCTCCTCATTGATTCACAGCTTCAAGCAAACCCCTCAAGAGACCGTAAGACTTGCAGGACGAAGATTTAGGCAATATCTTGAAAGATGCCCTATTACGGAGCTCCCCACACCAGCTAAGCAAGTGGCTTTATTCTTAGATGGATTGCTGAGTACAAAGTTAAGATCCTATGTGTACTTGAAGGACCCTAGGACCATAGAAGAGTGTGTACGCATGTGCATTGACATCGAGGATAACCTAGGGGAGGAATTAGAGCTTTCCAAGATATACAAAGATTCAAATGGTGCCTCTAGCCTCTCTTCCACGCAATCCACATCAATTGAGGAACTGGCAGAGAAAGTAGCTCAGAAATTAGGTGTCACTGGTAAACAGATCCCAAGGTTTGCCTCTGTGAAGAGATGCTACACTTGTGGTGGCGACCACATGGCGAATGTATGTCCCGTTATGGCTCAACCCCAAGTAAATCCTAGTAGCCAGTACTGCACCATAGAACGGAGGTACACCAATCACACTGCACAAGATTGCCCCTACAATAAGCAAACAGTTAGGCAAACTCACCCTCAACCCTATCCACCGCAGGGAAGATACCAGAACCAGTACCCTCCACAACCATATGGCAGGCCACAGCAACCTTATCAGCAACCATACCAAAACCAACAAAGACCTCAGCCTGTGCTAGCCCAACAACCTCCAGCTCCATCCAACGTGATCCCAGTAAAGTATACAGCTGCAGAAGAAAACCTGAATAGAGCGATAGTCCCTGTAACACCATTGCTTTCAGAAAGTGACCCCAGTGACCATAGCTTCGATTCTACACATGTTGATAGTCCCCAGGCATACTACATGCAGTCTCCTGAACATGGTGAGTCTTACTATAGTGAAGAGCCAAATGAACCTAGTTGGGAATCAGATTACACGAATGTCATGTATGCAACCCCCAACCCCAGACCCCAACCTAGGCAGGTAAGACCCCCATTCCCTAGAGGACCATGCTACCGATGTCAGGGTGATCATCTCATTCGTGATTGCCCCTTGCCTCCACCTACACAGCCCCAGTCAGTAACGATCCAAGGTTATTGCCAAGAGTGTGGGAAAGAGCATCTCTTACGAGATTGCCCTAAAAATCCTAATAATATGCCAAAAATCACTCCTATAAATGTTATTGGGTTGGTTGTAGACTCCACAGGGAGTGTGACTTCCACTGCGCCAGTACAAGTGGTCACAAGAGCTCAAGCTTTGCAGCAAAACCAAACTGTAGGCCAGGAAAAGAGCACAGAAGTTAGTGAAACCGAGAGCATGACAAAGAAAAGAACTAGAGCTTGGAGAGATAGTCGTGAAAGAATGAAAAGGCAATGGGCAAAGAAGATGAGTGAACTAGAGGAAAGTCTACGAGAAACCAAGGCCAAAATCATAGAGATCACGTCTCAACCGCACTCTCACACATTTCCACCGCTACCATCCCCATCACCCTCCATCCCTCCACCCTCTAACACACCCCACGTAACCCACCCACCACCCCGAGCAGGATCAGTATTAGCTGATCCCACTCCTGAAGACATAGACATGATGCTTAAAGCATATCAGGCCAGAATCCAAGAAGGGCCAAATGTAACGGATCATGACAAGTGCTACCCTAGAGCTGACCTAGAGATAGAAAGAACCAAGCTTTGCGCGAAAATGGTCGCATTGGCTCAGACTATGTTTGAAGCTAGTCGCCTATTCAATTACTCGGGCTCAGCCAAGACGCAACTACACCTGGATGGACTTCTAGAGAAGTTAGAGGGCATAATTGCAAGATCTGCCAAGGAAGAAAAAAATCAAGAAAGAGATAAAGCAAGCAAAAACATGACCCATCCCCCATCGGAAGCTTATGTACTCAATTCCACCGAACCAGACAACCCCCCTTCTCTGGGAAGAATGGAGAATCTAATGGCACACTCAGAAAAGGAACCTTCCCCTCAAAGAAAGGAAAGGGGAAGAGAACGGATAAGCCAGCCTCTTCAGGAAGCCCATGTGCCTCCTCAAGAAGCTTATCTTTCCCCCCAAAAGGGAGATGAGCCTCCCTCGAAAGCTCACGTACCTCCACAGGTTGCCTACATTCCTTCTCAGGGAGCATATGAGCTTGTTCGGAAAAGTAATAGAATAAGTAATCCTCCCCAGGAAGCTTGTACTCCAAACATCTATGAGAGCGAGGAAAGAGCCAATGATAGAATAAGCCCTCCTTCCCAGGTTACTTATGTGCCTAATTCTACGGAGCCAGACACTTCTTCTTCTATGAATCGATTCACACCAGAATTCCTACGAGAGATTCAAGAAGACAAATGGGCTAAAGAAAGCGAAGTGCCTCCTCCCATTGAACTTGTGGATGATGCACATGACCAATTCCCACAAGACATCCCATCCATTTATGGGGAGCAGGAGAGCACCCAATCTCAAGAAAGATTAGACTTCGAATCTAATTCTCTACAGGAATTACCCCATTTCACGGGGCCATGGGAAGCCAAGTCTACTTGTATGAGAACCCCCACGATCATGGTAAGGAATGAAGATTCAGTCATACCTAGGAACACAGAGGTAGTGAAAAATACTAAAGTGCAGTGCAATCTCAAGTTAGAAGAGCTACTCAAGGTTAGACCTGAATTATGGAAACATGTAGCCAAACAAATACCAGAGATAGCAAAACCTCGTTCCCAGGCAGGATCACATAGGACAGTGCCAGAAATACCCTTGGATAAGATAGGAGATATGTGTGAAGGAGAAGAAGGGAACACCTATCTTCCCATTACTTATCAGGAGTACACCACCAAGGCAATTTTGGACTCAGGTGCAGGAGTTGCAATTGCCACCACTTCCCTATGGAAGCGTTGGGGCAAGCCGGCACTCAGGCCAACGAGAATGAAATTGCAGATGGCCGATGGTCACATAGAGAGACCCCTAGGATTGCTAGAAGGAATAACTCTCACCACTTGTGGTGTCGAGTTTGAGCATACATTTGCCATATGCGACTTCAGCAAAAATCATGCCTACGAGATGATTTTGGGAAGACCATTTATGCGACAGTTGCAAGTGGTACAGGATTGGGGAACCAACTCCTTGTATTTGCAACACTTGGGTGTTACGACCAAAGTCAATCTCAAGGATTATTCTCATAGAGATGTCCCTCCTATCCAATGGAATCCCATCCATAGAGCCAAAGAGGATACAGAATCGGTGCATTCCATAGGGTCTGGATCCTCATGGATGCATGAAGACACTCACTTATGGATGTGCAAGGTGGCAGTAGAAGAAGAGAACAGAGAGAAAGCCAGAGAGGTAGGTGCGAAAGAAACCCATAGATCAATCCAAGACCCAGCCTATGCACCTGTAGTTTTTCCAGACGAAGAATTTGAACCTCACGGTTGGGCAGAAATTTTAGCAACAATGGACGTAGCCATCAATGAAGAACAATGGACACCTCACTGTGATGAGGATGGCTATGACATTTCAGTCTTCTCCATAGAGCCAATCATGGGAGAGGCAGTTCTAGAAGAATGCGAACCTAGCCCTGATGCATTTGAGGATGCAAGTGACTCCGATCTAGAGTCAATCATTATGGATCCACCATTTGCATCAGATGAAGAATACTTCCATGAAGTAGAATTTCAACCCCAGAGGCACGGAGAGGTTACAAATGATGTAAGATTAGCAACACATGTGACCCCGAAGGAAGAAGGAAAGAAACGAAAGAAGAGAGAAGCCTCACCAGAAGAGGAAGAATCTTTGTTTGAGGTCCCAGAAAATTTTAAGAAATATGAGATAGATGACAGGAGAGTCATGATAAGAATGCCTAGACGAGAGGCTCAAGCAGGAGAGGCCTATGATAACAAAGAAACCACCAAGAAAATAGTAGTAGCCCTAGAAGAAGGAGAGGAGAGATGCACATACATAGGCCATGACCTGACAAAAGAGGAAGAACATGCGCTAATAGCCTTGCTAAGGGAATACAGAGATGTGTTCGCTTGGAGTTACAAGGATTTGAAAGGTGTTGACCCTGACATATGTTCACACACTATCCCCATGACCTCAGATGCTAAACCCTCTAAGCAAAAGCCTTATACATATAACGATAACTACGCTGCCAAAATCAAGGAAGAGATAGATAGACTAGTTGAAGCTGGATTTATCTACGAAATTGAGCACACTGAGTGGGTATCCCCCATCGTAGTGGTGCCCAAGAAGAATGGCAAGCTGCGTGTATGCATTAACTTGAAGAAGGTTAATGCAGCCACAATTCGAGATAACTATCCGCTTCCAATCACGGAGCACCTCTTGGAAAGAGTAGCAGGCAAGGAAGTGTACAGCTTCCTCGATGGATTTTCGGGCTACAACCAAGTAGCCATAGCTCCAGAAGATCAGCATAAGACAGCCTTTGCCACAGAATGGGGCATATTTGCCTTTAGAGTAATGCCATTTGGGCTTACCAATGCCCCAGCAACCTTCCAAAGGCTGATGTGCCATGTATTTAAGGAGTTCTTGAGAAAGAATTTAGAAGTCTATGTTGATGATCTTTGTGCTCACTCCAACATGAGACAAACCCATATTCCTGAACTCAGACAAATCTTTGACAAATGTAGAGAATATCAAGTCTGCCTGAACCCAGAAAAATGTGTTTTCATGGTCAGACAAGGCAAGATTCTAGGACACATAGTGTCAAAGAATGGCATATCCACAGATGAAGAGAAAGTAAGAGCTATAGCAGAGCTACCTAGGCCAAAAAATATCAAGGAAGTACAAGCTTTCATGGGGCATTGTGGTTATTACCGACGATTTATACACATGTATGCCGTCATTGCAAAGCCCATGTACGGACTTCTGACTAACTTTGAGTGGACTGATGAATGTGAGAATTCCTTCCAGGAGCTTAAACGACGATTATGTTCAGCACCAATCTTAACCACACCAGATTGGAACAAGCCCTTCCATGTTCATGTGGATGCATCCAATTATGCCATTGGATGTGTGCTTGCACAACCTACTGGTGAAGGTAATATGGATCTCCCAATTGCCTATGCCAGTAGACAATTGAATGCAGCTGAACGAAATTATACCACTACAGAGAGAGAAGGCTTAGGCATGGTATATGCAGTCAAGAAATTTAGACACTATTTGCTTGCAAACAAGTTTAAATTTTTTACTGATCACCAAGCATTGTTATATCTCGTGAACAAGCCATGCAATACAGGAAGATTAGTAAGATGGTTTCTCTTGCTCATGGAATATGACTTTGAGGTTGTGGTAAGGAAAGGTAGGACTCATTTAAGAGCAGATCATCTCTCTAGGCTCACATCTGGAGAAGCCCCACAAGGAGTATCAGATGATCTTCCTGATGCTTACTTGTTTAATTTGGAAGTTGTACCGCAGTGGGCTAAGCCATTAGTACCAGTATTGACGTACGGGCCTAATCATCCAGTGGTGAACACACGGAATAGGGAGGTTGTGAGAGCCCAAAAGTACCACATCATGGCAGGAAGTATGTACAAGCACACAGATCAAGGGATCTTGGCTTGTTGCGTAGAAGAGGATGAGTACGCTAAATGGTTGCAATTAGCACATGTAGGTGCATTAGAGCAACATTACTCAAAGCAACGAACTTTACAGACCCTAAAGAGACTCGGAGTACATTGGCCAACTATGGAAGCGGATGTCCAAAAGTTGTGCAAGGAATGCCCAATCTGTTGCACTAAACCACCTGTGGAACACGCCACTCTTTATCAAGTGTCCATAGTGCCAGATTGGAGTGAACCACTAGTATCCTTCTTAAGGACGAGAACATTCCCTCCAGACATGACTCTGGCTAGGCAAAAGAGTTTAGAACAAGAAGCCCAGGATTATTCACTCATTGGTGATAATCTATACAAGCGTGGTAAAGACGGTTACCTGAGACTATGTGTCCATGAGAGTGAGTATCTCAAGATCTTGGACACTGCTCACCAAGGTGTAGCAGGAGGACACTTTGGACCAGATCGGGTGATCAAGGCAATACTATTTGCGGGCTTCTGGTGGCCAACCCTTCACATGGACGCACATACCTATGTGAAACGGTGTGATGTCTGTCAGCGAACCCAATATCCTATACGTAAAGATGAGATGCCACTGAAACCTATGATGGGTGGACGTGCTTTCTCTAAGTGGGGAATAGACTTCGTGGGTCCTATTAATCCCCCAGCTAAGGGTTCCCATGCAGAATATATCATTGTTGCAACAGACTATCTAACTAAGTGGGTGGAGGTAAAAGCCACAACGAAGAACGATGCTCAAACAACTGCTAAGTTTTTATTTGAGAATGTGTTCACTAGATACGGACTACCCATAGAGCTTGTAAGCGATAGAGGCACTCACTTCTTGAACGAAGTTATTGAAAATCTGCTCAAAGAATTCTTAGTAATACATAAGAAGTCTGCCCCCTATCACCCTCAAGCAAATGGCCAAGCTGAGAGTACCAACAAGATCTTATGCAATGTATTGACGAAATTAGTGAATAATAAACGCTCTGATTGGGACAAACAGCTACACCATGCTGTTTGGGCATACCGAGTTGCCTACAAAACGGTACTCCAAGCCACGCCCTTTCAAATGGTGTTTGGACAAAATGCTGTGCTACCGCTAGACTTTTTGATCCCTACGTTGAAAGTAGCACAAGAGTACGAATGGACAGGTCATGAGCTCTCCTCTAGGATCTTTGACCTTGAACGATTAGGGGAAACAAGACTGAGAGCCGCTGCCGGAATATATGCAGCCAAGAAGAGACAGAAGGCATATTTCGATGCCCATGTGAAGAATAAGGGCTTGAAAGCAGGAGATCTAGTTTTAGTCTATACACTGAAACAACACGCAAGGAAACTAGAAAAGAGAGGCTACGGACCTATGATTATCAATAGGATCTCCACGAGTGGAGCAGTACAATTAGCCACGCTAGAAGGTGATATTCTCCCAAACTATATTAGCGGTTGCCGAGTCAAGTTGTATCAGGAACCCCTCACGGAGGAAATGCTCAGCCGACTCAACACTGCTAAGAAACGCAAAGAGGAAGAAAAGCGAGTTCGAGAAGAAGCTCAAGCAGAAGCTTTAGAACGCATCAGAAGGATGAAGTTACGAAAGCAAGGTAGAGATCAGCCTAGAACGAATGACTATGCAGATCAAGGATATCCTATGGCCATGTGTGAAGTCGCAGGAACAAGCTTGCGTAGAATAATTGATCGACGTCCTTTCATAACCCTAGATATAGGACAAGGAAAGAGTGCAAGGACCGTAAGAGCCTTGATTGACTCCGGCGCAGCCACTAGTGCTGTTAGAGTGTCTTACTGTCAAGAGTTGCAATTAATTGTCAATCCTGTGGAAGCATATCTCATAGGATTGGGAGGCGTGGAAACCCCTTGCATAGGCGAGGTGGAACTTCCCCTCTATATTCATGATGAGGCAATGACGGTTAAAGTACTAGTGTGTCAAGATGAGGATCTCACTGAACCTCTTGTCTTGGGTCAAGATTGGATCTATGACCAAGCAATTAACTTAAACTTAAGAAGTGGACTTCTTCAGGTTTGGGTCAATCATAGTCGAATTACAGTAGAGTTAAATAATGGAGCACTCAAGGAACTAGAAAAGACACGGACTCCTGGTCCCTCCAGGGGTGCACATGAAGTTGATCATGCTGTTCTTGTCCAAGGCTATGTGATGCAGAAGAATGAAGATCTCAAAAAAGGAGTCAGGGATGCAAAGGAACTCCCTTCTTTTCCAAAGGCCAGAAGGAGGCAACAACCAAAGGTGGATCAAAGGCAGAAGAAGCAGAGTACTACCTATGTCCGGGATCCAAAGTACTTGCGCAGCAAAATGTCCCAGCAAGTGAAACAAGTGTGGGTGCGGAGAGGCGAACACCCGGTTGCACCCCAGCCAACCACACAGGCAAAGCCTCTTATTAGTAACCAACAACACG
Organism: Ceratopteris richardii; assembly: GCA_020310875.1. NCBI lineage: Eukaryota > Viridiplantae > Streptophyta > Polypodiopsida > Polypodiales > Pteridaceae > Ceratopteris > Ceratopteris richardii. The sequence continues at coordinate 2,466,069 of CM035431.1, read as the reverse complement.
ACACTAATAAGAAGTCTTTCGGAAATTCTTCTGCTAACGTGAAATCTATTTGGGTGCCCAAGAAGTCGATGAAGGCTAGGTCACAATCAAGACAAATTTGGGTGCCTAAGACTTGCTTGCGGGCGCAAATAACTACACCGAAGCCACAACCTATACAGCGTAACCCATTCACTCGCACAACCGGCATCCACGCGTTTTCAACACTCACGAACACACCAAGGCCCATGAGCACGAACAGAATCATTTGTAAATCGATCCATAAAAGGCCTCATGTTCAAGCTGATACACCTACAATGTTCTCTAGCGTCTCTACGAAACGAAGAGAAAAACCCATCCACTGCATTTGGCAGCTCAAGACCTGTAATAAACCCCCCGACCCCAATTTGTAAATTCAACCCCACTTACTAACTGCGTTAGTCTCCTAGGAATACCCAAGCATTAACTACACACACTGTCTTCGTACACTTACTAACCACTAACTCACCATCTACCTCATGTTAATGTTGTGACGGGGACAACTACGGAATTATTCTGTCCATTACGATGTTAACACATGATTCTATATTCTCACAGAATCAGAAGGCAAGAAGTAAAATGGCAGAAGCGACAGGTTCGGGCTCACAAGTAGGGATACTCACTGCAGGAATTGATGTGGATAGTCTACCTGTGGATGTTCCACCAATTGAACGACCAAGAGAGCTGCAGCACCTTCAGCAAATCCCGGTGCCGGATCCACCCACAGGGATCACAGAAAGAGTCCATGCCAATTCTCATTGGTTCAATGGCATGCCAGGTCCATTAGGAGAGGCCAAGTATATATGGGAGTCTAAGTGCGAGTATGACAGATCATGGGTTCGATTCCAATTTTTCTCCAAAGAGTTCGAGACTTTACAGAACACCGAGGATCTCCAAACCATATGGCAATGAGCAGGGCTGGCCGAATACTTTGAAGCCCCACTACCTAAACCAGATCTCCTCCGATGTTACTATTTGGTCTCCACATTACAAGCTAATGAAGAAAAGGACAAACCCGGATCATTTGTTCTTCCCTCCTTGCTAGGCAACAACGAGTTGAAGAGGTTCGAACTTACTGTGGAATTGGTAAGCGACGCTTTAAATATGCACGGCACGCATGTACCCTCTGAAAAAGATGCTCTTGTTCCCACTAACATGAAGGATAGGAAACTATTGAGGCTTAAAGACATGGCAGCACTCACCCCAAATGTGTCCATCCCTCTTCGCATGTGCATGCAACATTTCGCCTTTCCCGGCCAAGACCGATTCACACAACCACACAAGAGAATCTGGTTCGCTCTCTACTTAGCGGAAGCAGGCTCGTTACCCATCAAGCTACCGGTATGGATTATAGATCAATTGTATGAAGCAAACAAACGGTCTTCGAGGAAATTAGTGGTGAACGGATGCTGTGCAATCACACGCATTATTTACCGGTGCCTAGCATACGATGTCCCCATTGAACGTGCCTTAACTTGGGCACAATTACAAATGTTTAAAAGGCTCAAGACGTCCACACATCAATCCAAGCGCATGAGGGGTGCGATCCCTTGTGTCCAGACAAGGGAAGTTCTGACTACTCCTGAGGTATCGCCACGACGGGAGGACACTGTACCTCCCTTCACCATTAGGATACCCAGGTCGGGATCTGAAACTACCACACAAGCTACCCCATCGGCTCCTCCTGTTCCACCTGAATTCGAATTTGCTGCCACTGGAGATGCTGAGGGAATGGACCCCCAGGACTTCGAAGCATTCCTACAAAGTACACAATTCTCTGATGTGGAGTTTTATTCAGAGGCAGAGGAGCAAGGCACATCCTCACAAAGAAGAAGAAAGTCTACAGACGGTCGACATGTACATTGGAGTGATGCTCAGCAAGGTCAACAACAAGGACACCTCGAAGAAGAAGGAGCGTATGAAGAGGAGACCACTGAAGCCCCAGCCTATACAGCAGAACTCCGAAGGCTGTATCAGATTATGGAAAGAGTGCGATCGCAACAACTACTCACCGAACAGAGTAGCAGAGTACTCATGACTCAGTTGTTGGAAGAAGCAGGAGTTGATTCAGAGTATCGGGAAGGTCTCTTATTGATGGCAGAAACATATGGGGTAGTGGAAGCAGTGCGCACTGCCATTAGGAAGTCTCCAGTTCAATATGATCCACGAAGGTTCCAGACACGACGACGCTCAGGTAAGAATATCCAGATTCCTATCACAATTGCAGAAGGGCCAACTATTACATCTGAACCCACCAAGACAGCCCCCCAAGCAACCGAAACGGCTAGCCAACAGCACCCAGTCACCCATGAGGAGTCCACCGAGCCACTACCACCCACACCCCCACCATCACCTCCTAGAGCAGAAACAGTGGAAACCTCCTCGACCACTCAACCCACCGACCCAACCTTCATTTTCCGTACTCCCATCTCTAGTTCCACCCTATTCTCTACCACTGATAACCCAATCTTTGAAGCAACCCCCATCACTACACAATCCACCGAACCGCTCCTAGAGCCTGCCCTAGGGCAACCATCCCCAATGCCCTCAGCCATAGGTCATCCCGACCCTAGATCCACATTCATGGGTTTCCCTGCTACCACGCAACCCTTCGCGCCCTCCTCCAATTTACGACTTCAACCCCCGACCTCTCTCTCTCCATTTCTACAATCCCTCCATGACTTCCTGGCTAGAACGTTTCAACCAGGGTCTCAACCATTTCCTTTCTTTTCAGCTCCCCACCCCACTTCGCATCTATTCACCACTTCCACACACACTCCACCTACCATCCCAATGTATATGGCAGACCCCACACTCACAACCACTCCTGAAGGTATGGACATTTCACCACCCACGGCACCTCCCCCCACGATTCCACCCCCTCCCATTCCCCCTCCACCAATTTCACTCACACACACGACTTCAATAGACACATCATTCACTCTTCCCCATCCCCAATTCCCTTCCCATGCATCTCCCACTGTAAACTCCACCCACTCATCTATAGTCAGTGCATTGGACACCATGCTGGCTTGTATATCAAACTTAAGGACAGATTACATTCAGCTCCAGCAACAGAATGAACGCCTGCACGAGCACTCAGAAACACTACAGCACCGCCTCGCGGCACTAGAAGAGGAAAATGCTCGCCTCCACACACAGTTCCAAACTCTCCAAGAAGCTCATGGCATATTGGAGGTACAGTTACAGAACACAGATCAAGAAGCGATACAGGTGGTAGAAGGTCACCTACGGACACAGCTGGAACGCAACTCAAAGCTTCAACGAAATATGGCTCTACTCAAACGCCATCTTGCGGCCGCTCAGGAAGAGAATCGACGTCTGCAAGTACAAAATCAAGAGAACCTGGAGGCAGCTATTGAGAGCACACCGGGGGCACCCATCAGCCCATCCAAGTTTCAAGCAGTGACCCCCGATAATATCAAGATCATATTGGAAGACTATGCCATGCTGCTTGAAGCACATGATAAGCTATCGGAGGAACTGGGACAATTGAAGCAGAAACACCAAAAAGGACAAACAGCAGCCTCCCCAACCACCCCCTCCGCTGCTTCACTTCTCACAGACGTAGAGGCCATAAAAGATCTCCAGAAACAGGTCACGGAATTGCAAACACGCCTACTACAATATGAGAGGCCACCTTCCCCTCCAGAGGCTCCCACGGACGAAGAAGTTGTACAAATTCCTGTGGAACAAACGTTTGACGAAGAATACGATCCACAACCATTCCCAGGAGGACAACAAACAGAAGAAGCGCAGGACACATTCGAGGCACCACGGCCCCCATGGCTACGTCAAGTGGAGGAAATCGGGAGTTCGCACGAAGAGCGCACAGTAGTGCAAAATCAGGCCATGAGGGTCATAGAGGAAACAGTGCTACAATCGGCTTACTTCAAGAACTTGTCATCGAGACGACTGATCCTCTCATCCGAACTCCAATACAGGCCGTATTATATTATCTTGGCGGATTATAATGCAGAAATACAAAGAGTCACGGGTCAGATTCCTACCTTTGCGACCCAATTTCAACCCGAAGACCTTCCTCCAGAGGCGCAAAAAGGTAAAATTCGTCAACCCACCTGGCGGCAAAAACTTTTAGAGACATATCCAGAAATGCTACGCACATGGAACAACGCGCCTTTACACCTCCTATACAATCCATGCTATGGTCCAGTCCCACGCCGCAGGTCGTGGAAGGCATTCAATATTAAGGTGCAGAACAACGCACAATGCAAGGAATGGCTGAACTATCCGTACATTGCGCCACCACAGGGACCGCCGTCGGTCGCATATATGATGGGAACCATTCGCCACTGGATGCCGCGCTTGAAGCCCATGCAAGATGTAGCAGCGCAGATGATGCTTAAAATCTTAGATATGATGCAGGTAGTCCTGAAAACTTTTAGAAATGCAGCCGCACCACAGGTACGTCTCCCGGGGTTCAGCAATGGCAATTATGACTTGGTGTATGACATGAGCACCACCCCCAGTATTCGTGTGGCTTACGCCTGGCATGCGCGCATCAAATACCTCCCTGCCTGTTACAAACAAACCTTTGAAGAAATGTTCAGATCAGGTTTCTGGGAGTATCACTCAGAGATTTTCGCACCGAAGCCAACACATCTGCTCCAACTTTTTGCTTGTGAACAAGCAATGTATTCTGAGTACTACACTACCCCGCAACCAGAGACCCCTGGTGCAATAAATTGGGATGCTTTGGAAGCTGATCTAGCAAGAGGCTTAAGGATAGGAGAACATGAACTGGCCACCAATGTCATCCAATATTACATCGACCACCCGAGAGAACAAAGGTCTGTCAGGGGCGACAGACGCTAGGAAGGGGGGAGTGTTGGCATACAAAGCAACAAAGGAGTCATGCACAATACGGCAACAAGGCCAAATCATTTTTTTCCATGGATTCTTTACAACTCAAGTGATTTTAATCACTACACAAACATTGTAAATTCCGTTTTTGGTAGAATAGACTCCATTTTGTGCAAGCCGAGGAGTCCTCGAGCTTGAGAAGTATTAGAACTAGCGACATATCAATTTTCATAATTTTTAGACTCTGTTTGAGCCCTCAAATAGACTCTAGAAACTAATTTTTAACTAGGCCGGACACTAGGTCTGGACAAGACCAAAGCTAGTTAGAAAACTATAAAAAGAGCTAGAGAGCTCATTTTTGGGGTTGGATTGTTTGTGAATTGAGCTTATGTAAGAGACTTTTTGACTAATGCAAAGAACTCCATTGTTCCTCTCCTTGTTCTTGCCTTGTGTGCGCGTGTGTGTGTATGTGTGTGCATGCTTGTGTGCTTCTCACTCACGCACTTGTGCCTTCACTTGCTCATAGTCTTCATACTAGTCCTCACGTCTCCACGGATTGACAATTATGAGGTGAATCTTCTCACGTTGGTACTCACCATTGTGCTTGAGTGACAGTATGCCTTAAGAGAGTTAGATGGAACTCCGCTTAAAAATTTAATTGCAGGTAAAAGAATTAAAATATTTAAACAAAGAAATGAAGAATATTATGATGTAATATATGATGAAGGAAACGAAGAATGATTTTTTTTAATAAAAATAATGTTTAAATATGTTTTTTATTATTTATTTCTTTTACATGTATGAAAAAAAAAAAAAATATTTATAAAAAATTAATTTTCCTTGAAAGTCTTTACATTGTTGCTTGATAGCAGGAGTTGAAAGTGTTTTTTTGTTTTGAACCAGTTAATTAAAGACTGATTTATGATAAAGATGAAGCGCAGGAGATTGAAGAAAGTACATGCAGTTTAAAAATTCCAGCAATAAAAGCGATATTTGGATGAAAGGCGATGCTAAAGATGGAATCAATATAGATCAAGTGAAACAGTTCTAACCATGATTAATGTTTTAAGTTTTGTTTTTCCTGCATTATCATAAGTAGAAATGTACATTCTTCAGATAGGTTAAGAAACCTCTTAAAATTATGAAAAGTAGAATTTATACTGAAGTAGGGATGTGCTTAAAAGAAGATAGGGATTAGAAACCTATGGCTGTCATATGAATAGTTGAAGGAACCCTTAACTTGCAACTCCTAGTAGAAGTAGACTTGTTTTATATAGGTAAGCTTCCTTTAATCTGACCCATTTAGCAAAAGAGATCCTAGTTCCTGCTTTAGCTTACCTCTAGATCCTTTGCTCTGATTAGGGGTTAAGCCTTTCCCCTTCATCAAAAAAAAAGTTTCGAAGAAAAAAATTGAAAGCAGTACATTAATGGTTGTTGCATATGAAACGAGGAAAAAAAAAAAGACACAAAGAAAAATTATGATTAAAAAAATGAGATAAAAGAAAAATCAAATAAATCAGTTGTGGTCTTGAAATCACTTCTGATTTGAAAAGCGGGCTATATAAGGCGGATGTATGCTAGAGGGGAGTTAGTTTTTTGTATCTTAATGGCAAGTGGTTAGGAGATGAGGGTAGAAGGCCTATATAACATATGCTTTACTTATGAACAGAGTTAATAGAAGAGTTAGTATGAACACTATTTAAATGACTTCTATAGTTTCTTTCTAAAACCTGTTTCCAATTCATGCATTGAACGAAAAGGTTTAAATTCACATTTACATAATTTTATAAGTTTTCTTTGCTATTTGAAGATGTACTAATGATCGAAGCATTTTTATATACACACAATTTGAATTTGATTCATGAATAAGTTTCAAAAGAATTTGATATTGCTTTCTATGATCTGCAGGTTGGCCCATCGAGGATGATGTGTAGGTTTGGCCGGGGCGAATGTCGGAAAGTTTTCAACTTTCCAGTTGATGACCAGATAAATTGAAATTAACTTAATTGGTGAATTCTAACCTTTCATATCACTGTTGATTAGTTGTTCTGGATTGAATTAACTCCTTTTGAAGTGTTTGCAGGTACAAGAAATGATAAAGAATATATGTTCATATTAGGGTTTATCCTAAATATTTAATTAATGAGTGTTTCATATTTATACATGCTTGATTCATGGGTATTTAACCCTAGAGTTTTCTAAGCTCATATAATTTTATGTTAGTTGGGTTAATTTGAAGGGTCTCAAAAGATGTTAATGGATTAATGATAGGGTTCAGAAGAGTTTTAAAGGGTTTGCATGGGTTTCTCAAGGGTTTTAGTAGGTTTTCTAGGGATTTAGTATGATTCAAGGGGTAAAATAATTGGTATTTAATTAAATTAACCTATAGATTAAACATTGCTTATTACAAAATTCAATTATGATTTAATTAATTACTTTATTCATGTGTGTGCATTTAAATCCTAAGGTTATCATTAATTAAAACCTTAACCTAATTTAAATGAATTATTTAATGAGGGGAAATAGGATAATTAAATTATAAATGATAAATGAAATGGATAAATATCTAGTGGTGTGTATGGATGCTAGAAAAAAGAATGGTATGTGAGAAATGTGGAATTAAAGTGAATTAAGGAGTGGTCTGAAAGGAAGATGCACTTAAAGTGAAAAAGTTGGTTAAGAGAAAGAGTGGAGAGAATTAGTGTAGATGAAAAGAGAGGTGAAAGTAAGTTGTGTAAATAAAGCTAATTAAAAGTGTGGTTGAGATGAGTGGGCAAAAGTGAGGTTGTAGATTAAAAGTAGAAACCAAAAGAGTGGATTAGGAAGGACTTGTGTATGTATTTAAATGTGTGTTGAGCTCAAGTTTCTCCTAATGTTTTTTTTTTCAGGTACTTCCTCTTTCTTCTTCTCACCTTGCCGTGTATGTGTAGGAGAGAATTTGGTTTGTTTTTCTCTGCATTAAATTATCTAGGGAAAGATTGTTATTTTCTTCTCCTCTCTCTGGTGGCTGTAGCATCTATTGCATCCATGTAAGAGAGAGAGAAAGCAAAAGGCTCTATCTGCGTAAGTCTAGAGAGAAAGATCACGCAGTTTTGAACTCACAAAACCCTTAGGGTGATCGAGCGGCCGAACAAGGGAAGGAGAAGGGCCGTAGCTGGAGTTTTGAAGGCCCTCTTCTTACCTACGGCTTGTAGCATAGGGTCGTGCAATGTTACAATCTACAGTTTTTCTATTGCAGATAGTAGTATTCCTGGGAGTGCTCAAATCATTGCACGGGGGACACACTGATCATGTGAGGAAGCAAAGAATAGTCTGGTCTCTTCCGTCGATACAGGGAATCTCCTGAGTAGAAGAAACAATAATCAGAGAGAGCAGGAGAGATTGACTGGTGGGATCTGCACATGCAGAGGAGTGAAAAGAAGCGCACATGGAGAAAATCAAGGAATAAGGAACGATCATCGGAGAGTTAATGGATGGACATAGAAACTACGACGGCTGCGTAGAGAAGGGGGAAGATACTGATTAAATCTGAGGGGCTGCTTGCGCCAGGTGACATCTGCGAGGAAAAAGGGAAAATTGGGATGTTCTGAGTTCATGCATAGGAGCGATCCTGCACACAAATGATCTGTTTTTAACTCTGGTACAGAGAGGATTCTAGGATGATGGGAAAGGTACATGCACGTGAATGGAGGTAGAGAGGGCACTTCGTTTTTCTGATTCTTTCACTGAAGCATAGAGGCAACGGAGATCTCTCACGAGAATGAGCAAGAAAAACCGAAGGATTATAAGGTTATGGATGTGATTTCATGAAGAGCAAGCAACACATGACATTCGAATTCTATTCAGGCCAAGTACGCAAAACTGTAGAGTTTCATCGGACGTTACTATAATTGTTGGCGATTGTATCTGGAACTTGAACTTTAAACCCTCCAAACAGTCAAGAAGATGAAGACCCTGCTGATCGTAAGCTGTTTGTTCGAGGGCTTAATTTTTCTACCGACAAACCTTCCCTACAGAAGGCGTTCGAGGAGTATGGCAGCGTTGAAGATTGCTTGGTCGTTGTGGACAAAACATATGGAAAGAGCAAGGGCTTTGGGTGCGCGGAACGCCGATGCTGTTGCTGCTTGGTGCCAGACTCCCATTCAAGTCAATCGGGACCTATCATATGGTGATGGTGTGCGTATGATAAATGATCCGATCAAAGTACACATGCACACCTGATCATCTGGCGTACAGTGTGCCCCTCTCCGGGCATCAGTCATGACTCAGCTTGACAGGCCTTAGACAGATCAAGTATTATCTCTTGAAGCAGAAGAGTTTGTTCTTGACAGAAGCACGTTTATGACATCAGCAGAAGAGCGATATACGGATGCTGCTCGCATCAGAGAATGTGCATATGCTAGCGCTGTAGAGAATCCGCGATTTGAGAGAGAGAGAGAGAGAAGAGAGAGAAGGAGAGAGAAGGAAAAAGAGAGAAGAGAGAGGAGAAAAAAAGAGGGGAAGGCGCAGAGAGAGAGAGAGAAGGAAAGAACGAAAGAGTGAGAAAAAGATATAGAAAAGCGAGACAGCCTTAATCGAGTTCGTAGAGAGAGAATGTTAGAAATAGATATACATATGTGTGTGTGCATATTCATATAATGCATGTAAGTCTAGGCCATGAACTTGTGTGGTAATGGGTATACTTAGGTGTTAGTATATGTTTATGCCTTTAGCCTGATCATTATAAGAGTATATATATATGTGTGTAAATAGAAATAGATGAATGCATATGATTGTATGGTATATGATGCATATATTATATGATGAATGCATAAGTATGATAAGTGCATGTGTATGCATGATTGTTTTAGAATTAGCATGTGTGCATGTGTATGTATGATTGAGTTTATGTTATGTACATGCATAAAACATAAATGAATATTAAATGCATGATTGTGTGCTTGCATGTATATATGTGTATGCATGAGATGCACAAATGCATAAGCATGAAAGTTAGGATAAGTATATGCATATGTGTACATTACAATGAGTATTAGCATGATGTATGCATGAGCATATATAGTAAATGCATATGCTAAAATTAATGCATATATAAGCCAAAGATTTTTTTTGTGCATTCCAATTAATGTTAATGCATGAGTATGAGGATGCATGAACATCTATAAGGTAATATGGATGTTGAATTAGTTTATGCTAGTTTGAATGTGTGTAAAAATGAGTAATTACATATGAATGTAAATGAGTGCATTTAAGTATGAATGCATATGTATGCATGTGGAATGTTACTTAACATGATGAGTGCAAGTAAACATGTGTACATGAGGAATGTATGCATGTATGTTTTAAAATGAATATGAATATATGTTTTAGAATGTATGTGTATGCAAATGCTAAATGAATTATGTCTTGAAAGTTATAATTTCTTGTAATATTACAAAAACCTAATGTTTTTTTTTCAGAAACATTGAAGATTAAAAAGCAATTGCAGTGAAGTCAAGAAAAGTGAAGAGAAGCAGCAAGATTCAAGATTCATTTAAAGCCATTGCGAAGTGTCAAGGAGTGCTGATAAAGAACCAAGCATACAAGGTTTCACGATTTCAAACTTACTAAGTTGTATAGGATTAGAATTTTATGGTAGCACTGATTATATGCCCTTGTATAGACTGAAATAGTTTGATATTGACATTCCTTATATTGTGTTTTTTTCTGCAACTTTATTGAGACCTTAATTTTTCATTCGTATGTCGCAAAGCATAGGAACTACTAGTCGTTCTACAAATGAGTCTGATAGGAAGCATGAATTAGAACACTTAATTCTAGGCACATTGCTACCATCTCCAATTGAGAATTCATATAACAACGAAAATATCGAACCTGAAATAATTAAAGATAAAATAGTTCACGAGTCTTTATGCCCGATAGAATACGATCGTCTTGTTTCTCGACTATTACCGTTATTTACTATCGTTTTGCCTGAGCCGGAGTTCAACGACGACTTATTCCCACCGAAATTAGTGTGAAAACCGAGCTCAGAACAAAGTACAACTGAAGAAAAGGACATAATTAAAGATCAAATTACCAGTGAGAACTTAGTTTCACCTTATCAAATAGAAGCTATTGAACGATATAGAGCAGCTCAGCCTTACGGTCCTTAGACGTTTCAAGTTGTACAATTACCTATTCCAAATTTCTTAGATTTAAGACTAAGTTAGAATTTCTTTTACCTGAGATGAAAGAAAAATATACCTAAACCACCTACGATTGTCTCATACGCCCTGCGTGTGCCGAGGGATTTAGTGGCTGACTGATCCACCAGCCTTATGGCCGCAACTTCCCGATAACATATGCATATGTATGCATATGTGTGTGTATGTGTGTGTATGCATTTAAGTATGTATGTATGCATATGCATATGCATTATGTGTGTATGTGTGTATGTGTGTGTGTATGTGTGTATGTGTGTGTGTTTCTCTATGTGTGTATGTGTGTGTATGCATGGGTATGTGTGTATATGTGTCTCTATGTGTGTGTGTTTATGTGTGTGTATGTGTATGCATGTGTTTGTTATCCTTTGGAGTTGTCCTCTCCAATCATTTTAGCATAAAGGATCAACTACACATCTTTAAATTGTCAATCTGGGAAGTATGCAAAGACCACAGCCCCTTCTAGTTAATGGAATCCAAGAACAAGAGTTAAATGACTGTTTTTCTGAGAAATTATGAAGAAGGAGAGAAATATTTAGGGTTTTGATTATCTTGAGCTATACAACATCATTTTCAATGATCGTTGTGCCTAGAGTGTGCCATTTCCACAGCAGAACACAATTATGAAGTCAAATTTCAAAAACAGTACCTGTATCACACATACGAGACAATCACGATTATGTGAAAACTGAGAATTTCCATGTCCAACTTGATTTCTCTACACTTTCTTACTCAATACACTGAGAATCACCTCTCTTTTTACACATTACTTAGAAACACACAACTAAAGCTCACTAATTCGATGGATCACACAATGAATATACTCAACAACTCCAAAGGAAGTACATGAAAGGAAAAAACACGATTTTTTGCAGGAGAGCTCTTCACATTACTTGGATAGCAAAAATAATACAACCAACCCCCTCAAAATAGAGGAAAATATCTTTTATACATTTTCAAGTGTCCTCTTTCACACTTGAATTTTGGTCCTTTTTCCTTCTCATAAAAAAATATGCTATCAAAGAGCTTCCAAAAATTCTAGAAAAAATACATATGATTCTAATTTACATGAGGAAGACTCTTCCTCATTTTTACATCATTTGTATAAATGTTTTTACAAATTTTTAACATTTTACAAATATTTTCCTTCAAAAAAATGCTTCCTCTAACAGCATGTATCTATGCATATGCATGTGCATGCATGTGTGTGTATGCATGTAAGTATGTATGTATGCATATGCATATGCATTATGTATGCATATGCATATGCATTATGTATGGATATGCATATGCATTATGTATGCATATGCATATGCATTATGTATGCATATGTATGGATGTATGTATATGTGTGTTATGTCTCTCTCTATGTGTGTGTGTATGCATATATGTGTGTGTATGTGTGTGTGTATGTGTGTGTATGTGTGTGCATGTGTGTATGCATGTGTATGTCTTTGTATGCATCATTATGTTTGTATGTGTCTATGTGTGTATGTGTGTGTATATGTGTGTGTATGTGTGTGTGTCTATGTGTGTATGCATGTGTATGTGTGTAAATCTATTTGTATATGTGTGTATGTGTGTGTGTGTATGTGTGTGTATGTGTCTATGTGTGTGTATGTGTCTATGTGTGTGTATGTGTATGCATGTATCTATGCATATGCATGTGCATTATGTATGCATATGTGTGTATATGCATGTAAGTATGTATGTATGCATATGCATGTGCATTATGTATGCATATGTATGCATGTATGTGTATGTGTGTGTATGTCTCTCTATGTGTGTCTATGCATATATGTGTGTGTATGTGTGTGTGTATGTGTGTGTGTATGTGTGTGTGTATGTGTGTATGCATGTGTATGTGTGTGTATGCATGTAAGCATGTATGTATGCATAAGCATGTGCATTATGTATGCATATGTATGCATGCGTGTGTATGTGTGTGTATGCATGTAAGTATGTATGTATGCATGTAAGTATGCATGTATGCATATGTATGCATGTATGTGCATGTCTCTCTGCACGTGTCTGTGTATGCATATATATGTGTGTATGGGTATGTGTGTATGTGTGTGTATGTGTGTGTATGCATGTAAGCATGTATGTATGCATATGTATAATTGTATGTGTATGTGTGTGTATGTCTCTTTACGTGTGTGTGTGTATGCATTGTTGGGGATGTAAGGGTCATGTGACCTTACCCCCATATTCATATATATACATCATACATAGAGTATTGCCTCAAGAGAGATCATTATGTGGGTTTGAGGCTCCCACGCATGTCCGTGCATCTCTCCTCTCTTCTCTCTCCCTCCATCTCCTCCTTCCTCCTCTTGTTCTACACACCAAAACCCTTCATTGGTATCAAAGCATGTTGAAGGCTTGTGTGCAAGAAGTTTCAATGGAAGCTTAGGCGAGAAGAGGTAGAAGTGCAGGTCGGCATCTCTTAATAGCAGTTCAGTATTTGGGCCATAACTCGAGCAAAACAGCTCGGATTGATGCGTTTTAAAGTTCTATGCATAGCTAACACAGAGAGCTACAACTTCGTAGAAAGATGGAGAACCTAGTTCGGAGTTTTAAACTGCTGAAAATTTGAAAAATGCAGACTACTCTAGAAAGCGAATCTACATTCACTATGACAACAGGTCAGTTTTTAGATCATAACTTGAGTTCTACAGCTTGGAATGCAATGATTTAACTTGCTCTGTGTAGCTTATAAAGATAGCTACAACGTTGTAGAAGAAGTTAGATTCAGATTCTCAGTGCAAGGTTTTTGAAACTGCAAAATACAGAGCAGTAGTGTTGTAAGTGATAGTGAAATTGACAGCAGGTGCTTGTCTTAAGCATATCTTGAGCTACGCACCTCCGATTGAGGTGTTCTTGATGTCGTTACGTAGCCAAAAATTGGATCTTGAAGTTGGCTGAAGATCAAAAGTTTAGATTCAGAGGTTATCACCTCTGAAACAGCATAACATAGAGCAATACATTTTCACTATAAGAACCCTAATTACACTTGGATGTTGAATTCGCTTTGGAACTTCTTCGAGAGAGAATTTTTGGTGTGCAAGCTCTTATTTTCAAAGCTTCAAGGCATTGTACATCTATGATCACTGTGGTAGCTCCTCCATATGAGAGTGGAGCATAATCTTGTCACATGTTTGGCATGTAAGATGACATTGTGGTATACTCTTTTTTGAGGTATTTGTCATCATAAGTTCGATCATGGATGTATAGTGACATTGTGGTCTATATCTTGCTTATGCCACTTGGTTACAAATTTACTTATCCATCGCACATCATTTTTATGAGAGTTGACATTGGATCTTAGTTGGTACTTGTATCTTTGTTTTCTTTGCAGGTACATGACATAGATTGGAGCCTCAATTGCACACTTATAGTCACCTTGATTTGCTATTCTATTAGCAAATGTTCATTGATTTGATGTTGTGGATGGTGATTCCCACATGGTTATTTTGGTTCTAGAGTCCATTTTATAGAGGAGATGCTGTCGAAATTTTGACAGTTTTTATGCTAGAAGAGAGCTCTAGTGGATCTTGAAGCTTGTGCGATAGCTTTGGACTTAGTCACATGTTATTTGCGATAGGTTGGACCATCTTGCAGGATTCATTCTTAAGTGGGAGGTGCATCACCATTGTATTGGCATGTATTGCTATCACTTTTTTGGCATATGTAGTTGCCATTATCTTTGGTTGGATCAAGTGACAGGTGGTGACAGGATACTTATTGTTCTTTTGCTATCGGTTATCTTGTTTGATTGCTCAGCTTATAGAGGATACTCTGTCGAATTTTTTACAGGATTCTTTCACATCTACTTGGTTACTTTAGAGACTTGGTGAGCAGGCATATGCTCATGGTTTTATGTGCATGCTAGATGCATGTTTATATCATAGGGTATTCATATGGTTTCTTCTCTAGTGATACATTTCTGATGTGAGTTATGCATATGGATATGTAGGTGTGATCCTATTGAGGATAGAGTATTGTTCTAGTCTCTTGTTACATTGCTAGTCTTGGATTGTCAACATGGTGTCTTCTCAATTTGATGGCACTGACTTTCCGAGATGGAAAGCTCAGATGTGGCATACATTGGTTCGTGCAGGGTTACATATGTATGTGCATAGAGATGCACAGAGGTCTCGTGACATGCCCGGCCATGTATGGATGGAATTGGATGCATTGGCCAGCTCCACTATCCGATTACAGCTCGTGGATTCTATATATGAGTCTGTTATGTATGAGGAGATGAGTAGTGCATTATGGCAGAGACTACATGATATGTATGCGAGTCCATTGACTCATGTAAGACATAGATCACATCGACGACTTCCATGTTGGCATTGTGGTCGTGAGGGCCATATTCGACGATGTTGCTTCAGTTGGATGCGACGACGACGTCAAAGAAATGCACGTGATGCAGGTCAGGTAGTGGTTTCAGGAGATTCTATGGCAGTTGATTATGCTAGTGATGGTGATATCACTTTCTCCTATGGTTCATCTCATGATTCCTCTTGTTCATTGGATATCACACATATAGCTTGGTTGCTTGATGCACTAGCCAATTTTCACATTACTCCACATCGTGAGTGGTTTTGTCGATTCTCAGGTGAGAGTCGTGGATGTGCGCAGTTACCTAATGGTACGACATATGACATTGAGGGTGCAGGAGATGTATGCCTTATGCTACCTAGTGGAGCATCACTTACACTCAGACATGTATGCTATGTGCCTTCATTCCCTATGAGCTTGATTTCAGTTAGCCAGTTATAGGAGAGCAGATGTTATGCATTCCTTGGTGAGCATCATTTTCAGTTGCAGTTGGGACAGCTTATGCTTGTCACAGGTGCCAGGATTGCGCACAGGTATCCACTGCAGGTACTTCATATGAGAGATAGTCTCGTCTCAATGGGACTTCAGCCTTATGTGCGATGTGAGACTCGTCATGTCTCATTTTGTCTACCTACACATAGGTCCAGGGATATTCATGATGCACATATATGGCAAGATTCAGATGCTCAGATGGATGCACATGTAGAGCATGTTTTGGATGCTCGTGATGCTTATATAGAGCATGATTTTATTGATCATATGGATGCTCTTATGGAGCACACTTTGGATGATCAGTTGGATGGTTTAGAGCATGTTTTGGATGCTCATGATGCTTATGTAGAGCATGATTGTTTTGATCATATGGATGCTCTTGTGGAGCACACTTTGGATGATCAGTTGGATGCTTTGGAGCATGATATGGATGCTCATGTAGAGCATTGTGATGATACTCATTTAGAGTGTGATCATCAGTTTGACCTTGGTATTGATGTTGTGCAGCTAACCCATATGGAGCATGATGATACACTTGGTGTGGTAGAGCGGGATAGCTCTTATGATACACAGTGTATCCTAGATCATACTAGCTCTTAGGGTGCACAACTAGACACATCCTTGGTTGAGAGGATGGCTGATTTGGATGCTGAGGAGTGAGCAGTTATGCAGTCATTCTGGGATTCGCTCATGCCAGATGTTGACACAGATATGTCAGGACATGTTGGTCTTGATGATGGTGCTTTGGATGCCTTGGATACAGGCATGGCTGACATACTTAGGTTAGCCATGATAGCACATGTTTCGTCAGCATTTGGGAGTGTGATGTATGAGTTGTTATGCTCGAGACCAGACATTGCAGTTGCTATTGGAGCATTTGCACTTGGAGTTGTCAGTTGCTTGATGATTGACATAGGCATAGAGTGAGTGGGAGCTTTGCAAGAACTTCATCAGTTCTTGCATCAATCAGATATGAGCTCGACTCTTATCCATATGAGTCTAGAGCAGTTTGAGGTGCATGGATACACCTTGTTCGAGGCAGTTGGTGTAGGCTGATCAGTATGGGTAGAGATCCGAACTCTTCCTGTACATTATTGTATAGTCCTACATCATTCTTTGTATATTTTTCACTTATGGTCACATTGAACCTTAAGTGGGAGATTGTTGGGGATGTAAGGGTCATGTGACCTTACCCCCATATTCATATATATACATCATACATAGAGTATTGCCTCAAGAGAGATCATTATGTGGGTTTGAGGCTCCCAAGCATGTCCGTGCATCTCTTCTCTCTTCTCTCTCCCTCCATCTCCTCCTTCCTCCTCTTGTTCTGCACACCAAAACCCTCCATGCATATATATGTGTGTATGTGTATGTGTGTATGCATGTGTATGTGTGTATGCATGTGTATGTGTGTGTATATGTGTGTGTGTCTATGTATGTGTGTGTCTATGTGTGTATGTGTGTGTCTATGTGTGTATATACGTGTGTATGTATATATATGTGTCTGTATGTATGTGTATTTGTGTGTAAATGTGTGTCTATGTGTTTGTGCACATAAGTGTGTACGTGTCTATGTGTGTGTGTATATGTGTATGTATGTGTATGTGTGTGTGTCAATGTATGTATGTGTGTGTATCTTGTTGGAACATCAAGCTTACACTATGCTTGAGGTGGATTTGATCTACATCAAAGGCTATCGCGTCGAAAGAATATCCGTTGGAGAGTTCTTTTTCATATGCTCATTTATTGTATTTTTTGAGAATATTTTGATGGCTCATTTACCGTTGTAAAAGCCTTGAGTTGTACACATGTAAAGGTACAAATATAGGGCCAAAATCCCACAAAAGTTTGGTGGTTGAAGTTGCATTCAATCAAGCAATCAATCACCTAAAAGTAGATCAATCAAGATCTTCACTTTTCCTAGATTGTAGGGAAGTGAATTGATTCCCTCCAACAACCATTCCCACCTTCATTTGAATTCAAATTCAAGTTTTAAAAGTCTTGGAACACTCCTAGAGGCTATATAAGGAGTTGAAATCACTTGTATTATACATGGAAGCAATATACATACACTTGTGACCATCATTGTCTTGCTCCTTCAATTTTCTGCATAATCTTCTTCGCAACAGTAATCTTGCAGAGGATGCTGCTCTCTTCTCAGAGCTCCAAATTGAGTGAAAGAGGACTCATTGGAAAGGTATCAGTGTCTAGTTTATGCCTGTAAATTTTCAAAGCATTGGGTTCAGCAGATTTGGAGAAATCGCAGTTTGTCTGCCTCGGGGTCAATCTCTACGTATTCCTGAAAAATAGGAAGTACCACCGGTGAATGTCGCATTCATTCCTATAGCATATTTTGCTTATTCCTTATAATTTTGTGCATTCCATACACTAAACCCTATGTGTATCACTCCCATAAAAGGATTTTTTCTAATTGTAATGAGGCTGGTCGCTATGGGCATTTGAAGTTCATTGTCTCTTCCATAGATAGTAAGTTTTTTGAGCTAGTCGACCCGCGAACCTATCTGTTTTGTATCGACTCATTCTCCTTGATGCTCCAAGGTACATAGTGTGTTTCTTTGCACTTATAGCATGCCTATAAGGTCTATTTGAGTCTCCAAAAGCTCAAGGGCTGGTCTTGTGCCGGTTGGCTTGACCAAACTTCATCGCTTCGAAATGCACTTTTCTACCTTCGACAAGCTTCTCCAAGTTCTTTCATTGGTATCAGAGCTAGTTCAAGATGGGTGATGGCTTTCCCTCAATGATCGAGAAGCTTGATCGACACAACTACGCGGCTTGGCAAATCATAATGGAGGCCTATTTGCAAGGTAGAAATCTTTATGGAATTGTAGCAGGTGATGAAGCTATGCCTATTCCAAGATCCAAAGGAGGACCTACACAAGAGGAGACAGATAAGCTCACTTTGGTGTGCAAGGGATGCTCAAGCAAGGCCGTACATACTAAACTCTATCTCTGACTTTCTATTACCACATATTAGAGGATGCAAGACATCTCAAGAGACTTGGGATGCCCTGGAGACGTTCTTTTCTGCTAGTACCAAAGCAAGAAAGAATCATCTTTGGAACGAGTTCAACCAAATGAAGAAGACACCTAAACAAACCATCACAGAGTTTGTTACCAAGGTCAAAGAGGTTGCGGATCAGTTAGCATCCATTGGAGAGCTGATTGAAGAAGAGGTCATCATGAGGCAAATTCTCAAAGGCATTCGAAGTGATAAGCAATGGCAATCCTTCACGACGGCCTATGATCTCATCATGGATGTGCAGACTCCAGACTTCAACATCTTTCTTGGACAACTCTTCAATCAAGAAGCCAACAATAGCATAAAGGAAGGTAACTCTTATCATGGTAATTCAACTAGTGCTCTATATGCAGATAAGAAGGAGAAGAAGCAGAAAGGCAAGAAGAAGGAAGAAGATGAAGAAGAGACTTCCCAATCCAACTTCGCAAGCAAGAGCAAGTGGAAACGGAAGAAGAAAGGACCAAAGCAAGACAAAGCCAAAGGTCAGAATGTTCAACCTTGTGCCATATGCGATAAGACCAACCACACCACTCAGAATTGCTGGTTCAATGGGAAGACCCAGAAAGGAAGTGGAAGAGGTGGATATGGTGGCAATAGAGGCAGAGGTGGACACAACTTCAACAACAACAATAGAAGCTATAATAGAAGGGACTACAACAATTATTCAGAAGATCAACCACATGAAGACTCATTACTTCTTATGAACCTAAGCCACAAAGAAGGTAAAGAAGATGATCATTTGTTCTACATAGATTCAGGATGCTCAAATCATGTTGCAGGCAACATTGCTCTTCTATCTGACTTGGAAAGTCCAAAGCATAGACATGAAGTGCAAACAGGGGATGACACGAAGCACAATGTGGAGAAGATTGGTAATGTCAAAGCTTCCAATGGCAGGACAAACATTCTGAGTAAGGTTCCCTATGTACCCACTATCACTAAAAACCTAATCAGTGTAGGCCAAATAGTTGAAAAAGGCTTGCAAGTTAGGTTCACCCAACATGGAGCTTTTGTGGAAGATCCATGTCAAGGCTTCAAGAAGATAGCCCGAGGTGAGAAGCATGGTAGGCTCTTTACTTTTGAAGTAGGAGATACCAGGAACATAGCTCTATTCAACTTTGGGTCTCAAACCCTAAGTGAGCTTGAAGTGTGGCATAAGAGACTTGCTCATGTGAATGAAAGAACCTTGAAGGATATATGCAGGGATCAAAGTGTTCTAGGACTGCCGAACATATCAAAGCAACACATGATCAACAGGTGTGATGCATGTCAGATTGGGAAGGCACAAAGACAACCATTCAACCACAAAGGCTACATCCACAACAACTTATTGGACTTAGTACACACAGATGTATGGGGACCAAGTCAAGAACCTTCATTGGTAGGATCAAGGTATTATGTCTCATTTATTGACGACCATAGTAGATGGACTGTTCTATACTTTATCAAGATTAAGAATGAAGTATTTGATTGCTTCAAGAAGTATCTTGCACATGTGGAGAATCATACAGGTAGATCACTAAAGAAGCTCAGATCTGATGGAGGGGGAGAATACTTCTCCAAAGATTTTGATGAGTTCTTGCAGGATAAAGGTATCAAAAGGGAAGTGACTACTAGGTACTCTCCTCAACTAAATGGAATTGCAGAGAGGAGAAACAAGACATTGGTTGGATCAGCCCGAACAATGCTTGAAGAGAAGAAGTTGCCACATTATCTATGGGCAGAAGCTATTTCAACTGCAGTGTACCTTGTCAATCGACTACCATCCAAATCACTTCAAGGTATGACTCCTTATGAAGCATGGCATGGAAGAAAACCTAGTCTTGGACATTGCAAGGTTTTTGGTTGTTTAGCTTATGTTCATGTACCATCACAAATAAGAGGTAAGCTAGATGAAAGGGCAACAAAGGTAGTGTTTATTGGATATGATTCAACTTAGATGGGTTACAGGTTCTTCAATCCTTCAACCAAGCAATTCAATACAAGTACAGATGTTGTGTTTGAAGAACACAAGTCTTGGTATGATGAAGACAAACAAAAGGTAACACTACCACATGATCTTGATTATGACTCTCATCAATTAGGAAGCAAGCATGATACACAGTTCCAAGATCCAAGAAGTGATACAGACGATGACCAAGATGAAAGAGAAAGGGCTTACAAGCTATGGAAGTCAAGAGGCAAAGCAAAGATGCAAGAGGTTGGAGAATGCTCCAAACAAGCACCTAGAAGATCAGCAAGAGAGAAGAAACAACCAAAAAGGTATGGATATGATTCCACATTTGTTACAAAGCATTCAATCTACTTGGCAAAAGACTCTATTTCAGAGGAACCCTCAACCTATGAAGAGGCAAAGGGAAACCCTAATTGGGAAAAGGCCATGAACGAAGAGATAGATGCATTGAAGGAAATGGACACTTGGGATTTGGTTCCGATGTCGCCGAATCAAAAGGTAATTGGTTGCAGATGGGTATATAAAGTTAAAAGAAATTCAGATGGATCAGTTTGCAGGTACAAGGCAAGATTAGTTGCCAAAGGATGCTCACAAACTCATGGTATAGACTATGAGGAAACATTCTCACTAGTTGCAAAGATGACTACAATCAAGACATTGATAAGTGTAGCTGCTGCAAGGAATTGGAGACTCCTCCAACTTGATGTGAAAAATGCATTCCTAAATGGTTGGATAAGTGAAGAGGTATACATGTCACAACCACTAGGTTTTGAAAACCCTAATCATCCATCTTATGTTTGCAGACTTAAGAAAGCATTGTATGGATTGAAACAAGCTCCAAGAGCTTGGAATTACAGGTTGGTTACATATCTTCAAGACCAAGGGTTCAAAGCTAGCAGCTCAGATCCTTCTCTATTCATCAAAAGGGATCACAATGAGGTTATCTATCTATGTGTATATGTAGATGATATTATTGTGACAGGTGATGATCTAAATGGCATTCAAAGGATCAAGAGACACATGCAAGAGGAGTTCAAAATCAGTGACCTAGGTGAGCTCACATATTTCCTAGGTATGCAGGTGATATATACAGATGAAGGAATGTATTTGACTCAAAGAAGATACATTCAAGATCTTCTTCTCAAGTTCAAAATGGAGAACACTAAACCTGCAGGTACACCTTTGGAGATGAATCATAAACTTAGTGTTTATGAGGTGAGAAAATTGAAGACATAAAAGAGTATCAAAGCTTGGTAGGTAGCTTGATATATGCTACTCACACAAGGGCAGACATCTCAGATAGTGTGGGAGTGCTTAGTCAGTTCATGCACTCACCAAGAAGACCACACATGGATGCGGCTAAGAGAGTACTTAAGTATCTCAAAGGTACAATCAACGAAGGTATATTCTATCCTTACTCTTCCGATTTGGATATCAAAATCTACTCAGATGCAGATTGGGCAGGAGCTAAGGATGATAGAAAAAGTACATCTAGTTATTTAGCATTTGCAGGTTCGAAGCTAGTGTCATGGAGATCCAAGAAGCAACCAACAGTTGCTTTATCTTCAACTGAAGCAGAGTACAGAGGCTTGACCATAGCAACTCAAGAGGCAATATGGTTAAAAGCATTGTATACAGATTTGGGACTTGTGAGTTCCAAACCTCACATATTTGGAGATAATGTAAGTTCCATGCATCTAGCGGCAAATCCTATTTTCCATGCGAGAACCAAGCACATAGAAGTCCATTACCACTTCATCAGAGAGAAGCTCGGCTGGTCTTGTGCCCGTTGGCTTGACCAAACTTCATCGCTTTGAAACGCACTTTTCTACCTTCGACAAGCTTCTCCAAGTTCTTTCATATCTATGTGTGTATGCATGTGTCTATGTGTATATATATGTGTGTGTGTATGCATGTGTATGTGTGTATGTAAATTAGTGTGTATATGTGTGTGTGTATGTGTGTGTGTGTCTATGTGTATCTGTGTGTGCCTATGTGTGTGTATGTGTGTGTGTGCATACGTGGCTTCACACTGTGTGGTGATCTCTCTCTCTCTCACTCGCTTTCTCTCTCTCTCTCTTTCTCTCTCTCTCTCTCTATCTCTCTCTCTCTCTCTCTCTCTCTCTCTCTCTGCGTCCAAATCCCGGCACAAATGTGCCGGGAGAAATCAAAATTTTTTTTAACATTCTAGAGCATCGCTTATGCGATGCTCTCAAACACAGGACATTGCTTATGCGATGCTAAAGCGTCATAGCTAGTTTGTCAACATCACAAATACCATCGTTAAATAGCAACGCTATTTGCGCTGCCTAGTTTTAGTGTTGCATAAGCAACGCTAACATCACTTATGCAACGACAACCCTTAAAAAAAAACAGGGCCATCGCTTATGCGATGCTACCTTCACAAAAGCAATAGTTCTCATTTTTTTTCAATTTGGGGGCATGGCTACACCCCCTATTTCTTGTAGTGAGCTTACGCCAGCAGACAGGTGAATGCGGTAGAAAGAAATTACACCATTATGGAGCAAGAAGGATTAGGAATGATCTACACAGTAAAGAAATTCAGGCATTACTTGTTGGAAAATAAGTTCAAGTTCTTCACGAATTATCAAGCATTATTGTACTAAGTCAATAAGCCTTGTAACACAGGATGATTGATATGATGGTTTTTATTACTCATGGAATACAACTTCGAAGTAGTGGTCAGGAAGGGAAAGACCCACCTTAGAGTTGAGCATCTCTCAAGGTTAGCTACGAGAGAAGCTCCTCAAGGAATAGTGGATACCTATTTAACCTCAAAATAGTACCAGAATGGACAAAGCCTATCGTGCCTATTCTCACATTTGAAACCAAGAATCCTAGCATAAGGATCAAAGAAGGAGAGATTATCAAATCACAAAGATATCAGATAATAGTAGGAAGCATATATAAACAGGATAATAAGAAAATCCTTGCTTGTTGTGTAGACGAATCAGAATATGAGAATTGGTTGCAACTAGCACATGTAGGTGCATTAAAGAAAAATCATTCAAAACATTGTACATTGCAAATTGTGCATTGTCTAGGAGTATATTGGCCTTATATGGAAGTAGATGTCTATAAGCTGTGTAAAGAATGTCCTGTCTGCTGTGAAAGACCACCGGTAGAACATGCCTCTTTATATCATGTGTCTCTCACACTAGAATGGAGTGAACTGCTAGTGATGTATTTGAGGATGCAAACATTCCCTCAAGGAATGAAATTAGCACGACAAAGAAGTCTAGAGAAGGAAGCTCAAGACTACTCACTTATTTGTGATGATTTATACAAACGAGGAAGAGATGGATACCTATGATTATGTGTTCATGAGAGTGATTATTTGAGCATATTAGAGACTGCACACCAAGGTGTTGCAAGAGGTCATTTTGGCCCTAACAGGATAATCAAAGCCATACTATTTGTAGGATTATGGTGGCCCAATCTTCACATGGATGCACATACCTATGTCAAAAGATGTGATGTATGCCAAAGGACTCAATTTCCTACTTGCAGAGATGAAATGCCATTGAAACCCATGATGGGAGGACGTGCATTTTCCAAGTGGGGTATAGACTTTGTAGGACCCATTAACCCCCCTGCAAAAGGTACTCATGCAGAATACATCATAGTTGTGATAGATTATCTTACCAAATGGGTAGAGGCCAAGGCCACAAAAAAAGAATAATGCACACACGAATACAAAATTCTTATTTGAAAAGATATGGATTGCATATAGAGTTAGTGCGCAATCGAGGAGCTCACTTTCTAAACTAGGTCATTGAATATTTGTTACATGATTTTATGGTTGTTCACAAGAAATCTGCACCATATCATCTTTAGGCCAATGGTCAAGCAAAAATTACTAACTTAAGTTCCTTTGTAATGTACTGATAAAACTGGTGAACAAAAAATGTTCGAATTGGGACAAATAGTTACACCATGCTGTTTGGGCATATTGAGTGGCCTACAATACCGTACTCAATGCAAATCCCTTTCATATTGTTTTTGGTCGAAACATTGTGCTTCCTTTGGACTTTTTGATACCCACCCTTAAGTTTGGACAAGAATATCAGTGGATCGGCCATGAATCATCATCAAGGATAATGGACTTGGAATGATTAGGAGAAAACAGATTGAAAGCATCAGTAGGCATATATGCAACAAAGAAGCGATAGAAAGCCTATTTCGATGCACATGTGAAAGACAAAGGCTTAAAAGAAGGTGACTTAGTCCTAGTGTATACGTTGAAACAACACGCACGAAAACCAGAAAAGTGAGGTTATGGACCTATGATCATTAACAGATTTTTGACAAGTGGAGCAATACAATTAGCCACCCTAGAAGGAGAGATAATGTCTAATTACATTAGTGGCTATAGAGTCAAGCTATATCAAGAACCTCTTACAGAGGATATGCTTAGACGACTCACATTGGTAAAGAAGCCTAAGGAGGAAGAAAAGAGAATATGCACGGAAGCTTAAGAAAAAGTCTAGAATTTATTAAGCGCATGAAGTTAAGAAGACAAGGACTAGCGAGAGAACATTATAAGCATCTCGAAGAAACACCCATATACCGCATGGCCATGTGTCAAGAAAAGTCAATTGCTCATCCTAGCATAGTGGATAGGAGACCATTCATTACAGTCCTGATCGAACACGGCAACACTCACCACGAGCTTAGGGCTTTAATTGATTCCGGTGCTACAATTAGTGCCATTAGATGGTCTCATTATATGGAGTGAAGAATACAAATGTGGCCAATTGAGGCATACCTCATAGGGCTAGGAGGCGTGGAAACCCCTTGCATAGGTGAGGTGAACCTTCCTATCCTCATACACGAAGTGACCATGACAATGAAACTCCTAGTGTGCCATGACAATGACTTGATAGAACCCCTAATCCTTGGCCAAGATTGGCTATACGATCACATAGTGGACCTAAATCTTAGACAAGGCTCCTTGTAGATCAGGAACTTAGATCAACAAAGAGTGATATCGCTTGATTTCCCTAACAATACTCCACCTGAGGTTGGTAACCCTAGAACATATAGAATGAATGCAATGGAGGACCAGAAGATTTTTGGTCAAATCCATCGGCTAAGCATGCTCCCTCGAAAGTCGACCCATGCAAGCTTGGCGATGGATAGTTGCCAGTCAGGAGATTATCAAATGATCTTCCATGGGTCTTTCTTCAATGGACAAATGATGACCATCAATGGTCAAATGGGTCATCAGTGGTCAGGTGGACTACATCAACAAACAAATGGGCACGATAGACTTTGGTGTCCATCCTTCCACACTTATTGTGGACAGCACTAGATGTGTGGTACAGAATGCCTCACTTCCTCATGGGCAAGTTTCACAAGTGTTGGACCTCCCTTCTTTTCCAAAGTAGAGTGTTACCCAAACCTCTCAACCACGACCTCCAAGAAGTCAACCACAACTAAGGAATCCAAACCGATGACCATACCCGATGACACAAAGATGGAAGCAATGTTAGCAACCCAAGGCAAGTGGCACAAAACAAGTATGGATGCCAAAAGAACAGAAAGCACCAACAGTTCCCAACAACGTAAACAAAGATAAGAAGAAGTCCAAGCAGAATCAGAGTCAACATCCACAACCCCTTTGACCTTCTTCTATATCAACGAAGATTTGACAGATTTGGATCCCAAGGAGTACTTAACCAACCGACCCACACCCACGCAGATGTGGGTACCCAAGAATTGTATTATAGCTCAAAATCCAAGCCATGTAATATATAACCCTTTGAAATATCTTCACTATCGACACCACAACCACCAAAATCACCTTTTCTACCTGAGTAGGAGAATAGCACCCACTCATCAACTCTTAGGAAATGGATGCTGAAATGTACCCATACACCTTCACACAACCTTTTGTCTGGCATAACACCTATCCTAACTAACCTTCACCTTTCTAATAATTCACTCACGACTCAACCTTGTATGAATTCATCCACACTAAACCACAGTCACTTCTAATACAAGACTCATCATAAGCAATGTATGCATTATCTAAAGTATGCAAGTGTCTAGTGACCTGCATTAGTTTTTGAAAAATCATTCCATAAACCACCTCACAACACTCGGCTACATGGGTTACACATCGCTTATGGAAAGGGATTGTGGTATCACCTTATTGGGATCCTAATTAATTTCCATACTAATGTGTTATCCTTTTGTAGCAGATCATCTACACACCCAATCAAATCATGATGCAGACTAAGGGACCTTCTATAGGTGGCCCCAATATGCAATTGGTCAATTTTGGCAACTTATTAGCTAAATCTTATCCTACATCGCAACCACTAGAGTTTCAAGGTTTCCCAAGACCAATGCCCATAGATCATCCTCCTATGGGACACACTGAGAAAGTTCATAGCAATTCTCATTATTTCCAAGGTTTAGCAGGACCTGTTTGAGATGCCAACTTTATTTATGATTCCATGCTATGTTTTGATGGTACCAAGTGGGACAGATATCAATTTTTCTCGAGGGAATTTGAAGAGCTCCAGAATTTAGAAGAGTTAAGGCATATTTGGGCTAGAGCTGGTTTTATAGAATATTTTAGTGATTCATTGCCCAAACCCGACTTCTATCGGGGCTATTACTTAGTTACACTTGAAGCCCCCATGAAGAAGGACTTGCTTGGAACATTTATTCTTCCATCATTGGTGAATGATCCTCCATACAAGAAGTTTTACCTTTCGAAGGACCTCATTTGAGCAACGCTTAAGATCCATGGGACTCACACGCTAACAGAACGAGAAAGGCTTACTCTAGAGCATACGAAACGAGGTGATGTTTTGAAGTGGGCTGGTATTTCAGCCATCACACACGAACTCTCCAAGCCATTGCGCATTTGCATGCAACATTTCACATTGCCCGCTCAAGATCATTTTACCATTCCTCAAAAATGTATATGGTTTGTCTTATATCTTGCATGCATAGCACCCGAGACCATAGATCTTTCCAATTGGATTATCGAGCAATTGTATTTAGCTCAGCAGAGATGGGAATGAAAACACATCATCCATGGCTAATGTGCCTTGACAAGAATAGTCTATATGTAGTTGGCCTATGATTTGCCCATTGAACGTGCCATGACTAATGAAGAATTAAAAGGATTCATGGGCACCACCAAAAAGGCTAGAAAAGCTAGCAAAGGATGGAAAGGCAAGTCCATGAGAGATTCTATCCCATGCTTGTAGGTTCCAAAGTCTCCATCACCACAACCATCTCCTCAACAGTCTCCATCGGAACCCCCCGCACTTATACAATCAATACGTATCTGCCTCTCACGACCTATTATCAGAGAGGACACTACTAGTGCGGTAACTCCTCAAGCAACCACCACTCAGGAAACTACTACTGTAGTAGGAGAAATTCCCACCACTCTTGGTGTGAAAGCCTTTACTTTCCTGATACCAAACTTGGAGGAAGAGCCCACCAACACCACCTTCAACTTCAAAATGCATGATGCATTCTCCAATGAGTTCCAATTTTCAAAAGGGAAGTTTTTCTCATAAGATTATGAATTACCAAGTTACCCCACTATGCCGCCCGACCATCAATAGGAACAAGTTGCCTCCAGCTCAAGTGAAGATAGGAAAGTGATCGATGATGATGATGGCGATGACGAAGCGAGTCCGGATAGCCATGACTCTCAAGAGGATGTGCAAAATAAAGAGCAAGAGCAACAAACCAAAGCCCAAGGTGATACGAGTACTCATGAAGAAGACACATTTGAATCCATCACCTATACTTTGGCAATTCAGAAGATATACGACAATATGCAAGCTATATGGTGCGCAGACAATTATCTGAGGAACAAAGTTAAGCATTTCTCAAGCAAGAACTAGCTAGTGGAGGTTCTGAAGAATCTTTCATTCAAGGTTTCAAGGAATTAGTCAAATCAGTGGGAACCACTGAAGCACTCCATTATTTGAAGAGGAAAACACTACCAAAGTTTGACCCTCGACACATCCGTTTAATGTCCAAGCTAGGTCAGTACATCCGCATACCCACATATGCACAATCTTTGTAGCCAGCAAAGGAAGTTCGACTCATCCCTGAAACCATGACAGAAACCCAGCTAGAAAAAGGGACCATCATCATCAACTCCCCACCTCATCCTTCTACGATAACATCCACACCCACAGTCAAAATCCACACCACATCACCTGCTCCTCTTTCACCTCCCATACATCCACTTTCCCCAGTACACCCCACCTCACCTCGACCATCCATGTTTATAGCAAGTATCACTGTAGAAGCCATTGCTGCTTCAAAACCCCAAACTCTTCCTACAACCATTCCACCTAAGCTCCCCCCTATAGCTACCACCATTCCAACCCATTCCTCACTCCATCCTTTCCTTCATTTTCCATCCCTCCCAAGCCTATGTTCCCATTTCCACCTCCAATGACCTTCTTGTGAAGAGAGATGGTGGATGCAATCCAAAGATGAGTAGGTGCTGCTACAACTAGCTTCACACCAACAAACTGAGACTTCAGAGTTGATTAGTAGACCCTTTGAGCTTCCTAAATCCACCAAAATATCAGCCAAGTACTTTGGAACATGTATCCCAAAAGTTTAAGTCAAGACAAACTAGTTGCGAAATGACTAGTTCCCAAAACTTGCTATTTTTAGACATACACCTGTTGGAAAAAATGAACAGTGCTCTCAACCTGGTAAGAATTAGATAAATTCCTTTTGGGCATAGCAAATAGACTTAGCAAGCTTCCCAATCCAAGTTAAAACACATAAAATGATGGATTGAGCACTGAGAACAAGATTCATCAACTTCTAGAACATGCCCACCATTCTCAGGGCTCTGTCGAGATAGACCAGTGAGTAGTAAAATGCAGATATCTCCAAAAATGTAAATCCAATGACCTTGAAAATTTATATACAGACAATAGACAGTAAGAGCTATCCAACGCACATTAAAACACTGAAAAAGGTTGCAAACGTGAGAAATGACCTTCTGAAGTTACTGCTCTGAGTGAGTATAACAGAGAACAAAACAGAGAAGTAAATAATGACAAATGTATAGATTCACATATGATTACAACCACATTGGAAATGAATGTTTGCATAATCGGAGTAGAATGATAGAGCTATGGAGTACGATCTTCAATCTCTACAAAATTACATGAAGTGGTCACGTACAAGACTTGCTAATCACCTCTTCCTTCTTGCTCTTTTTATAGCTATTCTTGGAGCCATTCGAATTCGAATGGCTCCACCTAAAAGTGATCCCCAAAGTTAGGAGATATTCCCTCAGCTCAAAAACTCGTGGTTTTAGGTAGTTAGAGCCAGGACTTTGCTTTTACATCATGGATGAGGTAAGCCATCCTTTTCTTTTTCCTTTTTTCAAATATAAGAGATAAAAATGAACTCTTTTACAAGAGGTGTTCACATGACTACACATGTGACTTACAAATGATCATACTATCAAGCATATCAAGCATGTAGGCTTGTGTAAAATGCACCAACAGCTCCCCCTCAAGCCTAACATGCTTGGCCTCCAAATAAGTCTTCAATTGTCCTTGATTTCCTGCAAGCCAATCATCAACTTGAATCTACTTAACTTTGTACCATCAAGAGCTTTAGTCAACATGTCTGCACATTGCATATCTGTAGAGACATAGGATAGTTGAATATCCTTGCTCATTAGCTTCTCCCTTACATAATGGTAGTGGACTTCAATATGCTTGGTTCTAGCATGGTATATAGGATTAGCTGCTAGATGTAGTGAGCCTTGTGTTGTCACAAAAAATGTGAGGTGTTGAAGAATGAAGTCCAAGATCTGTGTACAAAGACTTAAACCACATGATTTCTTGAGTTGCATTAGCCAAACCTCTATATTTGGCTTTGGTAGAAGATAATGCCACGGTTGGTTTTTTCTTCGATGACCAAGAAATGATTTTTGAACCTGCAAACGATATATACCCGGATGTGCTTCTTCTATCATCTCTAGATCCTGCCCAATCTGCATCTGAGTAGACCTTTAGCTCAATATCTGAAGTATATGAATAAAACAAACCTTCATTCATGGTCCCCTTTAGGTACTTGACGACTCTCTTGGCCGCTTCCATATGTGGTCTTCTTGGCTTATGCATAAACTGACTCAATATGCTAACACTATAGCATATGCCCACCCTTATGAGAGTTGCATAATTCAAACTTCCAACCAAGATTTGATAGTTTGTGATGTCTTCAATTGGCTCTCCTTCATAAGCACTAAGCTTATGATTTTGCTCCATAGGCGTACCTGCACACTTGGTATTTTCCATCTTGAAATTGACGAGCATGTCATGGACATACTTCCTTTGTGTGATGTATATACCTGAATCTGTGTAGATCAACTCCAATCCAAGAAAATAAGTGAGTGGTCCGAGGTCACTTATTTTGAACTCCTCCTTCATTTGAATCTTCTCCTATTTGATTCCTTCAAGATCATTGCCTGTGATAATAATATCATCAACATACGCACATAAATAGATCACTTCAGATCCATTCCTCTATATGAACAAAGAGGTATCCGCCTTGCTAGCTTTGAATCCTTGGTCCTGCAAATAAGTCACCAATCTGAAATTCCAAGCTCTTGGAGCTTGCTTCAATCCATACAAAGCTTTCTTTAGTTTGCATACATAGTTAGGATGGTGTGCATCCTCATATCCAGGAGGTTGTGCCATATACACTTCCTCAGAAATCCATCCATTCAAGAAAGCATTCTTTACATCAAGTTGATAGAGATTCCAATTTCTAGATGCAACAAGACTTATGAGAACCCTAATTGTAGGCATTTTTGCAACAGGAGAGAAAGTCTCCTCATAATCAATACCATGGGTTTGAGCAAACCCTTTAGAAACTAACCTTGCTTTGTGTCTATTCATACTTCCATCTGGATTCCTCTTGATTTTGTATATCCATCGAGATGCAATTACCTTCATAGATGGCTTGTTAGGTACAAGCTCCCAAGTGTCGTTTTCCTTTAAGGCTTCCATTTCTTCTTCCATTGCATCTCTCCAAGCTTTCTTGCTTTGTGCTGCTTCAAATGTGGTAGGTTCTTCATTGGTTGAATCCTTTGCAATGTAGATTGAGTGCTTGGTGACCAAAGAAGTATCATAACCAAACCTCTCAGGTTTCTTCTTCTCCCTTGAAGACCTTGTAAGTGGTTGATGTGAGCTCTCCGGTCTATATGTAGCATCCTGCATCTTTGCTTTACCTTTGTTCTTCCATAGCTTTAGTCTTTCCAAGTCTTCTAGGTCAATCTCCGAATCACTTTCTTCAATCTGCTTTGGCTCCTTTGGTTGAAGTGATGGAAAATATTCATCCAAGTCATAAGGCAGCTTCACTTTCCTGTCATCATCAAATCATGATTTGTTTTCATCAAAAATTACATCTCTACTCACAGAAAATTCTTTATTGGTTGGATTGTACAATCTATATCCTTTTTGGTTTTGATCATAACCAATGAATACACACTTCTCTGCCTTGGGATCCAATTTCCCTCTTACTTGAGAAGGAATCTGAGCATAGGCTACGCATCCAAAGATTTTACAATGCTCTAGACTAGGTCTTCTTCCATTCCACACTTCATATGGAGTGGTTCCATCTAGTGACTTAGATGGAAGTCTATTTATGAGATATGTGGCTGTAGAAACAGCCTCTGCCCATAGGTAGTTTGGCAATCCCTTTTCGTTGAGCATGGACCTTGCAACTTCGACAATAGCTTTGTTCCTCCTCTCTACTACAGCATTGAGTTCCGGTGTATACCTTGTAGTGACTTCCCTTTTAATGCCTCTTTCATGCAAGAAGGCATCAAATTCAGAAGAGAAGTATTCTCCTCCACCATCTGATTTGAGTCTTTTCAAAGTCCTACCTGTTTGGTTTTCAACAAGAGCAGTATGCTTCTTAAAGCAATTAAACACTTCATCCTTGTGCTTCATGAAAAACAGAATGGTCCACCTGCTACAATCATCTATGAAAGACACATAATATCTTGAGCCTGATATAGATGGATCCTTACTTGGACCCCACACATCCGTGTGCACTAGATCCAAAGGATTTTGATACATATATCCTTTCTTATTGAAAGGTTGTCTATGAGCCTTGCCGAGTTGACAAGCTTCACACTTATAAATCATGTGTTGCCTTGTGATATTAGGCAAACCAAGTACACTTTGGTCCCTACAAATCTGTTTGAGTGTCCTCTCACCAATGTGAGCAAGCCTTTTGTGCCATATCTCCAACTTTGTTAGAGTTTGAGATCCATAGCTAAACAAAGCTATGTTCTTTGTATCTTCCACTTCAAAAGTGAAAAGCCTTCCTGTCTTTTCTCCTTTGGCAATCCTTCTAAAGCCTTGCCTTGGGTCTTCAACATATGCTCCAAACCGGTTGAATCTAACCTGCAATCGTTTTTCAACAATCTGTCCAACACTTATTAAATTTTTGGTAATTGTAGGGACATACAAGACTTTGGTTAAGAGGTTCATATTCCCATATGATGTCTTCACATTACATATCTTCTCCACTAAGTGCTTTGTGTCATCTCCTATCTGCACTTCATGCTTGTTATGAGGATCTTCCAAATCAGAAAGTAAAACCACATTTCCTGCTACATGGTTTGAGCATCCTGAATCAATGTAAAATATGTGATCATCATCCTTACCCTTCTTCACTGATAGATTCATAATCAATAATGAATCTTCTTGACTTTGGTCCTCTGCATAGTTATTGTAGTCTCTTCTTCCTCTATGGCCACTTTGATAGTTGTTGTTGTTGTTGTTGTAATTGTTGTTGTTTTAGCCCCCATTGTACCTGCCTCTATTTGATCCATAGCCACCTCTATTGAATCCTCTTCCTCTTGAGTTCCTCGGGTTCCTGAAACATTCTTCAGTAGTATGATTAGATAAGCCACATATATTGCAAGGTTGAGATGATTGGAATCTCCCCGTGCCTTGCTTTCCACCTTTGCCTCTTCCTCTAGCTCTTCCTCTAGCTGCAAAGTTTGCTTGGAAAGAGCTACCTTCATCTTCATTCTTCCTATTCTTTGACTTGTCCTTGACCTTAGCTTTATCAAAATATAAGGCAGAAGTTTGATTACCTCTTGAGGACTCACCACCTTTGCTAATCTTTGCTTCATGAGTGAAGAGTTGGCCCATAAGTGTGTTGAGGTCGGGTACATGCATATCCATGTATAAATCCATGGCTATTGTGAATGACTCCCACTTGTCGTCTGCTTTGATTCCATTTATGATTTGTCTAATGATTTGCTCCTCTTCAATTACCTCTCCAATGCTTCCAAATTGGTCAGAAATCTCCTTCATCTTTGTGACATAATCAGTCACATTTTGCTTAGGGCTTTTCTTCATTGTTGTGAACTCCATCCACAATTGGTTCTTCCTTGCTCAAGTGTTGGAAGAGAAGAAATAAGCAAGTGCATTTCAGGTCTCTCTTGATGTCTTGCATCCCTTGACATGAGGTAAAAGAAAATCAGAGATTGAGTTTAGAAAATAGGACCTTGCAAGTGCATCCTTCGAACACCAATTTGAAAGTCCTTCCACTTCTTCATGTGATGGTTGCCCTTTGTTCCACATTGTTGGCATTGCTTCATCTCCGGATATGAATCCATATAGATTCCTCCCTTGAAGGTAAGCCTCCATCCTTAGAGACCATGCCGGGTAGTTTTTTCGATCCAATTTGTCAATTGTTGATGGAAATCCATGTCCCATGTTGCTTGACTATGCTCTGATACCACTGTGAAGAGAGATGGTGGATGCAATCCAAAGATGAGTAGGTGCTGCTACAACCAGCTTCACACCAGCCAACTGAGACTTCAGAGTTGATTAGTAGACCCTTTGAGCTTCCTAAATCCACTAAAATATTAGCCAAGTACTTTGGAACATGTATACCAAAAGTTTAAGTCAAGACATACTAGTTGCGAAATGACTAGCTCCCAAAACTTGCTATTTTTGGACATAAACCTGCTGGAAAAAATGAACAGTGCTATCAACCTGCTAAGAATTAGATAAATTGCTTTTGGGCATAGTAAATAGACTTAGCAAGCTTCCCAATCCAAGTTAAAACACTTCAAAGGATGGACTGAGCATTGAGAACAAGATTCATCAATTCTATGAACATGCCCACCATTCTCGGGGCTCTGCAGAGATAGACCAGTGAGTAGTAAAATGCAGATATCTCTGAAACTCTAAATCCAATGACCTTGAAACTTTATATGCAGATAGTAGACAGTAAGAGCTATCCAATGCACATTAAAACAGTGAACAATGTTGCGTAGAAAATGAGAAATGACCTTCTGAAGTTACTGCTCTGAGTGAGTATAGCAGAGAACAAAACAGAGAAGTAAATAATGACAAATGTATAGATTCACATATGATTACAACCACATTGGCAATGAATGTTTGCACAATGGGAGTAGAATGATAGAGCTATGGAGTAAGCTCTTCAATCTCTACAAAATGACATGAAGTGGCACGTACAAGGCTTGCTAATCGCCTCTTCCTTCTTGCTCTTTTTATAGCTATTCTTGGAGGGAATTTTGAATTCGAATTCGAATGGCTCCACCTAAAAGTGATCCCCAAAGTTATGAGCTATTCCCTCAGCTCAAAAATTCGTGGTTTTAGGTAGTTAGAGCTACGACTTTGCTTTTACATCATGGATGAGGTAAGCCATCCTTTTCGTTTTCCTTTTTTCAATTACAAGAGATAAAAACAAACTCTTTTACAAGAGGTGTTCACATGACTACACATGTGACTTACAAATGATCATAATATCAAGCATATCAAGCATGTAGGTTTGGGTAAAATGCACCAACACTTCTCACCAGTGTCATCTACCTATCCAACTATATCCCCTTTATCCTCCCCTCTCCATCAAGCAATTCACGAGACTCAATCTATAATTTATTCGTCCACTTCTGTAAATCCCATGTTCACATCCACTCAAGCACCCACCATCACACCACTATGCACCCTCACTACACTAGACACCACGTCCGGTGATATGGACATTTCATCACCCACCTCACCCCAACTCACTGCATCTATTTCCCCACCACATTTAGGCATATCGCACTTCTCCACGGTCACCAATGCATCCACCTTCCCATCCCCTTTTCCCTTCTCACTGCATCAACACCCACACTCACAACATCATTACTGACTACACCATTGATATTGTCACCCACGATCGACACTGCATTCCAACACATGCTTTCTTGTATGAAACAAGCTAGAGATGAATTTGCATCTCTCGGCACAAGCTACCAGACACTACAACACACCACTACACAGTTACAGGCACTGTTGAATTATTTAATCATCAAGAATGCTCCCCTCAATGCGAGACATCAGGAGTTACGAGAAGCTTACCATTCTTTAGAGCTAGAAAGTGAAAGAAAGAATAAAGAAGCACTTACAGATATTGAGAATCTTTTACAGGCTCAGACAATCAGAAATGCCACACTCACATGTAATATGGGACTGTTAAGACTCCACCTCATAATTGCTAAGGAGGAGAATCAGAGACTACAAGGACAGAATCTGGGAAACTTAGAAGAAGCTTTGGATAGACCAAATGAACCCCTCAGTCCCAGCCATTTAAAGCAGTACCCTCTGAATCCATGCAAATACTCTTAGAAGATCATGCACGACTACTAGAGGACTACGATAAGCTCAATGAGGAATATCAAAAGCTTCAGAAAAATCATAAACTCCTACAGTTACGGACACTTTCTCAACAACCACCACTAGTTCTTGAAGTCACCCCCAGAGATTCTTGAGGAACTCAATAATTTATGAGTGTAGGTACTTGATCTTCAAGCACATATTACTGCTCATTCTGAACCTCCCTGCTAGATTCATCACCATAAATTCCAAGTGAAGAAGAAATTGTTTCTATACCGGTGGAGGAAACATATGAAGAGGCCTATGAACCACAACCAATACCAGGTGGATGTGTCACAGCAAAAGGCCAATAAACTTTTAAGCTTCCTACACCCGCATGGCTGAAGTCAATGGAAGAACTTGGTAAAACCCACTCTGCATGTGTCGAGGCACAACTACATGCCATGGCCATGATTGAGGAACAAATATTACAATCACCTTATTTCACTCACTTGACCACTCGAAGGTACATCTCCAGCCACGAGCTTCCATATAAACCATACTTCATGCTGATGGCAGAATAGCACTTGGAAATTGAAAAAGATACGGGAAAGAAACCCACCCATGCAACTCAGTTTGAGCCTGACAACCTACCACTGGAAGCATAAAAAGGTAAAAGTTTTCAACTGAATTGGCGCTAGGAGTTGCTACAAGAATATCCGGAGATGATGCACACATGGGTCAAGGCACCATTGCATTTGAAGTACAACCCATGTTGGGGACCTATGCCATGATGCCGCTCTTGGAAGGCATTCACCATCAAGGTTCAAAATAATAAGCAGTGCCAAGACTGGCTCAATTATCCTTACTTTACTCCACCCTGTGGGCCCCCTATAGTTGGATATATGATGGCCACCATACGCCACTTGCTCCCCCGCTTACATCGCATGGAGGACATTGTAGCACACATGACTATCAAGATATTTGATGTGATGCAGATAGTTTTTAAGACATTTCACCATGTCAAAGCACCACATGTCAACACCCCTCGCTTTGAGCATGGCAACCAAGACTTGTCATACGATATGAGCACTACGCCATCGCTCCAAGTGTGTTATGCTTGGCACTTCTGTATGAAGTACTTACCCGCATGTTATAAGATGACCTTTGAAGAGATGTTCACGACAGGATTCTGGGAGTAACACTCTGAAGTTTTTATCACCAGGCCCACACATCTACTTCAATTATTTGCTTGCGAACAATTGCTATATTCAACACACCACTCCCTTCCACCTCTAGATGAGCCTCAGACCATTGATTGGGAAAAACTAGAAATTTATCTCGCACGAGGAATTCGCATCGCAGAGCACACCCTCACACACAACCTCTTGGAAAACTATATCATCAAGACCCTACAACAAGGATATATCAGGGACAAAAGACGCGAGAGGGAGGGGGGTGTTGGCAGTAGCCAAAGGCACAAACATAGAGGTAGCATGTAAAGGTGAACTACAAAGAGTCGTGGGGATCCATGCAGTCTATTTTTTCCAAAGAAATATGTTTTACATTACTTGTTCAAAACACCAAACAGTGATTTTCATCACTTTTGTAGCATATGTATCATAGAGACGCCCACTTTTGTAACTAGTAGCTCCATTTTGTGCAAGCTGAGGTTTCCTTGAGCTTGAGGAGCTTAGGTAGAACAAGCAAACCAATTTAGGCTATTTTTAGATCTCCTTTAGACCTCCAAATAGTGCCGAGAACCTATTTTTTAATTATGTCGAACACTAGATGTGAAACCGGTCAAAGCTAGTAAAAAAATGTATAAAACGAGCTAGAGAGCTCATTTTTGAGGTTAGCTAGTGTTGGATTGTATTAGCTAGTGTGAGCTTTGAGCTTGTAAGAATGTTATTGAGCAATAGAGTCTACTTTCAACCTTCCATTGTGTCTTGCTTGTCTCTCTCTTGTGTGTGCGTATGTGTGTGTGCATCTCCATGCTTCCCACCTTTACTCTCACTACATCTCGCATTCACGATCTTCATATCACTCTGTAAGCCGCCGGATTGGCAATTGTAAAGTCTATCTCTTTTTCATATTCCGCACGAACCGAAAGGTCGTTGCGTAGACATTGTAACCTTTTTATAAATCAATGAAAAAAGACGCTTCGGTGACGACCAGTCTACTAGTCGTCACCGAAGCGTCTTTTTTCATTGATTTATAAAAAGGTTACAATGTCTACGCAACGACCTTTCGGTTCGTGCGGAATATGAAAAAGAGATAGACTTTACAATTGCCAATCCGGCGGCTTACAACTCCTATCTCTTCTGTGGATTGACATTAAGGAGGTGGAGCTTCTTAACATGGTGCTTACCATTGTGCTAGAGCAACATATGCACTCTCTTCAGTTGAAATATCTTCAAAAGGCTGCACTTCACTTGCACATAACTTAGTGTCTAGATCCATAGGTTGTGTGAGTGGCTTACATCCACTGAGACCATACTTATGAAGTACATCTAGCAAGTATTTCCTTTGAGCTAGGACCTAGGTAAAAAGAGTTCCTACATAAATAACTTCAATTCTAAGAAAATATTGAGCACTCCAAGATCTAAAATCTTGAATTCATTCCAAAGTTTACCTTTTATCCATATATGCATATGTTATAATCTATTCATCCACATATATGCATATGTAGACTACTATTCCTCCTTCCTATTATAATCTAGTCATCCATATATATGCATATTTAGACAACTAGTCCTCCTTCCCTTTTTAAATAAAGGGAGGGACTTGCATCACTGGCCTTGTATCCACACCTCCACAAGTAATCCACAAGCCTTTGATTCCATGCCCTAGGAGCTTGCTTTCAACCATACAATGATTTTCTGAGTTTACAAACAAAATCTAAATAGGGTTTTTGAACCCTAATGGTTGAGTCATGTAGACTACCTCTTGAAAATCACGATTAAGAAAAGCATTCTTTACATCCAATTGATATATTGGCCACCTCCTAAATGTGGCAACCCCAATGATTTCCCTAATTGTGGTCATTTTGGCAATTGGGATGAATGTTTCTTCATAGTCAATCCCATAGGATTGAGCAAATCCCTTTGCCACAAGCCTTGCTTTGTACATAGCAATTGAACCATCAAAATTTGTCTTCACTTTATAGACCCACTTGTTGCAAATTAACTTCATCCCTTCTTGTCTTGGAACTAGACTCCATGTATTGTTGTCTTCAAGGGATTTTTACTCTCCTTCCATAGCTTCTTGCCAGTCCTTTGTGTCATTGACCTCTTCATAGGTAGAAGCTTCATGATCTTTGATAACCTTAGTCATGAAAGTATAATGCCTAGCAATATAACTATCATAGACATGCCTTACGATTGGATGTCTTACTCTTGTTGACCTCATTTCTTCTCCTTTTGGTGGAATGAACCTTCTTTGCCTTGGTGGCTTGATCTCTTCTTTTGATGTAGCTCCCCCTTCTAACATAGGTTCTTCAAAGTCTTCAACTTCATCTCCATCTTCATCAAGCTCTACCAATATTTCCTTTCCTTTATTCGTTGGTTGATGGGCTGAATCCATGCTTGAACTTCTTTGTATGCTTGGAACATTGATTTCCAAGCTATCTTGAAACCTAGCTTCATATCTCCTCTCTACCTCTTCAATACCTTCATCCTGCAATGGAACTTTGGAAGCATACCATGGTTTAAGTTCACCAAGCACTACATCTCTAGATACCTTTAACTCCTTTGTCTTAGGTTTGTAGCACATGTAACATTTTTGCTCCATAGCATAACCAATAAGCATACATCTTCCAGCCCTTGTATCCATCTTACCTCTCAACTCTTGTGGTACATGTGTGTAGCATACACACCCAAAGATTATAATGTGTGAAAGGTTTGGTTTCCTTCCACTCTATGCCTCTATAGGTGTCATGTCATGTACCCTTGATGTGGGACACCTACTCATCAAGTACATATCAATACCTACAACATCTACCCAATATGTTAAAGGAACATTCATTTCATTTAACATACTCCTAGAAATTTCAGAAATATACCTATTCTTCCTCTCTATTGCCCCAATTTGTTGGGGAGTATACCTACAAGAGATTTTCCTCTTTATACCTTGGTCTGGCAAGAAATCCCAAAAAGCATGGGAGAAGTATTCTCCCCCTCCATCTCACCTTAGGGTTTTGATGTAGAAACATGTCTCCTTCTCAACCTCTACCTTGAATATTTTGAACACATCAAATACATCTAATTTTTGCTTTATACAATGCAACCCTACGTTTTTTGGGTAGTCATCAATGAAGGTTACAAAGTACCTATTACCTCCAAGAGACAACTCTTTGGTTGGCCCCCACACATCTGTCTGAACAAGTTCTAACACACCATGTGCTAGATATCCACTCTTCTTGAAGGGCTATTGGTAGCCTCGCCTAGCTTACAAGATTCACACATTGCATGCAACATTTGTAATGAAAAATGTGGTAAACCTTTTACCAATTGCCTCTTCTCCATTCCTTTCAACCTTTGAATGTTGATGTGACCACACCTTTTGTGCCACAAATCCAAGTCTCCAATCTTCTTTTCTCCATAGGTGATGAAGATTGATTTGTTGCTTTGTCCTTTGCAAATGTCAAGAGTGAACATCCTTCCTTCCCTATTTACTTTTTCTATCACCTCATAGTAATTCCTTGGCTCTTCAATAAAGAATTCTTTGTGGTTGAAATTTACTTGGTATCCCCTTTCAACCATATGTGTAATAGAGATTAAGTTCTTTGTAATAGTAGGAACATGCAATACCTCAGATAGTCCTCTTGCTTAGTGGTTTCCTTCAAGCTTCACATCTCCCATTTGTTGTATCTCATGCTCTCTGTTGTCTATTGTCTCCACAAATCCTCTTTGCTTGTGTGCTTGAAGATTGTTGAAGTAATTCTCTTTACCTGACATGTAGTTACTACAACCACTATCTATATACCACACCTCATCATGTGGTTGACCTTCACTACTATGCTTCATAGCTAACAAATGCTCATTTTATGAATTGGTTGAGGAGTTAGCATAATTACCTTGCCCTCTATAATTGTTCCCACCTTGCTTTTGCCCACAATCTTTGGCATAGTGTCCTTGCTTCCCACAATTGAAGCATTCATTCGAGTTGGAGTAGCCTCTACCTCCATGTCTTCCTCCTCTATTGTTAGAAGAAGCATTTTTTGAAGAGAAATATTTGTAAAATGTCAAAAAATTGTAGAAATATTTATGCAAATGATGTAAAAAATGAGGAAGAGTCTTCCTCATGTAAATTAGAATCATATGTATTTTTTCTAGAATTTTGGAAGCTCTTTGATAGCATATTTTTATATTAGAAGGGAAAAGGACCAAAATTCAAGTGTGAAAAGGGACACTTGAAAATGAATAAAAGATAATTTCCTCTATTTTGAGAGGGTTGGTTGTATTATTTTTGCTATCCAAGTAATGTGAAGAGCTCTCTTGCAGAAAATCGTGTTTTCTACTTCCATGTGATTTTCTTTGATTTGTTGAAGTCTATTCTATGTGTGATCTATGGAATTTGTGAGCTTCACTTGTGTATTTCGGATTAATGTGTATGAAGAGAGGTGAATCTTAGAATATTGAGTGAGAAAGTGATGAAGAATAGAGTTGGAAATGGAAATCATCAGTTTTCACAAAATCGCGATTGTATCGTTTGAGGGTTACAGGTATCATTTTTGAGATTTGACTTCATAATTGTGTTCTATTGAGAAAATGGCAAACTTTAAGCACCAAGATCATTGAAAATATTTTTGTTTAGCTCACGTTAATCAAAACCCTAGATATTTCTCTTCATCTTCATCATTTCTCTGAAAAACAGTCATTTTCCTTTTATTCTTGGATTCCATTAACTTAGAAGGGGTTGTGGTCTTTGTATACTTCCCGGATTGACAAATATAAGATGTATTGTTGATCCTTTATGCTAAAATGATTGGAGAGGACAACTCCAAAGGTTAACAACAAACATTTTTTGGCGTCGTTGCCGGGGAAAGATGCAAAAGCTTCATTGAAGTTTGGACTTTGCTGGATCTTCCATTGTTGATGGTATTGAACACATTGAAAAGGTAGTACTCTTCAATCAAGAAAAGGAAACATGAAAAGGTAGGTTCTTTGCTTGTCTTTTGGGAAAAGGAAGCAAGAGTTAACCTTTTGAGATAGAGAAGTGTTGAAATTCTTGCAAATTGATAGTTGCTCATATCATTTTTAAGAGTAAAGTGCAGGTGTGTGAAAAATTGAATCAAGATTGTTGAAGGGAAGGTAAAATGTGACTATCTTTAGCATTTGTAGAGTGCTTTTTGACCAAGTACCAAGCAAATTTGTTATTGTTGGAAAAGATGACATGATTGCATTGAGGAAAGTCAAGTAAAGTAGCTATTTGCAAATAGATAAGATCCATTTGTTTAGCTACGACAAAGCAATAATCTTGAGAGAAGATTTATTTGCATCTTGAAAAGAAAAATGTTTGAGTTTATCTTTGCATGAATTGATAATGGCACTTCTTAGCACCTATTTCTTTGGAAAGCTCTACTCTTGAACTGATTAGATTGCAAGCATAGAAGAATACAACCAATCATGAAACAAAAGATCAATGGATCTTCAAACAAGAAACCCCAAGTGAAGTGTTTACCTTGATTTAGGGCAAAATACTAAAAAAATCATAAAATCCATTAAAAAATTCAAACAAATTTCCTTTTTTCTTAGAAATTTGGATTGGAGTATTGTTTTTGAAGTGGAGGAGAGAAAGTGGAAAATAATTTTGAAAATTGAAAGAAAATAAAAAATATATAGAGTGGAAGTTGTTGTTTCAATTTAAAAAAAAAAAATATTTTTTTAATGAGTTTGATGGTGTATAAGTGCAGGTGACAAGTGATTTGGAGTTGGTTAAAAACATTGAAGAGGACCAAGTGGAAAGAAAAGTCAAAAACTGCAAAAACTGGAAGTTCAGAAAAAATATGATTCTCTTCATAGGATCGCGATTTTCTGTAAGGAAAAGAATTTGAATTATTTTGCACATTTGGGTATTGAGGTAAGTGATTGTAATAGGTTTCATAAAGTTGAGTGAGTAAAGAAAATCAAATTTCAAAATATCAGTAAGAATTGAACATCAAGTGGTTAAATCAAGAATTGGGTTCAGAATCGTGATTTTCATCAGTAGGATAAAGGGAGTAAATTTTGTTAAAAAGATAAGAATTGTGATTCAAAACCACATAAGGGTCATACAGTGAAAAATCTGAGAAATTCACACAAAATCGTGATTGTCTGAAGGCTATAAAAGCATGAAATTTTAGAGAAATGTTCATTTGAGTGAGAGAGAGAGAGTGAGAGAATTGGACAGAATCGCGACTTTCTGCAAATTCAAGTTCTTGGATTCCTTTTGATCAAGCAAGCAAGGTAATGGTCTTCCAATAAATCTTTGCATGTTTTCAAGTTTTCACATATTTTTT
Source organism: Ceratopteris richardii (assembly GCA_020310875.1). Taxonomy (NCBI): domain Eukaryota; kingdom Viridiplantae; phylum Streptophyta; class Polypodiopsida; order Polypodiales; family Pteridaceae; genus Ceratopteris; species Ceratopteris richardii. The sequence goes on along the minus strand of CM035431.1, from coordinate 2,421,989 downwards.
AATTTTCTTGAGAAAAAATAATATTTTTGCTAAAAATCTTTTATTGCATGTTAAAATTTTAATAAGGCGATTCTATTTGAGAAAGCAAAACTTAAAAAACAAAAGCCTAATTTTTTTTTTTTAAATCTACTCAAAATCGCGATTTTGTAATCAAACACAAAATCGCGATTCTCTAAAATTAAACACAAAATTGCGATTCCCAGAATGCGATTTTCATAAGAAAATCGTGTTTTTAACAATTGTGAGCAACCACGATTGTCTGGGAATAGAATCATGAAAATCACGATTCCCTCCACAGAATCGTGAAAATCACGATTCTCTCCACAGAATCGTGAAAATCACGATTCCCTCCACAGAATCGTAAAAAATACGATTCTATCCACAGAATCGTGAAAACCACGATTCTCTTCACAGAATCGTGGAAAAACACGAAGCTATTCAGAGAATCATGGAAAAACACGACTCTATCCACAGAATCATGAAAACCACGATTCCCTTCATAGAATCATGAAAAACACAATTCTCTTCACAGAATCGTGAAAAAACACGACTCTATCCACAAAATCGTGGAAAAATTAAAATATCCAAAGAATAGTGAAAAAGACAATTCTTTTTCACAGAATCATGAAGAAATCTATAAGTTTCTCAAGATTGTAGAAAAGATGATTTTATTCACAAAATCGTGGAAAACACGATTCTCTTCACAAAATTGTGAGTTAGTTGGATGATTTTGAGATCTGGTAATAAATTGATCACACCTTCTAAGAGAAAGATTTACAAGAGAAAGATTTACCACAGGAAAATAACATGGAAAATCTAAATGAAACCAATGAGCCTTCTGAAACTAGTGATTATAGAAATATTCTGAAATATATGTATACAAATAGGTTTGGAACCTATGTGTATCAGGATGGTATGCATAAGTTCCTCATTAGGTTGAGAAACTTAGAAGTTCCTTCAAATCTAACACCAGTGGCACAATTCAAGGATGGTAGATATGAGGATAGACAAGGATGTGTATAAATCTTCTCTCAGAATCTAGAAAACTCTAATGATTTAGGGCAATGTGCAGACAAGAGACCTTGGGAACAAAACCTAGGGCAACTAGACTTGCCAAGACAAAATGAAACTCACAATAATATTGAACAACAACAAGGTAGGAGAATACATACTTCCCCAAATCCTTTTGAAAGAGAAGTAGAGGGACTAAATGATTTTCCATTAAGAAGGAGAGATCGGTGGCAAAATCAGGGAAGAATGCTTAGGCCCTATCAAGTAGCTAAATGCATGAAGAATCAATATGAAGGATATTCTAATCCTCATGCTCATGCTGCAAAATTTAGACAATTAATTAGGGCACAAGAAGTAGAGGATTACAAAGTACAATTTGAAGCATTTGGTCTAACCCTAACTAGACCTGCACTATCTTGGTTCATTCCCTTGAGAAAGGAAATGTATCCAGATATTGAATCTTTCCTTGAAGCCTTCATAGGGGAATTCTCAAAAACTGGGATAAAACATAGTACAGCTACCTTGATACATAGCTTTAAACAACAAAAAGATGAAAATGTCAGAGAGGCAGCCAGGAGATTCAAGCAATACATTGATAGATGTCCCAGAGAGGAGGTACCGTCCATGGCAAGACAAGTATCTCTATTCATAGAAGGACTGAGAAGTGCACAATTAAGAACATTGGTGTATTATAGGAGATGCCCTGACCTAGGAGCATGTGTGAAAGAGGCAATAGATTTAGAGGACAACAGGGGACAAGATCTATTAGCATTTGATTAACCTAGAACAAACGAAGATAAAATCCCACCAGCAAAAGAATTAGCACAGGCCATTGCCAAAGCCTTAGAAGTTAGCACCAAGACAAATCTGATAAACACTAGGATAGCAACAAATAAGAAATGCTATAGTTGTGGAGAAAATCATTTGGTACAACAATGTCCATATAAAAAACCACAACATTTACAAGATAGAAAAACACTCAAATACTGCACACTAGAAAGAAAATCGACAAACCATACCAGAGAAGAATGCTTCTACAATAAACAACCCATTGAGGAAAGACAATATGTGAACCAACATAATTTACAAAGAGAATCTGGATTTGTTGAGCAACCAAGACTTGTACTTGGGCAACAACCACCATTACCAACAAATGTAGTACCAGTCAAATACACACCAATAGAAGAAGAAAGCTCAAGACTAAGATCATCTTACAGAGAGGATTATCATTGGAATGAAGGATATCAGGAAGAGTGCGAAGGATATGAACGGAGGGAACCATAACTGCAAGCCCTAGATTTGGGAAATGGGAGAATTGAAATGGATACAGCCACATTCATGTACATAACCAATAATTACATGCCAAATCAGAAACCTCAGTTCAAAGGGAGTCAAAAGATTGTTGGCAATAGCCAGAGGCATAGAAGACGCGGAAGCATGTAAAGACAGATCAGGCAGCCAGCCGAATCAAATTTTCAAAGATTTATGTTTTATAAATATTCTTCAAAACCTCCAACAGTAATTTTCATCACTATTGTAACATATGTAACATAGAAAACACCCTTTTTGTAATTCATAACTCCAGTTTGTGCAAGCCGAGGAGTCCTCGAGCTTGAGGAGCTTAGGTAGAATGAGCGTATCAATCTTGGTTATTTTTAGACACCGTTTACCCTCTCAAATAGCGCATAGGACCTATTTTTTAACTATGCCGGTCACTAGATGTGAAATCGGTCAAAACTAGTCTAGAAACTATAAAAAGAGTTAGAGAGCTCATTTTTGAGGTTACTTAGTGTTAGCTTGTGTGAGAAGAGAAGAGCTTAGAGCTATTTTGAGCTTATAAGAGTGTTCTTGAGTAATAGAGTTGATTTCTCACCTTCCATTGTGTCTTGCTTGTCTCTTCGTAGTGTGTGTGTATGTGTGTGTGCATCTCTATGCTTCTCACCTTCACTCTCACTTCATCTCACATTCACGATCTTCATATCACTCCTATCTCTTTCGCGGATTGACATTAAGGAGGTGGAGCTTCTTAACGTGATTCTCACCATTGTGCTAGAGAAACACCAAATTTGGCGCCGTTGCCGGCGATCGAGTCTAGGACAAATGTGTGATGGTAAGAGTATAGCAAGAAGTGGCGTTGGAAGGTAAAAATTTCAGTTTTTGTTGTTGTTTTTAGTTAGTTTTTAGTGTTTTTCACCTCCCCCACGCTCCATCTTCATCACTGCATCATCATCTCCAACTCCAAAAAAATCAAAAAATTCACCATATCCACCCATTCTCCTCTTTTCCCCTCATTTGTGCATGTGCAAGAGAGAGAGAGAGAGAGCTTTTGTGCTTGTATGTACTTGTGTGTTTTTGAGTTTTCTTGCAGGTACAAAGCTCCAGTGCATCAGGAAAGCTTGGAAAAGGTAAAAATTCACTTTCTGTCAGGGATCTGCCGTAGGTGTCAGACCATCGCTGTCGGAGAGAAATACTCTCCTTACTTCTAAGACAAATCAATACAAACAACTCGCATGCACACAAAAGTTTATATACTTTTTAGGTGAAGATTTGCTGAAAATTTCATATCTTGGATGGAGTAAAATTCAAGCTTGCAAGAGAATGGATCGATTGTCGTTGTCCAAGATTATCATGAAGGCAAACAGCTAGCTCAAGAGCGAGCATAAACAAAAAGTAGTCTTTTGGTTGCTAAACAAAAACCAAAAGATGAGTTTAAAAGAACGCAAAAGAAATGAAGTGGTGGGCGGTCATGCAAAAAGAAGAAATCATGCAGCGGCTGGAAGAAAACACGAAGATTTGGGGGTGCCATAGGCTCTCATGCAAGACAAACACGCCATCTGGAGGGCGCACGACTGATGAGGGAAGGGACGGCAGATCAAAGTACAAGCAACGAGGGGACATGTAGATATTAAAAAGGAAATGCTGACGACGAAAACGAAGGAGGGGGGAGGAGACTACTGTTCAGAGTGCTGAAAGGGAGGAAAAAGCCAATTCACGCTGTTTTTTTTCTCTGAACATTGATGTTCGTTACAGGAGAACAGAGGAAGATCAAAGTTTGGATGTGTGAGATTGTAGGACGGGGTGGTGTTTGATGGTGTAAGGCTGCACGTGTTTGGATTGTGTGGACTCATTGGCTATTGACCACTTCTCTGGCGCACCTCTGATGAATATTCTAATTTCAAAACTTGTCGTTGCGAATTACAACATCATTGGCATGAGGATCTGGAAGATATCAGGTTTCTTATGTGATACTGATGGAAGATGCAGGCAATACAGCATGGAATATCGTGGTAGAATTGAAGACTAGAATCTTGCTTGCGCTTATGCGGACATGTTGATGGCAATAAAAGAACAGTCTTGAATACGAGCAATCGACTTTCAATAGCTTCTTCGTTCATAGCATAATGGTTTTGCTTGATATTATGTTTCTCAACTCTTTAGTTCATACTTTGTACAAGTATTAATCAGCATCGTTGTCTTCTACATAACTTCTACTGAGTCGACCGCTGTACATTGTCATTTAAGAGAAGAGATTAAGAAGGACATCCAAGGGAAGAGGAGTTTGTTTTTGTGTGTTTTTTTTCATCTCTGAGGGAGGATCAAACGCTGTTCGGGCCGAGCATGCTTAACTGTGGAGTTTTTCATGAGTCGTGGGAAGTGTGACGGGTGGATTATCCAACAAGGGAGGCCAATGTATGTGATCTTCCGACAATTATGATGATGCGAGCTGGGCACTAGTTCTCTGCCAGCAATAGCAACAACAAATTTGGATGAAGCGGGAAGGCGTGTGTGTTGCTATAAAAGAACATTCATGTTGCTGATTTTTGGCTGATGTCTTTCTGTGATCCCACTCCATCTGTGCTTCTCTACCGCCTACAGTGCTCCTCTTTGTGTGATTTGTGCGGGATAATTATCTGAAGAGAAGGCCAATTTCAATACATTTTTCCTCAACAGCAGGACTAATGAGGTTAATGATTCATGCCTGAATATTCTTTGATGTTCTAGTCCTCAAATTCTATGAGCTACGTGATTTAATTCATCTGATATTCTACGATCGCTGATCTGATGGAAACACTAAGAAGAAGAAGGACAAAAGCATGCAGAAGGGAAGTCATCTGATAAGCGCTTTGTCTTGGCGGAAATTTTCTGATGTAATAATGATTTTATCGAATTCTAAAGCTATGAAGATTTGGCATTATAACTCTGATGACTCTCTGTTCTGAGCATCTAATGACCAACGTTCTTTTGAGGTACTGATCACTTTAACTTCTCCTTCAACGATCTAATACTTCTCTGATATGTCCGCTGCTCCATATAACAATGATGTTCTGATGCTATTCAAACCTTTTAATTCATGCAATACCTAATCCACTCAATTTGGAAGAACACTGAGAACAACTGCGCTTGAAAATCTTCTAGATTAATCCTCTGCCCAAGGTTTGTTTCAATCATGATTAAATGATTGCTTACTATATGTGTTAAAAAATTATCCGTTGTTAACTATATATTCTATCTCTTCCGAGATTGTTTGATGTAAGTAATCTTTGATCAACTAGGCAAATCGAAAGAGATTGTTTGATGTAAATGAAGGAATTCTAAGACCTGCGAAAGTTTAATATATGTTGATGGAGTCTGATGGAAATCACCTGATAATGACTTGAGTTTACTCCAATAAAATCGAATAGTGCTCACATATAAATGAAATCATACTGCTTCTAATTCAACAGAGCTCCCCGCACCATTTTCCTATCTGCATGACGTGAATGTTATATTAAATTTATTACAAAATCACGGATTATGTCTAATTTATATGAATTTATTTAACTACTAATTATTTCTTGAAGTTTTCACTGCAATTTCTCGACTAATAATCTCTTGAGACATCACTGTACGTGAGCTTGCTCCAAGCACCCGGTGTGCGCCGGACTTTTGGCGGTTGGTCTGATCCACCAATCGTCGCTTTCGCTCCCACATGTGAACCCGACGTGAAGATCGGCTTGCGACTCAGACGGATATTATCAGTTTGCATTACATATACATTCATACGATTTTACATCAGTGCAGCTGCGTCTTCATCCCTGGAAGCTGTGGCATTTACGTGAGCTTGCAATCTTCTTGGTGTTGAGGGCTGGTCTGGTGACCTGAGCGCCTCCACGAAGATTGGCAAATAGGAGAACCTCGTCGCGCCACCCCTTTCATCAACAATTGACGCACAAAACGTTTGCACCCATTTTTAGCAACTATGTATTTAGGTTTTGATTCAAATCAATAAATGTATTGAATTTCACAAAAAGCACTTTTTGAGCCTCATCTTCGAGCAGTTGGTATAATTTCTTTACTCTTACATTCTTGCATACATAATTGTATTTAAGGTTAAATTATTGGTCTAGGTTAAAGGCAACTGTTTGTTAATCATAGGTTAAGCGTTAATCATAGCTTTACTTGAAGCATATTGGCATAGTATAAACTTAACAAACTGGACTCTAACGGAATTTCAGAATTAGTAGCTGAACATAAGGAAAGAGTAACAAAAGAAGTTCAAGATATAGTTAGAATTGTTCAAGCTAGGTCAAAACAAACTTCAAAAATGGACGAGCTATTTCAAACTATGATGCACGAGACGCAAGGACAAAAAGTAGTTGAAACGTTATTAAAGGATAAAGGGAAATTTACTGGTATGAATGTTACAAATTATTTAGACACGTTTGAGGAATTAGCTAAGTTACACGGTTTACCTGAAACAAAGTGGAAATCCTATCTTGGACGTCTGGCCATAGGTACGGTAAAAGCTATTATGGATATACATGACAATAAGGAATGGGATGAGTTTAGAAAAGAGCTGCATAAGGAATTCTACTTAGAAGACTACAGTCAACATAGTAGAGAAGGATTTATGAAATGGATTAGTTCACCTAAGCCTCACATTTCTTTAACTCAACTCCATGGCGAATTTATGAAAAGATTCTCTCAATTACCTGAACAGGATAGGGTTGCCCTTACCCCAGATATCATTTTATATTTCCTTAAAATCTTGACTCCAGATATAAGGATAGAGGTTGAGCGTAGGCTTGAAGAACCGGGAAAGAAATATGGGCTTACAGATGACTGGGGTGTAGTGAAAACTGTAGTTGAGGCGGTTGCTCACATGATCCAACGTAAAACACTCCTTTATGAATCGATGTCTCAACCATCTTCCAGTTTTCCTCCGATTCAGGCAACTAGGGATACACATATAGATTCAAAAGCTGAGCCTACAACATCCACATCTAGAGTACCAACCGAGTTACAATTTGAGATTTTGTTTAACAAGTTGGACAATATGATGCATATGCACGAGAATATGTCTAAAGAGGTAGCGGCTTTGCAGAATGTGGTGTATGCTTTAAACCTTCAAGATAAACCTGCAATGCAAGCTCATCCGACTATTTATCCTCAACCAGTAAATGCTCCAAATCCACCATTAGTAGCTCCGAATCATCCATTAGTACCTCCTAATCCACCTTTTATACCTCCTAATCCTCCAGTTGTACCCCAACCAATTCCTCAACCGATTCCTCAAGCATTTAACCAAAGAAATTTCAATGAAAGGAGAAATGCCAATGTGAGGAGATGTATCTGGTGCGATGCCACAGATCATTTGACTTATACATGTGAAGCATTGAAAGATGCGAAAGAGAAAAGACTTGTAATTGATATTGACAAGCGATTGTGCGACTATAGAACACATTTACCCTTAGCTGCCAATTGGGGAAAGGGAGGGATGCAGAAGCTGTATGAAAACCTTTCTGAGTCTTCGAAATCTGCTTCTGCTGTTAAACTAGAATATGTTGATAGTAACTCTGATTCCGAACAAACAAGGGAAACAAGGAACTACTCAATTGAAGCTTTGATAAAGGCAAGAGATGATATTATGCAGAAAACTGCGTGGAACTCTCCTGTCGATCAATTCTCGATATATTCGCATATTGCGAATGTTGAAGAGAAAAGAAAGAGGGATGATGAGCAACATACAAATGATTCAGGTAGACGAATGACTAGAAGTAAGATGACAGATGAGCCAAAGCCTAAGAAAGTGCAGTTTGAACAAGGCGAAAGTTCTAAAACAAATGAGGAGCGAAGAAAAGAAATTAGGGAGGGTAAACAACCTGTGTTTAGTGAGCCAATTCAAACATCAGACAAAGTAGAGCAAATTCCTAGAACTGAAACAAAACCTGAAGAGAAACCAGAAAAGAAACCAAAACGAGTACCGAAAGCTATTCTTATTTCTGAACTTGAACAAAAAGTTGATTCGAAAGAAATATTGTATGACATCTTATTAAAAAGTGCAGTCACAATGACTTTAGAACAAATCTTCTCAATAGCAAAAATTGAATTTAAGGAAAATTTTATTAAACTAATTAAAAGGAAGAGATTCCCTCTGTCACAAGAGGTAGAGATGCAAGATGTTGCCGATGTAACTCACTTGATTCATGAATCTCTTTCTTTAGACTCAGAAGATGAAGAAGATAATACCTGTAATGTGAACAAAAATTTCTTAGGACCGATTGTACCAGATGACGAAACAAAAAACTCAGAGAGTGATTTTAGAAAAAGTTTTTGGGCGAGAGGCACACCGGAGATTAAAGTTAACTTAGGAGATCAGAAGAGCTCATATTCTGCTTTAGCCTTAATTGACTCTGGGTCTGAAATCAATGTGATTTCAAAAGGATTATATGATAAGTTTAAATGGCCTATTGATAAAAATCACGGCTGGATAATGCGAACCGCGGACAATGGTTGTGGATCACTCCTAGGAGCATGTGCCAACATACCTCTAATGATAGGTGGAATCTCTGAGACATTCCACTTTTTCATTCAGGACAACTGCTCTTATGAAATTATCTTAGGTCAACCATTTATATGTGAAGCCAGAATGGAGACTAAAGTAATAGATGACGGCTCAGCATACGCAAGAATTAGATCTAAAGATGATCTACAATCGCTCCAAGTTATGATAGTCAGCCCAAACCATGTACGAAATAGGGAGCAAATTAGGAAGACGCCCATCCGTTCTCATGAAAAGATACGTGAAGATCATATGCCTCTTCGTGAGTTTGGAACTTATTATGATCAAAATTTTGCCTAGATGCCACTGTTGAGCGAGACAACGGTGGTTCTTGGTTTGATGTCTCACACCCATCTGTAGATACTTTAGATAGTTTTTCTTTGTATTTCCCTTCATCATATTTGCAATTCAGTCATTATAAACAAATTCCTAAAAAAATTATAAAACATTATGAAAAAGTTTATAAAGAGAAAGGATTCATTTCATCTGATGAACACATTGAAACCGTAATTGAAACTTTATCTTCAAACTCATTGATTGAAGAACTTCAAAATATTTTGCATGAAAAAGAAAAATTTAGATTTGTACTTTTAAATTCTATTGAAGAATATGATTTGATTATTAAATTTGTCATGAGTAATGAAAAGGAAGCAAAAGTAAATACAAAATACAAAACCGTTGATAAAAAAATTAAACCGATTGCCCAATCATTATCACGACAGAGAGAAGCTAGAGAGAGAACGATTCTATCCTGGCATAGGGCTCAAAGCATGCGCAGAGCACAGAGAGAGATGGTCTGTACGCGCGTGAGAGAGAGAGAGAGAGAGAGAGAGAGAGAGAGAGAGAGAGAGAGAGAGAGAGAGAGAGAGAGAGAGTTCTCCCTCTCTGGCGCTGCACGCGGCAGCGTGCAGAGAGAGAGAGAGAGAGAGAGAGAGAGAGAGAGAGAGAGAGAGAGAGAGAGAGAGAGAGAGAGAGAGAGAGAGAGAGAGAGAGAGAGAGAGAGATAGAGAGAGAGAGAGAGAGAGAGAGAGAGAGAGAAAGAGAGAGAGAGAGAGAAAGAGAGAGAGAGAGAGAGAGAAAAAAAATAGAGAGAAAGAGAGAGAGAGAGAAAGAGAGAGAGAGTGAGAGATTGGATTAACGAGAGGTTAAGATTTGGAATATTGGGTTTTATGATTTAATCATGAAATTATAATTAAATTATTTAATTAAGATAGCTTGTTTAATAAGTTAAGTATTTAATTAGTTTAATAATTGAATTATTTCTTAACTTAGTTAAAGATGACATTTGGCAAGATGTATGAGCATAGAAGTAAGCATGTATGCATATATGTTTGTAGGATAGCATATTTATGTGATGCATGAGCATGTGTGTGCTATCATTTACAAAAGAATGTATTAGCATATATGCGATGAATATACAAATGAGTATAATAATACAAATGATAGTGTGTGTGCCTATATATAATAGTTAATGCTATGGTTAGTATGCATGTATGTGCATATGCATGGGAATGCATATATGATTGTAAGTAAATGAATGAGCATAGGTTAATGTGTGCATTATTGTGTTAATTTGCTTAGGATTAAGTGCTTGAGAATATGTTAGTATGATTGAGTGATAAATGAGAATGTGGAGATATGTATTAAACCATGCGTATGTATTAAGTTAGTATATTAATGTTTAGGTTTGTGAATGTAGCTACATATAGGAACTATAGTGTGGATATGCAAAGAAGCATGTGTGTATGTTAACATGTGGATGAGTGTTAGCATGCATGTATAGTTGCATAAAATTAGGTATTAGCATTTGCATTAGAACATGTGCATGAATGAATATTAGCATGCATGAACATGTGTATGTTTTTATGTATGTAAAGTATATGTTTAATATTTCTCATTAATTTTTACTAATATTCCTAATGATTTTTTTTTTCAGATTTGATTTATGAAGAATTGCAGCCTCTTGGTGAACTGAAGATTTGATTTATGAAGAATTACAGCCTCTTGGTGAACTGAAGCTATTGGCAAACTGGAGATACACATGTGACCTGAAGTTTGAAAAGCAGAGATTGTCCTTAGTTTGAAACTTTTATTAGCTTGTATAGGCTATCTTTTAGACTGTCATTTTTAAACATCATCCTTGAGGTTGTATAGGACTTTGGTTATTAATTTAGTATCATCTTTTATGTCTAAAGAAAATTCTTCTAGTAACACCTTTCTACCTTCATCAACTTTTGAATTGTTGTTTCCAAAACCAATAGAAGATAAAGAATCAATAAAAGCAGTCATAGTAGAAGAATCTTTGCACGATCTTAGAACAACTATAACTTTCCTTTCTACTGTTCCTCCTAGTGTTAGTGAAGAAAATTTTCCTCCAACTGTAGATAGAAACGTAGAAACTATCCAAGAAGAAACAAACGAAACTATAAAAGATCAAATAGTGAGTGAAACGATTATCCTACCTTCGTATTTTGATGCAGTTGAACTTTATAGGAACGCTTCACCTTACGGACCTTAGGAAAAGTTATACTTGTACCTGAGTTTGCTACAGACACCCCGCGTGTGCCGAACGATTTAGGCGGATGACTTGATCCACCATCCGAGCATCTCTCACGACCCGAGATCGCGATGGTCTGCCAACTTCGATATTTTTGGTAAGCGAGTTCATAAGCGTGTAGGCGACCCTTGCGTGTGTAGGAATCCATTTTTGCATTTGCAAAATTCACACTTTGGTGGACCATCGCGATTGGCTCAAACCATCACGATTGTGTCACACCCTTGCGATTGGCTCACGCCATCGCGACAGCTCGGCCGGACCATCACGACGGTCTCACACCATCGCGACGGCTCATTTGAGCCATCGCGATGGTTCACTTGGACCATCACGACAGTTCCCGTCGACCCCACGCCATCGCGATTGGCCCATGCCATCGCCTCGATAGTGCCACGTGTCAAATTAGACCATCGCGATTGCTCACTAGCCACGCCATCGCGACGAGACCCTTACACCATTGCGACAGCTCAAAATTTGGACCATCGCGATTGGCTCATGCCATCGCATATGTGACCATCGCGACGGTTCACTTCGGAACATCGCGACGGTTCACGTTGATCGTTGACTGATGCCATTGCGATTGTTCACTCAATCGGACCATCGCGACACCTCACCCCGACCATCGCGATTGCTCACATTCAGACCATCGTGACCGTGCACTTCAGACCATCACGACGGTTCGCGCACACGCCATCGCGACGGTTCGCCTGGACCATCGCGACGGTTCGCCTAGACCATCGCGACGGTCCAGACCATCGCGATCATCTCAGACCATCACGATTGCTCACCCAAACGCAAATTTTAGGGTTGGATTTTTTGACCAATTTTGGGGCTATTTTTTGAAAATTTTTGGATCATTGCACTCATAGGAGACCCCTTAGCTCATATTTGGAGAAGAACCTGTTTGTCAATTTTTACCCCCGAGAGCCTGAACGGTCATATCTTTTTCATCCGAAGTCCGTTTTCATAAAGAATACGTTGATTTTTAGATAAGCTAGTTTAAGGTTGACATAGTTGGGACTAGGAAGCCAGGGGGCAATCATTGGAATTTTGGGCAAAAGGGAAAGGACTTTTAAAAGTGTATATACTCAAGTGCTTAATCATCCATTTGTGAAATGGGTCTAATATTGGATTTTTCCAGGTCTAGCAAGGGCAATCAAGGGCAAACAAAGCAAGGCAGTGAAGAACGCAAAGCTTGGAAAGCGCGGCTTCTTGGGCATCAGAGCAACCAAAAAAGCTAACCCGAGGTTGGAAGATTACTCAACCCCTTCAGTCGATTCTTAGCTTAGGCTAAATGGTAGATTTGTGGATTAACGACGATAGGAACACCTCAAGTATAAGAGACTTAAATTTATCAAGTCTAAGACTAAAGATAAAGGTGTGTGATACGAAAACCTAAGGGAAAGAACATAAGTCTGACGAAACGAGAACTCAAAGTACCACGGAAAGTCGATTCCTGATGCATACAATTGGACAAGAATCTAAAGGGATTTAAAAAGAATCAAGAAAGTAAGAACAAAGAATCATTGACGATCTGAGCGTGTACCGAGTGTGCAAGGAAGTAAATTCATGAACCTTAGATCGGGTAAACACATAGGTAAGTCTGATCGACGAAGCCTTAGATCACCAGAAGCAAGTGTAGGCACTACTGCACGATCGTGGGCTCAGCAATTGAACACAAGTTACCCCTACGAGAGCTCAGACATGAGTGAATCAGAAATGGCATTTAGCACAGAAAGACCAGAAGGAGGGTCAAATGTAGCATATTTAGAAAGACCTGAAGGACCCTATAGGACTCAGTTAGAATTCCTCCGAACCAATCGCTTAGGTGCTCGCATCTATGAGGATGGTTTGCGAAGACAAGTGGTGCAAATGCACAACCCCGATCAAACCATTGGATTGGAACCTCCAGTGGTGAAATTCGAAAGAGATGCATACATAGACAAAGAAGGAACGATGTACATCTTAAGTACGCAGCCAAACAATACAAATGAGTTTGGCGTAATTCAGTTAGAGACAAAAACGAGAGCACAAGGAAAAGAACCAGTAGGAGAAGAACCAAGAACACCTAGAGGGAAATCTATACTGACACGAGTACTAGTTCCAGATTGGACCCCTCAGGACAATAAAAGCATAGAGCTATTTGTAAACAAAGAAACAGACGAAGCATTTTGGAGGTACAGAACGGAACAACCAAGTGAGGTAGGCTCCATCATAATTTACGAATTTAAGGACCTGGATATACCTGGAAAGGTTGTATACTTGGATGAAACTTCAGAAAGAGTCTTTGTGGTACCTGACCATGCTAGAAACACGTACACATGGAGAGGCGAATTAGTATTCCCTCCATCTCGAACAAACGTAAACACGAGCCAACAAGGGGCGGGAACATCCTCACCCTAGGGTAATCAAAGGGAGAAAAATAAAGAAAGACCTGAAGTTAGTTTCAATCACCCCATAGGAAGAGATAGAACAACCACGGACACTAATAGAGCGGATAGACAAAGAGAACATGGAATACTAGGTGGTAGAGATGATTTTCCTCTACTAAGACCACGAGAACATGCAAGAATACTGAGACCCACTCAGTTAGTGAAGTCCATGAAAAATTATTTTGATGGGACAGGAGATCCCTATGACCATGTCGCAGAATTTAAGCAAGTGTTGAGAGCAGAACAAGTCGAAGACATGTTCATGCAATATAACGCATTTGGACTAACGTTAAAGAATACAGCTTTAACTTGGTTCCAACCTTTGCAACAAAGGCAATTTAGAGACATCCATCACTTTTTAGAGTCATTCATCACTGAATTCTCTAAAAGTGGGATCAGACATGACACGACTTCGTTGATTCATAGCTTCAAATAGACCCCTCAGGAAACAGTTAGACTCGCAGGACGTAGGTTTAGACAATATGTTGAAAGATGTCCAATGCAAGAGTTACCTTCAAAGGCCAAGCAAGTGTCATTGTTCCTAGATGGCTTGTTGAGCTCTAAACTACGCTCCTATGTGTACTTAAAAGAACCCAGAACGCTAGAGCAGTGTGTAAGAATTTGCATAGACATTGAGGACAACTTAGGAGACAAGTTGGAACTCTCAAAAGTCTACAAGGACTCGGACTGTTCTTCTCTAGCATCCACAAAATTGTCTAACTCGATAGAGGACCTAGCAGAAAAAGTGGCCCAGAAACTAGGAGTTTCTAGTAAACAGATGCCCAAGTTAACAACTAACGTACGTTGTTACACCTGTGGTGGAAATCATTTGGCAAATGTGTGTCCCAATGCAACACAAACACAAGCCAACCCTAGTGGCCAATATTGCACTATTGAGAGAAGATACACAAATCACATGGCTCAGGACTGCCCATATAACAAACAAGCAGTGAGACAGAACTACCCACAAGCATACCCACAACCAGGTAGGTATCAAGGCCAATACAATACTCAGCCTCGTTATTATAGGCCTCCACAGAATTATCCATATCAGGCTCAACAAAGACCTCAACCTGTCTTAGCTCAGTAGCCACCCCCACCAGCGAATGTGATCTCAGTCAAATACGCTGCTGCAGAAAGAGAACCTAAGTAGGGCCTTAGTGCCTTCTTCACCTTTGATCACAGAGAGTGATCCGAACTCAAACAGTTTTGACTCCACTCATGTAGATAGTCCACCCGCTTATTACATGGAGTCACCAGAACACGTGGAAACATATCATTATGATAGCCCACCAGTGGAACCAAGTTGGGAGCCCGACTATGCTAATGTGATGTACACAAACCCAAATCCACGGCCCCGAGTAAGACAAGAGAGACCATAGGGCCCTAGAGGACCATGCTTTAGGTGCCAAGGAGATCACTTCATAAAGGATTGTCCACATCCTCCAATAGCAGGACAGTCACAGTACTATAATATACAAGGCTTTTGTGCCGATTGTGGTAAAGAGCACATCATAAAAGATTGTCCTAAGAACCCAGTTAACGCTTCAAATGTGACACCGATCAACGTGATAGGTATTGTAAACAACGCAAATGGATCCAACCCTACATACGTGCCTATCCAAGCTATAACAAGAGCCCAGGTGCTCTTACAGAACCAACAGCTTAATCAGGAGAAAGTATCCGGAACTAGTGAAGTTGTAGAATCGAGCAGTAAAAAAACAAAATCTTGGAAAGATTCTAGAGAAAGAATTAAGAGAAAATGGAGTAAAAAGATAACTGAGTTGGAAGGAAGTTTAAAAGAGTCGAGAGCCAAAATCCTAGAATTGACTTCATAGGAGTTGAATCAAGAGAACCCAGCTCAGAAATCAGGATTAGTTTTAGCGGAACCCATACTAGAAAATCTAGACATGATGTTTCGCACGTATCAAGCAAGATTAAAAGAAGGACCTCAAGTAGCTGAAATGAGTAAGAACTACCCTCGATCAGACTTAGAAATAGAGAGGACTAAACTTTGCATGAAGATGGTAGAACTAGCACAAGCTTTGTTCGAAGCCTCGAGATATCTTAATTGGAATAACATGGCAAAACCTGAATTACACTTTCAAGGTCTAATGGAGAGGCTAGAATACTTGATAGAAAGCAAAGAGAAAAAGGATCAGCATAGGAATCTTAGTGTCTCAGAGACACCGGAAAAGAATGCACCATCCCTGTCTCAAGTACCCAATACAGAAAGTCAAGACCACCTATCTTCCATACATAGGTACTCACATGAATTTCTGAGAGAAATCCAAGAAGAGAAGTGGAGAAAAGAACAAGGAACCCATCCTCCTATTCAAGAAATAGACGACTTGCAGGAACAATTTCCCCAAGATATCCCCTCTATTTACGATGATGTAGAGGAAGAACAACTGAGTGAACACACAGGTTTCGAATCTAATTCTTTGCATGAATTACCTCAGTTCACAGGACCTTGGGAAGCAAAGTCTATTAGTATGAGAGCACCCACGATAATAGTGAGGAATGAAGAATCAGTAATCCCTAGAAACACAGAAGTGATCAAGAACACTAAAGTACAGTGTAACGTCACTCTAGAGGAGTTGGTAAAGGTTAAACCACAACTGTGGAAGCACGTAGCAAATCAATTCCCAGAGCTTGCTACTACTCCCTCACAGTTAGGATCACATAAGAAGGTACCAGAGATACCCGTAGAAAAGATTGGAGATGTAAGTGAAGGAGAGGAAGGTAACACTTAACTTCCAATAACCCATCAGGGCTACACCACCAAAGCCATCTTAGATTCAAGAGCCGGAGTATCCATTGCTACCACTGCTTTATGGAAACGTTGGGGTAAGCCAGCACTCAGACCTACCAGGATGAAGCTAAAAATGGCTGACGGACACATAGAAAAACCATTAGGCTTACTAGAAGGCATATCTCTCACCACTTGTGGTGTGGAGTTTGAGCATACCTTTGCCATTTGTGAGTTTAGTAAAAATCATGCTTATGAGATGATATTGGGATGACCATTCATGCGTCAGTTGCAAATTGTACAAGATTGGGGAACTAATTCTTTGTACTTGCAACATTTAGGAGTGACTACTAAAGTCAATCTTAAAGACTATTCACATCGAGATGTACCCCCAATACAATGGAATACCATCCATAAGACACCAGTAGAAACAGAATCAGTACACTCTTTGGAGTCAAACCCCTCATGGTTACACGAGGATACTCATCTATGGATGTGTAAGGTTGCAAAACAAGAGGAAGAACGGTTAGAAGCCAGGACCTTAGGTGCAGAACAACATCCACGAACCCTTCAAGACCCAGCTTATGCATTTGTAGTGTTTCCAGACGAAGAATTCGAACCCCATGGTTGGGCAGAACTCCTAGCAACCATGGATGTAGCCATCAATGAAGAACAATGGACACCCCACTGTGACGAAGATGGCTATGACATCTCAGTCTTTACAATAGAGCCGATCATGTGTAATTCAGTTTTAGAAGAGTGTGAAACTAACACTAATGCATTCAAGGATGCAAGTGATTTTGATTTAGACTCAATTATTATGGACTTTCCATTTGCATCAGAGGAAGAATATTTTTACAAAGTAGAAACTCACCCTCAGAAACGTGAAGAAGTTATGAATGATGTGAGAATAGCCACTCAAGTGACTAGCAAGAGTGAAGGCAAGAAAAGAAAGAAGAAAGAATCCATGTAAGAAGAAGAAGAATCTTTGTTTGAGGTTCCCGAGAACTTCAAGAAATATGAAATAGAAGATAGACGAATCATGGTACGAATGCCTAACAGAAAAGTTGAACTCGGAGAAGTATATGATAACCGAGAGAAAACCAAAAAAATCATAGTAGCCATAGAAGGAGAAGAAGAAAAGAGTACATACATTGGGCATGATTTGACGACTGAAGAAGAAGAAGAATTAGTTGCCCTATTGTGCGAATATAGAGATGTGTTCACATGGAGTTACAAAGATTTGAAAGGAGTAGATCCAGACATATGTTCTCATAGAATCCCTATGACTATGCCATACACGTACAATGATAATTATGCTGCGAAGATTAAAGAAGAAATAGATCTCTTGATAGAAGCAGGATTTATTTACGAAATTGAGCATACCGAATGGGTATCCCCCATTGTGGTTGTGCCCAAGAAGAATGGAAAATTGCGTGTGTGTATTAACCTTAAAAAAGTTAATGCCGCCACGATTAGAGATAGTTATCCTCTTCCTATCACAGAACATTTATTGGAAAGAGTTGCGGGCAAGGAAGTTTACAGCTTTCTTGATGGTTTTTCAGGCTATAATCAAGTAGCCATTGCTCCAGAAGATCAACACAAAATGGCTTTTGCCACAGAATGGGGCATATTTGCATTTCATGTGATGCCATTTGGCTTAACAAATGCACCCGCTAGTTTCCAGTGACTCATGTGTCATGTTTTTAAGGAATTCTTGCGCAAGAATTTGGAAGTTTATGTCGATGACCTATGTGCACACTCGAATATAAGACAGACACATATCCGAGAGTTAAGACAAGTATTTGACAAATGTCGAGAATACCAGGTTTGTTTGAACCCAAAAAAGTGTGTTTTCATGGTCAGACAAGGCAAAATTCTAGGACACATTGTGTCAAAGAATGGAATTTCTACAAATGAAGAAAAAGTGAAAGTAATTGCAGATCTACCTAGACCAACTAACGTGAAAGAGGTACAGGCATTTATGGGTCATTGCGGTTATTATAGACGATTCATACACATGTATGCAATCATAGCCAAGCCTTCGTACTCTCTTTTGACCCATTTTGAATGGACAGACAAATGCGAGAATTCATTCAATGAACTCAAACGACGTTTGTGCTCAGCACCTATATTGACAACCTCGGATTGGAGTAAGCCATTCCATGTACATGTGGATGCATCCAACTATGCCATAGGATGTGTGTTAGCACAACCCACGAATGAAGGAAATATAGATCTTCCCATAGCTTACGCGAGCAGGCAGTTGAACGCAGCAGAAAGAAATTACACCACGACGGAACGAGAAGGATTAGGGATGATATACGTAGTAAAGAAATTCAGGCATTACTTGTTGGCAAACAAGTTCAAGTTCTTTACAGATCATCAAGCATTACTGTACTTAGTCAACAAACCATGTAACACAGGACGATTAATACGTTGGTTTCTATTACTCATGGAGTACGATTTTGAAGTAGTAGTCACGAAAGGAAAGACACATCTTAGAGCTGACCACCTTTCAAGATTAACCTCAGGAGAAGCTCCTCAAGGAGTAGTGGATGAGTTACCTGATGCATACTTGTTTAACCTTGAGATAGCACCAGAATGGGCTAAGCCTACTGTCCCCATTCTTACATATGGACCTAAGAATCGTAGGATAAAGATCCAAGAAGGAGAGATTACAAAGTCTCAAAGATATCAAATCATAGCAGGAAGCATATATAAACAGGATAATCAAAAGATTTTTGCTTGTTGTGTAGATGAATCAGAACATGCAAATTGGTTGCAATCAGCACACATAGCTGCATTAAAGCAACATCATTCAAAACATCGAACATTGCAGACTCTGCATAGACTAAGAGTATATTGGCCTACGATGGAAGCAGATGTCTACAAATTGTGTAAAGAATGCCTTGTTTGTTGTGAAAGACCACCAATAGAGCATGCTACATTATATCACGTGTCTCTCACACCAGATTGGAGTGAACCTTTAGTGACATACTTGAGGATGAACACATTCCCTCAAGGAATGACCCTAGCACGACAACGAAGTCTAGAGCTAGAAGCTCAGGAATATTCGCTTATTGGCGATAATCTATACAAACGAGGACGAGATGGATACCTAATGTGTTCATGAGAGCGATTACTTGAGCATACTAGAGACTGCACACGAAGGTGTTGTAGGAGGTCATTTTGGACCCGATAGGATAATCAAAGCCATCCTCTTTGCATGATTATGGTGGCCCACTCTTCACATGGATGCTCATACCTATGTAAAGAGATGTGATGTGTGCCAAAGAACTCAGTTTCCTACTCGCAGAGATGAAATGCCATTGAAACCCATGATGGGCGGACGTGCATTTTCTAAGTGGGGTATAGACTTTGTAGGACCCATTAACCCCCCTGCAAAAGGTACACATGCGGAATACATTATCATTGCCACAAATTATCTTACCAAATGGGTAGAGGCAAAAGCCACAAAAAAGAATGATGCACACACGACTGCAAAATTCTTATTTGAAAATGTCTTTACAAGATATGGATTGCCTATAGAGTTAGTGAGCGATCAAGGAACTCACTTTCTAAACCAAGTCATTGAATATTTGTTACAGGATTTTATGGTGATTCACAAGAAATCCGCACCATATCATCCTCAGGCCAATGGTCAAGCTGAGAGCACAAACAAGATCCTTTGTAAGGTACTGACGAAACTCGTGAACAATAAACGTTCAGATTGGGACAAACAGTTACACCATGCTGTTTGGGCATATCGAGTGGCCTACAAGACCGTACTCAATGCAACTCCCTTTCATATGGTTTTTGGTTAGAATGTTGTGCTTCCTTTGGACTTCTTGATACCGACCCTTAAGGTTGCACAAGAACATCAGTGGACCGGCCATGAATTATCTATCAGCAAGAATAATGGACTTGGAACGATTAGGAGAAACCAGGCTGAAAGCAACAGCAGGAATATACGCAGCTAAGAGGCGAGAAAAAGCATATTTTGATGCACATGTGAAAGATAAAGGCTTGAAAGAAGGAGATTTTGTCCTAGTATATATGCTGAAACAGCACGCACGGAAGTTAGAAAAGCGAGGTTATGGACCTATGATCATTAACAGACTCTCGACAAGTGGAGCAGTACAATTAGCCACCTTAGAAGGAGATATAATGCCTAATTACATTAGTGGCTGTAGAGTTAGGTTATATCAAGAACCTCTTACTAAGGATATGCTTAGACGACTCACATTGGCAAAGAAGCGTAAGGAGGAAGAAAATATACGAGCTGAAGCTTAGGTAGAAGCTATAGAACGCATTAAGCGCATGAAGCTAAGAAGACAAGCACTAGGGAGAGAACATTATAACCATCTGGAAACATCACCCAAATACCCCATGGTCATGTGTCAAGCAAATTCAAGTACTCATCCTAGCATAGTGGATAGGAGACCATTCATTACAGTCAAGTTAGAGCACGGCAACCCTTGCCAAGAGCTGAGGGCTTTAATTGATTCAGGTGCTACGACTAGTGCGATTAGATGGTCCCACTATAAGGATTCAGGAATAGAAATGCGGCCAATTGAGGCATACCTCATACGGCTAGGAGGCATGGAAACCCCTTGCATGGGTGGGGTGGACCTTCCTATCCTCATAAACGAAGTGACGTTGACAGTGAAACTACTAGTGTGCCATGACGAAGACCTGATAGAACCCCTAATCCTTGGCCAAGATTGGCTATACAATCACTCAGTGGACCTAAATCTTAGACAAGGCTCCTTGCAGATTGGAACCTTAGATCAGAAGCGAGTGATACCGCTTGACTTTCCTAATGGCATTCCTACTGAGATTTGTAGCCCTAGACCCTATGAAATGCATGCGACGGAAGACCGGAAGATCTTTGGTCAGATCAGTCACGTTACGTCTACACCAACCCATGCGGGCTTAGCGATGGACAATTGTCAACCAGAAGGACGTCAAGATATTTTCCCTTGGGCTTCCTGCAAACTAGAAGGGGCAACCGCCCAACCGCTTGGACAAATGGAGACCATTAGTAGCCAAATGGGCACAATCAGCGATCAGGTGGGTTACATCAGCAGACAAATGGGGAAGATTGTCGGACAGATGGGGATGATCAGTGGTCAGGTGGACTTCATCAACGTCCACATGGGCAAAACACCCTGCGGTGCCCATCCTTCCACACTTACTGCGGACTGGCCTAGATTAAAGATACAAAATGGAGCACTTCCTAATGGGTAGGTTTCGCAAGTGTTGGACCTCCCTTCTTTTCCAAAGCAGAGTGTCCATCAGACCTCTCAACCTCAACCACAAAGGAGTCAACCACGACAAAGGAACCCAGGCCGACGACACTATGAGACGACGCAAAGAAAGCAGCAGTATCAGTATCAGAGAACAAGAGGCACGAGACAAATATGGGTGCCAAAAGGACAGAAACCACCTGCAGGAGTCAACAACGCGGACAATGAAAAGAAGAAGTTTCAACAGAAGCAGAGTCAGTATTCAAAGTCTACTCAACCTTCTTCTACGAGTTCGAACACTCGACAAATTTGGATCGCCAAGAAGTACCTTACGAATCGACCCACACCCACGTAGATTTGGGTACCCAAATAGTGTATTATAGCTCAACCCTCAAGCCTTGTAATATACAACCCTCAGAAATCTCTTCAACCCTCAATACCACCACGTCCGATCTCAACTTTTGTACCTCCGTAGAGAGCTATCACCCGATCACAAACCCTTAGGAAGTGGTTACCGAAATGTATCCAGAAGTCTTCTCCTAACCCTTTGTCTAACATAACTACCACACCGATTAATCTACAACCTTGTAATAACTCATTCATGACTGAACCTTGTATAAATCCACACACAATAACCCAATATCACTTGTAATAACATCTCATCAAAGAACTGCATGCACTATCTGAAGACATATAGGTGTCTAGAGACTTGCACTAGTTCTGCAAGAAGCATTGCATCAATCACATCACAACACTTGGCTACACGAGTTACACATCGGCTATGGAAAGGGATTGCGGTCTCACCTTAATGGGATCATAATTAATTTCCATACTAATGTGCTAATCTTTTGTAGTAGATCTTTTCCATCAGCACGTCAATCATCATGCAAACCGAAGAAGGACCATGTGAAGTTGGAACTAGTATACCCAGGGCTACTATTAGTGATTTACTCGCTGAGCCCCATCTGACGGCTCCACCGCCAAAATTTCAAGGTTTCCCAAGATCGATGCCTATTGACGATCCTCCTAGAGGGTATACTGAGAAGATTCATCGTAATTCTCATTGGTTTCAAGGGCTAGCAGGACCCTTGGTAGATGCTGAGTTTATATTTGAGGCTAATTTGACCTTTGATGACCGTACTTGGGGCAAATATCAGTTTCTCTCAAGAGAGTTCGAAGGGCTACAGAACACACAAGACTTAACACATGTTTGGGCAAGAGCCGGCTTCACAGAGTATTTCAGTGACCCTTTGCCTAAACCTGACTTCTATAGATGCTATTACTTAATCACCACTTTGGTAGCTTCGGAGAACAAGGATCTGCCAGGCACCTTCATACTGCCATCCTTAGTGAACGATCCACCATATAAAAGATTTTATCTTTCTAAAGATCTGATTTGAGCTAGCATCAAGATTCATGGAACCCACACGCCCACAGAGCGAGAAAGGTTAGTTCCAGACCCTATGAAACGTGGGGACGTCACTAAGTGGGAAGAGATTTCGGCAATCACACCTGAGCTTTCAAAACCACTACGGATATGTATGCAACATTTTGCTTTCCCCGCTCATGATAGATTCACAATGCCTCACAAATGAATATGGTTTGGTTTGTATTTATCTTGTATTGGACCCCAGACAGTTGATCTAGCTAGCTGGATCATTGATCAGATGTATTTAGCACAACATAGATGGGAAAGAAAGAAAGTCATCAATGGATGTTGCGCACTGACTAGAACTGTATATATGTGCTTAGCATATGACTTGCCGATTGAGCGAGCATTGACCAGTGAGGAGCTGAAAGCATTTAAAGGAACATCGAAGAAAGCTAGGAAGCCTAGCAAAGGAAGAGCAAGAAAGCAAATGAGAGGAACTATCCCCTGCCTTCAGGTGCCAGAATCACCCTCACCACAACCCTCTCCTGAACAGTCTCCTACTGAACCCCCTGTACAACCCATTTGCATAAGGTTATCAAGACCAATTACAACGGAGGGCACTACTAGCACAGTAACTACTCAACCAGCCACAGTCCAAGGACCTACCACCACTACAGCAAAAGTTCCCACCACTATTGGTGCGGAAGCTTTCTCTTTTTCGATACCCCATTTAGAAGCAGAACAAGCAGACACCACATTTGATTTTGAGATGCAGGATGTATTTTCAAATGAATTTCAGTTTTTAGAAGGCCAGATCTTCTCTTAGGAACATGAAAGGCCCAGCTACCCTACCACACCGTGAGATCAACCACAAGGACAAGTAGTGTCTAGTTCCGAGGAAGAAAGAACAGAAACCGACGACGATGAAGGTGATGACGAAGCCAGTCAGGGAAATCATGAATCCCAAGAACATGTGCAAACAGGCGAACAAGGACAACAAACCAACATCCAAGGTGACACGAGCACACACAAAGAAGAAACCTTCGAAGCAATAGCTTATACACTAGCCATCAAAAAGTTATATCGTACTATGGAAAAGGTTTGGGCGCGTAAGAAGTTGACTGACGAAGAGAGCCAAACACTCATAGAACAAGAGCTTGTCTCGGGCGGGTTCAAAGAAGTATACATCAGAGGTTTCAGAGAGCTTTTCAAATCAGTTGGACCCATTGAAGCCTTAAGATATTTGCAGAGAAAACCGCTACCACAGTATGATCCTCGCTGAATCCGCCTACTTTCTACCCCCTAACACATCCACCTTTCTATCCAACCCATTTCTCCATCCATCTTTTCCATCCTTCCCCACACCTCCAAGACCCCTCTTCCCATTCTCACCTCCATTAACATTCTCCCCAGTCTCACCTCCCCGACCCATGGTAACCCCTCTTTCCCCTTTCCACCAAGTCGTCCAAGACAACCCCTCTGTAAATTACTCCTCAACCTTTGTAAATCCTGTATTTACACCCACACACTTACCCACGATCACACCACTATTCACAGTCACCGCACTCGACACCACATCGAGCGATATGGATATATCACCCCCCACTACACCTCCACTCACTTCATTTGTGGCACCACAATATTTAAGCACACCACAATTTTCCACAATCACCACAACATCCACTTTCCCACCCCCATTCCCCGTTCCCTTTGCATCTACACCCATTGCATCTTCACTTAGCACACCATTAATATTATCACCCACCATAGACACAGCATTTCGACAGATGTTCACGTGTATGACGCAAGTAAGAGATGAGTTCACATCTCTTGGAAATAATTATCAGCAGCTGCAGAGGACAACCAACGACTTACAGTCGCAGCTTAATTCATTGTCGATTGAGAATGCCTCATTGAATACTCGATACCAAGATTACATGAGGCATACCACAAACTGGAAGTAGAAATTGAAGAGAAAGCCAAAGAGGCCACTGCTGATCTTGACAATTTGTTAAGGGCCCAGACAGTTTGCAATGCGACGCTTACACGGAACATGGGCTTACTCAGAAGACATCTAGTAGCAGCAAAGGAAGAGAACCAGCGGCTACAAGAGCAGAACAGAGAAAATTTAGAAGCTGCTCTCGATCATCCAGACCAACCATTAGGTCCTAGCCGGTTCAAAGCAGTGCCCTCCGAATCAATGAAGATGTTGCTCGATGATCACATCAGATTGCTCGATGAATACGATCGAATGAACGAAGAATATCAGAAGCTAAAAGAAGATCATAAGCTACTCCAGCTCAGAGCACCTGCAACACAAGGACTCCCAGCTCCTGCGGACCCATATCCTGACATCCTAGAGGAACTCAACGCATTACGGGCCCAGGTATCAACTCTTGAATCAAGGATAGCTATATATGAAGCACCACCAAGGCTAGATTCCCCACCCGAGCTCTCAGCTGATGAAGAAAATGTAACCATTCCGATGGAGGAAACCTTTGAACGAGCCTACGAGCCCCAACCCATCCCAGGCGGACGCGTCACGGTTGAAGGCCAGAAAACTTACGAACTTCCTACTCCCGCATGGATGAAGACAATTGAAGAGCTTGGAACCACCCACTCCGCACGAGTAGAGGCGCAGTTGCACGCCATGGCAATGATTGAAGAAAGAATTTTACAGTCGCCCTACTTTGCTCATTTGGCCCCACGCAGATACATATCAGGGCATGAGTTACAGTACAAACCGTATTTCATGCTAATGGCCGAATATCAGTTGGCCATAGAGAAAGAAATAGGCAAGAAACCATCTCATGCTACTCAATTTGAACTTGAGGATTTGCCACTAGATGCGCAACAAGGCGAGATCTATCAACCAGATTGGCGTAAAGATCTTTTACAAGAGTATCCTGAGATGATGAGTACTTGGGTTAATGCACCACTACACTTAAAATACAACCCATGTTGGGACCAGTGCCACGTCGCCCTCCTTGGAAGGCATTTGCGATTAAGATACAAAACAACAAGCAATGCCAAGATTGGCTAAACTACCCATACTTTAGGCCACCTACAGGACCACCCACAATCGGATACATGATGGCCACGATTCGCCACTGGATCCCTCGCTTGAAACATATGGATGATGTAGCAGCGCACATAACTGTCAAAATCTTTGACATGATGCAGATGGTTTTTAAAGTCTTCAGACGCGTCAAGGCACCCCATGTAAACACCCCGGGCTTTGAGCATGGCAATCTAGATCTTGCATATGATATGAGTACAATGCCATCGCTACGAGTGTGTTATGCCTGGCATTGCAGAATTAAATACCTACCGGCGTGCTACAAGCAGACCTTCGAAGAAATGTTCACAACCGGTTTTTGGGAATACCATTCAGAAGTGTTCATTAGCAGGCCCACCCACTTGCTTCAATTATTCGCCTGTGAACAGATGGTTTATTCCACACATTATCGATTCCCACCACCTGATGAACCACAACCAATTGATTGGGAGAAACTCGAGGCAGATTTGGCCCGAGGCATTCGAATATCAGAACACACCCTCGCTCAGGAACTACTACAGAACTACATCCTGCAGACCGCACAACAAGGTTCTGTCGAGGACGACAAAAGCGAGAGGGAGGGGAGTGTTGGCAAAAACCAGAGGCATAGAAGATGCGGAAGCATGTAAAGACAGAGCAGGGAGCCAGCCGAATCAATTTTTCAAAGATTTATGTTTTATAAATATTCTTCAAAACCTCCAACGGTGATTTTCATCACTATTGTAACATATGTAACATAGAAAACACCCTTTTTGTAATTCATAACTCCATTTTGTGCAAGCCGAGGAGTCCTCGAGCTTGAGGAGCTTAGGTAGAATTAGCGTATCAATTTTGGTTATTTTTAGTCACAGTTTACCCTCTCAAATAGCGCATAGGACCTATTTTTAACTATGCCGATCACTAGATGTGAAACCGGTCAAAACTAGTCTAGAAACTATAAAAAGAGCTAGAGAGCTCATTTTTGAGGTTACTTAGTGTTAGCTTGTGTGAGTAGAGAAGATCTTAGAGCTATTTTGAGCTTGTAAGAGTGTTCTTGAGTAATAGAGTTGATTTCTCACCTTCCATTGTGTCTTGCTTGTCTCTTCGTAGTGTTTGTGTATGTGTGTGTGCATCTCTATGCTTCTCACCTTCACTCTCACTTCATCTCACATTCACGATCTTCATATCACTCCTATCTCTTCTGCGGATTGACATTAAGGAGGTGGAGCTTCTTAACATGGTTCTCACCATTGTGCTAAAGCAACAAAGATAACTTGTTATAGGTGTGAAGGAGAACATTTCATTAGAGACTGCCCACAACCTCCTACACTAAGAATAGAAGGAGCTTATTGCAAGGATTGTGGTAGGGAACAATTAATAAAGGATTGTCCGAGAAACCCACAAAAACAACAGAACACATCTAGTAACATACCATTAAAAACAGTTAACATAATGGAGCAAGAAGAATTGAGTGACCATGATCAGGTAACTGTAAATGCTATAACAAGAGCACAAGCTAAACAACAAGAAACAACTAAGGAGGCACATACACAGGAACAGAAGAAAATTCCATTTCCAAAAGAAAAGAAAAACAGACAAAAAGGGAGATGGGAAAGAAAAATGAGAATGGGTAAATTTTTGGAAGAAGAGACTATAGAACAATCAAACAATAGTCCACCTCATAATACACAAACCCAGCAAGAGACAAAAAATTCACAAAGTCTGGAAACCTTGATAAGAGCATACAAGGGAAGAATTCAAGAGGGAACAAATCCTACAGACCATATGATGGCTTATCCTATGCCAGATTTAGAGCATGAAAGGATGCAAAGATGCAAACAAATCATACAAGAAGCACAACTCAAAATGGGGGAACCAGACAATTATCAAACAACAGTTGGGGAAGTAAATGCAACAGAAACAAGGAAAACTATTGATCAGGAAGATAATTCACACATAACCTTCCAAATCAATATAGACAAACAATGTATAATTTTATACCACACCACATTGGAGGAATTGGTAAAACAAAATCCTCACTTACAACACAATATGAAAAAGTGGGAAGCAATGCCAAAGAATTTTGATCCACAACAACAAGAATTGGAAGAGTTTTTGTACATTATTATTGATAAAATAGGAGGATATTGGGAAGGAGAAGAAGGGAACTCAACTCTGAAAATACAATTTGGTAAAAATCATGCAAACCTATATTGGATAGTGGATCAGGTGTGGCTATCATGACTAAACAGACCTGGGAAAGATGGGGAAAAAATGAATTAGTACCCACTAAAATGAGATTACAACTTGCAGATGGACACATAGAAAAACCCCTAGGAATATGGGAAAAGGTGATTGTGGAAATATGTGGAATAGAAATAGAGCATACTTTTTCCATAGTTGAATTCCCACAGTCCACTTCATATGAAATCATCCTAGGAAGACCATTTATGAGACAAATGCAAATTGTGCAAGATTGGGGTAATGATTGCCTATATCTTCAAAGCAAAGGAAGGATAACCAGAGTAAATTTAAGAAATGGTCAATATTGTGACATGTCCCCTCAAGAATGGTTCAAAATCCATCAAAATCAGGAATTAAGTGAAGAATCAGAGATTGAAGCTCAAAATGAAACAGAATCATCAATATGGAAATGCAATGTGATAAGGAACCTCACAGATAGAAAAAGAAGGTTAAGAAAAGAAGATTGTGTAAAAGAAAGGAAATCACAGGATGAGAGCTATATACCACAAAAATTCAAAGATGAAGAATTTGAGCCTTATGGTTGGAATCAGATTTTGACCACCATGGATCTAGCTAATGATGAGTATGTGGGAGTGAAATTCCAAAATGAAGAAGGATATGATATTTTTCACATAGGAATACAAATTATAAAAGTGTCAAAAATAGAAGAGGACCACAAAGGAAGGAATAATATTGAAAAATGGTAAAACACAATATTTGGAAGATGTAGAAGCTACAGATGCAATAAAAGACAAAATCTCAGGTAAATGTAGAAAAAATAAACACAAGGAAATAGAAAAAAATAAGAAAATAACAAACAAAGATCAACAGTTTGATGTACCTTCAAATTTTAAGACTTATGAAGTAGAGGACAGACTACTTCTAAAAATGAAACCAAAGAGAGAAAAGAAAAAAGGAGAGGCATATGACAATGAGGAACAAACTAAGAAGGTGACGATCACCCAGGAAGAGGGGGAAGAAAGACATATTGTAATAGCTGATGACATGACAAATCAAGAGGAGGAAGCATTAAGGAATTTGGCCAAAAACTATAGGGATGTGTTTGCTTACAGTTACAAGGATTTGAAAGGAATTGACCCTAACATCTGTGAACATAAGATTCCTATTACACCTGATGCAAAACCTAGCAAACAAAGACACTACACATTCAATGACAAATACTCTGCTAAAATAAAGGAAGAAATTGACAAGTTGCTGGCTGCCAATTTCATATATGAGATTGAGTACACAGAATGGATATCTTCTATAGTTGTAGTACCAAAAAAAAATGGGAAACTCAGGGTATGCATTAACTTGAAAAAGGTGAATGCTGCAACTATGAGGGATAGCTATCCATTACCCATAACAAACCATCTTTTGGAAAGAGTGGCAGGTAAGGAGGTCTATAGTTTTTTGGATGGTTTTTAAGGATACAATCAAGTACCAATAGCTTTGGAAGACCAACATAAAACTGCCTTTTCCACAGAATGGGGAATCTATGCTTTTAGGGTTATGCCTTTTGGTCTAACTAATGCCCCAACAACTTTTCAAAGATTAATGTGTCACATATTCGAAGAATTCCTTAGAAATATCATGGAAATTTATGTGGATGATCTTTGCACTTTTTCATTAAAAAGACAAGATCATTTGAAGGATCTGGAAAATATATTCAAAAAATGTAGAACATACAGAGTATGTCTAAATCCAGAAAAATGTGTGTTTTTTGTCAGGCAAGGGAGAATGCTGGGTCATATAGTTTCCAAAAATGGAATTTCAACAAATGAAAGAAAAATTAAGGCTATAATGGAACTTCCAAGACCAACAAATGTAAAGGAACTTCAAACTTTCATGGGACATTGCAGGTATTATAGAAAATTTGTACACAAGTTTGCAGACATTGCAAAACCTTTGTATGCTTTGATCACAAAGTTTGAGTGGACCAAAGAGTGTGACCAAGCTTTTGAGACTCTAAAAACTTGTTTGGTAACAACACCAATTCTAAAAACCCCATAGTGGGATAACATTTTCCATGTCCATGTGGATGCTTCAAATTATGCTTCGGGATGTGTGTTAGCACAACCAATAGAAGGGAGCAAACTAGACTTTCCAGTTGCTTATGCTAGTAGGCAATTGAATTCAGCAGACAAAAATTACACAACCACTGAGAGGGAAGGATTGGGAATGATATTTGCTGTGAAAAAATATAGACATTACCTTTTGGCCAACAAGTTTTAATTCTTTGCGGATCACCAAGCTTTACTGTACTTAGTAAACAAACCTTGTCAAACTGGTAGGATAGTCAGATGGTTTCTCCTACTGATGGAGTTTGAGTTTGAGGTAGTGGTCAGACAAGGAAAAACTCATTTGAGAGCAGACCATTTGTCCAGGATCCAAGTTAAAGAGCCAATTTCACCTTTAGATGATGACTTGCCAGATACATATCTGTTCAAAATAGAAAGTATTCCTGAATGGGCCATGACTTTAGTACCTTTGCTAACCATGAGACCCTGCATAACATTTGGAAACAACACACATTTGGTATTACAAAGCAGGAATTTTATGCTGCTAGCTGGGCATTTGTATCATCTCAATCATATGGGCATATTGGAATATTGTACTCTAGAAGAGAAGCAGCAGGAATATTTGAGAAGAGCTCACTGTTGGAACCCTTGTACTCATGCTTCCATGATAGTCATCTTAAGTAATCTCAATAGGATGGGAGTACATTGGCCTAATAAGATTCAAGATGTAAAAAGATATATTTCCAATAGCTGGGAATGCCAATCCTTGCAAAATTCAAAAATTATAACCTTATATTGGTTTCAAAAAAATCCAGATTGGAGTGCAAACATAATTGAGGAGTTGAAAAGAAACAAGAAAGGAAAGCCAGTAAGAGATAGTGCAGACTCAAAGAATCTACAAATGATTTATGAAGAGTATCAACTGATAGGAGATCAATTGTACAAGAAAGGGATGGATTTCAAGTGATGGGACTGCTAAAATCATATTATATTCTGGTTTTTGGTGGACAACCCTATTTCTTGATGCAAGAACATATGTGAAAAGATGTGACATTTGTCAAAGAGTGAGTCAACCAAATAAAAGAGATAATATGCCACTAGTATCATTGATTTCAGCCAGAGCATTTAGTAAATGGGGGTTGGATTTCATTAGACCCATACATCCTCCAGCAAAACAGTCTCATGCTGAATACATACTAGTAGCCACATATTACCTGGCTAAATGGGTAGAGGCCAAGGCTACAAAAAGTAATGATGCTCATACCACTACAAGATTTCTCTATAAAAATATCATCACTAGATTTGGATTGCCAATTGAATTAGTAAGTGATAGGGGGACTCATTTTTTGAACCAAATCATAGAAAACATAACTGAGTATTTCATGATCAGTCATAGAAAGTCAGCCCCATATCACCCACAAGCCAATGGATTAGCATAAAGTACTAATAAAGTACTTTGCACTATGTTGTCAAAATTGGTAAACACGAATAGGAATGATTGGGATTTGCAACTTAATCATGTCTTATGGGCTTATAGAGTGGCATACAAAACTGCACTTGGAACCACACCATTTAATTTGGTATATGGACAAAATGCAGTTCTGCCTTTAGAATTCCTTATTCCAGCACTAAAGGTGGGTAGTCAATACAAGTGGACTGGACATGAATTATCTGAGAGAGTAGTGGAATTGGAAAAACTAGGAGCTTCTAGACTTCAAGCAATCATGAGCATATATGCAGACAAGAGAAGGCAAAAAGCTTATCATGATGTTCATATTAAAGAAAGGGACTTCCAAGAAGGAGATTTAGTTTTGGCATTCACAGTAAAAGAACATCAAAAGAAATTTAAGAAAAAAGGACATGGACCTTATTATCAATCAAATAAGCAATAGTGGAGCTATCCAATTAGCTAATATAGATGGAAAAATCATGCCAAACTTCATAAGTGTATGCAGAGTAAAAAGGTATGATCTTCCATTAACTGTTTCTGAATGGAGAAGAATACATCAAGCTCAAAACAGGAAAAAAGAAGAGGACAAAATTAGAAAGGAGGTTCAACAGGAGGCAAAGGAAAGGATAAGAAAAATCAAGGATCTTAGAGAAGTCATTTTGTGTGAAAGAACTTTAAGAGTAAGAAAGCATTTGCCGGTTATAACAATGAATTTTCATGAAATAAAAGCAGAAAAGGGTTATGAAGAGCAAAAGAATCAGTTCATAGAATATGAGGAAGAAGATGAAGAAGAGCATGATTGCAAAGAAG
The DNA here is from genome assembly GCA_020310875.1 of Ceratopteris richardii. Classification (NCBI taxonomy): domain Eukaryota; kingdom Viridiplantae; phylum Streptophyta; class Polypodiopsida; order Polypodiales; family Pteridaceae; genus Ceratopteris; species Ceratopteris richardii. Next base: position 2,389,232 of record CM035431.1, on the reverse strand, counting down.
AAAAACAGATAGAAGTAAAGCATGTAGAGTTAGAAGCTGGATTAGAAAGAATACCTAAAGATATCAGGTCTGCTTGTAAAGTAATCATGAGCAATATAGAGCAGTTTAGACCATCTAATAGAAACATGATCATATCAAGAATGATGGCTGAATCAGAGTTTGTGAAAGGAAGTAGAATCATTAATGAGCAAAAGAAAGAAAAGGAGCAATTAAAGGAACAACTGAAAATTGTTTAAGAAAGAAATGAGGATTTGACCAACAGGATAATTTCATTAGAAGAACTGGAGGTTCAACAACAAAACAAAATTCAATTTCTTGAAGAGAAATGTGCAAAGTAGATAGAGCATAGCAGAAAAATAGAAATGGAGCTGAAGAAAATGGAAGGAAGATACAGAACACCTCAAAGCTCATACCAGATTATGGTCAAAGCAAATGAAGAAATAAACAGGTTGTTGATGGAAGAAGGCCAATTGAAAGAAGAGAGCAAGACTGTACAAGTAACACAGGATGAGAGGGAAGAATTGAATAAAGAAATTATAAGACTACAAGTAGAACTAAAGGAAGCTAAGGAGTTGGAAAAGCAAGCCAGTGTACATGGTGCCAGTTCAATGAGGGGTTATAATAAACTACATTTGGATGTAGCAAAAGAGAGGAATGATGGGCAGTTGAGTATAGAAAAAGAAAGAAGTGAGTGGAAGTCAGAAAAAGAGTTGTGGACATCTCAAAATAGAAGCTTAATGTTGATGGTAGAGGAGCTACTGAAAAAATTGGAAAATCCACAAAGCCAAGTTGAAGAGCAGGTAGAGACTACACAAGCAGAAGAATATGAAGGGGGAGATGATAACAGAACTCAACATGGTGATGAACAAGAAAACAAAGCAGCAGTTGAGGAGTACTCAGATGAGTTTGTTGAGAAGCTCTTAACAGATAGAGAATCTAGAATGGAATTTATCAGAAAGATGCATAATGAATATGAAGAACAAATTATGAATTTTGCTCTCAGTAAAGGAATAAATCTAGACCAACACCATTAGGCAGCAAATGGTTTAGGAATAACTTTTTGCCTGATTATTGAAAGCATTAAAAATTACCAGCTTGCGAGGGTAGGATTGTCATCAAACAAGTATCTGGAATTTGAAGAGGATATCTATGTAACTAAGGAATTATTTGAAAAAGCCAATCCTAAATGTAGAAACAGGTGGTTAGATGCCAATAAAGAATGCAAGAAAATCTGGAAAGAGGCACCAATACAGTTAAAGATCAATCGAGCTTATTGTCTAGTAGCAAGGAGAAGGGATTGGATAGTATTTTGGGAAAGGAGAAATGCAAGAAAAATCCCAACAAAATGGCTGAATTTTCCAAAGATAGTAGGACCTAAAGCAGGAACATGGCCAACAAAGAAATATATGGTTAGCACAGCAGAATCTATCATATCTGCATATAAAGATGTTAATGATCTAGCTTGCATCCTATTGATCAGAGTGATGAGACTCATATTGGCATGTATAGAAGCTTTTATAGATACAGATGTCAGAACCCTCAATTATATTGGTTTTAATTCACCAACTGATGCATTACTTTTTTATCTAAGTGAAACCCCCGACAGAATTTGTTTAATGGCCTATTATAGCAGGACAATATTTTTGGGTAGTCACTATCTTCATATTTTTGAGGATGCTTTTGATTATGGATTTTTTGAAAGAGAATCAGAAATCTTTGGAAATTTATCAGTAGTCACAAAATCTAGATTCACAGCCTATGAAGCAGCATATACAGAATATCTGAAGAAAGATGTAATACACAAACCAGAGGCAGCGGTACAGTGAAGAAAAGCTCTATTCGAGATGGTGAATAATTTGAATATCACAGAGAGAAAAAGTCATGATCTACTATCACACGTATATCAAAGAAAGAAGAAGTGAAGGAAGCACTCATTATATATCAGCAAGAATATTTTTTTACAGGAGTCAAAAATTCTAGGAGGGGAAGAATATTAGAAGAAGCATTTTTGGAAGAGAAATATTTGTAAAATGTCAAAAAATTGTAGAAATATTTATGCAAATGATGTAAAAATGAGGAAGAGTCTTCCTCATGTAAATTAGAATCATATGTATTTTTTCTAGAATTTTTGGAAGCTCTTTGATAGCATATTTTTAGATTAGAAGGGAAAAGGATCAAAATTCAAGTGTGAAAAGGGACACTTGAAAATAATTTCCTCTATTTTGAGAGGGTTGGTTGTATTATTTTTGCTATCCAAGTAATGTGAAGAGCTCTCTTGCAGAAAATCGTGTTTTCTACTTCCATGTGATTTTCTTTGATTTGTTGAAGTCTATTCTATGTGTGATCTATGGAATTTGTGAGCTTCAGTTGTGTATTTCTGATTAATGTGTATGAAGAGATGTGAATCTTAGAATATTGAGTGAGAAAGTGTTGAAGAATAGAGCTGGAAATGGAAATCATCAGTTTTCACATAATCGTGATTGTCTCGTTTGAGGGTTACAGATATCATTTTTGAGATTTCACTTCATAATTGTGTTCTACTGAGAAAATGGCACACTTTAGGCACCAAGATTGTTGAAAATACTATTGTTTAGCTCAAGATAATCAAAACCCTAGATATTTCTCTTCATCTTCATCATTTCTAAGAAAAACAGTCATTTTCCTCTTATTCTTGGATTCCATTAACTTAGAAAGGGCTGTGGTCTTTGTATACTTCCCGGATTGACAAATATAAGATGTATTGTTGATCCTTTATGCTAAAATGATTGGAGACGACAACTCCAAAGGTTAACAACAAACATCTACATCTTCCTCTTCCTCTTCCTCTTGATGATTGACATTCATCTTGGCTTGGTTGACTCGATAGATTTGACTGCCTTGCTGGTAGTTTCTTCTACCTCTTCCTCTTGAACCACCTCTGTTTCCTTTGTCTCTTCCTCCATTGCCTGCATAGAAGAGTTGGTCTTGGCTGCCATTTGACTTGTTGCCTCCATGATTGAAATCCTCAGTCACCATAAGAGAAGTAAGTTTCTAAAAATTTGGTAGTGAATCCCTTATATACACAGAGGTTGTGAATGCCTTCCATTTATCATCTTCTCTAAGCCGATTAAGTGTGTCGATAACTAGGTTGTCATCATCTACGACACATCCTATTGAACCAAGTGCATCAGAGATCTCTTTTACTTTGAGTATGAAGTCATTAATACTCTTATTTGATGACTTCCTAAGGTTGTTGAGCTCATTCTTGAGCAATTTTTATCTAGCCTTTGTTGAGGTAGAGTACAATGTTTCTAAACACTCCCAAACGTTCTTGGATGTATCTAGGTCTTGGATTTGACCTATCATGGAGTTGCTTATGTGTTGAGATAGAATGAAGATCACTCTCCTATCCCTTTCTTCCCACTCTAATGTCTCTCCTTTGATTCTCAGTAGGTGTATGTGGATCTATGTATGACTTCACCTCACTATCCCTAACGAACCCCCAAAGACCCTTTCCCATGAGGAATTTGGTGATTCTAAACTTCCAAGGTTGGTAATTGCTCTTTTCAAGCTTCTCAATCTAAGCATTAAAGTCTCCCATTGTTTATGAGACTATAAAGTGACTCATAATCCCTCCTTGGATTTTGATAGATGTGAAAATAATGATAGGTTGCATTCCCACAACAGCCTCCACTTGTCTTGGACCTTTGATGATGTTAGAAACTCCCCTTGCTTCAAATACTTCTTCAAATCTTCCTAGTCTTTGCTTCAATCCTTGGATCTCAATCAACTTCAAGGCCTCGTCTCAATGTCCTCAATGCTCAATGATGAGCTCTAATACCAATGATGGAATATATCCACACCTTGTTGAACAAAAGAATGATAGGCCCTTCCTAGGACCAAATAGTTCACTACCAGAGTCCACCAAAAGTTGAATTGCCCTCTGGACCTGAGGGCTGAACCTATGGAAATTTGCACAATAAAATAGTATGTGCTAAGCTTTACAACAATCCATAGGTCACTCAATTTGGAAAATGTGACCTATATCAATCTCCTTGCATAAGAACAAAATCTATCCAAAGAGATAGCTTACACCTATGTGTACCTCTTCACACACATATGTTGGCGAATACATAGAGATAGACCAGAGAGCTTTCAAGCTCAATATACAAAAGGATAAGGAACAATTGAGAATGATATTATATTCAAAAGTGTTGTAGTGATGTGTGTGAACACTCTAGGACTGTCGGGGCATTTTTTTCCTTCTTTAGGAGGTTTTTCCCCCTTGGCTTGTATATATGCCTATTGCCCTAATGGGCCACTTATCTTTGTACATTCTAGTGGTTATACATTCAAAATTTTGTGTTGTGCTCCAAGCTTCTTCTTCTTCCTTGTGCTGTTCACATGCTTCCGCAGACGTCCAACTCCAACAATTGGTATCAGAGCAGATCGTCGCTCCATCTAGGGCATCATCGATACCTCTCCGATCACAATCCCAAAATCATAGAAAATTTGGTGAGCATACTCAAGGTGATTAGGAGATCAAAATACCTTCATTGTGTGCTGCCAAAATTATGATCTGAGCTCATTTTGGCCTCTGAATGCACTATTATAACGCTTATCTAGGCTATTTCGTCTTTTTGTACCTGTTTGTTGTTACCCTTTGGAGTTGTCCTCTCCAATCATTATAGCATAAAGGTTCAAGTACACATCTTTAAATTGTCAATCTGGGAAGTATGCAAAGACCACAGCCCCTTCTAGTTAATGGAATCCAAGAATAAGAGTTAAATGACTGTTTTTCTGAGAAATTATGAAGAAGGAGAGAAATATCTAGGGTTTTGATTATCTTGAGTTTTACAACAGCATTTTTAATGATCTTTGTGCCTAAAGTGTGTCATTTCCATAGTAGATCACAAGTGAAGTCAAATTTCAAAAACAGTACCTGCATCACACAGACGAGACAATCGCGATTCTGTGAAAACTGAGAATTTCCATTTCAAGCTTTGTTCTTCCGCACTTTCTTACTCAATACACTAAGAATCACCTCTCTTCATACACATTACTCAGAAATACACAACTGAAGCTCACAAATTCCATGGATCACACAAAGAATAGACTCAACAAATCAAAAGAAAAGTACATGAAAAGGGAAAACACAATTTTCTGCAGGAGAGCTCTTCTCATTACTTGGATATAAAAAATAATACAACCAACCCTCTCAAAATAGAGGAAATTATCTTTTATACATTTTCAAGTTTCCCTTTTCACACTTGAATGTCAGTCCTTTTCCCTTCTAATCTAAAAATATGCTATCAAAGAGAGCTTCTGAAATGATTCTAATTTACATGAGGAATACTCTTCCTCATTTTTACATCATTTGTATAAATATTTCTACAAGTTTTTGACATTTTAAAAATAATTTCCCTTCAAAAAATGCTTCTTCTAACATTCTTCCCCTCCTAGACTTTTTGGCTCCTGACAAAAAATATTGTTGCAGATAAGTAGTAGGAGCTTCCTTCACTTCTTTTTTCTTTGATAAACTTGTGACAATAGATCATGAATTCTTCTTTCTGTAATGTTCAAGTTATTCACCATTTCGAATAGAGATTTTCTCCATTGTACAGCTGCCTCTGGTTTGTCTATCACATCTTTCTTCAGATATTCTGTATATGCAGCTTCATATGCAGTAAGTCTGGATTTTGTAACTATTGATGGATTTCCAAAAATTTCTGACTCTCTTTCAAAAAATCCATAATCAATGGCATCTTCAAAAAATTTGGAGATAATGGCTACCCAAAAATATTGTTCTACTGTAATAAGCCACTAAGCAAATCCTGTCTGGAGTTTCACTTAGATCAAATAGTAAAGCATCATTTGGTGAATTGAGACCAATGTAGTTGAGGGTTCTGACATTTCTATCTGTAAATGTTTCTATACATGCCAATATGAGTTGCATCACTCTGATCAATAGAATGCAAGTTGGATCATTGACATCTTTATATGTAGATATAACAGACTCTACTGTGTCAACCATATATTTCTTTGTTGGCCATGTTCCTTCTTTAGGTCCTGCTACCTTTGGAAAACTCAGCCATTTTGCTGGAATCTCTCCTACATTTCTTCTTTCCCAGAACACTGTCCATTCCCTTCTCCTTGCTACTGGACAATAGGCTGGATTGATCTTTAGCTGAATAGGTGCCTCTTTCCATATTTTCCTGCACTCCTTGTTGGCATCTAACCACATGTTCCTCCATTTAGGATTAGCTTTTTCAAATAATTCCTTAGTGACATTAATATCCTCTTCATATTCCAAATATCTATTGGATGATAATCCTACCCTTGCATGCTGGTAATTTTTAATACTCTCCATTATCATACAAAATGGTATACCTAGACCATCTGCTGCCCAATGGTGTTGGTCTGGGTTTATTCCTTTGTTGAGAGCAAAATTCACAATCTGTTCTTCATATTCATTATCCATTTTTCTGATAAATTCCATTCTCGATTCTCTATCAGTTAGAAGTTTTTTAACAAACTCATCTCAATATTCTTCTAAAACTTTGTCCTCTGTTTCATCAACATTTTGAATTCTGTTATCTTCAACTCCTTCATACTCCTCTGCTTGTGTGGTCACTACTTGCTCTTCAACCTGTTTTTGTAGATTTTCCAATTTTCTCTATAGCTCCTCCACCATCAACATTAAGCTTCGATTCTGAGATGTCCATAACTCTCTTTCTGATTTCCACTCACTTCTTTCTTTTTCTATACTCAATTGCCATTCACTCCTTTCTTTTGCTATATCCAAATGTAGTTTATTGTATCCTCTCATTGAGCTAGCAGCACATACACTAGCTTGCTGTTCCAATTCCTTAGTTTCCTTCAATTCTGCTTGTAGCCTTAGAATTTCTTTATTCAATTCCTCCCTCTCATCCTGTGTTACTTGTACAATCTTACTCTCTTCCTTCATTTGGCCTTCTTCCATCAATAATCTATTTATTTCTTCATTTGCTTTGACCATAATCTGATATGAGCTTTGAAGTGTTCTGAATCTTCCTTCCATTTTTTTCAGCTCCATTTCCATTTTGCTATTATGCTCCATCTGTTTAGCACATTTATCCTCAAGAAACTAAATTTTATTTTGTTGTTGAACCTCCAATTCTTCCAATGAAATTATCCTTTTGGTCAGATCCTCATTTCTTTCCTGGACAATCCTCAGCTGTTCCTCTAACTATTCCTTTTCTTTCTTTTTCTCAGCAATGATTCTACTGCCTTTCACAAACTTTGATTCAGCCACCATTCCTGATATAATCATATTCCTACTAGATGGTTTGAATTGCTCTATATTGCTCATGCTAATTTTACAAGCAGGCCTAATATCCTTGGGTATTCTTTCTAACCCAACTTCTAGCTCAACTTGCTTTACTTCTACCTGCTTTTCTTCTTTGGAGTTATTTTATTCGTCATCTTCTTCCTCATATTCTATGACCTGATTCTCCTACTCTTCACAGCCCTTTTCTTCTTTCATTTCTTCTACCTTCTTTTCCTCAATTTCTTGTTGTTTTCCTTGGGTATCTGGTCTTTCCTCTTCTTGTACTTTATTGTCCTAAGTTGAGGTTGGTTCATTCTCCACTAAGTTCTGTATTTGATCATTTATTTGCTGCTCCTTTTGTCCCTCCTCTTGCTCATCTATATCCATAAGATCAAATTCTTCTTCTTTTTCCTGTTCACTTGTATATGTGGATTTTTCTACATGACTTAGATCATGAAGTACCTCTTCTATACTTTGATTTATTTCTTTTTCTGTATTCCTTTCTGTAACCTCTTTGAAATCCACCTTTTCCAATACTCTCTCTGTTTCCTTAATCTAATCTTTATCTTCTTTATTGTGCACTGAGCTGCATATTTGAGCTTCCTTTTCTACTTCTAGCTTTCCCTCATTTAATTTGAAATAGGTTTGCTGAGATGGTTTTGTCCATATTGCTTTAAACCCTGTGTCCACCAATCCACTACTGAACTCTTTCCTTGCTTCAACCTCTTCTTCCTTCATTACTGCTTTACCTTTTAATATCCTTTTTTCTTCTCCAGGACTAACCTGTTTTGCTGCTTCTTCATGGACCTGTATTCCTTGTGACTTTTGGCTCAAATCTTCTGGTGCTTTGCTTTTTTCAGAGGCTTGTGTTGTCACTATTGGTGTGCTAGGTACTGAATTTAAAGTTTTCAAAAGAAAGTTCTCAATGTCACTTTTTGATTCTGAAGAAAACTGTGAGGAACCAGCTATCCCTGATTTGTCCATTCTTTGTTCTTCTAATGCAATGGATTCCTCCTGATTCTTTTCTTCTGATGATAATTTTACTACTTCCTCCATCTGAACATGTTCAGCTGCCTTACCCTTATTCTTCTTGGTTAGCCTCTTCTTTAGCACAGGTTTTTTCTAGACCTTCTTCTTCACTACTACTATAGTTCTAGTTTCAGGAGGACCTTGTAACTCTTTGAAATATGCTAACAATTCTACTTCCTTTCTAACAAAGACCTCTTCAGTTTCTGTAGCCATCATCTGATCATGTAGCTCTTCATAGTGTTCCACTTCTTCTTGTATCCAATCAATTGCTTTGCATGAATAATTCTCTAACATCTTCTCATATTGAGCTTCATAAATTGCCCTCTTATTGTTTCCTTGAGTCAAATAAGTATATAATGTTCCTTACTTGTTTGAGGTTGATGAGGTTCCTTTGAAGAATATACTTCCTTTTGAGCAGCTTCATGCCCTTCCTTTGTTGCTTCCTCCTGTTCCAATTCTACCTTCCTGGGATCCAATCTTCTCTTCTTCACTGGAATAACTTCTTCTGATACTCCTTTCCTTTTCCTTTCTAATCCCCTCATGCTTGTTTGGGCTTCTGCCTCTCTTATGTACATCATTTTAGAAGGACTTTTAATTCCTGACATCAAACTTCTGAAGTATTGAGCTTTTGGAGCCAATTTCAATTGATCCTCCATTCCTAAAACATGATATATAATCCTTGTTAAGAATTGTGCTCCATTCATGAACTTTCTTTGCTCCCAATGTTTTGCTACTTCCTTCAATTGATCATGGATGTATGGAGTTACATCCATTACTCCAAATGGCTTGGCCTTGTCCTTATTATTGAACATAATCAAAGTTACTGGCTTATGTGGCATTGTATATCTAGGCAGCTTTGGAAAACACAAATATTGAAGAAACATTCTGATGGCATATTCTTCATTTTCTTTCCCCTTGAAATCCACAAATTTGGAAAATCCGACATAGGTTGCTTTATTCTTCTTGACAAAACTGTTATCCAACTTAGTTCCCATTGAATAAAATTGGAGAGCTTCCCTGATGTGCTCTGCTTTTATAGTGATATGTACCTCTTTGTTTTCTTTGTCCTTGACTGTACATCTGAGATATGCTTCATTACCTTTGCCAACTTCTAATAGATTATTCATCACCTGTGATACTCTCTCAAAGTCTATAAAGAATAGAGGTTTGTCTAGTAGTCTGTGTAATCCCACTACTTTCCATCTTTTATAATTGACTGCAATTTTTTGAAATTTATAGAATTCCTGACACAACATTGTATACTTGTGACCTCCAACTCCTATTGTAAAAATGTGATGTCCAATGATGCTAAGAGTTTCCTTCAATTCTTTAGCTATCTTCTCGGCTTCTGGGATATCTTGTTCTTCATCAGACTCCAGCTCCACCTTTTCCACTGTTGCTTCACTGTCTAAGAACCAATGTCCTCTATACAAAGTTACTGAGTCTGCTTTGAAGTCATGAATTGGTAGTTCCTTTGGATTCACCATTCTGGAGAAAATATAACATCACAAAAAAGAAAACTCGACCCACATGAGTCACAAGAAACATAAATGAAATCACATTTGTCTTGAGATGTATTGAAAAAGAATGAAAATAAAATCTCAGATGAATCCTAACTTCTTTATTTGTATCACAAATATAACTCAATTTGAAGTGATCATCACATGTGTAGCAAGATGTCTAGTGCTCTCTTCCCTTCTCTCTTTTTTATTTTTTTTTAACAATAAAAAGAAAAAATGAATTAATTTTTTAAGAAATGAATTTTTTAAGAAGATTTATATTTTTATAAAAAAAAAATTAAACAATGACTGAAAAAATAGTGACTTCTTAATCCTAACAAGTTATAACCTATATCTTGCTTGTGCTATATAACTTATGTAAACAAAAGAGTTATTGTTTTTTATATTGTTTTTTTTCTTTTTTCTCTCTTTTTTTTTCTTTTCTCTTTTTCTTTCCTTTTTTTTCTTTTTTTTTCTTTTTTTTAATAATGATTTCCTCTTTTCTTTCTTCCCCTCGTAATTCTTTTTCCTAGAAAAAGAATGAGGTAAAATAATTGGAAATAATTTCCATGATGTCATAATTCCTTTTTGATGAAATTTTGAATTCTTTATCAAGAGTCCCAAGTATGTATTAGATGACCATTTTGCCTTTTCCTTCATCTGTAATTCTTCATGCTTTTGAACTATTTTAGTATCTTCTTCCTTGTTTTCCTTCCATTGCAGCAGATCTGATTTTTTTACCCAAAAATACTTAATTCCTGTTGATTCCTTTTTTGGAATATAAAAATCTTCTTTTGATACATAGTACTTGGATATCTTTGGTCTCCACATCCACTTAGTGTTGCTACATTTTGTTGATAAGAAATGCTTGAACCTTCTCGGTCTCCACATCCTTTCAGTCTTGATGCCTAGATGCTTCTGATTATTACACACTTTCCACCTTTCTTCTGTCTTTTCAACACTTTTGGTTTCTTCAATTTCTTCTTGCTTTTGACTGAAATAGATTTGGTCATGAAGAAGTTTTGTTTGTGGTTCCTTTGTAGCTTCTAGTGAAAAAGTAAATCCCTCCAAATCTCAGTCGTAGATATCCTGTTGATTTTCCTGTTCTTCATCACTCAATAAAAACATTAAAAACATTTTGTCATTTATTATCAATTTAAGCTTCATATTTTCAAAATCCAAAATCACTTTACCTTGCCTGAGCGATGGTTGTCCCAAAATCAATTTCTCACTCATCATATGATCAGGCCATTCTTCACATTCTATTTTCATATATTCTTCATTGAACTTAACTTTAATAGATGGTGAAGACAAGCTTTGTCTAATATGTCCTTCTAGTGTTTTGATAAATGTTTTACTCTCAGTACTTTTTAAGTTAAACGTATCCAACAAAATTGAACTCATCAGATTAACTTGTGCACCTGAATCTATCAGAACCTTGATTTTCTCATTATGAAGATTCATTGTTATAACAGGCAAATGCTCTTTCACTCTTAAAGGTGTTTCACAAAAGAGAACTTCTCTAATTTCCTTGATTTTTCTTATCCTTTCTTTAGCCTCCTGTTGAGCCTCATGCCTAACTTTTTCCTCTTCTTTTTTCTTGTTTTGAGCTTGATATATTCTTCTCCATTCAGAAACACTTAATGGAAGATCATACCTTTTTACCCTACATCCACTTTTGTAATTTGGCATGATTTCTCCATCTATATTAGCTAATTGGATAGCTCCACTATGACTGATTTGGTTGATAATATAAGGTCCATGTCCCTTCTTCTGAGATTTTTTCTGATGTTCCTTTACTGTGTATGCCAAAACTAGATCTCCTTCTTGCAAGTCTTTTTCTTTAATATGAACATCATGATAAGCTTTTTGCCTTCTCTTGTCTGCATATATGCTCATGATTGCTTGAAGTCTAGAAGCTCCCAGTTTTTCCAATTCCACCACTCTCTCAGATAACTCATGTCCAATCTACTTGTATTGATTACCCAGCTTTAGTGTTGAATAAGGAATTCTAAAGGCAGAACTACATTTTGTCCATATACCAAATTAAATGGTGTGGTTCCAAGTGTAGTTTTGTATTCCACTCTATAAGCCCATAAGACATTCTAAGGAATTCTTTGAATATGTGACACATCAGTCTTTGAAAAGTTGTTGGGGCATTAGTTAAACCAAAGGGCATAGCCCTAAAGGCAAATATTCCCCATTCTGTGGAAAAAGCAGTTTTATGTTGGTCTTCCAAAGCTATTGGTACTTGATTATATCTTGAAAACCATCCAAAAAACTATATACCTATTTTCTTGCAACTCTTTCCAAAAGATGGTCTGTTATGGGTAATGGATAGCTATCCCTTATAGTTGCAGCATTAACTTTTTTCAAGTTAATACATACCCTGAGTTTCCCATTCTTTTTAGGTACCACAACTATAGGAGATATCCACTTTGCATACTCAATCTCATAGATGAAATTGGCGGCCAACAACTTGTCAATTTCTTCCTTTATTTTAGTAGAGTATTTGTCATTAAAGGTATACTGTCTTTGTTTGCTAGGTTTTGCATCAAGAGTAATAGGAATCTTATGTTCATAGATTGTAGTGTCAATTCCTTTCAAATCCTTGTAACTGTAAGCAAACACATCCCTATAGCTTCTAGCCAAATTCCTCAATGCTTTCTCCTCTTGATTTGTCATGTCATCAGCTATGATAATATGTCTCTCTTCCCCTTCTTCTTGAGTGATCATCACCTTCTTAGTTTGTTCCTCATTGTCATATGCCTCCCCCTTTTTCTTCTCTCTTTTTGGTTTTATTTTTAGAAGTAACGTGTATTCTTCTCCATTCAGAAACAGTTAATGGAAGATCATACCTTTTTACCCTACATCCACTTATGTAATTTGACATGATTTCTCCATCTATATTAGCTAATTGGATAGCTCCACTATGACTGATTTGGTTGATAATATAAGGTCCATGTCCCTTCTTCTGAGATTTTTTCTGATGTTCCTTTACTGTGTATGCCAAAACTAGATCTCCTTCTTGCAAGTCTTTTTCTTTAATATGAACATCATGATGAGCTTTTTGCCTTCTCTTGTCTGCATATATGCTCATGATTGCTTGAAGTCTAGAAGCTCCCAGTTTTTCCAATTCCACCACTCTCTCAGATAACTCATGTCCAATCTACTTGTATTGATTACCCACCTTTAGTGTTGGAACAAGGAATTCTAAAGGCAGAACTGCATTTTGTCCATATACCAAATTAAATGGTGTGGTTCCAAGTGTAGTTTTTTATGCCACTCTATAAGCCCATAAGACATTCTAAGGAATTCTTTGAATATGTGACACATCAGCCTTTGAAAAGTTGTTGGGGCATTAGTTAAACCAAAGGGCATAACCCTAAAGGCAAATATTCCCCATTCTGTGGAAAAAGCAGTTTTATGTTGGTCTTCCAAAGCTATTGGTACTTGATTATATCTTGAAAACCATCCAAAAAACTATATACCTATTTTCTTGCAACTCTTTCCAAAAGATGGTATGTTATGGGTAATGGATAACTATCCCTTATAGTTGCAGCATTAACTTTTTTCAAGTTAATACATACCCTGAGTTTCCCATTCTTTTTAGGTACCACAACTATAGGAGATATCCATTTTGTATACTCAATCTCATAGATGAAATTGGCGGCCAACAGCTTATCAATTTCTTCCTTTATTTTAGTAGAGTATTTGTCATTAAAGGTATACTGTCTTTGTTTGCTAGGTTTTGCATCAAGAGTAATAGGAATCTTATGTTCACAGACTGTAGTGTCAATTCCTTTCAAATCCTTGTAACTGTAAGCAAACATATCCCTATAGCTTCTAGCCAAATTCCTCAATGCTTCCTCCTCTTGATTTGTCATGTCATCAACTATGATAATATGTCTCTCTTCCCCTTCTTCTTGAGTGATCATCACCTTCTTAGTTTGTTCCTCATTGTCATATGCCTCCCCCTTTTTCTTCTCTCTTTTTGGTATTATTTTTAGAAGTAACCTGTGTTGGAGCAAGTCTATGACAAGCCTAATCATTGCCTTGAGTCCCACAAAGTCAGAGAAGAAGCTTTAAAATGAAGACTATGTAAACTTCACTTGTGAACTACCTCTTGTAACTTTTGCCGAGTTTACTTAATGTAAAAGTGAAAGAATCTTAAGTGGTTGAGTCCTCTTGATCAAAAAGGGAAAGAGGAGCCATGAATTTGTGATTTGTGGTATATAGAGAATCAAATCAATCACAAATTGATTGGAGAGTGATTGAGGGATGTTAGCCCTCCAAACTCAACTATAAATAGATGGCAGTTTTAGTCGTGGTTAGAGAGACCTATGTGAAGACCTACAAGAGCTGAGATTTATGCCATATCAAGGTGTGATTCCAAGGCACACATATGTATCAGTAAGTCCATTGTGTTTTACAAGTAATATACTTTCATTTTCATGATCATTTGAGTTCATATTTCCATGTTCTTGTGAAGTGTACTACTCACTGCCATATCTCTCAGTTTTCTCAGTCAGATTGTAGAGATGGTTTCTCTGAGCTTGATGCATCGTTTTTAGTGATTTAACTTGGTAAAGTTAGCTCTATAAATCTACTATATGCCCATACATTTTCAGTTCATTTGAGTATTGCAATCTTTAGTTATGTTCAGTTGAAGTCAACCCTGTCTGTCATTTTCACTTCTCTATCAGGTACCTGATTTTTTGACTCATCTTGTCAGAGTTTTTTCTCCGTGTGTACGTATCCAAATTCAATGATTTAAAGCTTATTGGATTCCACGTACTGTTTAGTATAAGCATACAAAGGTTCATAATCAGTGGATCCTTAAATCTGGAGTTATGTGAATTTTTCTACTCATTGGTCTCAAACTGTAGCAGCCCGTGAAAATTGAGATGATGTCATCAGTTGCTAAACATCATTCTCAGTGTGTGGTTCATTATTTTGTACGAGATTACTCTTGAAACTTAGCTCTTTAAGTTAGCTAGACGTCCCCAAGAGGAATTAAGCTAATTGCTGCTGTGCTCAGAGAATTATGCAAAACACTGGACAGATGTATGAACCAGATTAGCAAGTTTTTCACCTCTAAGCTAACTCCAACTTATCTGTTTTGATCTATCTTTTTGAGAGTGATCTTCCAAGGTATATAGGGTGTCTAATACATCCATTTGCAAGCTAAAAGGGCCCACCACATACTCGTGGAGTTCATTTGGCTGGTGTAGATCAAGGATTTTGCAACACCTCTTCATCTTCAAGTACATACCTATTCATCTCTTCACAACCTGTCTTCTACTTCATAGGTTTTGAAGTTTGTAGGTACATCAAATTGTTGATCTTCTTTCTTTATGTTTTTATTTTTTTCAACATCTTGATCTTTTTCTATTTTTTTGTGCTTATTATTTTTATATGTTCCTGAAATTTTGTCTTTTATAGCATCTGTAGCTTCCACTTCCTCTAGGAATTGTGTTTTTCCAATTTTTAATATTATTCCTTCCTCCTGGTCTTCCTCTGTTTTTGACACCTTTATCATTTGTATTCCTATGTGAAATATATCATATCCTTCTTCATTTTGGATTTTCACTCCCACATATTCATCATTGGCCAAATCCATTGTGGTCAAAATCTGATTCCAACCATAAGGCTCAAATTCTTCATCTTTAAATTTCTGTGGTATGTAGCTTTCATCTTGTGATTTCCTTTCTCCTAGACAATCTCCTCTTTTTAACATCCTTTTCTTATCTGTGAGATTCCTTATCACATTACATTTCCAAATTGATGATTCTGTCTCATTCTGAACTTCACTCCCTGATTCTTCACTTAATTCTTGATTTTGATGAACTTTGAACCATTCTTGAGGAGACATATCACAATATTGAAAATCTCATTTTAGTGGGTATTGACTCATTTTTTCCCCATTTCTCCCAGGTTTGTTTAGTCATGATAGCCACTCCTGATCCACTGTCTAATATAGCCTTGGCATGATTCTCACCAAATTGTATTCTGAGTTTCCTTCTTCACCTTCACAATATCCTCCTATTTTATCTAGGTATGTACAACAGTTCTTGCAATTCTTGTTGATGTGGATCTACGTTCTTTGACTTTGTTTCCCACTTTTTCATATTGTGTTTTAAGTGAGGATTTTGTTTTACTATTTCCTCCATTGTGTGGTATAAAATTGTATAGTGTTTGTCTATATTGATTTGGAAGGTTATTTGTGAATTATCTTCTTGCTCAATAGTTTTCCTGGTTTCTGTTGCATTTGTGCCTTCAACTATTATTTGATAATTGTGTGGTTCCCCCATTTTGAGTTGTGCTTCTTGTATGATTTGTTTACATCTTTGCATCCTTTCATCCTCTAATTCTGGCATAGGATATGCCATCACATGATCTGTAGGATTTGGTCCATCTTGAATTCTTCCTTTGTATGCTCTTATCAGAGTCTCCAGACTTTGTGAATATTTTTTCTCTTCCCGAGTCTTTGTATTTTGTGGTTGGCTATTGTTTGACTATTCCATAGTCTCTTCTTCCAAATTTTTACCCATTCTCATTTTTCTTTCTTATCTTCCTTTTTGTCTATTTTTCGTTTCTCTTGGAAATGGAATTTTCTTATGTTCTTGTGTATGTGTCTCCTTTGTTGTTTCTTGTTGTTTAGCTTGTGCTCTTGTTGTTGCATTTACAGTTACTTGATCATGGTCACTCAATTCTTCTTGTTCCATTATGTTAACTATTTTTAATGGTATGTTACTAGATGTGTTCTATTGTTTTTGAGGATTTCTTGGACAATCCTTTATTAAGTGTTCCCTGCCAAAATCCTTGCAATAGGCTCCTTCTATTCTTAGTGTAGAAGGTTGTGGGTAGTCCCTAATGAAATGTTCTCCCCCACATCTATAACAAGTTATATTTTGACTCCCTTTGAATTGAGGTTTCTGATTGGACATGTAATTATTAGTTATGTACATGAATGTGGTTGTGCCCATTTAAATTCTCCCATTTCCCAAGTCCAGGGCTTGCAGTTCTTGTTCTCTCTGTTCATATCCTTCCCAATCTTCTTGATATCCTTCATCTGAATGATAATCCTCTCTGTAAGATGATCTAAGTCTTGAGATTTCTTCTTCTATTTTGTATTTTACTGGTACTACATTTTTTGGTAATGGTGGTTGTTGTCCAAGTACAGGTCGGTTGCTCAACAAATCCAGATTCTCTTTGTAAGTTGTGTTGGTTCACATATTCTCTTTCTTTAATGGGTTGTTTATTGTAGAAGCACTCTTCTCTGGTATGGTTTGTCCATTTTCTTTCTAATGTACAATATTTGAGTGTTTTTCTATCTTGCAAATGTTGTGCTTTTTGATAAGGACATTGTTGTACCAAATGAGTTTCTCCACAGTTATAGCATTTCTTATTTGTTGTTATCCCGGTGTTTATCAAATTTGTCTTGGTGTAAACTTCTAGGACTCTAGCAATGGCTTGTGCTAATTCTTCTACTGGTGAGATTTTATCTTCATTTGTTCTTGGTCGATGAAATGCTAATAGATCTTGTCCTCTATTATCCTCCAAGTCTATTGCTTCTTTCACACATGCTCCTAGATCAGGGCATCTCATCAAGGTTCTTAATTGTGCACTTCTTAATTGTGCACTCACTGCCATATCTCTCAGTTTTCTTTGTCAGATTGCAGAGATGGTTTCTTTGAGCTTGGTGCATCCTTTTCAGTGATTTAACTTGGTAAAGTTAGCTCTATAAGTCTAATATATGCTCATCGATTTTCATTTCATTTGGGTATTGCAATCTTTAGTTATGTTCAATTGAAGTCAACCCTGTCTGTCATTTTCACTTCTCTGTCAGGTACCCGATTTTTTGAGTCATCTTGTTAGAGCTATTTCTCAGCGTGTACTTATCCCAATTCAATGATTGAAATTTTGTTGGATTCAGCTTACTATCTAGTATAAGCATACAAATTTTCATAATCATTGGATTCGTAAATCTGGCATTATGTGCATTTTTCTGCTCATTGTTCTCAAACTGTAGCAGCCTGTGAAAATCGGGATGATGTCATCAGTTGCTAAACATCATTCTCAGTGTGGTTCATTATTTTTGATGAGATTACTCTTGAAAGTTAGCTCTTTAAGTTAGCTAGACTTCCGAGGAATTAAGCTAATTGCTGCTGTGCTCAGAGAATTATGCAAAACACTGGACAGGTGTATGAACCAAATTAGCAAGTTTTTCACCTCTGAGCTAACTCCAACTTATCTGTTTTGATCTATCTTTTTGAGAGTGATCTTCCAAGGTACATAGGGTGTCTAATACATCCATTTGCAAGCTAAAAGGGCCCACCACATATTTGTGGTGTTCATTTGGCTGGTGTAGATCAAGGATTTTGCAACACCTCTTTATCTTCAAGCACGTACCTATCCATCTCTTCACAGTGGTATCAGAGCAAGGCTGGACAACATGGCAGATGGATTTCCTTCATCACTTGACAAATTGGACAGAGGTAACTAATCAGTTTGGTCATTAAGAATGGAAGCTTATCTCCAAGGTAGAATTTTATATGGTTATGTGGCTCGAGATGAAGTTATGCCAAGTTTTAGGAACAAAAGTCAACCAACACAAGAAGAGCAAGAGAGATTGAGCACATGGTGCTCCAAGGATGCACTTGCAAGGTCTTATCTCCTCAACTCTATCTCAGATTTTTTGTTGCCTCACATTAGAAGTTGTAAGACATCTCAGGAAGTGTGGGATGCACTTCAAGCCTTTTTCTCTTCAAGTACCAAAGCTAGGAAGCATCAACTATGGTTGGATTTCACAACTCTCAAGAAGGCTCCCAAACAAAATGTGACTCATTTTGTCACAAAGCTCAAGGACATAGCAGATCAGTTGGGAAGCATTGGAGAGGTAATAGATGAAGAGCAAATTGTAAGGCAGGTCATCAATGGCTTGAAGGTAGATGACAAGTGGGAAGCATTCACCACAGCTATGGATTTGTACATGGACATACATGTACCTGATTTCAATACACTCATTGGACAACTACTTACTCAAGAGGCAAAGCTCATCAAAAATGGAGAAAGCTCTAAAGGTAATCAATCTTCAGCTTTATACATTGATAAAAGCAAGTCCAAAGATAACAAAGGAAAGGCAAAGAAAGTGGATGATGAAGCAGGTACATATCAAGCTAACTATGCAGGTAGAGGAAGACATGGTAGAGGTAGAGGGAGAGGAGGTAGACAAGGCAGCGGGAGATCCCAAGACTCCAAATCATGTTCTATTTGTGGATTAACTAATCATACAACTGAAAATTGCTTTAGGAATTCCAAGAATCAAAGAGGCAGAGGATACAATAGAGGAGGTTATGGCTACTCAAGAGGAAGGTTGAACAATTATCATGGCAACTACAACAACTACAATCATTCAAACTATCAAGGAGGCTAAAAAGGAAGGAGAGACTTCAATAACTACAGAAAAGACTCAAACAAAGAGGATTCATTATTGATCATGAACATGGCTATGCGACAAGGTAAATCTGATGAGCATGTTTTCTACATAGATTCAGGTTGTTCAAATCATGTGGCACGAAATGTGGCACTCCTATAAGATTTAGAAGATCCAAGGAATAAGCATGAGGTACAAACAGGAGATGACACAAAACATCCTGTGGAGAAAATAGGCAATGTCAAAGCACCTGATGGAAACATCAACCTACTCAGTAAGGTACTCTTTGTCCCTACCATTACAAAGAATTTGATAAGTGTTGGGCAGATAGTAGAGAAAGGGTTGCAAGTCAGGTTCACAAAAGCAGGAGCATTTGTTGAAGATCCAAGTCAAGGATTCAGAAGAATTGCAAAAGGTGAAAAGACAAGTAGATTTTTCACATTTGAATTACAAGACACTAGAAACATTGCTCTCTTTAATTATGGCAGTCAGACACTCACAAAATTGGAAGTATGGCACAAAAGGTTAGCACATATTGGTGAAAGGTCATTAAAGCAAATTTGCAGGGACCAAAGTGTACTTGGACTCCCTAATTTGTCAAAAAAACATATGATTTATAAGTGTAGTGCATGTCAATTTGGAAAGTCTCACAAGTTACCATTCATGAAGAAAGGTTATATACATGGAGATCTCTTGGAGTTGGTTCATACAAATGTATAGGGACCTAGCAAGGAAGCTTCAATATCTGGATCAAGGTATTATGTCTCCTTTATTGATGATTGCAGCAGATGGACTATCCTATTCTTTATGAAACGCAAAGATGAAGTTTTTTCATGTTTCAAAAGATATTTGGCTCTTGTGGAGAATCAAACAGGTAAATCACTAAAAAGGCTAAGGTCAGATGGAGGAGGAGAATACTTCTCCCATGAGTTTGATTCTTTTCTTCAAGAAAGAGGAATCAAAAGAGAGGTAACTACAAGGTACACTCCTGAGCAAAATGGAATGGCAGAAAGGAGGAATAGGACAATTGTTGAAGCTGCACGGTCCATGTTAAATGAAAAGCATTTGCCTAATTATCTATGGGCTAGGGGCTGTATCTACAGGCACTTACTTGATTAACAGGTTGTCTTCAAAATCCCTTGATGGGATGACTCCATATGAGGCTTGGAATGGAAGAAGACCAAGCTTAGATCATTGTAAAATTTTTGGATGTATTGCTTTTGCTCATGTTCCTTCACAGGTTAGAGGCAAGATGGATCCAAAGGCAGAAAGGTGTGTATTTATTGGATATGACAACAATCAAAAGGGCTACAGGTTATACAACCCTACCAACAAAGGATTCTTGGTAAGCAGAGATGTAGTTTTTGATGAAAACAATTCATGGTATGAAGATTCATGCAGGAAGGTCAATTTAGCATATGATCTTGAAGAAGATTTTCCAAAGCTTGGTAGAGAACAATTGAAGATTGAAGAACAAGACACCGCAGAGGATGATGAAGAATCTCAGAAAGAAAAGATCAAAGCATGGAAGTCTAAAGATAAAGCAAAATTGCAGGAACTTGGACATGAGGCAGAATCATCACATCATGGTCTAAGAAGATCTATGAGGGAAAAGAAAAAACCAAAAAGGTATGGGTTTGACACCTCATTAGTAACTTAACATTCTATCTACATAGCACAGGACATAAACCAAGAGGAGCCATCATCATTTGAAGAGGCCAAAGCGAAAACAGAATGGAAGCATGCAATGAAGGAAGAGATTGAAGCACTTGAGGAAAACAACACTTGGGACTTGGTGCCCAAGACTTCATCCATGAAGGTAATAGGCTCAAGATGGGTTTATAAACTCAAGAAGAATTCTGATGGTTCCATTAACAGGTATAAGGCAAGGCTTGTAGCAAAAGGCTTTGCACAAACTCAGGGAGTTGATTATGAGGAGACCTTCTCTCCTGTGGCAAAGATGCCTACTATTAGGGTTTTGCTTAGTATTGCCTCTTCCAAGAATTGGAAGATACTTCAACTAGATGTAAAGAATGCATTCTTGAATGGTTGGATAACAGAAGAGGTATATATGGCACAACCACCTGGTTTTGAGCATCAAGTTTATCCTGATTATGTGTGTAAACTTAACAAAGCATTGTATGGTCTCAAGCAAGCTCCAAGAGCTTGGAATTTCAGGCTTGTTTCATTGTTGCAGGACAAAGGCTTTCAACCAAGCAAGGCAGATCCTTCACTCTTTATTAAAAAGAGTAATTCAGAGGTCATCTACCTATGTGTATATGTAGATGATATTATATTGATAGGAAATGATGCAGATGGTATGAAGAAGATCAAAGATCAGATGAGAGAAGAGTTCAACATAAGTGATTTGGGTTCACTTACCTACTTCCTAGGTTTGGAAGTTGTCTACAAAGATCATGGTTTGTTTCTCACTCAAAGAAAGTACATTAAAGACATGTTGGCAAAATTCAAGATGCAAGATTGTAAGATTGCAGGTCCTCCAATGGAGGTCAATCACAAATTGAGCTCACATGAAGGTGAACTCATAGAGGACATCACATCATATCAAAGTCTAGTGGGTAGTCTCAACTATGCCACATTGACAAGAGTAGATATATGTTACAGTATGTGCTAAGTCAGTTTATGCACACACCAAGGAAACCACATATGGATGCTGCCAAAAGGATTCTCAAGTATCTCAAAGGAACCATAAATGAAGGACTTAATTATCCTTATGTATCTGATTTAGGTTTGAAGCTATTTTCTGATGCAGATTGGGCTGGCTCCAAGGAAGATAGAGGGAGCACTTCAGGTTATCTTACCTTTGCAGGTTCAAAGCTTATTTCATGGTCATCCAAGAAGCAACCCACAGTTGCTCTCTCTTCTACTAAAGCTGAATATAGAGGTCTTGCCATAGCTACACAAGAAGCTATGTGGATGAAGACATTATTAAAAGATCTTGGATTGGAGTTTTGAACTCCAACCATTTTTGGTGACAATATGAGTTCTATTCATTTGGCTACTAATCCTATTTTTCATGCAAGGACTAAACATATTGAAGTTCATTATCACTATGTACGAGAGAAGGTTCTAAGCAAAGAGATTCAAATATCATATGTGTCCACTCATCAACAATGTGCAGATATTCTAACCAAAGCATTGGATGGTACAAATCTTTGCAAATTCAAGGCTATGATTGGTTTGCAAGTAATCTTGGAAAATTGAAGACCTCAAGCATACTTGGCTTGAGGGGGAGCTGTTGGAGCAAGTCTATGACAAGCCTAAGTATTGGCTTGAGTCCCACAAAGTCAGAGAAGAAGCTTTAAAATCAAGACTATGTAAAGTTCACTTGTGAACTACCTCTTGTAACTTTTGAAGAGTTTACTTAATGTAAAAGTGAAAGAATCTTAAGTGGTTGAGTCCACTTGATCAAAAAGGGAAAGAGGAGCCACAAATTTGTGATTTGTGGTAGATAGAGAATCAAATCAATCACAAATTTATTGGAGAGTGATTGATGGAAGTTAGCCTCCCAAACTCAACTATAAATAGATGGCAGTTTTAGTCGTGGTTAGAGAGACCTATGTGAAGACCTACAAGAGCTGCGCTTTATGCCATATCAAGGTAGAATTCCAAGGCACATATATGTATCAGTAAGTCCATTGTCTTTTACAAGTAATATAATTTCATTTTCATGATCATTTGAGTTCATATTTCCATGTTCTTGTGAAGTGTACTACTCACTGCCATATCTCTCAGTTTCCTCAGTCAGATTGCAGAGATGGTTTCTCTGCGCGTGGTGCATCATTTTCAGTGATTTAACTTGGTAAAGTTAGCTCTATAAGTCTAATATATGCTCATCAATGTGCATTGCATTTGGGTATTGCAATCTTCAGTTATGTTCAATTGAAGTCAACCCTGTCTGTCATTTTCACTTCTCTGTCAGGTACCCGATTTTTTGACTCATCTTGTCAGAGCTGTTTCTTAGTGTGTACTTATCCAAATTAATTGACTTAAAGCCTATTGGATTCCGCTTGCTGTCTAGTATAAGCACACAAAGTTTCATAATCATTGGATGCTTAAATCTGGAGGTATGTGCATTGTTCTACGCACTGGTCTCAAACTGTAGCAGCCCGTGAAAATCGAGATGATGTCATTAGTTGCTAAACATCATTCTCAGTGTGTGGTTCATTATTTTTGATGAGATTACTCTTGAAAGTTAGATCTTTATGTTAACTAGATTTCCCCAAGAGGAATTGAGCTAATTGCTGCTGTGCTCAGAGAATTATGCAAAACACGCGACAGGTGTATGAACCAAATTAGCAAGTTTTTCACCTATGAGCTAACTCCAACTTATCTGTTTTGATCTATGTTTTTGAGAGTGATCTTCCAAGGTACATAGGGTGTCTAATACATCCATTTGCAAGATACAAGGGCCCACCACATACTCGTGGAGTTCATTTGGCTGGTGTAGCTCAAGGATTTTGCAACACCTCTTCATCTTCAAGCACATACCTATCCATCTCTTCACAACCTGTCTTCTACTTCATAGGTTTTGAAGATTGTAGGTACATCAAATTGTTGATCTTCTTTCTTTATGTTTTTATTTTTTTCAACGTCTTGATCTTTTTCTATTTTTTGTGCTTATTATTTTTATATGTTCCTGAGATTTTGTCTTTTATAGCATCTGTAGCTTCCACTTCCTCTAGGAATTGTATTTTTCCATTTTTTAATATTATTCCTTCCTCGTGGTCTTCCTCTGTTTTTGACTCCTTTATCATTTGTATTCCTATGTGAAATATATCATATCCGTCTTCATTTTGGATTTTCACTCCCACATATTCATCATTGGCCAAATCCATTGTGGTCAAAATCTGATTCCAACCATAAGGCTCAAATTCATCTTTAAATTTCTGTGGTATGTAACTATCATCTTGTGATTTCCTTTCTCCTAGACAATCTCCTCTTTTTAACATCCTTTTCTTATCTGTGAGATTCCTTATCACATTACATTTCCAAATTGATGATTCTGTCTCATTCTGATCTTCACTTAATTCTTGATTTTGATGAACTTTGAATCATTCTTGAGGAGACATATCACAATATTGACCATTTCTTAAGATTACTCTAGTTATCCTTCCTTTGCTTTGAAGATATAGGCAATCATTACCCCAATCTTGCACAATTTACATTTGTCTCATAAATGTACCTCCTAGGATAATTTCATATGAAGTGGATTGTGGAAATTAAACTATGGCAAAAGTATGCTCTATCTCTATTCCACATATTTCTACAATCACTTTTTCCCATATTCCTAGGGGTTTTTCTATGTGTCCATCTGCAAGTTGTAATCTCATTTTAGTGGGTATCAACTCATTTTTTCCCCATTTCTCCCAGATTTTTTTAGTCATGATAGCCACTCCTCATCCACTGTCTAATATAGCCTTGGCATGATTCTCGCCAAATTGTATTCTCAGGGTTAAGTTTCCTTCTTCACCTTCACAATATCCTCCTATTTTATCAATAGGTATGTACAAAAATTCTTCCAATTCTTGTTGCTGTGGGTCTAGGTTCTTTGACTTTGTTTCCCACTTTTTCATATTTTGTTGTAAGTGAGGATTTTGTTTTACTATTTCCTCCATTGTGGTGTGGTATAAAATTGTATAGTGTTTGTCTATATTGATTTGGAAGGTTATTTGTGAATTATCTTCCTGCTCAATAGTTTTCCCGGTTTCTGTTGCATTTGCTCCTTTAACTATTGTTTGATAATTGTTTGGTTCCCCCATTTTGAGTTGTGCTTCTTGTATGATTTATTTACATCTTTGCATCCTTTCATCCTCTAATTCTGGCATAGGATATGCCATCACATGATCTGTAGGATTTGGTCCATCTTAAATTCTTCCTTTGTATGCTCTTATCAGAGTCTCCAGACTTTGTGAATATTTTGTCTCTTCCTGAGTCTTTGTATTTTGTGGTTGGCTATTGTTTGACTGCTCCATAGTCTCTTCTTCCAAATTTTTACCCATTCTCATTTTTCTTTCCCATCTTCCTTTTTGTCTATTTTTCGTTTCTCTTTGAAATGGAATTTTCTTATGTTCCTGGGTATGTGTCTCCTTTGTTGTTTCTTGTTGTTTAGCTTGTGCTCTTGTTATTGCATTTACAGTTACTTGATCATGGTCACTCAATTCTTCTTGTTCCATTATGTTAACTATTTTTAATGGTATGTTACTAGATGTGTTCTATTGTTTTTGAGGATTTCTTGGACAATCCTTTATTAAGTGTTCCCTGCCACAATCCTTGCAATAGGCTCCTTCTATTCTTAGTGTAGAAGGTTGTGGGTAGTCTCTAATGAAATGTTCTCCCCCACATCTATAACAAGTTATATTTTGACTCCCTTTGAATTGAGGTTTCTGATTGGACATGTAATTATTAGTTATGTACATGAATGTGGCTGTGTCCATTTAAATTCTCCCATTTCCCAAGTCTAGGGCTTGTAGTTCTTGTTCTCTCTATTCATATCCTTCCCAATCTTCCTGATATCCTTCATTCCAATGATAATCCTCTCTGTAAGATGATCTAAGTCTTGAGCTTTCTTCTTCTATTGGTGTGTATTTTACTGGTACTACATTTGTTGGTAATGGTGGTTGTTGTCCAAGTACAGGTCTTGGTTGCTCAACAAATCCAGATTCTCTTTGTAAGTTGTGTTGGTTCACATATTCTCTTTCTTTAATGGGTTGTTTATTGTAGAAGCACTCTTCTCTGGTATGGTTTGTCCATTTTCTTTCTAATGTACAATATTTGAGTGTTTTTCTATCTTGAAAATGTTGTGCTTTTTGATAAGGACATTATTGTACCAAATGATTTTCTCCACAGTTATAGCATTTCTTATTTGTTGCTATCCCGGTGTTTATTAAATTTGTCTTGGTGTTAACTTCTAGGGCTCTAGCAATGGCTTGTGCTAATTCTTCTGCTGGTGGGATTTTATCTTCATTTGTTCTTGGTTGATGAAGTGCTAATAGATCTTGTCCTCTGTTATCCTCTAAGTCTATTGCTTCTTTCACACATGCTCCTAGATCAGGGCATCTCTTGTAATACATCAAGGTTCTTAATTGTGCACTTCTCAGTCCTTCTATGAGTAGAGACACTTGTCTTGCCATGGATGGTACCTCCTCTCTTGGACATCTATCAATGTATTTCTTGAACCTTCTAGTTGCCTCTCTGACATTTTCATCTTTTTGTTGTTTAAAACTATGTATCAGGGTAGTTGTACTATGTTTTATTTGAGTCTTTGAGAATTCCCCTATGAAGGCTTCAAGAAAAGATTCAATATCTAGATACATTTCCTTTCTCAATGGAATGAACCAAGATAATGGAGGTCGAGTTAGGGTTAGACCAAATGCTTCAAATTGTACTTTGTAATCCTCTACTTCTTCTGCCCTAATTAATTGTCTGAATTCTGTGGCATGGGCATGAGGATCAAAATATCCTTCATATTGATTCTTCATGCATTTTCCTACTTGATAGGACCTAAGCATTCTTCCCTCATTTTGCCACCAATGTCTCCTTCTGATTGGAAAATCATTAATTCCTTCTGCTTCTCTTTCAAAAGGATTTGGGGAAGTGTGTACTCTCCTACCTTGTTGTTGTTCAATATTTATGTGAGTTTCATTTTGTCTTGGCAAGTTTGATTGCCCTAGGTTTTGTTCCCAAGGTCTCTTGTCTGCACATTGGCCTAGATCATTAGAGTTGTCTGGATCCTGTGAAAATATGTGTACACATCCCTGTCTATCCTCATATCTGCCATCCTTAAATTATGCTACTGGGGTTATATTTAAGGGAACTTCTAAGTTTCCCATCCTAATACACATAGGTTCCAAACCTATTTGTATACATGTACTTGAGAATATTTTTGTAATCACTAGTTTCAGAGGCTTCATTTGTTTCATTTAGGTTTTCCATGTTATCTACTTGTCCTAAATCTTTTCCTTGTAACTCTCTTATCACTGGCTCTATCTCCTTCCTTTTTAAGTCTTGTTTGTCAGGTGTGAAAAATTTATTAGCAAATCTCAAAATCATCCAACTAATTCACGATTCTGTGAGGAGAATCGTGTTTGCCAGATCCTGTGAATAGAATCATCTTTTCTACGATCTTGAGAATATTCTAGATTTTCTCACGATTCTGTGAAAGAGAATTATTTTTTTCACGATTCTGTGAATAGAATCGTGTTTTTTCACGATTCTGTGAATAGAATAGTGTTTTTTTCACGATTCTGTGAATAGAATCGTGTTTACCATGATTTTGTGAAGGCAATCGTGATTTCCATGATCCTGTGAAGGAAATAGTGTTTTTCACGATTTTGTGAAGGCAATCGTGATTTCCACAATCCTGTGAAGGAAGTCGTGTTTGTCACGATTTTGTGAAGACAATCGTGATTTCCATGATCCTGTGAAGGAAGTCGTGTTTGTTACGATTTTGTGAAGACAATCGTGATTCCCACGATCCTGTGAAGGGAGTCGTGTTTTTCACGATTTTGTGAAGACAATCATGATTTCCACGATCTTGTGAAGGAAGTCGTGTTTGTCAGGATTTTGTGAAGACAATCGTGATTTCCACGATCCTATGAAGGAAGTCGTGTTTCTCACGATTTTGTGAAGACAATCATGATTTCCACGATCTTGTGAAGGAAGTCGTGCCTTCCATGATTTTGTGAAGACAATCGTGATTTCCACGATCCTGAAGGAAGTCGTGTTTCTCATGATTTTGTGAAGACAATCGTGATTTCCACGATCCTATGAATAGAGTCGTGATTTTCACGATCCTGTTCCTAGATAATCGTGATTGCTCACAATTGTTAAAAACACAATTTTCTTATGAAAATTGTATTCTGGGAATTGCGATTTTGAGTTCAGACTCGCGATTTTGAGGTTGTTCTCAAAATCGCGATTCTGAGCAGATTCTTATGATTTTTTTAGTTGTTTATTTTTGAAGATATTTCTTCTCTATTGGAAGCGCCTTAGCAAAATAATGACATGGAATAAGGAACTTTTGTCAAACAATAATTTTTTCTATAAAAAAATTCAAAAAACAGAAAGTCGTGATTCTGTGTTTTATAACAAATTTCTGTGTTTTTTGTGCTTTTATCAAAAGGTTGAACTTGAAATCATGCAAAAACTTGTTATAAGCAAATTAACTTTTTGCCTGATAAAAAAAAACGTCCAAAATCTTTGTATTTGCACAAGATTGCGATTCTGTCAGCTCCTCACACTCTCTCTTTCACTCAAATGTTTTGTTTTTTTGAGATTTCAGGCTTTTATAGTCTTCAAACAATCACGATTGTGTGTGATTTTTACAAAATTTTAACTTCTCACTGTATGATTCTTGTCCCTTAGCAATTTTGTGGTTTTAACTCACAAATATTATCCTTTCCAACAAAATTTGCTCTCTTTATTCTACTGATGAAAATCACGATTCTGTTCCCAATTTTCTAATCTGATCACTTAATGCTCAATCTTTACTAAGATTTTGAAATATTGATTTCTTACTCATGCAACTCATGGAACCTTTTAATTTCACTTACCTTAGTACCCAATAGTGCAAATAAGTCAAATTCTTTATCTTACTGAAAATCGCAATCCTATGATGAGAATCGTGTTTTTCTCTGAACTTCTTGCTTTTGCACTTTTTGACTTTTTTTTCTACCTGGTCTTCTCCAGTGTTCTTCACCAACTCCTGATAACTTGTCACCTGCAATTGTACACCACCAAACTCATTCAAAGAGATTTCTTGAAAAATTTAAACAGCAACTTCTACTCTAGACATTTTTTTAATTTTCTTTCAATTTCCATATTTTGTTTCTTTCACTTTTTCCCTCCACTTCTCACAACAATCCTTCTGTCCAACTTTCTAAGAAAAAAGAAACTTGTTTGAATTTTAAAAGGATTTTATGAATTTTTTTAGTATTTTAAACCCTAAATCAAGGTAAACACTTCACTTAAGGTTTTCTTGCTTGAAGATCCATTGATCTTTTGTTTCATGATTGGTTATACTCTGTTATGTTTGCAATCTAGTTAGTTTGGAAGTAGAGCTTTCCAAGAAAACATGTGCTTAAGAAATACAATTATCAATTCATGCAAAGATAAACTCAAACACCTTTTTTTTTCAAGATGCAAATAAATCTGTTCAAGATTATTATCCTACAAATGGATAAATCAATTTGCACATAGCTACTTTACTTGACTTTCTTCATTGCAATCATGTCATCTTTTTCCAAGATTAACAAATGTGATTGGTACTTAGTCAAAAAGCACTTACATATGCAAAGATAGTCACATTTTACCTTCCCTTCAACAATCTTGATTCAATTTTTTCCACACACCTGCACTTTACTCTTAAAAGGTATGAGCAACTATCAATTTGCAAACATTTCACAACTTCATCATCCCAAAAGGTTAACTCATACTTTCTTTTCCCAAAAGACAAGCAAAGAAACCTACCTTTTCATTGTTTCCTTCTTGATTATAGAGTAGTACCTTTTCAATTTGTTCAAATACCATCAACAATGGAAGATCCAGCAAGGTCCAAGAACTTCGATGAAGCTTTTGCTTTGTTCGCTGGCAACGATGCCAAAAAATGTTTGTTGTTACCCTTTGGAGTTTTCCTCTCCAATCATTATAGCATAAAGGATCAGCTACACATCTTTAAATTGTCAATTTGGGAAGTATGCAAAGACCACAACCCCTTTTAGTTAATGGAATCCAAGAATAAGAGTTAAATGACTATTTTTCTGAGAAATTATGAAGAAGGAGTGAAATATCTAGGGTTTTGATTATCTTGAGTTTTACAACAGCATTTTTAATGATCTTTGTGCCTAAAGTGTGTCATTCCATAATAGATCACAACTATGAAGTCAAATTTCAAAAACAGTACCTGTATCACACAGACGAGACAATCGTGATTCTGTGAAAACTGAGAATTTCCATTTCCAGCTTTGTTCTTCTACACTTTCTTACTCAATACACTAAGAATCACCTCTCTTCATACACATTACGGAAAAATACACAACTGAAGCTCACAAATTCCATGGATCACACAAAGAATAGACTCAACAAATCAAAAGAAAGTACATGAAAAGGGAGAACATGATTTTTTGCACGGGACCTCTTCTCATTACTTGGATATCAAAAATAATACAACCAACCCTCTCAAAATAGAGGAAATTATCTTTTATACATTTTCAAGTGTCCCTTTTCACACTTGAATTTTGGTCCTTTTCCCTTCTAATCTAAAAATATGCTATCAAAGAGCTTCCAAAAATTCTAGAAAAAATACATATGATTCTAATTTACATGAGGAAGACTCTTTCTCATGTTTACATCATTTGTATAAATATTTCTATAAGTTTTTGACATTTTACAAATAATTTCCCTTTAAAAAATGCTTCTTCTAATAGTACCAGAGATATATACAAGTTTCGGTTCACTAGTATAAGTGTCTCAAACTGTGCTATAGGTTTAATAGAACTTGTCAGGGTAGTTCTATTCAACTTTTTCATATATAATCATTTTTCTGCATTAGGGTATTTTAGTTAGTGGCTATGTCTAAAATCAGTGATGTATTTTGTATGTAAGCTGTGTTGAGGAGAGATGGTGGATAGATTCCAGAGATGAAGTGGTGCTGCAAAATCTTGCTTCAAACGAGCAAAGAACAAGTCAAGTCATGGAGAGTAGAGTAGAGCCTTTGAGCTTCTCAACAATCACAAATAACCAACTTGATTCCTTTAATCAATGGATCAAAATAGATGAGTAGAAAATTCAACTAAGTGCTGAGACTTGCTATTTTCATCTCTACACATGTTCAGTAAAATGAACAGTGCTCTTAACCTACTAGCAATTAATTGAATTCCTTTTGGGAGTATTTAATCAACTTAGATAGCTACCAAGCACAAGTTATTTCAATAAAAAAGATCAAGTGTACACTAAGAATGATGCTTAGCAAGTTGGATGACTATCCCGACATTTTTGGGCCATTATAGTATGCAGACCAATGAGCAGAGTTGTGAAGATATCTCAAGATTGAGAAAAGCAATGACAATGAAACTTTGTAGCTATGAAAA
The DNA here is from genome assembly GCA_020310875.1 of Ceratopteris richardii. Lineage (NCBI taxonomy): Eukaryota > Viridiplantae > Streptophyta > Polypodiopsida > Polypodiales > Pteridaceae > Ceratopteris > Ceratopteris richardii. The sequence goes on along the minus strand of CM035431.1, from coordinate 2,357,867 downwards.
GATTGTATGTTGAATCTATACCACTTTAAATCACATCAAATGGTCAACTATACACTGAGAATCAAGTCTCTGAAGATCATGATTCTAAGATGAACTTGATAGAGAAGTGAAGTATAGATGTGATCAATGTATATGTATTAAATCACATAGAATTACAATGAAATTGGAAATATAAAATTGCAAAATGTGAGGGTAGTGATTGAGCTATAGAATGAGCTCACTAATCATAGAAAACCCCTCTCAAATGATCTCCAAATCGGGCTCATATCACGCAACTGTTTGATCCATTTATATAGCTAGAGTTGGAGCCAACTTTTGAATTCAAAGTTAAGATCTTATCATAAAGTGAATCCTAAAATTTAGGACTTACTTTCTCATCAATCAACTACCAAGTAATTCGAGATTTGATTCCTCCTAACTCTAAGTGTGAGTAGTGCAATTAACATATGCACTTTTACAAGGATAAAAAGTAAATTGATTTTTATAAGGGAATAGTCATATGTGATTATATGAAATAAATGCTAATTGTCCAAGTATGTAGGCTTGGAATTATTTACACCAATAGCTCCCCCTCAAGCCTAACATACTTGATCTTTATTTCTCTCTGATTTCCTACAATCCAATCATCATCTTGAACCTATTCATCTTGGTTCCATCCAAAGAATTTGTTAGCATATCTGCACATTGCAAATTGTTTGATTTATAAAACAATTGTATGTTTAGTTTTCAACCAATGCCAAATAATTTTTGAAACAAGTGAAGACTTCATCTTTATGCTTCATGAAGTAAGGAATTTTCCATCTACTATAGTCATCTTTGAATGAAACATAGTACCTTGATTGTGAGATTGATGGCTCTCTGCTAGGACCCCACACATCTGTGCGCACAAGCTCCAAGTAGTCTTCATACATGTATCCTTTTTTGTTGAATTGTTGCCTATGTGATTTTCCAAATTGGCATGCTCCACACTTGTAAATCATGTGTTTCTTTGACACATTTGGAATGCCAATCACACTTTGATCCCTGCATATTTTCTTTAGTGTCCTTTCTCCTATATGAACTAGTCTCTTATGCCATATCTCTAGTTTAGATAGGGTTTAATCTTTGTAATTGAAGAGTGCAAAATTTTTGGTATCTTCAACTTCAAATGTAAAGAGTCTACCATATTCTCACCGTTTGCAATCCTCTTGAAGTCTTATTGAGGGTCCTCCACATATGCTCCATGCCTTGTGAATCTAACTTGTAAGCCCATTTCAACAATCTATCGAACACTGATTAGGTTTTTTGTTATGGTTGGCATATATAATACCTTACTTAAAAGGTTCATGTTACCATCAGAAGCTTTGACATTTCCAATCTTTCTAACAGAGTGCCTAGTGTCATCACCTGTCTGCACTTCATGCTTCCCTTAAGGTTCTTCAAGATCGGATAATAATGCTACATTTCTAGCCACATGATTGGAACAACCAGAATCAATATAAAATAGATGCTCATCATCTTTACCTTGCTTGGATGTCATGTTCATGATCAATAGAGAATCCTCTTGGTCTTCTGTGCAGTTCTTATAATCTCTTCTACCTCTAAAACCTCCTTGATAGTTGTTGTTGTTGTTGTTGTTGTTGTTGTTGTTGTTGTTGCCTTGGTTGTAGTTGTGATGGTATTTTATTCCTCCATTGTTGAACTTGCCTGTAGATTGTCCATAGCCTCCTCTGTGGCAGCCTCTCCCTCTCCAATTCCTTATGTCCTTGAAACACTCATTTGTGGTATGATTGTTCAAGCCACAAATGTTGCAAGGTGAAGAGTTTTTTGATCTCCCCCTGCCTTGCTTTCCTCCTCTAGTAGCTCTTCCTCTACCTATGAAGTTCACTTGAGAGTTACTTGCCTCTTCTTCATTCTTTTTACCTTTGCCTTTATCTTTACTCTTATTTCTATCAATGTAAAGGGTAGAAGATTGATTACCTCTAGAGTTTTCTCCGTTCTTGTTGAGATCTGTCTCATGTGCGAAGAGTTGCCACATCAATGTGTTGAGGTCAGGTACCTGCATGTCCATATATAGGTCCATTGATGTGGTGAAGGACTCCCACTTATCATCAGCCTTGATGCCATTTATGATCTACCTTACTATCTTCTCCTCTTTTATCTCTTCTCTAGTGCTCCCAAGTTGGTCAGCTACATCCTTTATCTTGGTCACATAGTCAGCCACACTTTTCTTTGGTTGCTTCTACAAGGCTGTGAACTCAAAGTTGGTTCTTCCTAGCCCTTGTATTTGATGATAAATATGAAGAAAGTACTTCCCTAGTCTCTTGGGAGGTCTTGCAATCCCTAAAGTGAGATAATATGAAATCACATATTAAGTATATAGGACCTGGCAAGAGCATCCTTTGCCCACCATGTAGTTAGCCTTTCTTTCTCTTCTCTTGTAGGTTGATGTTTGCTTATGAATATTGGGATTTCCTCATCTCTAGAGATGTGTACATAAAAGCTTCTTCCTTGGTGATAAGCTTGCATCTTGAGGACCATGCTGGATAGTTGCCCCTATCCAATTTATCAATGAATGATGGAAATCCATCTCCCATTTTGCTTGATGTTGCTCTCATACCACTATTGAGGAGAGATGGTGGATAGATCCCAGAGATGAAGTGGTGCTGCAAAATCCTGCTTCACACCAGCCAAGAACAAGTCATGGAGAGTAGAGTACACCCTTTGAGCTTCTCAACAATAAAAAATAACCACCTTAGTACCTTGGAGTATGATCCTCTAATCAATGGATCAAAATAGATGAGTAGAAAATTCAACTAAGTGCTAAGACTTGCTATTTTGGTCTCTACACATGTTGAGTAAAATGAAGAGTCCTCTTAGCCTGCTAGCAACTGATTAAATTCCTTCTGGGAGTATTTAATTGACTTAGATAGCTACCAATCACAAGTTATTTCAATAAAAAAACACCAATTGTACATTGAGAATGATGCTTAGTAAGTTGGATGACTATCCCGACATTTTGGAGCTATTAGAGTTTGCACACCAATGACGAGAGTTGTGAAGATATCTCAAGATTGAGAAAAGCAATGACAATGAAACTTTGTAACTACAAAATAGATAGTATGTTAAGTTGTCACGAGGAAGGAGATAAGGAAGAGAGCTCACACACACACTCTCACTCTCAAGGAGAAGCACACACACAGATTGAGGCAAGGAAGAATGATCTTCTTCTTCTTCTTCTTTTGTTACATAAAAGGAATGTACAAGAATGACCTAAAAACAAGAGTACAACAAGTGCAATATATAAAGATCAGGACTATTGGAACTGAAGGACTCACTAGACAAGGAAGCTTAAGAAGGGAGTCAAAGAGAAGAGAAAGTACAAGCAGACAGAGCAGTCAACGACGACCTGGCAAGTAGGCCAATAATTTTTCAAGACACTAACGCATATAAGAGAGGTGGACACACAAGGAGAAGGAGCAAGTAGCGAGCTCGAGGAAATGTATGTCAAAATGTTAGAAGAAATCCCTACAACAATAGTGATTTTCATCACTAAAAACCATTGTAAATACCATTTCATATTTTTGTAGCTCCATTTTGTGCAAGCCAAGGAGTCCTTGAGCTTGAGGAGCTTTAGAAGTACCTACCTGTCAGTTTTCACATTTTTTAGACTTTGTTTGAACCTCCAAATAGGGTAGAGAACCTAATTTTTAACTAGGCCGGACACTAGGTCTGGACAAGGCCAAAACCTAGTCAAAAACTATAAAAAGAGCTAGAGAGCTCATTTTTGGGCTAGCTTGTAATTGAAATGAACTTGTAAGAACTTTTTGAAAGGAATCTAAGAACTCCATTGCTTCTCACTTTTTGTCTTGCCATGTGTGCGCGTGTGTGTGTATGTGTGTGCATGTTTGTGTGCTTCTCACTCATGCACTTGTGCCTCCACTTGCTCGAGGTCTTCATACCATCCTCACGTCTTCCCGGATTGACATTAAAGGAGGTGCTACTCATCACTAAGCTACACCAAATTTTGGCACCGTTGCCGGGGATCGAGCTTTGAGGACGAGCGTGTGATGGTAAGACGTAGATTTGAGACGTTGGCGTTGTAGGTTATTTCTTCAATCTTCTTATTTTTCTCTTTCTTACCTCACCATCATCATCACCATCATCATCATCACCACCTCCCACCTCCATCTCCATCATCGCGAAAATTTTCAGTTTGGATTATATCACCTTCTCCACCTCATTTCCCTCATTCCACTTGTGAGAGAGAGCGAGAGAGCGATATTGTGTGCGTTGTTTTTGCTTGTTTCTAGAGATTTCTTGCAGGTATTGGCAGCATCATCATCTCCAGCACTCCGCGCAGGTACGAAACGTCACGAAACTGTCTCTGTGTCACTGGCCTCTGTCGATCGCGATCGATAGAAAAATCGCCCATTTGGTAAAACAAAGTGCACCAACATAATCCACATGATGAGCACATTCTAAATCACTAAAAACAGTTAAACAATTCCGTGTTTCTCTGTCAATCGCGACCGACACCATCGATCGCGATCGACAGCCACGATCGACAGACCCTGTCAATCGCGAGTGACAGACCTGTCGATCGTGACTGACAGACCTGTCGATCGCGACTGACAGACCTGTCGATCGCGACCGACAGACCCCACGACCGACTAACTGCCATGTAGGACCTTGTCAATCGCGATTGACACCGTCGATCGCGATCGACAGCCACGATCGACACCTCTGTTAGTCGCGATAGACACCGTCGATCGCGACCGACTAAATTTCAATAATTGATTTACTTTTTCACGTAGCCACGTGTCCATCGCGACGGACACAGCCCCGATCGACTGAATTCACGGCGAAAAACCCGAAAAAAGTGTCGATCGTGATTGACACCATCGATCGCGATTGACAGGACTCACGATCGACTCTGTCGATCGCAATTGACACTATCAATCGCGACTGACGTGTCGATCGCGACCGACAGGCCCCGACGGACACCTCTGTGAATCGCGATTGACAGACTTGTCGATCGCGATTGACAGGCTTTTCGGCAAAAAAATTAGGGTTAATATTTCCAAGTCTTTGGGGGAATTTTGGGCATAATTAGAGAGTCATTAGTGATTTGTGAGGTCCCTACACACGTGTTTTTGAGAAAAAATCCTATGATCTGTTAGCCTGTTTGAACCCTGTTTTAGCACCAGAACCCTGAACTAGCATAACTTTCTCATACGAAATCCAATTACTATGATTCTTGTTTTGTTGGAAAGCTCGTGAGGAGTACAACCAAAAATTCCACTAGTTATGTGAAAATTTATATCAGGATTATTGGATAGGGTTTTTGAAGTTGACCATACCCCGAGGTAGGAAAACTGAGGGATCCCTGGGATTATTTTCCATAAAGGCAAGGGATAATTTGGTCTGTGAGTTACATGCATGAAAGTGGTCTATTGTGTCATTTGAAGCTAAGTCTTGAGCTAACCGTGGGACTTTTACAGGTCCAGTAAGAGCACTTGAGGGCATTCAAGCAAGAGTAAGTGCAAGCTTGGGAATACGCGTCCGGGGCACACCAGGGCAACAACACAAGGAAAGAAACTCAAGGTTGGAAAATCCTCAACTCCCTCTGTCAATTCCTAGCTTAGGCTAAGAACGACTAGTGATAGGAGTAGGCCAGGGCGGCGATAGGCATCAATCAAGTTGAAGACTACCTATGCACTCAAGTTCAAGATTAAACATAATCTCTTCGTGATGCGATAACCTTAAAGGAAAGAATCTAACGAGGAACGATCAACTTACAGTGCGGAAATACACTCAAGTATACCTGACGATGTGATATCAGACAAGATTATAAACACGGTAATCCACTAAAAAAGAATCAAGTAACTGATACAAAAGAACTCAGCAACGATGTTGTACTTGGGCAAATTTGGGCTATTCAATTAGGCTTATGAACCTTAGGTCAAGGCGACATCTAGGGAGAGATAGACAAAGTCTTAGGTCTTCAGAGGCTAGTGTCAACCACACTGCTAGGTCTTGGGCCTAGCAGTTGAGCCACCACTCATACTACCCTAGCTCTAAGACCAGTGAATCAGAGATGTCTCAAGGCATGGACCGACCTACGGGAAGTTCAGGAGTGCCATACTTGCACAGGGTAGAAGGCCCGTACAAGACGCAGCTGGAATACCTTAGGACCAACCGATTAGGTGCTAGCGTCTATGAGGACGGTCTAGGAAGATCCGTGGTCCAGATTAAAAACCCTGATGTTGGCATACAAAGCAATAAAGGAGTCATGCACAATACGGCAACAAGGCCAGATCATTTTTTCCCATAGATTATGTACAACCCAAGTGATTTTAATCACTACACAAACATTGTAAATCCCGTTTTTGGTAGATTAGACTCCATTTTGTGCAAGCCGAGGAGTCCTCGAGCTTGAGGAGTATTAGAAGTACCATCGTACCAAATTTCATAATTTTTAGACTTCGTTTGAGCCCTCAAATAAGCCCTGGAACCTAATTTTTAACTAGGCCGGACACTAGGTCTGGACAGGGCCAAAAGCTAGTCAAAAACTATAAAAAGAGCTAGAGAGCTCATTTTTGAGGTTAGATTGTAATTGAAACGAACTTGTAAGAGCTTGTGAAAGTAATCTAAAGAACTCCATTGCTCCTCACTCTTTGTCTTACCGTGTGTGCGCGTGTGTGTGTATGTGTGTGCATGTTGGTGTGCTTCTCACTCACGCACTTGTGCTTCCACTTGCTCGAGGTCTTCATACCATCCTCACGTCTTCCCGGATTGACATTAAAGGAGGTGCTACTCATCACTGAGCTACACCAAATTTTGGCGCCGTTGCCGGGGATCGAGCTTTGAGGACGAGCGTGTGATGGTAAGACGTAGAGTTGACGCGTTGGAGTTGTAGGTATTTTCTTCACTCTCATCGGTTTTCTTTTACTTTCTTCACCATCTTCATCATCATCATCACCATCTCCCACGTCCATCTCCATCATCGCGAAAATTTCAGTTTTGACTATCTCCCCATCTCCACCTCATTTCCCTCATTTCACTTGTGAGAGAGAGCGAGAGAGCGAACTTGCATGTGCTGTTTTTGCATGTTTTCTGAGCTATTTTGCAGGTTTTTGCTGTACCATCATCCCCAGCAATGTGCGCAGGTACGACAGGCTCTGCACAGGTCCCGGGACGACAGCCTCTGTCTATCGCGACAGACAGAAAATCTTAACATTTTGTGAATGCATGTTTATCACTGTAACCTACACCTTGAGGGCACTCTAGATCACTAGAAGTTTTTCAAAAAATTGCATTTTTTCTGTCTATCGCGACAGACACTGTCTATCGCGACAGACACCGTCTATCGCGACAGACAGAGACCCACGACAGATAGCGTCTATCGCGACAGACACTATCTATCGCGACAGACACCGTCTATCGCGACAGACAGAGACCCACGACAGATAGCGTCTATCGCGACAGACAGAATTTCACGACAGACACTGTCTATCGCGACAGACACCGTTTATCGCGACAGACAGAAATCCACGATAGATAGCGTCTATCGCGACAGACACCGTCTATCGCGACAGACAGAAATCCGCGACAGACACCGTCTATCGCGACAGACAGAAATCCGCGACAGACACCGTCTATCGCGACAGACACCGTCTATCGCGACAGATACCGTCTATCGCGACAGACACCGTCTATCGCGACAGACAGAAATCCGCGACAGACACCGTCTATCGCGACAGACACCGTCTATCGCGACAGACAGAAATCCACGATAGATAGCGTCTATCGCGACAGACACCGTCTATCGCGACAGACAGAATTCCACGATAGACACCGTCTATCGCGACAGACACCGTCTATCGCGACAGACAGAAATCCACGATAGATAGCGTCTATCGCGACAGACACCGTCTATCGCGACAGACAGAATTCCACGATAGACACCGTCTATCGCGACAGACACCGTCTATCGCGACAGACAGCCCCCACGATAGATTGTGTCTATCGCGACAGACACCGTCTATCGCGATAGACAGGCATTTTCGGCAAAAAATTAAGGTGTGAATTTTTGGAAATATAGGCTAAATTTTGGGCATATTTGCACTCTCAAGTACTCATATACTTACAAAGGCCTTAGAAAATGCATTAAAACCCCTGAGAGGATCTGTTTGTCTAGTTAACCCCCTAAACCCTGAACGGTCATAACTTTTTCATACGAAACCCATTTTCTGAGCTCTAGGGCTTGTCAGAAAGCTCGTGACATATACTACACGCACTCAACTGTTTTTTATAAGAATATCGCCTTGATTTTCAGATAGGACATTTGGAAGTTGACACACAGAGGGGTAGAAACACCAAGGGAGCTCTATTGGAAATTTTTAGCAATACAAAAGGGGGAACAAGGGTCATTAAAAAAGTGTCTGAAATGAATTGTCTGTCAATTGAAAGGTCTACTTGGAGCTAATCTTGGGACTTATGCAGGTCTATTGAGAAGCAATTGAGAGCGTCCAAGCAAGGGTTTCGCACAAGCTTGAGAATCAACTTCTCGAGCACTAAAGAGCAAGGTTCGGCAAGAAAGGTCGGAATATTCTCAACTCCTCTTCGTCAATTCCTAGCCTAGACTAAGAGCGATTAGAAGTAGGAGTAAGTCAGGGCGACGATAGGCCACTATCAAGTTGAAGACTACCTAAAAACTCAAGTTCAAGCTAAAAACTTAATCTCTGTACTGTCGACAACATAAAGGAAAGAACCTAACGTGGAACGATCAACCTGAAAGTACGAAGAACATTTAAGTATTCCTGACGACGTAATAGCAGACAAGACTTTAAACACGAGGAATAACTAAAAAGAATCAAGTGACTGGTACCAATTGATCGGCAACGAGGTTGTACTCTGGGCAAAAATTTGGGCTAATCAGTTAGGCATATGAACCTTAGATCAGGACGACACCTAGTAAGAGAGAGACAAAGCCTTAGGTCTTCAGAGGCTAGTGTCAACCACACTGCTAGGTCCTGGGCCCAGCAGTTGAGTCGCCACTCTCATTACCCTAGCTCTGATACCAGTGAGTCAGAGATGTCTCAAGGCATGGACAGACCTACGGGAAGTTCAGGTGTGCCCTACTTGTACAGGGTAGAAGGCCCTTACAAAACACAGTTGGAATACCTTAGGACCAACCAATTAGGTGCTAGCATCTATGAGGACGGTTTAGGAAGATCTGTGGTCCAGATTAAAAACCCTGATCAATCCATTGGACTAGAACACCCAGCTGTCAAGTTTGAAAACGGTGCATACCTGGACAAGGAAGGAACCATATACGTAGTCACCAGTCATCCAGATAGGACAGATGAATTTGGAAATGTAATTTCAGAAGCGGACTTAGGTGACTTGGAACAAGGAAACATGGGAGTGGAACCTAGAACCCCTCGCGGTAAATCAGTTCTCATTAGGATTATCACGCCTGAGTGGGTCCCCCAAGATAACAAGTGCATAGATTTGCTTCTCAATCGAGAAACGGACGAAGCCTTTTGGAGATATAAACCGGATCACCCAACTGATATAGGAACAATCATGATCTATGAGTTTAAGGATCCGGATAGCCCAGGCAGAGTGACCTACTTAGATCATGCTTCAGAACGGATCTTTGTGGTGACAGAAGATGATTGGCATGCCTACACTTGTAAGGGCGAATTTATTTTCCCCCAACCAAGATCAAATGTATCCTATGGTCACCCTGGGGCTGGAACTTCCCAAGCTCATGGTACGCAAAGAGATAGAAGTAGGGATAGACCAGAAGTAAGTTTTGCCAACCCAGTGGGCAGAGAAAGAACGAGAACCGAGACGAATAGGGTAGAACCCGAGATGCATAGAGCCCACAGGAACCAAAGAAATGTAGATGGATTCCCTCTGCCGAGACCTAGAGAGCACACAAGAACTTTGAGACCCACCCAGCTAGTTAAGTCCATGAAGAATTACTTTGACGGCACAGGAGATCCCTATGATCATGTGGCAGAGTTCAAGCAAGTCTTGAGAGCTGAACAAGTGGAGGATCTGTTCACGCAGTACAATGCCTTCGGTCTAACCCTTAGGAACACAGCACTTACGTGGTTTCAGCCATTAGATGAACGCCAGTTCAGGAGCATAGATCAACTCCTAGAGGCATTCATTGTAGAGTTCTCTAAGAGCGGCATAAGACACAACACCTCCTCACTGATTCACAGCTTCAAGCAAACCCCTCAAGAGACTGTGAGACTTGCAGGAAGAAGATTTAGACAATATCTTGAAAGGTGCCCTATTTCGGAGCTACCCACATCTGCTAAACAAGTAGCCTTATTTCTTGACGGATTGCTGAGCCCAAAATTGAGATCCTATGTGTATCTAAAAGACCCTAGGACTATAGAAGAATGTGTACGTATGTGCATTGACATTGAAGATAACCTAGGAGAAGAGCTAGAGTTGTCCAAAATTTACAAAGATTCAGATAGTGCATCTAGCCACTCTTCCACGCAGTCCACATCAATTGAGGAACTTGCCGAAAAAGTAGCTCAGAAATTAGGTGTAACTAGCAAACAAATCCCAAGGTTTGCCCCAGTGAAAAGATGCTATACATGCGGTGGTGACCACATGGCGAATGTCTGCCCTATTATGGCTCAACCCCAAGTAAACCCTAGTAGCCAGTACTGCACCATAGAACGGAGATACACCAACCACACCGCACAAGATTGCCCATACAACAAGCAGGCTGTTAGGCAACCCTACCCTCAGCACTACCAACAAGGCAGATACCAGAACCAGTACCCTCCACAACCATATGGCAGGCCACAACAAAATTTCCAACCTCAATATCAAAACCAACAAAGGCCTCAGCCTGTGCTAGCACAACAAACCCCAGCCCCAGCTAATGTGATTCCGGTAAAGTATGCTGTTGCAGAAGAAAACCTGAATAGAGCTATAGTCCCTGTAACATCCTTGATCTCTGAAAATGACCCAAGTGATCATAGCTTTGATTCTACCCATGTGGATAGCCCCCAGGCTTACTACATGCAGTCTCCAGAACATGGTGAGTCCTACTATAGTGAAGAGCCGAACGAACCTAGTTGGGAATCAGATTACACGAACGTCATGTATACAAACCCCAATCCTAGGCCTCAATCTAGGCAAGTCAGACCTCCATTCCCAAGAGGGCCGTGCTACAGATGCCAAGGTGATCACCTCATTCGTGATTGTCCCTTACCTCCGCCTACACAAACTCAGTCCGTGACTATCCAAGGCTTTTGCCAAGACTGCGGAAAAGAGCATCTCTTACGAGATTGCCCTAAGAACCCCAATAGCATGCCAAAAATCACCCCTATCAACGTTGTTGGGTTAGTGGTAGACTCCTCAGGAAGTGTCACTTCCACTGCACCAGTACAGGTAGTCACTAGGGCTCAGACATTGCAGCAAAACCAAGGGGTAGGCCAGGAAAAGAGCCTAGATGCTAGCGATGCTGAGAGCCAAAATAAAAAGAGAACAAGAGCTTGGAAAGATAGCCGCGAACGCATGAAAAGGCAATGGGCAAAGAAGATGAGTGAACTTGAGGAAAGTTTACGAGAAACCAAGGCTAAAATCATAGAGATCACGTCTCAACCGCACTCTCACACATTCCCGCCGCTACCACCCCCATCACCCTCCATCCCTTCACCCTCTAAGACAGCCCACGCAACCCACCCACCACCCCAAACAGGATCAGTGTTAGCTGATCCCACTCCCGAAGACATAGACATGATGCTTAAGGCATATCAGGCCAGAATCCAAGAAGGGCCAAACGTCACGGATCATGACAAGTGCTATCCTAGAGCTGACCTAGAGATAGAAAGAACCAAACTATGCGCGAAAATGGTCGCATTGGCTCAGACTATGTTTGAAGCCAGTCGCCTTTTCAATTACTCAGGCTCAGCCAAAACGCAATTACACTTGGATGGATTCCTAGAGAAGTTAGAGAGGATAATTGCAAGATCTGACAAGGAAGAAAAAAATCAAGACCAAGAAAAAGCAAGCAAAAACACGAATCATTCCCAATCGGAAGTTTATGTGGCCAATTCCACTAAACCAGACAGTTTCCCCTCCTTAGAAAGAATAGAGCGGCTAATTGCACAGTCAGAAAAGGAACCTACCCCTCAAAGGAAGGAAAGGGCAAGAGAACGGATAAGCCAGCCTCTTCAGGAAGCCCATGTGCCTCCTCAAGAAGCTTATCTTCCCCCCCAAAAGGCAGATGAGCCTCCCTCGAAAGCTCAAGTACCTCCACAGGTTGCCTACATTCCTTCTCAGGGAGTGTATGAGCCTGTTCGGAAAAGTAATAGAATAAGTAACCTTCCCCAAGAAGCTTGTGCTCCAGTCATTTGCGAGAACGAGGAGAGAGCCAACAATAGAACCAGCCCTCCTTCACAGGTTGCTTATGCGCCCAATTCTACGGAGCCAGACACTTCTTCTTCTATGACTCGGTTTGCACCAGACTTCCTACGAGAGATTCAAGAAGACAAATGGGATAACGAAAGCGAGGTCGCCCCTCCTTTTGAACTTGTGGACGATGCACACGACCAATTCCCACAAGACATCCCATCTATTTACGGGGAGCATGAGAGTGTTCAGTCTCACGAGAGATTAGACTTTGAGTCGAATTCCATACAAGAGCTACCCCACTTCACAGGCCCATGGGAAGCAAAGTCCACATGTATGAGAGCACCCACAGTCATGGTAAGGAACGACGACTCAGTCATACCTAGGAACACAGAGGTAGTAAAGAACACTAACGTGCAGTGTAATCTCAAGTTAGAAGAGCTACTCAAGGTTAGACCTGAATTATGGAAACATGTAGCCAAACAAGTACCAGAGATAGCAAAACCTCGTTCCCAGGTAGGATCCCATAGGACAGTGCCAGAAATTCCCTTGGATAAGATAGGAGATATGTGTGAAGGTGAAGAAGGGAACACCTATCTTCCCATTACTTATCAGGAGTACACCACCAAGGCAATTTTGGACTCAGGTGCAGGAGTTGCAATTGCCACCACTTCCCTATGGAAGCGTTGGGGCAAGCCGGCACTCAGGCCAACGAGAATGAAATTGCAGATGGCCGATGGTCACCTAGAGAGACCCCTAGGATTGCTAGAAGGAATAACTCTCACCACTTGTGGTGTCGAGTTTGAGCATACATTTGCCATATGCGACTTCAGCAAAAATCATGCCTACGAGATGATTTTGGGAAGACCATTTATGCGACAGTTGCAAGTGGTACAGGATTGGGGAACCAACTCCTTGTATTTGCAACACTTGGGTGTTACGACCAAAGTCAATCTCAAGGACTATTCTCATAGAGATGTCCCTCCTATCCAATGGAATCCCATCCATAGAGCCAAAGAGGATACAGAATCGGTGCATTCCATAGGGTCTGGATCCTCATGGATGCATGAAGACACTCACTTATGGATGTGCAAGGTGGCAGTAGAAGAAGAGAACAGAGAGAAAGCTAGAGAGATAGGTGCGAAAGAAACCCATAGATCAATCCAAGACCCAGCCTATGCACCTGTAGTTTTTCCAGACGAAGAATTTGAACCTCACGGTTGGGCAGAAATTTTAGCAACAATGGACGTAGCCATCAATGAAGAACAATGGACACCTCACTGTGATGAGGATGGCTATGACATTTCAGTCTTCTCCATAGAGCCAATCATGGGAGAGGCAGTTCTAGAAGAATGCGAACCTAGCCTTGATGCATTTGAGGATGCAAGTGACTCCGATCTAGAGTCAATCATTATGGATCCACCATTTGCATCAGATGAAGAATACTTCCATGAAGTAGAATTTCAACCCCAGAGGCACGGAGAGGTTACAAATGATGTAAGATTAGCAACACATGTGACCCCGAAGGAAGAAGGAAAGAAACGAAAGAAGAGAGAAGCCTCACCAGAAGAGGAAGAATCTTTGTTTGAGGTCCCAGAAAATTTTAAGAAATATGAGATAGATGACAGGAGAGTCATGATAAGAATGCCTAGACGAGAGGCTCAAGCAGGAGAGGCCTATGATAACAAAGAAACCACCAAGAAAATAGTAGTATCCCTAGAAGAAGGAGAGGAGAGATGCACATACATAGGCCATGACCTGACAAAAGAGGAAGAACATGCGCTAATAGCCTTGCTAAGGGAATACAGAGATGTGTTCGCTTGGAGTTACAAGGATTTGAAAGGTGTTGACCCTGACATATGTTCACACACTATCCCCATGACCTCAGATGCTAAACCCTCTAAGCAAAAGCCTTATACATATAACGATAACTACGCTGCCAAAATCAAGGAAGAGATAGATAGACTAGTTGAAGCCGGATTTATCTACGAAATTGAGCACACTGAGTGGGTATCCCCCATCGTAGTGGTGCCCAAGAAGAATGGCAAGCTGCGTGTATGCATTAACTTGAAGAAGGTTAATGCAGCCACAATTTGAGATAACTATCCGCTTCCAATCACGGAGCACCTCTTGGAAAGAGTAGCAGGCAAGGAAGTGTACAGCTTCCTCGATGGATTTTCGGGCTACAACCAAGTAGCCATAGCTCCAGAAGATCAGCATAAGACAGCCTTTGCCACAGAATGGGGCATATTTGCCTTTAGAGTAATGCCATTTGGGCTTACCAATGCCCCAGCTACCTTCCAGAGACTGATGTGCCATGTGTTTAAGGAGTTCCTAAGGAAGAGTTTAGAAGTCTATGTTGATGATCTTTGTGCTCATTCCAACGTTAGACAAACCCATATTCCTGAACTCAGACAAATCTTTGACAAATGTAGAGAATATCAAGTCTGCCTAAACCCAGAAAAGTGCGTTTTTATGGTCAGGCAAGGCAAGATTCTAGGACACAAAGTGTCAAAGAATGGCATATCTACCGACGAAGAGAAAGTGAGAGCCATAGCAGAGCTACCTAGGCCAAAGAATGTCAAGGAAGTACAAGCTTTCATGGGGCATTGCGGTTATTATCGACGATTTATACACATGTATGCTGTCATTGCAAAGCCCATGTACGGACTTCTGACTAACTTTGAGTGGACGGATGAATGCGAGAATTCCTTCCAGGAGCTTAAACGAAGATTGTGTTCAGCACCAATCTTGACCACACCAGATTGGAATAAGCCATTCCATGTTCATGTTGATGCATCCAATTATGCTATAGGATGTGTGCTTGCACAACCTACTGGTGAAGGTAATATGGATCTTCCAATTGCCTATGCCAGTAGACAATTGAATGCGGCTGAACGGAATTACACCACTACAGAGCGCGAAGGATTAGGCATGGTATATGCAGTCAAGAAATTTAGACACTATTTGCTTGCAAATAAGTTTAAATTTTTTACTGATCATCAGGCATTGTTATATCTTGTAAACAAGCCATGCAATACAGGAAGATTAGTGAGATGGTTTCTCTTGCTAATGGAATATGATTTTGAGGTTGTGGTAAGGAAAGGGAGGACTCACTTGAGAGCAGATCACCTCTCTAGGCTCACATCGGGAGAAGCCCCACAAGGAGTGTCAGATGACCTTCCTGATGCTTACTTGTTTAATTTGGAAGTTGTACCGCATTGGGCTAAGCCATTGGTACCAGTATTGACATACGGGCCTAATCATCCAGTCGTAAACACACGGAATAGAGAGATCGTAAAAGCCCAAAAGTACCATATCATGGCAGGAAGCATGTACAAGCACACAGATCAAGGGATCTTGGCTTGTTGCGTAGAAGAGGATGAGTACGCTAAATGGTTGCAATTAGCACATGTAGGTGCGTTAGAGCAACACCATTCAAAGCAAAGAACTTTGCAGACTCTAAAGAGATTCGGAGTGCATTGGCCAACTATGGAAGCTGATGTCCAAAAGTTGTGCAAGGAATGCCCAATCTGTTGCACTAAACCACCTGTGGAACATGCCACTCTCTATCAAGTATCCATTGTGCCAGATTGGAGTGATCCTCTAGTATCATTCTTGCGGACAAACACATTTCCCCCAGACATGACTCTAGCTAGGAAAAGGAGTTTAGAACAAGAAGCCCAGGATTACTCACTCATCGGTAATAATCTATATAAGCGCGGTAAAGATGGTTACCTGAGACTATGTGTCCACGAAAGTGAATATCTGAAGATCTTGGAAACAGCTCACCAAGGTGTAGCAGGAGGACACTTTGGACCAGATCGGGTGATCAGGGCGATATTATTTGCGGGCTTCTGGTGGCCTACCCTTCACACGGATGCACATACCTATGTGAAACGGTGTGATGTCTGTCAAAGGACTCAGTATCCTATACGCAAAGATGAGATGCCACTGAAACCTATGATGGGAGGACGTGCATTCTCTAAGTGGGGAATAGACTTCGTAGGTCCTATTAATCCCCCAGCTAAGGGTTCTCATGCGGAATACATCATTGTGGCAACAGATTATCTCACCAAGTGGGTTGAGGTAAAAGCTACAACCAAGAACGATGCTCAAACAACTGCCAAATTCTTGTTTGAGAATGTATTCACGAGATATGGGCTACCCATAGAGCTTGTAAGTGATAGAGGCACTCATTTCTTGAACGAAGTGATTGAAAATCTACTCCAAGAATTCTTGGTAATACACAAGAAGTCTGCCCCTTATCACCCTCAAGCTAATGGACAAGCTGAGAGCACTAATAAGATTTTATGCAATGTACTGACGAAATTAGTGAACACTAAACGCTCTGATTGGGACAAACAGCTACACCATGCTGTTTGGGCATACCGAGTTGCCTACAAAACGGTACTCCAAGCCACCCCCTTTCAGATGGTATTCGGTCAAAACGCTGTGTTACCTTTGGACTTCTTGATCCCTACATTGAAAGTAGCACAAGAGCACGAATGGACAGGTCATGAGCTCTCCTCTAGGATCTTTGACCTTGAACGATTAGGGGAAACAAGACTGAGAGCCGCTGCCGGAATATATGCAGCCAAGAAGAGACAGAAGGCATATTTCGATGCCCATGTAAAGAATAAGGGCTTGAAAGCAGGAGATCTAGTTTTAGTCTATACACTGAAACAACACGCAAGGAAACTAGAAAAGAGAGGCTACGGACCTATGATTATCAATAGGATCTCCACGAGTGGAGCAGTACAATTAGCCACGCTAGAAGGTGATATTCTCCCAAACTATATTAGCGGATGCAGAGTCAAGTTGTATCAAGAACCCCTCACGGAGGAAATGCTCAGTCGACTCAACACTGCTAAAAAACGCAAAGAGGAAGAAAAGCGAGTTAGAGAAGAAGCTCAAGCTGAAGCTTTAGAACGCATCAGAAGGATGAAATTACGAAGGCAAGGTAGAGATCAGCCTGGAGCGAATGACTATGCAGACCAAGGATTTCCTATGGCCATGTGTGAAGTCGCAGGAACAAGCTTGCGTAGAATAATTGATCGACGTCCTTTCATAACCCTAGATATAGGACAAGGAAAGAGTGCAAGGACCGTAAGAGCCTTGATTGACTCCGGCGCAGCCACTAGTGCTGTTAGAGTGTCTTACTGTCAAGAGTTGCAATTAATTGTCAATCCTGTGGAAGCATATCTCATAGGATTGGGAGGCGTGGAAACCCCTTGCATAGGCGAGGTGGAACTTCCCCTCTATATTCATGATGAGGCAATGACGGTTAAAGTACTAGTGTGTCAAGATGAGGATCTCACTGAACCTCTAGTCTTGGGTCAAGATTGGATCTATGACCAAGCAATTAACTTAAACCTAAGAAGTGGACTTCTCCAGGTTTGGGTCAATCATAGTCGAGTTACAGTAGAATTAGACAATGGAGCACTCAAGGAACTAGGAAAGGCACAGACTCCTGGTCCTTCCAGGGGTACACATAAAGATGACCATGCTGTTCTTGTTCAAAACCCTGTGTTGCAGAGGAATGACATTTGCAAAAAAGGAGCCAGGGATGCAACAGATCTCCCTTCTTTTCCAAAGGCCCGAAGGAGGCAGCAACCAAAGGTGGATCACAAGCAGAAGAAGCAGAGTACTACCTATGTCCGAGATCAAAAATACCTGCGCAGCAGAATGTCCCAGAAAATAATCCAGATGTGGGTGCGGAAAGGCGAACGACCGGGTGCACCACCGTCAACTACGCGGGCAAAGCCTCTTATTAGTAACCAACAACACGACACTAATAAAGAGTCTTTCAGAAATTCTTCTTCTAAAGTAAAATCTATTTGGGTGCCCAAGAAGTCGATGAAGGCAAGCCCACAATCTAGACAAATTTGGGTGCCTAAGGCTTGCTTGCGGGCACAAGTAGTTACACCAAGGCCACAACCTATGCAGCATAACCCATCTACGAGTACAACCAGTATTCCCTCGTGCTCAACACTTAGGAACACACCAAGACCCATGAGCATGCATGTAATCACTTATAAGTGGGTCCCTAAAAGGCCCCACTCCCAAACAGCGACACCGACACAGCTCTCTGGAGTCTCTACGAAACCGGAAGCAAAGCCCATCCACTGCATTTGGCAGTCTAAGATCTGTAATAAACCCCCCGACCCCGATTTGTAAATTCACCCCACTTACTAACGGCATTAGTCTCCTAGGAATACACAAACGTTAACTACACTCATTGTCTTCGTGCACTTACTAACCACTAACTCACCATCTACCTCATGTTAATGTTGTAACGGGGACAACAACGGATTTATTTTGTCCATTACGATGTTAACACATGATTCTATATTCTCACAGAATCAGGAAGCAAGAAGAAAAATGGCAGAAGCGACAGGTTCGGGCTCACAAGTAGGGATACTCACTGCAGGGATTGATGTGGATAGCCTACCTGTGGATGTGCCCCCGACTGAACGACCAGTGGAGATGCAACACCTCCAGCAACTCCCGGTACCAGATCCCCCTACAGGAATCACGGAAAGAGTTCATGCGAATTCTCATTGGTTCAATGGCATGCCCGGTCCATTAGGTGAGGCCAAGTATATCTGGGAGTCTAAATGCGAGTATGACAGATCATGGGTGCGATTCCAATTTTTCTCCAAGGAGTTCGAGACTTTACAGAACACCGAAGATCTACAGACCATATGGCAACGAGCAGGGTTGGCGGAATATTTTGAGGCCCCACTACCTAAACCCGACCTCCTCCGATGTTACTATCTGGTCTCTACATTACAAGCTCATGAAGATAAGGACCAACCCGGATCATTTGTTCTCCCCTCATTGCTGGGCAACAACGAGTTGAAGAGGTTTGAACTTACTGTGGAGCTGGTGAGTGATGCTTTAAATATGCATGGCACGCATGTGCCCTCAGAAAAGGATGCTCTCGTTCCCAACAACATGAAGGACAGGAAAGTAGTGAAGCTGAAAGACATGGCAGCCCTCACCCCAAATGTGTCCATCCCTCTCCGCATGTGCATGCAACATTTCGCCTTCCCCGGTCAAGACCGATTCACGCAACCACACAAGAAGATCTGGTTTGCTCTCTACTTGGCGGAAGCAGGTGCGCTACCTATTAAGCTACCAGTGTGGATTATAGATCAGTTGTATGAAGCGAACAAACGGGCTTCTAGGAAATTAGTGGTGAACGGATGCTGTGCACTCACACGCATCATTTACCGATGCTTGGCATATGATGTCCCCATTGAGCGTGCCTTAACTTGGGCACAATTACAAATGTTTAAAAGGCTCAAGACATCCACACATCAGTCCAAGCGCATGAGGGGCGCGATCCCTTGTGTCCAGACAAGGGAAGTCCTGACTACTCCTGAGGCATCACCATTAAGAGAGGGCACTGTACCTCCCTTCACCATTAGGATACCCAGGTCGGAATCTGACACTACGACACAACCTACCCCATCGGCTCCTCCTGTTACACCTGAATTCGAATTTGCAGCCACTGGAGAGGCTGAAGGACTGGACCCCCAGGACTTCGAAGCATTCCTACAAAGCACACAATTCTCTGATGTGGAGTTTTATTCAGAGGCAGAGGAGCAGGGCACATCCTCACGAAGAAGAAGAAAGTCTACAAACGGTAGACATGTCCATTGGGATGACGCTCAGCAAAGTCAACAACACGGACACACGGAAGAAGAAGAAGCGTATGAAGAAGAGACCACTGAAGCCCCAGCATATACAGCAGAACTCCGAAGGCTGTATCAGATTATGGAAAGAGTGCGATCGCAGCAGTTACTCACTGAACAGAGCAGCAGAGTACTTATGACTCAGTTGTTGGAAGAAGCGGGAGTTGACTCAGAGTACAAGGAAGGTCTCTTATTGATGGCAGAAACATATGGAGTTGTAGAAGCTGTGCGCACTGCCATTCAGAGGCCTTCAGTTCAATATGACCCACGAAGGTTCCAGACACGACCTCGTTCAGGTAAAAATATCCAAATTCCCGTTACAGTTGCAGAAGAGCCCACTACTACACCAACCTCCCAAACAGCTAGTCAACAGCACCCCGCCACCGAACCACTACCATCCACTCCCCCACCATCACCTCCTAGAAGAGAAACAGTGGAAACCACATCGACTGCTCAACCCACCGACCCCACCTTCACCTTCCGTACTCCGATCTCCAGTGCCACCCTATTCTCTACCATTGATAACCCGGTCTTTGACGCAAACCCCATCACTACACCACCCACCGAAACCATTCCCGAGCCTGCCCTAGGACAACCATCCCCAATGCCTTCAGCCACCGGTCATCCTGACCCCAGATCCACATTCATGGGCTTCCCTGCTACCACGCAACCCTTTCAGCCCTCCTCAAATTTACGACCCCAACCCCCGATATCCCTCTCTCCAATTCTACAATCCCTCCAGGACATCTTTGCTAGGGCTTTTCAACCAGGCCCTCAACCATTCCCTGTCTTTTCAGCTCCCCACCCCACTTCACATCTATTCACCACTTCCACACACACACCACCTACCATACCAGTGTATATGGCAGGCCCCACACTAACACCCACTCCTGAAGGGATGGACATTTCACCACCCACGGCACCTCCACCCACGGTTTCACCTCCTCCCATTCCCCCTCCACCAATTTCACCCACACACACAACTTTCGTAGACACATCATTCACTGTCTCCCTTCCCCAATTTCCTTCCCATGCATCTTCCACAGTAAACACCCCCCACTCATCTATAGGTAATGCATTGGACACCATGTTGGCTTGTATATCAAATTTAAGAACAGATTACATTCAGCTCCAGCAACAAAACGCACGCCTGCAAGAGCACTCAGCGACACTACAGCTCCGCCTTGCGGTACTAGAAGAGGAGAATGCTCGCCTCCACACACAGTTCCAAACCCTCCAAGACGCCCATAATATATTGGAAGTACAGCTACAGAACGTAGATCAGGAAGCAGTGCAGGTGGTAGAAAGTCACCTACGGACACAACTGGAACGCAACTCAAAACTTCAGCGAAATATGGCGCTACTTAAACGCCATCTTGCGGCTGCTCAGGAAGAGAACAGACGTCTGCAAATACAAAATCAAGAGAACCTGGAGGCAGCTATTGAGAGCACACCGGGGGCACCCATCAGCCCATCCAAGTTTCAAGCAGTGACCCCCGATAATATCAAGATTATATTGGAAGATTATGCCATGCTACTCGAAGCACATGATAAGCTATCGGAGGAGCTAGGACAACTAAAGCAGGAACACCAACAAGGCCCAACAGCTGCCCCTCCAACCACCCACTCTGCAGCTTCGCTTCCCTCCGACGCAGAGGCCATAAAAGATCTCCAGCAACAGGTAACTGAATTGCAGACACGCCTACTACAATATGAGAGGCCATCTTCCCCTCCGGAGGCTCCCACGGACGAAGAAGTTGTGCAAATTCCTGTGGAACAAACGTTTGATGAAGAATATGATCCGCAACCATTCCCAGGAGGCCAACAGACAGAAGAAGCGCAGGACACGTTCGAGGCACCACGGCCGCCATGGTTACGACAAGTGGAGGAAATAGGAACCTCGCATGAAGAGCGCACCGTAGTGCAAAATCAGGCCATGAGGGTCATAGAGGAGACTGTGTTACAATCAGCCTACTTCAAGAACTTGTCATCGAGACGCCTGATTCTCTCATCGGAACTCCAGTACAGGCCATATTATATTATCTTGGCTGATTATAATGCAGAAATACAAAGAGTCACGGGTCAGATTCCTACTTTTGCGACCCAATTTCAACCAGAAGACCTTCCTCCAGAGGTGCGAAAAGGCAAGATTCGTCAACCAATATGGCGGCAGAAACTTTTAGAGACTTATCCAGAAATGCTACGCACATGGAACCACGCGCCGTTGCACCTCCTGTACAACCCATGCTACGGTCCAGTCCCCCGCCGCAGGTCGTGGAAGGCATTTAATATCAAGGTACAGAACAATGCGCAATGCAAGGAATGGCTAAACTACCCGTACATCGCGCCACCACAAGGACCACCATCGGTAGCATATATGATGGGGACCATTCGCCACTGGATGCCGCGCTTGAAGCCCATGCAAGATGTAGCAGCGCAAATGATGCTTAAAATCTTAGATATGATGCAAGTAGTGCTGAAGACCTTTAGAAATGCAGCCGCACCACAGGTACGTCTTCCGGGGTTTAGCAATGGAAATTACGACTTGGTGTATGACATGAGCACCACCCCCAGTATCCGTGTGGCTTACGCTTGGCATGCACGCATCAAGTACCTCCCCGCCTGCTACAAACAGACCTTCGAAGAAATGTTCAGATCAGGTTTCTGGGAGTACCACTCGGAGATTTTCGCACCAAAGCCGACACATCTACTTCAACTGTTTGCTTGTGAACAAGCAATGTATTCAGAGTACTACACCACCCCGCAACCAGAAACCCCCGGTGCAATAAATTGGGAGGCATTGGAAGCCGATCTAGCAAGAGGCTTAAGGATAGGAGAACATGAACTGGCCACCAATGTCATCCAATATTACATCGACCACCCGCGCGAACAAAGGTCTGTCAGGGGCGACAGACGCTAGGAAGGGGGGAGTGTTGGCATACAAAGCAATAAAGGAGTCATGCACAATACGGCAACAAGGCCAGATCATTTTTTCCCATAGATTATGTACAACCCAAGTGATTTTAATCACTACACAAACATTGTAAATCCCGTTTTTGGTAGATTAGACTCCATTTTGTGCAAGCCGAGGAGTCCTCGAGCTTGAGGAGTATTAGAAGTACCATCGTACCAAATTTCATAATTTTTAGACTTCGTTTGAGCCCTCAAATAAGCCCTGGAACCTAATTTTTAACTAGGCCGGACACTAGGTCTGGACAGGGCCAAAAGCTAGTCAAAAACTATAAAAAGAGCTAGAGAGCTCATTTTTGAGGTTAGATTGTAATTGAAACGAACTTGTAAGAGCTTGTGAAAGTAATCTAAAGAACTCCATTGCTCCTCACTCTTTGTCTTACCGTGTGTGCGCGTGTGTGTGTATGTGTGTGCATGTTGGTGTGCTTCTCACTCACGCACTTGTGCTTCCACTTGCTCGAGGTCTTCATACCATCCTCACGTCTTCCCGGATTGACATTAAAGGAGGTGCTACTCATCACTGAGCTACACCTGACCAGGATCCTGATAGCCCAGGCAGAGTGACCTACTTAGATCACGCTTCAGAGAGGATCTTTGTGGTTACAGAACATGATAGACATGCTTACACTTGGAAGGGTGAATTCGTTTTCCCCCAACCAAGATCGAATGTGTCCTATGGTCACCTTGGAGCTGGAACATCCCAAGCTCATGGAATTCAAAGAGACAGAAGTAGAGATAGGCCAGAAGTAAGCTTTGCCAACCCAGGGGGCAGAGAAAGAACGAGAATGGAGACAAATAGGGTGGAACCTGAGATACTTAGAGCTCACAGGAATCAAAGAAATGCGGATGAGTTGCCTCTACCACGACCTAGAGAGCACACAAGGACTTTGAGACCGACTCAGCTAGTTAAGTCCATGAAGAACTACTTCGATGGCACTGGAGATCCATACGATCATGTGGCTGCGTTTAGGCAAGTCTTGAGAGTTGAACAAGTGGAGGATCTATTCATGCAGTACAATGCCTTTGGTCTAACCCTTAGGAACACTACCCTGACATGGTTTCAGCCACTAAACGAGAGGCAGTTCAGGAGCATAGACCAACTTCTAGAGGCATTCATTATCGAATTCTCTAAAAGTGGCATAAGACATAACACTTCCTCGTTGATTCACAACTTCAAGCAAACCCCTCAAGAGACCATGAGACTTGTTGGAAGAAGGTTTAGGCAATACTTGGAGAGATGCCGTGTCCCTGAGCTACGCACACCAGCTAAGCAAGTGGCTTTATTCTTGGATGGATTGCTAAGTACCAAATTGAGGTCATATGTGTATCTGAAGGACCCTAGGACTATAGAAGAGTGTGTACGCATGTGCATTGACATTGAGGGTAACCTAGGGGAGGAGCTAGAGCTTTCCAAAATCTACAAAGACTCAAATAGTGCCTCTAGCCTCTCTTCCTCGCAATCCACATCAATTGAGGAATTAGTAGAGAAAGTAGCTCAAAAACTAGGTGAAGCTAGCAAACAAATCCCAAGGTTTGCCCCTGTGAAAAGATGCTATACTTGTGGAGGCGACCATATGGCGAATGTCTGTCCCATTATGGCTCAACCCCAAGTTAATCCTAGTAGCCAGTACTGCACCATAGAACGAAGGTACACCAATCACACCGCGCAAGATTGTCCCTACAATAAGCAAACCGTTAGACAGACGTACCCACAACCATACCCTCAACAAGGAAGATAACAGAACCAGTACCCACCTCAGCAGTTTGTGAGACCTCAACAAACCTACCAACCCTACCAAAACCAACAAAGGCCTCAGCCTGTGTTAGCACAACAACCCCCTGCCCCAGCTAATGTGATCCTAGTAAAATATGCAGCTGCAGAAGAGAACCTGAATAGAGCTATAGTCCCTGTAACACCATTGCTTTCTGAAAGTGACCCGAGTGACCATAGCTTTGATTCGACTCATATTGACAGCCCCCAGGCCTACTACATGCAGTCTCCAGAACATGGTGAGTCCTATTACAGTGAAGAGCCAAAGGAACCTAGTTGGGAGTCAGATTACACAAACGTCATGTATGCAAACCCCAACCCTAGACCTCAACCTAGGCAAGTAAGACCCCCATTCCCTAGAGGACCATGCTACAGATGTCAGGGAGATCACCTCATTCGTGACTGCCCCATGCCCGCACCTACCCAAACCCAATCGGTAACGATCCAGGGCTTTTGGCAAGAGTGTGGAAAGGAGCATCTCTTACGAGACTTCCCTAAGAATCCTAATAATATGCCAAAAATCACTCCTATTAACGTTATTGGGT